>CAJGYO010000005.1:97105491-97705491 GCA_904845875.1 Miscanthus lutarioriparius
AGAATGGTGTGTAGCCTTGCTTTGGCTAGGGGTCATCCTCAGGCTCCAAAGCATCGTGGGAAGCTCTACGACCCATCGTCTGCCAAACTTGTTCAACCGGTTGAAGATCCTAGGTTTGAGACTTTGTAGGACCATGCAATTCGCGCGCTCGACCTTCCCGTTCGGGACCCAAAGCGATGGACGATGTCAAGGAAGAACAACATGGCTTGCTCAAACTTGATCATGGAGATCGGTTGAGCCTCTATCCACTTTGTAAACTTGTCTATGGCGACAAGCAAGTGTGTGTAGCCCCCGAGCGCCCTCTTGAGAGGTCTGACTAGATCGAGCCCCCATACCATGAATGGACATGTGATGGGGATCGTTTGGAGTGCTTGGGCCAGTAGGTGGGTCTGCCGAGCGTAGTATTGACACCCTTCGCAAGTGCGCATAATCTATTCAGCGTCGGCTACTGTGGTCGGTCAATAGAAGCCTTGTTAGAATGTGTTTCTGACTAGGGTTCCAGACGTGGCATGGTGACCGCAAACCCCACCATCGATATCACTCATCAACCGCTTCTCTTGTTAGATGGGGATGCAGCACTGTAGGATCTCGGTTTGGCTTCACCTATAGAGCTCGCCCTCAATAAGAACAAAGGACTTGGCCTGATGTGCAAGCCACCGAGCCTCTATTTTGTCTGTCGACCACGCCTCACGGAGGAGGTAGTCAAGGTAAGGCATCCTCTAGTAGCTCAGAGTGTCGGGCTCTATCGCTGGATCCTCATCAAGCTCCATGACTTTGGGGTCGGATGGAGCCAATGGCCAGTTAGCCCTCGAGCCCAGGCGGGCGACGCATCACCGGTCTGTTTCAACTCCTCATAGCGGACCGAGGGCTTGTACTGATCGCTAGCAAAGAGGCCCATTGGCACCAGCTCTCAGCTAGACGCCGCTGTCGCCAGCATGTCGGCCACCTCATTGAGATGCCTCGGGATGTGATTGAGCTCGAGACCGTTGAACTTGTCCTTCGGCTAGCGGACTTCTCAACAATATGCAGCCATCTTGGCATTGTGGTAGCTTGATTCCTTCATGACTTGGTCGATGACCAGCTGGGAGTTGCCCCGAGACGTCGAGTCATCGGATGCCCAACTCATTGGTGATGCGTAGGCCATTGACGAACGCCTCATACTCGGCCACATTGTTGGAGGAGGGGAAATGGATGCGAACCATGTACCTCATGCATACCCCGAGGGATGGAACAAAGATCAGTCCCACCGGCGCCTTTCTTCATTAGCGATCCATCGAAGTACATCGTCTAGTACTGTTGGTTGACGACCGCTGGTGGCATTTGGACCTCGGTCCACTCTGTAATGAAATCAGCCAACACTTGGGATTTTATGGCCATCCGGGGCATATGAAATGCCTTGACCCATCAGCTCAAGTGCCTACTTCGTGATTCTGCCTGTGGCATCTCGGTTTTGGATGACCTCACTAAGAGGGAAGGACGTTACGACCGTCACTGGATGAGACTCGAAGTAGTGACACAACTTCCTCTTGGTGATAAGGATGACATACAGGAGTTTCTGGATTTGGGGGTAGCGAGTCTTAGAATCGGACAAGACCTCGCTAATGAAGTACACGGGACGCTGTACTTTGAGGGCGTGTCCCTTCTTCTCACTCTACCACTAGGGTGGCGCTAACCAATTGCATGGTGGCCGTGATGTAGAGGAGAAGCGGTTCCCATCAGTCGGAGGGATTAGGATCGGGGCCTTCGTTAGAAGCCGCTTGACCGTGTCAAGTGCCTCCTAGGCCTCGGGCGTCCATTCGAAGTGGTCTGCCTTCTTCAGGAGCCGATAGAGGGGGAAACATCATTCGTCGAGGTGCAAGATAAAGCGGCTGAGCACGGTGAGGCACCCTGTAACTCGTTGTACCCCCTTTATGTTCTGAATTGGGCCCATCCTCATGATGGCCAAGATCTTCTCTGGGTTGGCTTCGATGCCACGCTCGGAGATGATAAAACCCAGCAGCATACCCCTTGGGACCCCAAAAATGCACTTCTCGGGATTGAGCTTAATGATGTTTGCTCAGAGTTTCGAAAGGTCTACTCTAGGTCGACTATGACCTAGTCAGCCCATTTGGACTTGACCACGATGTCATCCATGTAGGCCTCAATGGTCTGCCCGATGAGGTCCTGGAAACACTTAAGCATACAACGCTGGTACATAGCCCCCATGTTTTTCAGACCGAACGGCATTGTGACGTAGCAGAACGATCCGAATGGGGTGATGAAAGATGTCGCGAGTTGGTCGGACTCTTTCATCATGATTTGATGGTACCCGGAGTATGCATCAAGGAAGTAAAGGGTTTCACACCCTGAGGTCGAGTCGACTACTTGGTCTATACGTGGCAAAGGAAATGGATCCTTTGGACACGCCTTGTTGAGACCCATGTAGTCAACACAAATTCTCCATTTCCCACTCTTTTTTATATAAGAATGGGATTCGCTAACCACTTGGGGTGGTATACTATCTTGATGAACCCGTCCACCAAAAGCTTCACAATCTCCTCACCGATAGCCCTGCGTTTCTCCTCGTCGAAGCGACGCAGGTGCTGCTTCACTAGCTTGGAGCCTGGAATGATTTTCAAGGCATGCTCAGCGACTTCTCTAAGAATTCTTGGCATGTCTGAGGGTCTCCATGCAAAGATGTCTCTGTTGGTGCGGAGGAAGTCAATGAGCATGCTTTCCTATTCGGAGGAAAGCATGGTGCCAATGCCCACCACTTTGCCCTTGGAGCCGCTAGGGTCTATGAGGACCTCCTTGGCGCCCTCCATAGGATCGAAAGACCTGGCCGACCGCTTGGGGTCGGGTGCTTCTTCGACAACCTCCTTCTTGATGGCCACAAGCTCTTTGGAGGCGATAATTGCCATGGCATGTTCGCAGCACTCGACCTCACACTCGTAGGCGCATAGGAAGGAGGTGCCGATGGTGATGACGCCACATGGACCCAGCATCTTCAACTTCAGATAGGTGTAGTTGGGGATGGCCATGAACTTCGTGTAGCATGGACGTCCTAGGATGGCGTGGTGGGTCCCATGGAACCCGACCACCTCGAAGGTAAGGGTCTCCATCCTGTAATTGGTCGAATCCCCAAAGGTAACGGGTAGATCGGTCTACCCAAGCGGCATGACCTGCTTTCTAGGCACGATGCCATGGAAAGGCGCCCCGGTCGATCGAATGTGTGCTCGGTCGATGCCCATGGCGTCGAGCGTTTCAGCGTACATGATGTTGAGGCCACTGCCTCCATCCATCAGTACCTTGGTGAGCCGCTTCATGCCGATGTTCGGGTTGACCACGAGCGGATATCTTCCTGGCTACGGAACGCATTCTGGGTGGTCAGTCCAATCAAAGGTTATGGTGAACTTTGACCATCGGAGGAAGGAAGGCACGGCTAGCTCGACCGTATAGACCTCATGATGCGCAAGCTTCTGGCGGCACCTGAAGTCACAGGCTGCCGACCCTTCGAAGATCATGAGACAGCCATCCAGCGTCAGAAATCCACCGTCCTTCCCCTTGCCATCGTTCACAGCTGGCTTGGGGTCCTTCCTATGCTCCCCTTGTTGGAGCCTTTGGACAAGAACCGCCTCATGAGGCCACAATCCTTGTACAGATGCTTGACGGGGAAGGCATGGTTTAGGCATGGCCCTTCGAGCAGCTTCTGGAAGTGGTCCAGGGTGCCCTCGGCAGGCTTTCGACCCCCCTTACGGTCGGCGATGGCCACGAGTGAGCCCTTGCACCGTCGCTTCTTCTTCTTGCTGGGATGGTTGGAGGCGCCTTCACCAGCGTCCTCGTCCCTCTTCGCCTTGCCTTTGAGGCGGTCAAAAATTGCCCCGACCGCCTCCTCGCCCGAGGCATGGCTGGTGGCGATGTTGAGGAGCTCCTTGGAAGTTCGCGGGCCCTTACGTCCCAACTTGTTGTAACACCTCGGGTGTTTAAAATACTAAAACCTGACATGTCATCATATGCATTGCAAAGCATTTGGCATTTGGTGAAAACTTTGAGATGCATACACTAAAACAAGTTTATATTCATGTGGTATGTGTTGAATTGTATTGGTTGACTCTAGTTCAAAGTTTGTTTGGATTTTGAATTTTTCGAGAAAACCCCGCTTTTCAGCATTTAAATCCTACCCTGAAAATTCATTTCAAAATCTAAGCATAATTTGGGGTTGATCCCAAAAGCAAAAGTGTAGAGCTTGGCAAGTTATGCAAAGTTTGTTTTTGGAGTTTTTCAAGTTGTTTAGAAAATTTTTGAGTAATTCAAAAAGGCGTAATTCGTTAAATTTCCCTATTCAAATTCAAAAGTTGATTTCAAAATCTAGACCGAATTAGGAGATGGTTATAGAAGCAAAGTTGTAGAACTTTCGATTTTGAACAACTTTTGTTTTTGGAGATTTTTGAGTTGTTATGAAAATTTGAGAGTAATTTATGAATTTTGGCGTATGGCAATTTTGTAATTTTGTGTGAAGTGTTCACCGCCTAAGCTACATTGCCGTCGGACCTTCTTCATGCGTTCCAGCGCGCTGTCGTGGCCGTCCTTGATGTCGCTACTGGCACGAAACGGCTCGTCGTGGCTTCCTTGAGCTTCTGCTGCGCGCTTATAAGTACCAAGACGTCGTCATCGCTGCTTTTTCTTCTTCCTTTGTTTTCACCACCGCCGTTGTCATCGCTCCAACAAGCTCGCATGATCTCCCCTCCCCATGTTGCCATCTCGGTAAAGGCCGTCCTAGTTCCGTCTTTTTCCTTGCGAATCCGGCCACTATCATTGGTCGCTTTGAAATTGCCGAGAACTCGTTGTCCACGTTTTTCTTCCTCATGGTCGGCAACTTCACCGCCGTGGGCGTGTCATATCGTGGCTGAGCCCTTCGGTGAGCCGTTATGCGTAATCGGTGTACTTACGGCTTCATTTCGATCGTTGTAGTACTTAGTCGGGTTGTTGTTTACTCATTTTGATCATCGTTAGTCGCCGGTTCTCCCTCACCGACGATCTTTGCTCCGCATAGTTCACCGTAGTGGTCGGATAGTTCACCGTAGTGGTCGGATAGTTCACCGTAGTGGTCAGATAGTTCACCATAGTGGTCGGATAGTTCACCATAATGGTCGGATAGTTCACCGTAGTGGTCGGAGAGTTCACCAAAGTGATCGGTGCTAGAGTGGTCACATCAATTACGAATATGGTTTGGTTAGTTTGGTTTGTAACTGTACTGCGAAGGAAAATTGTATCCAATTTATTAATTTTTGCATCCATCATCGAGCATCATGTTTCATATTCCGCATCATGTAAAACATGGCAATGTTACTACGTGTAGTAAACGAAGGCAAGCCCCGGATGCATACAACCCTACCTTGTGTTTTACAAATTAATTTCGCTTTTGCTTTCCGTTACTGCATTAAGTGATTAAGAGTTAAGTAAGAGCCTAATTGGTGCATTACCACCCTTGTTATTCCATATTTACCATATTACCAGTTTTGAACTCGTATATGCCTAGTTTTGCTTAGCTATGCGTAGAACGATGAAGTCGGTGACTACCTACCACCTGCAAGTTTTAAATGGAACATTGGTTAATTATGTTAGCATGTGATATGGGAATGTGGAGTAATAAATCTAGACCGGGCGGACTCGGTGTGTGTGAGCCACAAGACATGGAGGTCTTGTGAGCGGGATCTTTCCGCATGTGTCAATTAAGGCACGTCCGTTGTTGAATTGCATGAGGTGAGAATTTGTAGTACTAACCACATACTCCGGTAAGCCTTTACTTTATGCGATTCTATTACGAGAATGGCTACTCAGCACTAGGAGTGGAGAGATGGCGGGAATAGCGTGTACCCACGTGGCCACAATGGAATGGTGGAGTATCGTATTCTCGGGTGGTATGGACCCATTCTTGTTTGAGAGGATCCGAGGGTAGGTTGGTATATGTAGGTCGGGACTCGCATATGTCGTGGTGGTCTAGAAGTCCCAATTTGGGTTTATAATCGGTTTGAATCGTCGTTGCTCCTCGGTTATGGAGACTCAACTCACTGCTCATCATCGTAGTATTAATAATCTGGAACTTGAGAATGGTTGATGAAGGTGTTGGATATGAAGTTTCATGATCTCATTACGGATCGTGTCATCTTTGTATATGATTTTATGAAGTTTAAACTGTTGAAACAAAGAATTTTGTCAAAGAGCTTTTACATAAAATAACTTTGATTATTGCTAAAACCATACCTTGAATCCTCGAGCCGCATTCCCGAAAGTTATCAGTTCTTATTTTGGTTAAGTCTTGTTGAGTACTTTTGTACTCGTGGTTCGATTGACCCTTGTTGCGGTGTGAGCCTCATGAGCGATCTGTTTTGGATCGTCGGTTTGCATGATGCTTGTACCTTGTGATGACGTTGAGAAGTAATTGTGTGGCCCTTGGGTAGGCAGCCTCATCTCATTGTGTGTTTGTATTATATTATAATGCCGCTCCACTACTTTGGTTTGTATTAATATCGAACTTAGTTGTACAGTTTTGAAACAAATGGTTTGTAAACTATGTTATTGTAAGTCTTCCGCTACTTTTACTCTGATGTGTCTATTTGAATAAACTGTTGTAATACTACAATGACTCTGTAATGTGATCCTGCTCGGAAATCGTGGATGATTCGGGGTTCCCCGAGGACACCCGACAGACTTCTTAAGTTACCAGGAACATATGCATTGTTGTCAAAGGTCTTTGGACAGTGACAAATGTATGTGGGTCCTATAATTTAGGAGGTTCTACCACACTTGTGAACCAGGGACTCACAAGTGGTCCCAGACAGGAAGGCTCCTATGATGTCGGCGTCGGTGACATTGGGCAGCTCGTTGCACTACCGGGAGAAGCGTCGGATGTACCCACAAAGGGTTTCCCTAGAGTTTTGTTGACCATTTTTGAGATCCCATGGGTTCCCAGGACACGCGTATGTGTCCTGGAAGTTTTCCATGAAGATCTCTTTCAGGTCCGCCCAACTTTGGATTCTATTGGGCGAAAGGTGTTCCAACCACATTCGCGTCGAATCATCTAGGAACAATGGAAGATTGTGGATAATGAAATCATCATTATCCGCTCCACCAGCTTGGCAAGTGAGCCGATAATCCTCGAGCCATAGTCCGGGGTTCGTTTCCCCTGAGTATTTTAGGATGTTGGTCGATGGTTGGTACCATGGTGGAAAGATGGTGTTGAGAATTTGTTAGCCAAACGCCTGAGGTCCCGGCAAGTCGAGGCTTGGGCTTTGGTTCTCGCCGCTGTCGTAGCCTCCACCACGACGAGGGTGGTAGCCATGGCTTGCTCCCTCCCTCGCATCATCGTAGGCACGCCTGCGGGCATCGAGGGTGTCGCGTGTGTCATGTTTATGGCTGAGACGCTCATGCACCGGGACTACGGCATGGGGCTTGCCGCATTGCTACACTTGGTGTACTAACACATCCATGTTGGGCCGCTCTGAGGGCGCGCGCTGGCTGGCATCGAGCTCGCGTCGTCAGGACAACAAGCTCTCGGCCTGTTGTGCCGCCGCACGCTCGAGTAGCGTGCGAATCTCACGATGGGCCCGACGATCCTCGGGTGTCGCAGGTCTGGAAGCCCCCGGAGCAAGGCCGCCATAGCAACAATGTTCTAGCTTGCCCGGGTGAAGTGTGGGAGGGCTTCTTCGTCCTCGACGATCCTCTGATTCATGTCGCGGGCCACGGCGCGCGCACGCCCGCCATCTCCATTGCGCTCAATCTCTCGCTCGAGCTCCGCGTGTTCTTGCTCGAGCTGGAGTCATGCATCCTCGAGATCTTGGTGCCGAGCCTTCAGCTGCTCCACCCGTAGGCGGGGTGGGGCCCCTGCATCCCCCTCAACCTCGTCATTGAGGTCATTTGTTGGGGTAGCCTCTCCCTCGTGGATGTTTTTGACGTGTACCCTGGGGTACCTACCATGAAACATTCACGAGAGGGGTGATAGCTCCCCCTACTAGAGTCAGAGCTAGAGGGCGGCTCTGATTCTCCTGCGAGGAGGTCATGGAAAGATTCTATGACATATTCGGTCATCCCCATAAACTCGTCGTTCATAGGGGATGGGGGAGTGTGTTGTGCCACAAGGTGGCAAACGGTCTCTGCGACATTGCGTAGACCAGACGGGAGCACTGTCGGGGTGCTCCGGATGAGGTATTCTGGGGAGAGCGGCTTTCTTCCGGCAAGGCGCCATCATGACGTTGGAGAACAAGAAGGTGAGGTGGCCCAGGTCCTCTCGGGACGGTCAGGTCACAAGAAGACATCGAGCTAGCGCTCTAATCTCCCATAGTCGAAGTCGAGGAGCTAGTCGCTCCCGGGGCGCGGGCCTTCGGTGCGTGCAGGGGCCTCGCGATCGTGATCGTCGAGGCCGGCAGAGCGAGGAGGTTGGATGGCGGCGGGAGCCTAAGCCAACCCTCCCTCCGCCATAACGATGAAGTCTAGGTTCCCAAAGCGCACGTGCGCGCTCGGGACCTAGCTGACGTCGTGACTAGCCATTCGAGATCTGGTGTGGATGTCGAGACGTGCAAAAGGCCCTACCTGGCGCGCCAACTGTCAGTGTTTGGAGTTACCACCGATGAGTAAATTTCTAGTATTGTGCGTCTGGCTCAGATGGTGTGCTTAGAGGACACGAGGTTTATACTGGTTCAGGCAGAAAGTCCCTATATCTAGTTCATCGTTGCTGCTCGTGTTACTAACACTGAAAGTTTGTAGTAGGGGTTACAAATGGGCAAGTGAGGGAAAGGATCCCAAGTCTCTGATGAAAGGAGCGAACAGGTGCTGAGGGCTTGATTGCTGCTCAGCCGTGTGTTCATGTAGTGCTCTTGTGTTGATCTGGATTGGGTCTCGATGGGTCAATCTGATCAGATCAGATCGGATTGAATTGGATCCCCTTCATGGGACGCCCTGCTTTCCCTTTTATAGGCCAAGGGAAATAACAGGTTACAATGGAGGAAAAGAGAAGAACGAGAGAGACAAGAAGGCCTTCAGGATCATCGGGTCCTTCTTCTCCTTCATGCGGGTCCTATCGATCCTGTAGATGTCAACAGGGATAGCTCCACATCGTGGCCCTATCCATCACTGGCGCCATGCGCAGGCGTCTTCTGCCGATCATGGCATTCCATCCTGTCTCGGCGGATGTCATGGTGAACTAACACGCCTATCATCATTCGTACAAGGGTTAGGCAGAACAGCACTGGCACGCCCAACACCGTTCTTGATGTGAACCCTCAGGTATGGCCCATTATGGCCACGGGTTACATCGAGGCGTGCCAGTCTCTTCCCTGGTGTCAGAGTTTTAACCTAGACCCATATGCTTAGACCTGGAGTGGTTGGCGGCGGTATGGGTCCCCAACACTATACTTCTATCTAACGGGGTGTGGGATCAATGTAACACCCCGGCTCAGGGCTTAATAGGATTAATAGGATACTCGTACCAATAAGTTGCAATTTCTTTTCCGGAAGCCCATCTCGCAAATAACTCGAGGTTAAGCGTGCTTGGCGAGCGAGGCGATGGGTGACCCACCGAAGTCCTTCCCCAGTGCGCACGCAGTGAGGACAAAGTGCGCAGAAAAGAGACTCAGATTGGTCCGTGAGGGCGATCTATATCCTAGAGTGCGATGTAGCGGGCTTCGGCCTCGAGAGGCGGGACGTTCTGAGAATGGTATCGAGCCGACTCTCACGGGTTTCACGAAGCGTGTAAGTAGCTTGATCATGGTGCGCATGGTTGGTGTGGATCCGGCGTGGTCACACAAAGATGGCACATGCGCCGCACCGACACACGGACGTGGCTAAGAGGGGACGTTCTGGCTTGGGATTGATCGATGAGGACGTCGATCTCTCTTAAGGTGTGAGGATGTAACACCCGGCTCGGTGGCTTAATAGGATTAATAGGATACTGTACCAATAAGTTGCAACTTCTTTTCCGTAAACCCATCGCAAATAACTCGAGGTTAAGCGTGCTTGGCACGGAGCGATGGGTGACCGACCGAGAAGTCCTTCCAGTGCGCGCGCACGAGTGAGGACAAAGTGCTTGCAGAAAAAGACTGTTGTTGGTCTATGAGGCGATCTATATCCTAGAGAAGTCGCCGGATGTAGCGGCCTGGCCTCGGAGAGGCGGGACGTTACAATCAAGCCTACCCATATAGATATGTGGTTGTACGAAAATATCTCACTAAGCGAGAGGGACTATGAACCGGTCCTTATGTGACCGAGGCGAGTATCTCCCAGGAACTCTATCTAGGGATCCCTGCCATGATAAACTACCTCCATAGTTTACCACTACTCGCCCCATGTTAGGGTTTAGTTCAGGTTTAGCAAGTTTTAAGTTCCATTATTATCCCTAAATCTAGTCATGGTGTGGAGCTCATAAAATAACAAGATAACCCTTTATCTTAATTATATCGCATTAATTGAGCTCATTTTCTAGGGTAATAATCTCATAGTCATGTTTTAGCATTATGGTGGTTTAAAGCAAGATGGTAGGGTGGGGGGCTAGGACTTGCCTTTCGTCGTTGTCACCTTCCGCCACGTCTACGTAACTCGGGTCTTCGTCCACCTGACGATTACCATCGTCTATCGAACATATCGGTCTAATAAGACTACCGCTATCCACAAAAGAAAAGGCACAAGCAAACATAGAACTCTATGGTGGCACTAGGTGCATATGGTAGGGTTTGATTTTTGATGAATTTGAGAAATGGTTTCATGCGAAACGGAGTTATGGTTTAAAAGTTATGAATTTTAGAAGTTTATTCTATTGCTAATTAACTAGGTGGAATTCTATATGCATTTTCTAGTGCATGAAAATAGGTGCAAACTACATGGTTAATTTTCTTAATGCATCTAGTTTATTTACAAATTTTCTAGGAATTTTTCTAAGTTAGGAAAATGCATTTCTAACCCTCTATGTACACTAATCGTGTGTACCCAGCGTTTTCTAAAACATACCCCGCATTGTGTGTGTGATGTGTGTGTGTGTGATAGGTGGGCCCCTTGCTTGCGTCAGCAGTGACGACAGCGTCGGCGTCGGCGTTAAGGCCATGGGCCCGTATGTCAGTGAGGGAAAGGGAGAGAGGGGAGATCGGACGGGGATGGAGGGGAACAACGACGTTGTTTCCTTTTGGTCCCACCTACGAGGACAGAGAAGGGGGAGAGAGGGGGACGATGGTGGACGAGGGTGACCATGCCGATGGCGAAATAGGGGAGGAGGAGCGGGGCTCGCCGGAGTGGTTTACGCCGGTGGCGTTAGTCCTCGGGAGTGGTGGATGAGGGGTGGACGGGGTCCGCTGGGTCATACCACAGCCGATGGCAGCGGGTGCCTGTGGCGGTGGCGGCGGCTCGCCGGAGAGGTCACGGCGGCGCGGTGCACTAGACTCGGCCCTAGATGCCCTAATCTATTCAACTATCTACGTGAACGTGTGTGCGGTGTGTGAGAAGTGCAGTGGGGGTGACAATGTGTCTTGGGGCGGCCTCGCCAGTGATGGTCGATGGCCATGGTGGCTCGGCGGAGTAGGGCTCACGCGGGCAGCGTTACACAGAGACCTATACTACCTAGCAACTACGGCGAAAGAAAAGACGGGAAGCTCAAAGAATCACCGATCACTCTAATTGGCCAGAGACGCAGCGAAGAAGAAGGAAGGAGAGGGCGAGGAGGGGAAAGAGGAGGGGAAAGGGGAAGAGGAGGGGGAGATGGGGTGTTCCCGCACTTGGCGGAGTTGGTGGTGGAGAGGGCGAGGCGAGAGCGTCGCCGTCCAGGCCTATTTATAGGACGGCTAGGCCGGTGTCCCGGTGGCGAGATATTTCTCGCGGCCGTGCTTATCCGCCACTCGCCCACGTGGTTGACCTCATCAGGTCACATCGCCATGGCTGGCGCTTGCTCATGCGCACGCCGGAGCTACCTTGGTGGCTCTGCACGGCGGCGACCATGGCGCCGACCATTGACACGTGCACAGTGAGGGGGACAGGGGAGGAGAGGGCAAAAGGAGGGCGCCATGGGTCTAGCCGTGTCGCCATTGACGCCTACTAGCACCGGAGTGGCGCTGGCGGGCGTTGACACTGCTGCTGTGCCGCGTACAGCTGTTGGCTCAGAGGTGGATGACAGAGCTGACGGGCGGGTCCCGTCCGTCAGCGGGAGGGAAAGGGAGAGCTAGGGGGAGGCCAGCTGGGCCGGGCGCTGGGCCGCGGCCACTGCGGTGCTGCTGGGCCGGCTCGCGTGGGGGGAGGAGGGGAGAAGGGAAGGGAGGGAGTGGGCTGATGCGGGCCAAAAAGGAGGGAGGGGGAGGAAATGAGCCCAAGTGGCTTTTCCTATTTTCTATTTTCTTTTCTATTTCCTATCCCTATATGCATATTTTTAAATGATTTCAAATTTGAATTTGTAAAAGGGTGCCACCATAAGTTCAACAAGCCGAGCAAACATTCACACACAAAGTTGCACACATAAAATTTTATGTTCTTGTGTTATTTTATTTGTAAAAATTGTTTAGGTTGGCTATATATATTATTTCCTACGCAAATTTTAAAAAGTTCTAATTTTTAGTGATTTTTAAAACTAGGTCAAATTTTTAGGGTGTTACACGCGCGGAGGATGGGGGAGATGGAGGGGGCCGCCGGGCCCCACCCGTGCTGGCGGGTCGCCCGCAGGGGGACCGTCGCGTCGCGCTCGCCGCCGCGTCGCGCCTATCGCCTCGGGCGGGAAGGGGAGAGAGAGAGAGAGGAAGGGGAGGGAGAAACAGAGGTGAGAGGCAGGCGAGGGAGGGTTGAGGAGGTGGAGGAGGAGGAGAAGGGCGGGCGCCGCCGCTGCTGCCGCCGCAGCCCGCTTTCGCCGTCGCCCTGCTCGCGTTGGAGAGAGACGGGGAGAGAGAGAGAGCGAAGAGGAGAGAGGAGGGGACGAGAAGCTTGACAGAGAAGCGGAAGCTGGGATATATATATTTGCTTCTTTGGATTCGGAAGAGAAGCGGGGGAAGTAGAGGAGAAGCGAGAGAAGCGCGAGAAGCCGCTTTCAACAGGATCCGCTCCAAGCGATCTGGGCCGCACGATGAAAGATCCAACGGCTGCAAATAATTGGAGCGACGTGGACCCTTCTTCTCCTGGAGGAATCGGGCGGGTTTTGTAGGGGAGAATGATTTTACCTAAATTCTTTTTTTGGAATAACAATTTTCAAAGTTGTTCGACTAGGAAACTACATCATATTATTTTTAGTTCAACAGATACATTATGTTTTTGTAATTTTCATATAAAAGTGCATTTTAAAAATAAAATCTTGTTACAATGCCACATTCAATCCATATAAACGCACATTCACATAATCACGTATATGACCTTACATCTAATTAATAAATCTAAATATGTAGGCATCGATTGTTATATATCACATTGAATTTCTTCTATTACCTCTTAGAAGTTAATATATAGCAAAAAAAATTTAGATCAACATTCCATAGTCATTTCGGAGTACCCTAACAAAATCTTTTTCTATATAGGAAAAGAAAATACAGGGTCGACACTTGTATCTCCACTCAGTCCAAAGGTGACTACTGGGCCGCTAAGTTCTAGTTTAGTGGGCTATATGGTCTACACTCTTCTTCAGTCACAACTATTCGGGATCCATCACCACTCGTGTGGGTTTTCATTTCGTTTTTTTTTCTAGGCCAACCAGAGAACAAACTAGGTGGCTTTATATTAAGAAAAAGATACGCATATAAATTTACCATGACCATGACTTACACCTTAACGGTATAGAAATTAGACGTACACCCATGCTCTCAAACAGTCAAGCTAGGTTCAGTTTTTTTTTTTGTTTATCTAGGGTAATAAATTACTATAGGGTCTTCAAAATATATATCTATGTTGAGCCATTTCGGATGCTTGTTAGTCTAGGTGGGCTGGGGAAGAAACTAACCCAATTGCTCTGTAATCTGAAAAGAACTTTTATTTTAAATCTGTTAGCCTAACAAGAGAGCAACTTTGACAATGACCCCTAAATCAGGGGGCACTACTTGGGATTGGGAGGTTCCCTCTACTTCTTGAGCCTTCAAATTCAGCCATTAGCTCCGGCAACAGCTACTACATCCTAACCCTCAAATTCACATGGGACCCATCCATCATTAGGTCCAATATTTTTTTCTTTTCTTCTCCCTATCTCTCACATCAACGAGTAGACTCCTTTCTCAATATCCCTCGGTGCGCCACGGGCCATGGCTGAGTAGTGGTGATCCACATTGGAGGAGGGGGTGGGTGGGAGGGGCGTTCACCGTTGGGCCTGCGGTGACAGCATGGAGGAGGACGAAGGGTGGAGCCGCTCCGGAGAGAGGCACTGGGAAGGAGGGCGCATGGGGTGGAGCTGTGCGGCGGGGAAGCATGTGTCGGGGAGAAGGGCGCACGGACATAGGTTTGAGAACATGCCAGGGGGAGGAGGGCGCATAGAGGGGAAAAGGTTGTGCCGGGAGGAGCCACCAAGGGAGGGTGCAGCGGTGGAGGCCGCCGGGGAAGGTGGGCACACGACATGATGGACGTCGTCAGATAGGGCATGGGAACCGTCGGGGGTCAAGCGCGTGTGAGATCTAGCATACTAGAGCGGGATGAGAAAAAGTGGAAAAAGAAAAGCAGGGGCCTCTTAAGAACCCCAGAAATGAAGGTTTGAGGGAAGAATTTGAGGGCCAGAGTTGATATTTGCTCAATAAGGTGGTTATGACTTTGGTCTCAACAATTCCTTCAACTAGCGTAAGGGCTTGTTGGCATCTACTCCAATTCATATGGGTTGTGAGGTATTGGGCTGAATAATTAGTTAATTTTCCACCGGGTGAAATCTGAAGCTTCTGAAAATATCCAGGTGATGAGTTGTGATGTCATAATCCAAGTGCCGCATATGGATTGGAGTAATTAAATTGGTGTGTAGCCAAATAAGCTCAAGATATTTCTATTTCTACTGAATGCCAAGCTATATATTCTGCACTGCATGGTGGAACTTAGCTAATCTGCGACGGAAACGATTGCCAGTTTCAGTAAAGATTTTTTTTTTCTTGAGGACACCTAAAAATATGCATGAGCATTCAGACACAACGTACAAGTGCTTTGACACCCACCTGCCACCGCCATGTCAATCGAAGCTTTACGTGGCTTGCAGTTGCAGCATCGACGCGGACCCACACGCGTTCTCCGTGGATTGGATTGACACATGCGTATATGCAATTAATTATGTTTATGCAATGGAGACGACGGTACTGCATGCTTCAGCCAGCCAAGGCCATTCATGAAACACCAGAGTATATTATCTAGAGCATAATAGAACCCAGAATAGAACTGATCCGCTCTAGTTATTCTAAAGTTCCCAACATGCATGACATGCAAATCTTATCTCCGGGAGGAGGGTTTCTGCATTTTGTAGAGGTGAGAGATCGATCGACGATTGTGCAGGTACGCGGGGCATCGCATATATATTGTTCTGGGGAAACAGCAAGAATAGTTGCTGTAGCTGACTGTATAATTGCAACAGTGCAAATGCTCCAATACTCAGCATCCTGGGTGAGGCATATTCCTTTTCTTTTAAACGTGAAATCAAAAGATTAATGTTATCACTACTCCAGAAAAATCGATCTTCCTCGCTCCTTTTGGCACTGAGGAATAATAATCTTAGCTAGAAATTGCCATGCATCTAGTGAATGCACAAACTTTGATTCTCCTCACTGGAAAAGTGAAAGTCCCGGATTACATTGTACGACCGCTGTTCCCAATTATAATTCACTTCATCTTTTATCATATGTTAAATTTCTTTAACGTTCCCTAAGTTTATAAACAAAGCACCAACATCGAACATCAAATTTATTTCATTATTTTCTCCATGAATTTTTTTTTTGGATCGAGCATTCTTTTTACACTGCGGATCATAGCATAGGGATAGACGCTCACATATACACATGCATATACATTCTATCCTTATGAGCATCCGCAAAGACTGAGTCAACATATCTTGATATTGATGATGTCACCCGTCTCACAATTAAATCATAGAATAAACCTAGAAAAATACAAATATTGTGCTAAGTCGATGACTTGAATATAGGTAGAAACCTAACTAACCAAGATACGATCATTTTGCTTGATAGAGCATTTATCTGAACTCAAAGGTGATAATATACTTTCTAAAAACTTGATAAAATAAAGTTTTACTTGTGGCTAATTCAAAATGAAATATAGTTTAGAACAAAATTAGTCATTTTTAGCTGTAAACTCTATAATTTTTATAGCATTCAGTGTTTACTGCATAGTCTACTTTATTTATTCTTTATAATATACTCACTCCGTCCCAAGAAAATAACTTTTTGAGCTTTAAACTTTGTCCAAAAAAAAGAATAACATTCTACGAAGACATATGGACACTGCCTCCTAATGCTGAAGCTAATCACTAGTGCATCCAAAGGATAGCTGCCAAATCTAGAAGAAGTCTTTCGAGAAAAGAAAAAAGATGAGGACCTTAATCGGTCTATTTTTTTAAAGTATTTGTTATGGGATGAAGATTATATAAGAGCCAGTTCCCGTATATATTCATTTAGAAAAGGACACTACATCAAATAAAGTCAGACATATATTAATATAAAAAACCAAATTCAAGAGACATAGCATTTTATTTACAGAGGCGAGCATCATCTAACGGATTTTGTACATTGTTGGTTGGGAGAATACTTTTCAAGCTAAATAAACTCAAATTATTCTGGGATATATTCATGTATTCAGCAGTGCGTTGTTATGGACACGCGTAGCGTAGCCGTCGACGCATACGCACGGGAATCAGGATGGGTCATGAAGTAGCTAGCCCTTGTCAGCAATCCATGCATGGATCAAGATCTTTTATCTGTCGTCCCAGTGATGTCCCTGCACGCTAGCTACCATGTGAGTCTGTAGATAGTGCTCCATGGCGTTATCTCCGAGGGTGACCTAACATAACAGATCAATCAGATTCAGATCGAGCACATCTTTGTAGATGAGGCAGTACGTACGCATGCATCTAACGAGCTGTTACGTGCACTTGCACCTTGAGGAGGTATCCGAATCCGAGAGTGAATGAGTGATCCACAGCCACACGCAATAATATAAGAGGAAAATTCATGGGTGGCCCTGGAACTTAGTAAGGGGTAGGTCCCTATATTATTAAAATGCTATTTCTAGATCTATAAGCTTAGCTCCGGGTATCATCTAGGTCTAAATGGATTCTAACCCGCTTTATATGGTGACGTGGCACGCTGACTGTGCATCTGACATATAGCGCCCACCTGTCAGGCTTCTCCTTTTATCTCTCCCCTCTCCTCTGTCTCGCGCTGTCTTCGTCCACGCAAGACCGGCTCCAGCGCCGGCAGCCGTCGCCCCCGGCCCGCGACTCCCAAGGCCACGCCGCCGCCCCAGCGCGACGCCTCCTTGCCCGAGCCCCCGTGGCTCCCTCGCCGCGCCGCCGGCTGCCGGCAGGGACGTTTCAGACTGCATCTTCATCGCCCAGAGAAAGAAAGTTCATGCCGGCAGGGTCGAAGCGCTCGTCGTCGAGGAGGCGGTCCATGTCGAGCGCAGGCGCCAGGCGGAGTTGTTTCGCTGCGAACGTAGGCGGCCGGCGGAGTTGTTTCGCTGCTAACATAGGCGGCCGGCTCTGTTCTAGAACGACCGGCGTCGCACGCAGCGTGGTGTCGCACCGGGGGCGGCGGCTGCCGGAGCTGGAGCCGGTCTTGCGTGGACAAAGTACATTGTTTAGTACATTAAACATTGGAGATTTCATTCAACAGAAAGCGTCACTGATCTTTTTCCTTTGATTGAAGTAACGATTGTAATGCATACTGAATATTTTTTGCGGGCAAATACAATGCCAAAGCAGAGATTAGAGCAGTGATCGTGCTTCCCTCTCCATCGCGCATTCGCTCCGCCGGCCGGCATCTGTTCCGCGCTAGAGCACGGCAGCCCCGTCTTCCTCCCTCTTCAGCGCGTGGATCCGCATCATCCTTCTCCATGGGACCTGCCGTAGCCTTCTCCACCGAAGCAGCGAGCTCCGCACCCACCGCCGAGCTCTACACTGGTGAACTCCACGCGCCGACGAGCCTCCATTTCCAAGCACCAAGGAGATGTTGCGCTAAAAGCGCATGTTGCAAACATATGTTTTAAACGTTTCAGATGATTCAGATGTATGTTTCAAGTGTTTTAAATGAATGTTGCAAAACTAGATCAAGATGTTGCATATGCAAATATGTTGCAAGTGTTTCAGATGCATGTTGCAAGCGTTTGTTCAAAGTGTTTCATTTGTTTTAGACGTATGTTGCAAGTGTTTTGATCTGGATGTTGCATATGTTTCACACATATGATGCAAGAGTATGTTCCAAATATTTCAGCTGTTTCATTCTTATATTGCAGTAAGTGTTTTCATGTTGCAAGTGTTTTATCTAAATGTTGCATATGTTTCACACATATGTTGCAAGTGTATGTTCCAAATATTTTATTTGTTTCATACTTATGTTGTATTCAAGTGTTTCATGTTGCAAGTGTTTCATGTTTTAGAGGTATGTGGTATGTTCAAAGAGTCATGGGGGCATGGTCTAGGCGTTGGGGGAAGGGGCGTGGCGAGCCGGGGCCGATAGATGGGGAACATGACGTGCCTGGGGTCCTGCTGACGGGGCATGCTTGTCCTCATCCGGGCTCTCAGAGGTCCGCTGCGCGGAAAGAGAGGAGGGGGTCAGGGGAAGGAGTGGTGGGCATGGCCAGGGTGTGCGTGCAGGGTGGGGCGAGGCGGACGGGGGTAGGGTACGTGTGTGGGGCGGGGCGAAGGAGGACGGGGGACGGACGTGCTCGTGTAGTAGCGATACGACGCAGCAGCAGGTGCGGGCGAGCTGGGGTAGGAGCATGCGCGGGGCGTTCGGACGCAGTCATCTTCTCCGGATGTCCGGACGCTAGTAAGGCCTTGAATTGAAAGCATGCATGCGAATAATCTAAACAAAAGGTTACTAACGAAGAACAGATCAAGGTAGCCTAATACATAAGAGATATTTACATGTATAGCCTCAGAAAAAATGCGTCTTCCTCCCATGGCCCTTTTTTTTTCCTAAACTTACCTGTGAGGGCCAAAAACAAAAATTTATTCCTGGCCTTCGAGTCTGTTAGGGTGTGCCATCAATTGGGCCACTGATTCCTATGTGAAATGACTAAAATGCCCTTGCTTCTTACTTCTCCTTCCTTCCTCGGTTTTCTGCATCGGCCACGGGCCGAGAAAAAAAACACAAACTGATGATGGGATCTCCGGCCATGGGGAGGCGCCGTGGCCCGCCTGGTCGAGCGCGGCGTGTGGCAGGGCTGGTTCGGCGTGGCCTGCCCCTCTCTGCGCCTGGGCGCCGGCCGCTGCTGGGCCCCGTCGACCGCTGCTGCCCCTGTCCGCCGCCCGCTGCTATGCCTGGCTGTCAGCCGCCGTTCTCCCGAGCCGTGACCCAACTGCAAGCTCCGGCAAGGCCGTGAGCCGCGCACCCGCCCCTACACCTCCGCCCACCTCCGAGCACGAGCCCCGTGCCACTGGCCTGTGCCCCCGTGCCGTGCCAACTGGACCACACACCCACCATGGCCATCGCCGCGAGCCTGCCATGGCCATGGTCGAGCCAGGGAAGAAGGGCCATTTTTCTTCTTTTTTTTCTTTGCATTTTTGCATTTTTTTCATTTTGCCCCCTGACGTGTGGGGCCCAGCTGTAAACTCTGTATTTTATTTTTTTTTGCCATGGTAAAATGGTCATTTTACCCTACACTTAACACCGTCAATGGCCTGAATTGAACAAAAGGACACAGAAGGAAGAATTTTCGTTTTTTTGGCCATACACGTAAGTTCAAAAAATGGGTCATGAAAGGAAGACTCATTTTTTAGGCCATACATGTAAATATCTCTATATATAACCGTTGCTACTAGCTTTGCTACCATACTGAAGTGCCTGATGCTGGTCCTTGCTATAGTGAACTGTTTTATCTTATTATTACTCCTACTAAATAGAGGTCCTATGAAGGCTCCATATTAATTCTCAATAGATGTATTATAGAAAAGATAAAGTCCAAAAGTTTTTGTAAAATAAAAATATTTTACCATCGATCTGTAGACTCTAACAAACATTGATAACAATATTCATGTGATCTATCTATTTTCTAAATAATTGCTGGTGTTCTAGTCACTGAACAATGATTATAGGGGTGTGGAGCGTGTACCAAATTAAATCTAGAGAGTAGCATATGGGAGACATTGTTTATAATGGTTCAGTTAGATGGTACCCTACGTCTCTAGTGTATTGCTTGTGCGCAATATACATCAAGAGTACTTACAAGTACCCATCCGGGGCTACTTATCTGCCGTATATAGTCTGAGAGTGCAAGTTACAGATAAAATCTAGTCTGGCCGGTTTACATATTGGTTTTCTAATTGGTTACCATATAATCTCATTAATGAGGATAGATGTAAAGTATTATGCATCAAGTTGATGAAGGGCCCTGTTTATTTAAATATCAGACTCCAAGTAGCGCACTCTAGTATAATACATATCTAAGAATTATAGGACTATGCGGTCAAAAAAAAGTATTATAGGATAAGTTATTAGCTGTGGCTAAAAATTGGCTAGCTAGTTGTTAGTTTATATCTATTTGCATCTATAGCTAACATCTCCATAAACTACAAATATACTAGAGTGCACTTTAACTTTCTCTCTCCTCCCATTGACCAATCCGGTTACCCCTCTACTCTCTCTCCACCACACAGACAATGAGATAACCAGAGCTCCTGTCGCAAGGAGGAGGTGAAGATAGCCCTTCCCTTGTCGAGGCAGGGTCGTAGGCCAAGGCGGGCCACAATGGCGGTGGGTGCATCGAGGAAAGCCACGTTGGAGTTAGGAGCACCGAGGAAGGCCACATTGGAGGGGGGAGGGGGTGGAGTCAGAGGTGGAGGCAATGCCGTGCTGGGGCGTGATCCAAATTGTGGTTGCGGCTGGATGGAGCACAGGAGGCCGAGGCAGAATGTCACGCTGGCCATCGGTGGAAGGTCGCGGTGATGGTTGGACGTAGTTGGGTCAAACAAGGGATGACACATGAATCTTAGGAAAAGGGCAATGAAGAAAGGCAGGTGAGGATAGAGATAAGTTAGGCAGGAGAATTTTAGACTTTGTTGCAATAAGTTGCTCCTATTAATCCTAATTATTAGTTAGGTTTGGCTGACTAGTTAGCGATTTGGCTAAAATTAGCCCATTTATTTTGATTCTTAGGGGCTAAGAATTAGTCAGCTAGTTGTTAGTTTCATGTATCCTGACATGCCCTAACTCAAGTGATAGAAGAAGTAGCAAAAGTGAGACAGATTTCTGACCTCGGGTCGATTATTCACATCAATATTTATATTTATTTGTTTATTTAACTTCTATCCATAATTGTATCGAGATAAATGCGATTAAGAACAAGAAATCAAAATGACAGTAAGAGAGACCTACGCACCTACCTAGCCTAGAGCCCTAGAAGAAAGAAGCAAAAGAGAAGGGCCTAGCTGATACGGAAAGAGTGGAAAGCAGAACAAATAAAAGGTGCAAGCAGAGAAGATAAGTGGAAACATGACAAATAACACACAACCAGTACGCAGCAGTATCTGCTTTCCATTTTGTACCAGATGTCAGTTAAACGAGAACAAATCACATTAATTGGATAGGTGGATGATATCGCAAAAAGAAAAAAAAGGGTCGGGCGCACGCCATTTGACAAACACGCACAGTACTGATCAGAGACTCAGAGGGCAGGACGCGCACACGATACGGGATGTTTGTTGCGGTTGCGGTGCTACATTTTTTTTAACAAGTGCGGTCTGAGCCCTGATTCCTAAAAAACTGTGGTCTGATGTATTCTCAGAAAAAGAGTCTGAATTCAGAATTGTATCCATTATGTGAAAAGAAGAACAATAATAGGACGGACAATGCTTGGGGTCAACAACAACAAAAAAAGCAATGCTCTAGACCACCCATAGGGCAGGAGGCCGCCGAAAATAAGAAGGGCGCTATAGGAAGGGAAACAAAAACTAAGCCTGAAAAGCTTTATTGCCCGTGTCACCGAAAGCTCTCTTTCGCTGAGCAATATCCTCTTTAGATCTCGAAACCACCTGTTGTGCTATTCATATGTTCTACATAATGTAGATCACAACACTGTTAAATCTTCACTATGGTTTCTGTGAACTTCTTGACCGCCTCCTCCCACCAAGTGCCAATGGCGGTGTAATCAATCAAATGGGCAAACCTGATAGTGTTGAGAATTTGACCAACTGAAAACTTGGTTTGAAACAACTTGGGCAAAGGGACAAAGCAAGCATAGTGGTGTGGCAGAACCGTCCGAAATAACACATATTTGGAGGTGCTCGTCTTCCACCAGACACTAAGCACCTCAAAATCAAGCTACATCGGATAGATTCCGTTGAACACACCCCAAGGGAGAACTCGAATAATCCACGTTTTTCTTCCAGGATCCAATAATGAGAACGAGTTTATAATACTTAGTCCATTTCATACGACCAGAGTTATTAGAAATTCATTATTATAGTACTAAGTTCAGAGTATGAAAATTAAATAGCGGAATTAAAATAAATATCCAACGATAGAATACAAGGATCTGTCTGTGCCCACCAGAAGAATCCTCCACACAACAGCTACTCTTCAAGCTGCACCTGCAACGGGGGTAAATAAACTCTGAGTACACAATGTACTCGCAAGACTTATCCGACTAGTGGGAATAATTTTCCGACGCCAAAGGATATGATAAGTTTTATGGGTTGCTGGGTTTCCTTTTTACAAAAAGCAATACTTGTAAATCCTTATGTATGTGTTTTATTAGTAGTCATGATTAGTTCATTAGCTAACCATTCTATGTAAGCACATGTTCTACTTTCAACCAAGAGTTGAGTAAACAGTTCCATTTCACCATCTTTCATCTGCCAGTTCTTACTACGGTCTTAGACTGTAGACAAGCTGTACCGGATTGCCTAGTGATTCGCGAATCAATGTGCCCAGCTGGGTACCCTAAAACACATGCCCCGCTTGTATCCTAGGCACAAGCAGGACCAACCCACCACTCTCCTGTCAAGGGGTCTAGGCCCCCATCTAAACTTGGACTCTAAGCCCCCACACATGAGTCCCGGACTTAGTGTGGTGATTAGACCTCTACCATCCCCGCCTCCAATCAGTCGGTCCGGAAAGAGCCGGAACCCATGATAAAAGAGCGACAAGCCTTCCCTGCTCCCATAAATAAGTATGTGCTCAGGATAATAAGTCTGTGACTTACCTAGAACCCAATACAACGGCCGATACTTAATCGACATGGACAGGAAAAACAGTGTAACCAAGCTATACCCCGTTGGCCGCAGGACACAACCTCTTACACCCACCAATACCCATACCACATCTCTGCCCGGTCTCTATTTTTCCTTTCACCATTTTATTATAAGAGTGGTAATAATAATCACACCTATTGCGCATAGTAGTAACGTAACGGCAGTTACTCATGCTACACCCAAGAAAAACCTAAGCAAAGCAAGCCATAAAACTACCTATGCTGCTATCTCAGGACTCATAAGTAGGTATATCTATGCATGTAGTTTCCATCAAAAAATTTTCTTAACGTAAATGAACACATCACACACACTAAGTTATATATATACAATGATCATTAAAAGATAAGGTATTTTATCAACTAGGGGCTTGCACTTCAAAGCTTATTTAAGTATCACATACATGTTCGATAGCTCTTAAGGCAATTGGTTTTAACGAGAATCTCCTCCTCGTACTCTTCAAGTACCTCCTCAAACTCCTGCTCGTCCGCGGTCATGAACTCTACCAACTCGTTATCTACATGCATGAAATGATGATGCAACACTTAGTAATACGGCAACAGCAACTCTTAAAATAAGAACACATCTACCAAGCTACTAAGCTAACTCTAATGACTAAGACGCTAAGTTACCTATTATTCCCACTAAATAGGTATGAAACATTTCATGTATTATCTTAGCAACTAAAGGCATCCTTATCCTTATTACTGATTTAATATATATACTACAACAAGGAGTACTTAGCCACCATGTTTCTCAACCTATTCTAAGGCTACAAAAATTACAGTGAGCACATAATAATATAATGAACCTACTGTAAAAATTTCATGGCCAAAGCTATTACCAAATTGTCACAAAATTTCCTATAAATATCAATCTAAATAATGCTAAGCTTTCCCAAATGAATTAATGAACCTGACATTCCCATAGATAACTGTAAACTAACTACACCAACAGATAGATCGTATTTTTGTGAACTTAACAAATTTTGTTTCACTATTTTTGGATACCTACAGAATTTACTATAATTTTCCAAAGATCAGCTCAAAACTAAATTAGAAAAACTTTTATTAATTCGTTGAAAGAAAGAACATCGATTCTATATGGCCCATCCACACGGCCCAAATATAACAATTATGCAACACAAGACGACGACGATCCGTCGTCGATGAGCCCATCCAATTCTATGAAATGACCCATGCCACGGGACTTTAAGCAACAAGGAGCTCCTACACATGCTAGTAAGCTAAAAAACATCCCCACTCTATCTACTATTCACCCAACTACTAGAGAGCGCAAATATTAGCTACACAAACAAGCACTTGAGCAAAATAGCCCTCGGAACAACCCTTCTTTATAATAGGGAGACCTCGGGCCACACAAGCAAGAAGTAAGTGGCAAGCTACACGACGATGATCTAATTACGACAGCCACACAAGGCCATAAGATATATATATACCCCTCTAAGGGACCGATGCTCACCTAGGTGTAGACCGCGGGAATCAATGGGCGGTGAAGAGATGAGCGAGGTTCACGTGTTTGCCCAGCACTCCCTCCATGGTGGCGGACAACCACTTGGTGGTTCGGGGCTAATTAGCATGTTCCGCTAGAGCCTAGTCACAACATAGGTGATAGAACCAATGGGTGGGCATCAGCAGCTCATGACACAGCTACCTATGGTGGTGGCTTCACCAGGGATGGGCCGGGCGTGTCTATCCATGCGCCACGGCAAGCCCTTGACGGGGCGATGTGCACAAGCTTCTTGGCGCTGCCGGCGGAGACCACCACTGAAAGCCGATGGAGGTGCAAGTGGGGTAACAAGGGTAGAGGGAATCAAGGCGAAGACAACGGTGCCACGATGCAATTGGATGCTAAAGCACTGTGAATGGGGTGCTCAGGAGTGGCTTGATCAATCGCCATAAGATGATGTGTGATGGAGGAAAACTCCAAATTGAGCATCGACACTAAGTCCCTTTGAGGTGTGGCGGCTGGGCGGGCTTGGCGCGAGCTAGGTTCCCAATCGAGCCTCAGGCGAGCGCAATTACCCCAGAGGTGACCAAGCGCTATGGTTTGCTTTGGCACGGCTCGGTCGAACCGGCCGGCGCGCGTTGGCGACAGAGGCTACGACCATGCGGTGCCACTGCACTCCGAGCGGAAATGATGATGGTGGCGAAGCTAGTGTAGGGCGGCGGCGGCCGGATGATGGTGGCGTGATGATGGTAGTGACCACAGTGACCAACGGCGTCGAAGCAAGCGGCGTGTAGACCAGCAGTGGCATCGGTGAGTGGCGCCAGACGCGGCGCGCCGAGGCCATGCGGCCGGTCCGGATGGCGGGCCGATGCTCGCGTCGGCGATTGACACACGCTGCATCCGACCGCCCCAAAATGTGTAGTGCACGCTTTTTAAAGCATCAACCACGACTAAATCGTTGATCCCGTCCCCAAACCACTCTAGCTACACCCAAGAGGGCATATTAGACTACAAAAACAAGCTATAAAACTACCCTACTGGTTAACCCAATCTCACACAATAAATTACCAAACCTAGCAGTGTCTACCTGTCGTCAAACTTTGAAATTTTCTTAGTTTTTCGTTGAACTCTATTTCAAATTGCATTTATAAGCTATTGGAAATCTTAGCTAGTAATATCATTTTTCGACCACGAGTATTTCATTGTCAACTACAAAGTTTGCACTTCAAACCTTATTTAAGTATCACATACATGTTCTATAGCATTTTTGCTTAATAAAAATTGGTTTTAAACCCTAATTGATATAACACGACCATTGAATTAACTTTCGTTTCGCACTTCCGTTGATCGTTTTGAGTTGCGAAAATTTGTCTAGACTCTTTATTACATGCATTAACACATAAACATGATGCTCATGTAGTGTTTTAGTAAACGATTTATGGTGTAACACCGAGGGTGTTACAAATCTACCCCTCTAAAACAAAATCTCATCCTGAGATTTCATGTGCCTAGTGTGGGAAAGAGATAAGAAAAACATTTCAATGTAAACAACTACCTCGGTGAACCAGAAAGAAGGTGGGGATAATGCTTCAAGATATAACTTTCTTGTTCTCACGTTGCTTTGTCCTCTGAGTGATTTTGCCACTGAACTTTGTAAAACTTCACCACACTGTTTATAGTCACTCTTTCTTTCTCATCTAAGATCTTGACAGGATGCTCAATATACGTCAAGTCAGGCTAGAGGGGAAGGCTATAACACCCTAGGTGTTAAGCATGCATTTAACCTTGACATTGCATAAGCATAAGCATCCTTGAGCATGCATGAGCATGAGCATCTCAATTACTATCCTTTTGTTGGCTTATATTGCATGTGTTATTACTGAATTGCCTTACTTAGGTTAGGGTTTACATGTAACCAATGTATGAAATGTGTGTGGAACCTTGGGAATACCTTAAACATGTTTAGAATAGCATAAGGAACAACTTTGGTATTCATGACTAAGGCTAGTTTGGTCTCTAAGTCCTAGTTATGGTGTAAGTCATCATTTAAAGTGGTATGCTTGACCTAGTTTGAACTATGTCATAGAGTCTTTGCATGGCAAAGCACCCTTAAGCAAAGTTGTAGTATTTGTGTAGAGGAACAACTTTTATTTTTGGGTCATGAGCTAATTCTATGCATAGCTTGGTCAAATTGAGCTCACAAAAATCAGTAAAACACAAGTTTTCAACACTTAGAAATTTTCTAAGTCTTAGTGCGTTTTTAGTTTTGCTGAGCTGACTTTGAGATGATTTTACTCCTTATTCGTTGAGAATTAGACTTTGGTATTTTAAGAGAAGTTGTAGCTGGTATATAGGGCTACGACTTTGGTTAAGGAAGATTTCGCTGTTGAGCCACCGATTAGGAGTTTGATCAACGCCAAGTCACGCTGTCAGGCTCGGGCGCTGGCTCCGATGGCTTGTTCGGTTGGCCATCAATGGCCGACCGGCGCCAGGGTTTGGCCGCCGCGTGGAGGCCGCTCGTCGCCGATGGCCCGACCAATCAGGCCATGTCGGGCCACGACGCACCATTTCACGCCCCGGTGCTCGCCCGTCACTCCCGTGCTCTCATTTCCCCTCCTTGCTTCCTCCTTCGCTCTCGCCTTCGCCCGCAGCAGCTTAGCACAGCGCCGCCGTCGCCTTGCCGGCCACCTAGCTCACATTGCACCTGCATCACTCCTCCGCCACCGCCATAGTAGCTTCGTCGTGCTTCCACCATCTCACTGCACCGCTTTGCTTGCTAGAAGCGCACGGTAAGCCTTTGTGGAGCGCGTGGCCCTTATCGGCGTTTCATCGCCGTGCCACGCCGCTAGTGGACGGACCGCCTCCGACCGCCATTTGCCATGATAGGATGTGCGCTAGAACCACCATTGTATGTAGAAGCTTGGCGTAACCCTAGATTGTGTCGCCTCGGCTAGCTTTGGCACCTCGTCGTCGACCGCATCCACCGTGCCGCCATGAGTGCCGCCGTCATGCTTAGCTCCAGCAATCGGTCCATCTAGCTAGCTCGGTGTGTTCGGGATGTCATGGTGATCATCGTGGTGCCGGTGCCATCGCCGGAGAGCTCGCCGTTGGTGAACTCCGGTCGGTCCGCACCGCTCCTCTATTTTGGTGTCACTGACGTGCGGGCCTGTCTGACTCGGTGACCCCAACTGTGAGCGGCTGTAGAGTGGAAAGCTAGTTCATTTATTTCAGATTTGAATGTCAATTTTGAAAAATCATAAGTGGAGTTCTAGATGTCCAATTCTTGTGAACCAAATTTTGTTGTAATCCTCATGAAGTGTAGTGTTTTATAAAAATATTTAATGTACAGTTTCTGCTATTTTTCATGGTGATTAAAATGTATTTATATAAGTGATTTTTGAATGTTAGTAATCTTGTAAAATAGATATCTTGAGCTAGAAAACCCATAAAATTGTGATTTCAATTTTGTTGGTCTTATGTTGACATGCTCTATCTAGAAAAAATAATAAACTTGCTGTAAACTTGATGGAAGTAGGGTCTTTCTATTTATCTAGTAATAAATGGTATTTTCTGAGCAAAATTGTAGGGATAAAAATATGTAACAGATTGATATGAAAATTTTTGTACAGTAGTAGGGCACTAATATGAAGCTAAGAAAAATATATAATCTATTGTTTGACACTTTTCTATAGGGTTAGCTATTTTCACTAAAATAGACCTTGCTAGCTTATTATTTTTGTAAAGGATGTTATACATGGTCAAATGGTATAAAATTTTTACAGTAGTCTATTGGGAGCACTTTAAAGCCACTGTAATTTTCTGAGAATTTATTATGCACATTTGGGGTATGTTTGTTATTTTCCCTAATTATCTAATTAAATTAATAAAGGCATTCAAATGAATAGTTTGGGATTTACCATTATGTTTTCTTGAGTGTATTTGGTATTATTGAACTGTTGGTATACTTGTTGATGTCAAATTTGGAATGCTTATATGCAGTAAAAATATTGTTGCTCTATAATTCGATTTAGAAGTGTTTTCGGACAGATTCTGTGGTTCGGTATGTTGCGTAGTCAAAATGATGTTTGCTGTGGAAATGGTTAATAACAAAGTTTTATGGAACTTCTTCATCTATCTCGTGTTAAAATTTCTAGGTAATAGGCTAAAGGGTTTAGGAGTTATATCTATTCAAAGTTAGTTTTCCGAAATGCTTGTTCTCTGGAATTTCTGAACAGCACTGGATAGATTGCCTATTTTAGTTAGGATAGAGTGTGAATTAGTTTTTGGTGATTAAATAAGAGTTGTAGGAAATTTTATAAGCTTTCCACAAAGTCAAACATCACAGCATTTGGATAAGTAGAACTTCAGTTATGATGTAAACTTGTAACTACCATGTGTAGCTTAGACATTGCCTTGTGTGAAATTTGCAAGTAGATAGAGAAGAGATATGCACCTACTCAGTTAGTAAGGAGTTAGCATTGCTATCATGGTGTAACTTAACATCATTATCGCAGCATGTACCTTTCCATATCACATCATCTATGATCCCTCTTATGCATTCATGAGACTCACTTATGCATATGCATGCAATAGGTGCAACCGAGGAGATCACGTTGGTCGAACTCGATGTCGATCCACAGGAGGAGAACCAAGAGGTGCAGCACCAGGAGATTCCTGGAGAAGGAGAGCTTGAGGTTGATCATCTTCCAGAGTGCCCCGATCATCAACCATCAACGTTCATGAAAGGCAAGCCTCGGAGCATTATAAGTCTCCCTACTTTATTAATGTCACCTAAAGTTATTCGTATTGATGCATTACGTGACAGGAGTTGTTTGGAAACACTTGCTGCATATTACCTTTCTTGACCAGAAATATCTACCATGAATCCTAATTAAGTCCAGGAACGTTTATCATGCTTAGCTATGCTTAGACCGGTAGAAGTCGGGTGATTTCCTGTCACCTGCGAGCTATAGGTGATAACTTTATCACGGTTGGCTATATTGTGCTATCGTGGAACATAACTGGGTATTGTTGAATAAATGGAGACCGAGCGGAGTCTTATGTTGTGGTATCATAGTGATTCCATCTGTGTCATTTGAGGACCGGCCGTTGGAGGTTTATCTTGTCATGTTGAACGCACGCCTCTCACATAGTTGGCCGGATAAGTCGTTCCGACCGCGAAGCCGAGTAGCTCAACTCAGGTCAGGGACATGTGCAGTTAAAGTGCACACTCTAGAGGCAGTAAGGATGTGTAGAGAGCCAATGGCGTAAGCCCAAGGGCGGGTTAGAGTCCCGAGCCCCCTTGGTGGATTGGTTGTATCTTTGAGGGTGCGGCGCTGGTCCTACCCACGATTGTACTTGAGTTGTCCCAAAGGTGACCTGATGCGACCCCGACGGGGGAAGTATGGGTGTGTGTTAGGAATAATTCCCTAGCTGGGTAGGAATCGATTTGAATCGTCGTCTCTCCCGAATAGTGAGAACTTGATAGGAGTACACTTCATCGTAGTAATTGATGGAAGTGTGGTTATGAGATTATGCAAGAACTCAACTGGATATGGTCATTATTGTGATGACTTAATGGTACCAACATGTTTGGCATAGGATAGTTGCTAATTTAGTATGAGATAGGATTAATAACTGGTGATTCACAAATAAAGATATGTTGGATAACTTATGCTTTTTCTGCAAATAATGTCTACCAGCTCTACTTATAAAGCCTTGCATACTCCTTGGTGTCTTAGTATATTAGTTGGACGGGTAAGTCTAGCTGAGTACCTTCTTGTACTTAGGGTTTTATTCCCATTGTTGTAGATAATGTTATGTATCACGGCTACTGCAAGAACAACTTTGCTCCTATAGTGGATGAGGACTAGGACCATGGGCAATGGTCATTATGTTTATCATCTCACCCTTGTGCTTTTGGTTGGAGATGACTATGAACTGGCTTTGTATTAAACTATGTGTGATGTTGATGTTAAACTACTTTGCTTCCGCTACTTTCAAACTTGGTTTGTAATAATTATTCGAACTCTTATGTATGAGAACTATTTGTGAACTATGATGTAACATGTGACTGGTTATATTGAATCTCTATGATCTTGGTTTGTATGTTGGTTGTTTGAGATCCTTTGTGATTTTGTCGGACTACCAGGTTTATATGGGCTCAAGTATGACGGTTTGATCACTTCGGTGATTGCTATTGTACTTGTGCTCTTATAAATTGGATGGTTCTATGACAAAGTCCTTCAATTTCCATAGCTTCATCAGGAACCCGCAAACATTTCTTCAACTGGAATACATGAAACACATTGTGTACCGCCGATAAAATATCTGGAAGTTGGAGACGATAAGAAACCGGGCCACAGTGCTCCAAAACCTTGTAAGGGCCCACATATCGAGGGGCTATCTTGCCACGGACACCAAACCGATGCACCCCTCTCATAGGAGACACCTTGAGGTACACATGATCCCCGACTGCAAACTACAAAGGCCTTCTTTGCTTGTCCGCATAAGTTTTTTGACAACTTTGAGCTGTCTTCAAATGGCTCTGAATAATACTGACTTGCTCTCAAGCTTCTTTGATGAAATCAGGCCCAAAATATCCACGGTCTCCCACTTCAACCCAGTTAAGTGGTGTCCTACACTTCTTTCCATACATAGCTTCAAAGGGCACCATACGAATGCTTTCTTGATAGCTATTGTTGTAAGAAAACTCAACTAAGTTCAAGCATTCATCCCACTTCTCAGGAAAAGAAATGGCACAAGCTCTCAACATATCCTCAAGTACCTGATTTACCCTTTCTGTTTGGTTGTCAGTTTGTGGATGATAAGCTAAACTTCTAAGGAGACTAGTACCACGACAATGCTGAAGTTGCTCCCAAAAACGAGAGACAAAGACTGACCCTCTATCAGAGACGATGGTAAGAGGAACTCCATGTAGGGTCACATTCGGTCAAAGTACAACATGGCATACTTCTTGGCCGAATATCTAGTATCTACCGGGAGAAAATGAGCAGACTTGGTAAGGCGATCCATAATGACCCAAATAGAGTTATAGCCCTTGGATGTGCGGGGTAAACCTACAATGAAATCCATGGAAATATGTTCCCATTTCCAAACAGGGATAGGCAAGGGCTGCAAATATCCCGGGGTACGCATATGGTCTGCCTTAACTCTACCACAAGTATCGCACTTCGCGACATACTTGGTGATATCCTGCTTCATATTGGACCACCAATACAAGTGGCGCAAATCATGGTACATCTTATTACTTCCCAGGTGGATGGACAACTTGGAATGATGAGCTTCATCCAAAATCTTTCTTCTAATCTCCTCTCTTGATGGAACCACCAATCTATTCTTGAACCTCACTACTCCTTGCTCATCAATACTAAACTGAGGACCACGCCCTTCGTCAATTAATTTCTTGATGTGAGGAATTTTTGAAGTGTCTTGCCTTTGCTCCATAATAATCTACTCAAGTAAATCCGAGACTAAGGCAATGTAAGCTAGCACCTCAGCATGGTTGAGAGACAAAGGTGTTTCTTCAACCTGATACGACTTCTGGCTCAAAGCATCAGCTACCACATTAGCTTTTCCGAGGTGGTACTGAACCTCCAAGTTGTAATCCTTGATTAATTCCAACCATCTCCTTTGCCTCATATTTAACTCGGACTAAGTGAAAATATATTTGAGGCTCTTGTGATCCGTAAAAATGTGTACTTTATTTCCCAACAAATAATGTCTCTAATTTTTTAGAGCGTGCACCACAACAACCAGCTCTAAATCATGGGTGGGTTAATTCACCTCGTGCTTTTTTAGCTAACGTGAAGCATAAGCTATCACACGCCCATCCTGCATAAGCACACATCCCAACCCCGTCTTCGAGGCATCACAATATACATCAAAAGGTCTATCAATATCTGGTTGGGCAAGAACAGGAGCAGTGGTAAGAAATTTCTTCAGAGCTTGGAAGGCTTCTTCACAAGACGGACTACATACAAACTTGGCATCTTTCTAGAGTAACTTGGTCATCGGCTGAGCTATTTTGTAGAAGTCAGGAATGAAGCACTGATAGTATCCAGCAAGACCAAGAAACTAACGAATCTGATGCACTGACTTAGGAGACTTCCAATTTAACACATCCTGCACCTTGCTTAGGTCTATAGAGATACCATCAGGTGTCAGAACAAATCCCAAAAACTGCACTCGATCTAACCAAAACTCACACTTGTTGAGTTTGGCATACAGCTTGTGTTCCCTTAATCGAGTCAGTACTATCCGAAGATGTTGGGTATGCTCTTCCTTGTTCTTGGAGTATATCAAGATATCATCAATGAATACCACTATAAACTTGTCCAACTCTGGCATAAAGATTGAATTCATGAGATACATGAAGAATGCAGGAGCATTGGTGAGACCAAAAGACCTGACTAGGTATTCATATAGCCCATACCTAGTAGAAAAAGTTTTCTTTGGTATATCTTGTGGTCTAATCTTAATCTGATGATAAACTGAACGAAGGTCAATCTTGGAGAATATCTTGGCACCCGCTAACTGATCGAACAAAGTATCAATATGAGGTAAATGATACTTGTTCTTAATGATTACCACATTGAGAGGGCGGTAATCCACACACATCCAAAGAGTGCCATCCTTCTTCACAAAAATGGCTGGACAACCCTATTGTGAAGAGCTAGGACGAATGAATCCCTTTTCCAATAACTCTTCTAACTGCGTCTTCATTTTAGCCAATTCCTTTGGGGCCATGCGGTATGGACACCGGGAGATAGGAGCAGTTCCGGTTCTAACTCAATGGAGAACTCCACGTCTCTATCCGGTGGTAACCCGGGTAGATCTTTAGGAAAGACATTCGGAAACTCACATACCACATGAATAGAGGCAAGATTAGGAGAAGCTTCAACATGGGCAGCAACTGGTAAGACTGGATCTGAGGGCATAAGAAGAGACATCCTATCCTCAGAGGAAGGAATCCGTAATTCAACAACTCTCCACTTAAGATATAAGACTACCCCATATACACGCAACTAGTTCATACCCAGAATTGCATCAATGCCTTGCCCGGGTAGCACCATGAACTGGAGGCGGTAAGTGTGAGTGGCTAGCACTAATCCAACTATGTCTGTCCGAGTATTAACACACAACTACGCACCCAGAGTACTGATTCTATAGGCAATAGGTATAGCCATAAGAGATATATTGTGCCTTTGCACAAACCCCATGCTCATGAATGAATGTGATGCACCAGAATCAAACAACACATATGCTGGGTGGGAATCAATGTTAAACATACCAGCCATCACCGGTTCATTCTACAAGATATCCTCAGCCTTAGTGAAATTAACTTGCCCAGAGCGGCCTACTAGCACCTTCTTCTTGATAATTGTCCGCTTAATCAGACAGGAGTTAGCTGAGGGCTGAGCAGATTGTGCAGGCTGATTCTACGGACACTCCCGAGCATAGTGGTTCTCCTTGCCACACTTGAAACAAGTTCTAGGCTTGTTCCCCTACCTATAATGAGGTAGGACCTGCTGTCCCTATGGCTATTGTTGTTGCACCTGCTGAGTAGGTGCACAGTACTGGGTGGAAGGTGTCTGGTAGGTCTGCTGAGGCTGACAAAATGAATGCCCACCCAAAGACTGATAGGGCACCTACCTGACAACATGTACCTTCTGAGCCCTGGGTGACTGAAAGACCCAGTAGCCACCCGCTTGTGCTTCCACTCAGCCTAAGAGTCACAATGTAGTCCTTCCATGGCAATAGCAGCATTCATCATAGCACCAAAGGTCTTATAGTTTCCTGTGTACAACTCCTTCTGCAAACTGTGGGTCCCAGCATACTATGACAGATGGTTGAACTTGTGTACATAGCCCATCATAGACATGCTCCCTTGCCTTAGGTCTAGAAACTCCATCAACTTCTTGTTTAGAACACAGTAGGAATGTAATACTCTCTGAAAGCTGCAGTAAACTCCTGCCAAGTCACATGGTGATCCACCGGCTACATGGCATTTAACGTGTCCCACCATGCACTGGCAGAACCCTAATAGCTGCTGCGCTGCAAAGCGCACTTTCTACTCCTCAGTTATAGTGAGTAGCAGAAACTTCTGCTCTAGAATATGAAGCCAATGCTCTGCATCCAGAGGCTTAGCAGTCGGCGTGAACATGGGTGGGTGCATCTTCAAGAATTCCTAGCAAGAGCAGGGTCCCTTGGGACCGCGGGCACCACCCCTGTTCCCACCATTTCCTCCGTGGCCTCCACGGGCGAAGCCACCGATAGCATGTGCTAATAGCTCCATGGCATGGGCTGACTCGCGACGAGCAGCCATCATCTCCGCCATCATCTCTGTATGAGTCATCGGAGGCGGCGGTGGCGGAGGAGGAGGAGCCAGAAGTGGGGCCTCATGGCTCTTCCCGTTGCCGTTCTCATTGCCCCAGCCACTTTCACCTTGGCCTTCGCCAAGACCATGGCCCGCTCCAACACTGGTGCTCCCACGACTAGAGCTCAGGTTCATCTATAAACAGATAGGAACCAACCATTAGGGACAACCCTCTAGACTAGGAACAAGAGATTAGAGGAATGCTAAGACGTTTAGTAAAGCATTCTATTAGGTTATCCTATCAATTCACTAACCCAATTTATACGTATAGGGGGGAAAGTTTAGCATAAGCAAAATTCAGTTTCATGATGCATGCATCGGCCTACCCATTCACTCAAGCCGGAATATAGCGGCATTCGCAAAAAATTTTGGCACATCGCACACTCACTTTCCGTACACTAAAAGATTCTTACGCAGCATAAGTTAGTGTACCTATAGAAATTTGATTAGATAAAACCAGTCGCTATCCTAGATAGACCGTATTGCTAGGGCTTATACTTATTTACAATTTTTTTGCATCCTACTTTTCACAAAACTTTTGTTGGTCAAATTTTAGGTTTTAAAAAGAGTTATAAAACTCATAGACTCATTATTGGCTCTAATACCACCTATGGCAGAACCGCCCAAAATAACACACCTTCGGAGATGCTCGTCTTCCACCAGACACTAAGCACCCTAAAAGCAAGCTACTTCAGGGCAGATTCCATCGAGCACACCCCAAAGGAGAACTCAAATAATCCATGTTTTCCCTCTAGGATCCAATAATGAGAATGAGTTTATAATACTTAGTCCATTTCATACAACCAGAGTTATTAGAAATTCATTATTACAGTACCAAGTTTAGAGTGCGGAAATTAAACAGTAGAATTAAAATAAATATCTAACGATAGAATACAAGGATTCATCTATGCCCACTAGAAGAATCCTCCACACAATAGCTACTCTTCAAGCTGCACCTGCAATGGGGGTAAATAAACCTTGAGTACACAATTTACTTGCAAGACTTATCCGACTAGTGAGAATAATTTCACAACACCAAAGTATATGATAAGCTTTATGTGTTGCTGGATTTCCTTTTTGCAAAAAGCAATACTAGTAGTATCGGTGCAGAAAGTGACCAACAAGTAAATATTTATAGTTTTGTCGTACGTTGTGATCGGAGGTGGCCTAGCACTCAATGACACAGGGTTTATACTAGTTCTGGCAACGTGCCCTATGTCCAGTTTGAGTCGGTCGGTGAATTTATTCCTGAGCCTAGGTGCTCAAAGTTTGTAGTGGGGTTACAAATGAGAAGGAGGAAGATGGGGGGTACAAGAGGTCCGGTCGGACTCTAGTCGGAAGGGCCGAGAGTGACAAGAGCTCCACTATGAGCTAAGTGTTCGAGCGTGTGCTCGTGGTTTGAACCTTGTGGTTCTGCTGTTGTATGCTAGTGAACTTGATTGATCTAATGAATCTGAAATCACTTGAATCTACCTATTGGGAGAAAGTGCATCCCCTTTTATAGGTGAAGGGGATGGCCTTACAAGTGAGAGGGAGAGAGTACGCATGCTTCTAAGCCTTGTTGCCCATGCCAGCGGGTACAGGATGATGGTAGGCGCCCACAACACTGTTGGATGTCAGATGCATGTGGGAGGTTGCATCGTCTTGTTCGGGTATGGCAGATGTTGGTACCTGCTATACTATTGATGCCCAGAGGCATGTGAGGAGTTTCACCATGTTCACCCGGTATGATAAATGCCGGCGCCCACAACACTATCGATTCCTAGAGGCATGTGGGGGGAGCCTTACCGTATGGGAGTTAACGGCGCCCACAATACTGTAGGGGAAAATCTCGGTGCCTACAACACTATTGTGCTAGGGAGATTACAGAGTACTATTTCTAGCAGTGTATAGAGTATGGTCCCTGGTATCGTGGTTTGACTTGTGCGCCCTGCCTTGCTTTCTCCATTTGTTCCCTAGTCCTTTTCGAGCGGGCATCCCCGGTCGGTTGGTCCCAGTCGGCTCTGATCGTGCCAGTCGAAGAAGAGCCGCGAGCAGGGGTTTGGCACATCCCCGGTCGAAGATGTGGGTTGAGTCGGAAGTAGTGCTTTGGCTGGGCCTTCCGGTCAGAGAGGCCATCCGGAGGTGGGCTAGAGACCGAAGGAAGTGCTCTAGTCGGAGAGGTGGGCCAGAATCAGAAAGTAGGTGCTGTTCCTCTTCGGCCAGGCCTCCCGGTCGGAGATTTGATCGCCCCTCTAGCCTATCATTTAGGTACTTGGGCCGGCCCATGAGTTGAGCGTTTGTCTGCTTGGGCCGAGCCTTTGTTTGGAGGTCGGTCCGCAAGGGACCCCGGGTTTATGAACCCGACAAGTAGTAAATCCTTACGTATGTGTTTTATTAGCAGTCATGATTAGTTCATTAGCTAACCATTCTATGTAAGCACATGTTCTACTTTCAAGTAAGAGTTGAGCAAATAGTTCCATTTCACCACCTTTCATCTGCCAGTTCTTACTACAGTGCTAGACTGTAGACAAGCCATACCAGATTGCCCGGTGATTCATGAATCAATGTGCCCCACTGAGTACCCTGAAACACATGCCCCACTTGTACCCTAGGCACAAGCAGGACCAACCCACCACTCTCCTGTCAAGGGGTCCAGGTCCCCGTCCAAACTTGGACTCCAAGCCCCCACACATGAGTCCCGGACTCAGTGTGGTGCTTAGACCTCCACCATCCCCGCCTCCAATCAGTCGGTTCAGAAGGAGCTAACCCACGACAAGAGAGCGATAAGCCTTCCCTGCTCCCATAAATAAGTATGTGCTCGGAATAATAAGTCTATGACTTACCTAGAACCCAATGCAACGGCTGGTCCTTAATCGACACGGACAAGGAAAATAGTGTAACCAAGCTATGCCCCGTTGGCCATAGGACACAACCTCTTACACCCACCAATGCCCATACCACATCTCTACCCGATCTCCATTTTTCCTTTCACCATTTTATTATAAGAGTGGTAATAATAATCACCTATTGTGAGTAACGACAGGTTACTCACGCTACTGAAAAGCCTAAGCATAGCAGCTACTCGACCTATGCTAGCAGGACTCATAGGTAGGTATATCTATGCATGTAGTTTCTATAAAATGCCTATAACATAAATGCACATCACATATATATACAATGATCATTCAAAATAATGGTTATGCACCGGGGCTTGCCTTGGGTAGGTGGGGTGTCAGCAAAGTCAGCAACTGATGGCTCCAGGGCCCCCTCCTGTATGAGAATCTCCTCCTCGTACTCTTCAATTACCTCCTCGTACTCCTGCTCACCCGCGGTCACGAACTCTACCAACTCATTATCTACATGCATGAAATGATGATGCAACACTTAGTAATACGGCAACAACAACTCTTAAAATAAGAACACATCTACCAAGCTACTAAGCTAACTCTAATGACTAAGACGCTAAGTTACCTATTATTCCCACTAAACAGGTATGAAACATTTCACGTATTATCTTAGCAACTAAAGGCATCCTTATCCTTATTACCGATTTAATATATATACTACAATAAGGAGTACTTAGCCACCATATTTGTCAACCTATTCTAAGGCTGCAAAAATTATAGTGAGCACATAATAATCTAATGAACCTACTGTAAAAATTTCATGGCCAAAGCTATTACCAAATTGCCACAAAAATTCTTACAAATATCAATCTAAATAATGCTAAGCTTTCCCAAATGAATTAATGAACCTAACATTCCCACAGATAACTGTAAACTAACTACACCAACAGATATATCATATTTTTGCAAACGTAACAAATTTTGTTTCACTATTTTTGGATACCTACAGAATTTACTATAATTTTTCAAAGATTAGCTAAAAACTAAATTAGAAAAACTTTTGTTAATTCGCTGAAAAAAAGAAAACCGATTCTCGTGCGGCCCATCCACGCACAACGCGCGCGCATGCACAATCCACCGGCGTGGCCCAAGCGGGACACGGCACATCCACGCGAAAACGGCCCACGACGGGGAGGCCCACACGCACCAGCACTTTTGCGAAAACACCCCCACTCTATCTGCTATTCACACAACTACTATGCGGTCTATTCCAACTATCGGCAGTTAAGCAAAATAGCCCTCGGAACAACCCTTCTTTACAATAGCCAGGTCCTCGGGCCACCCCCGCACGCACCGGCGCGACGGCGATGGCACTGGACAGCCATGTCAGCCATCCGGACCCCTCCCCGCCCCCTCTAAGGGACCGATGCTCACCTAGGTGCAGACGCGAATCGATGGGCGGTGAAGAAATGAGCGGGGACGCGTCCAGAAGCTCCCTCCACGACGGCGGACAACCTGCGGCGGTGGCAGCCATGTTCAAGAGAGCCTAGTCACAACATAGGTGATAGAACCAATGGGTGGGCATCATCAACTCACCCCGCAACTACCTGTGGTGGTGGCTTGACTAGGGACGGGCCAGGCGAGTCTAGCCATGCGCACACGGCAAGCCCAGCGACGGACTGTGGTGGCGCGGCCGTGTCAGCGACGCCGGGAAAGCAGTGACGGTGCAAGTGGGGTGCGCAGGGGGTAGAGGGAATCAAGGCAAAGACAACAGTGCCACAGAATTGGATGCTAAAGCTCTGTGAAGGGGGTGCTCAAGAATGGCTTGAAATCGGCCATAAGATGACCGGCGATGGGGAAAACTCCAAATTGGAGCTCGGCATCGCATGGCTGTGGCAGCGGGTAGGCTTGGTGCGTAGCTAGGTTCCCAATGGAGCCTCAGGCGAGTGCAATTACCCCAGAGGTGACCAAGCGCTGCGGTTTGCTTTGGCGCGTCTCGGTTGGACCAGTGCGACGCCATTCAAGGTGGCGGTGGTTAGGAAGCGCGGTATGGCGCTTGCCACTTAATATGAAAAGGACAAAGGCGTGACTGAGGATGGCTACACGCGCGGGTAGAGCAAGGGCGGTAGTGGCAGTGACACGGTGAGCAGAGGGGCGCTGTGCCACCTCGGCGAGGCATGGATGCCAGGCGGAGCAGGTGAACATGGGGGTGTCGAGGCCCTACGCGCGCAGTGCGCTCAACATGACGACACAACGCAGAGGGAACGTGCATGTGTTGGCGACAGAGGCTATGGCCATGCGGTGCCACTGCACTTCGAGCGAAAACGACGATGGCGGCGAAGCTAGTGTAGGGCGGCGCACGCTGTAGTGGGAGCGCGACGACAGCGACACTAGTGACCAACGGGTAGGGCAACAGGGCGACGTGCAGTGACAGTGGCACCGGCAGTGGCACCAGCAGCAGCGTGTAGCGCGCCTGGCACCCGGTCAGGATGGCTAGTGTCGCTCCAGGCGCGCGGTGACCAGACGCTCTCGGCTAACCAACCCCAAAACGTGTAGTGCATGCTTTTTAAAGTGTGAACCACGACTAAACCATTGATCCCATCCCCAAACCACTCTAGCTACACCCAAGAGGGCATATTAGACTACAAAAACAAGCCATAAAACTACCCTACTTGCTTAACCCAATCTCACACAATAAATTGCCAAACCTAGCAGTGTCTACCTGTCGTCAAACTTCAAAATTTTTCTAAGTTTTTCGTTGAACTCTATTTTAAATTGCATTTCTAAGCTATTGGAAATCTTAGCTAGTAATATCATTTTTTGACCGCGAGTATTTCATTGTCATCTACAAAGTTTGCACTTCGAACCTTATTTAAGTATCACATACATGTTCTATAGCATTTTTGCTTAATAAAAATTGGTTTTAAACCCTAATTGATATAACACGACCATTGAATTAACTTTTGTTTCGCACTTCCGTTGATCGTTTTGAGTTGCGGAAATTTGTCTACACTCTTTATTACATGCATTAACACATAAACATGATGCTCATGTAGTGTTTTAGTAAACGATTTACGGTGTAACACCGAGGGTGTTACAAGTTGCCTATTGCATATGACACACGCTTCTTGGTGAGGTCATCCTCGGATCTCCAAGGCATCCACACTGAGAATCTTATTTTGCATTGGCATCCATGCAAAGAACTTGTATTTGTTCTCTCCATTCATGCATTGTTAGTTCCTAGTTAACTAATGTGCTCTTCCTCATTTATAATTCATATTGCCAATGATGATGATGATTGTGGAGGCGTTAAAAAGGAGATGGTTGGCTATGCTACATGGAAAATAGTTCCATCAAAGGGGCTTGGATTCATCTACCCATTCATGCCACAACCAATGTAGGTGCAATCCTCTTCCAAATTATTTGTCAAGATCAGACACGCCAAGTCCTCTGAGCCCTTTTGGTTTGCTCATCATTGGCCAATTGGTAAGGCAATGCCCGCCATTAGCATTCTCATCACCCTTCCATACGAAGGCTCCAATTTTTGTCAATCTGTTTTCTTGCACAAGATACAAGATGGAACATAGTCAAGCGATACGTCGGCATGAAGGACAACATTGAGGTGATGAGGGTTAGACGACTTGCATGGTTCAACAGCCACCCTTTCCATCCTGATAGGTGTTGGGCTGTGTTGGCCAACCTGCTTGATGAGGGGGCAACACATGAACTCTTTGAAGGGCATGTGTGTGAAGTTGGTGGTGACATGGAAAGCTGCTACGGTTGCCCAAGAAAGATTGGAGCACTTGCTTGAGGTCAATGTTCTAACACCGAATTGTGTGGATGAAACTTGTCTCAAAGTTGATGCAAAGGTCAGTGGCTTTGCCGAAGGCCTCAAGGATATTTTTTAGCGCCTACAATTTATCTTGATTCAGACTAATGAAGATTGCCACATCATCCACATACATCGACGTTCTCCGCATGTCTATTGCAAGAGGCAACAAAGTAAGTAGACCATATTGAGTGGCTAGGTCCAACGACTTTTATAGTGGGTCCATGGCAAGGAGAATATAATGCATCATAGGGGTCCCCTTGGTGCACATTTACGGCTATGAATAAAAGTAGGCCTTAGCTACCCATTTAAAGCACCTTGGAGTTGGCAATACAAAAAATGATGTAAACCCACTCACACCAACGTGGGTTGCGAAGGCGTGAAGCCAAGTGGCTACATGACCTCGATCATGTAGCTCTAGTTAATGGTGTCCAAGGTTTTTTGGATGTTAAGTTTCAAAAATAAAGCCAGTGTCTTCATCTTATGCAATCTTTTTAACATGTTCTAGACTTATAGGAAAATTTTAGAATGCTTCTCCTTTTGATGAACGCGCTTTGAGATTTGGAAACCAATGAATCAATATGTGGTGCTAGCCTATTTGCTAGAAGTTTGGAGAATTTTTTTGCCGTGCTAAAGTTTAAACCGATTGGAATGTAGTCAGACACATGAAGGCGTCAAGTTTCTTTGGGAGTAGGATGATGCTGGCGGAGTTGAGAAGCTCAAAACCTTGTGATTGTTCACAACCATGAAGTCTCCTTTAATGATATTGCAACATGTTTTGAATAAGGCCCCGGTAATTCACCCATCTTTAGATAGTGTTGACATTTATATCCCTAGTCACTATCTCCCATCAATGAATCATTTCCTCGGACTATAACTCTGCAATGACTATAGAGCTCACATGTCAATGACCAAAACACATCATGTAGTTAGGTTAGAGGATCCCGTTTCCCTACAATGACCTCTAGCCAGTGGATCCTCAGATTGTTAGCTCAGGGACCACCTCATATCCTCATAACAGGGCCACCGTCAACATATTGCATCCCTATTGCCACAATAATAACCTCTAGATCTATTTGAGATGTCGATTGCGTACTTCTTGTCGCCAACCTTACTATACATACTCACGTGGATTATATATGCTCCAAAGGTTACTATTGCCTACCACAAATGGGTAAAAAGATAGTATTTAAGAGCATTGTTTTAATTTATGAATACAAGAGAGATAATTTCAAGTAAACATGTGTCTAACCCGCATAAAGGGATGATGTAAAGTGGACAACTATGAATTGGGATGGGAAAGTATATAGAACAATTGGTAACTAAAGTATATCACAAGTGGATACACATAAGAATAAAGTACCTAGTATAGAGCAAATGAAGGAAAGCAAAGATAAGTAATCTTGATTAGTCATGAACCCTATACAGATGAAATTATATTTCCTAAAATTAGTTCGTGGTAGCACAGGTTGATGGACTAGTAGACTATAATTTTAGATCAGCTATTAGAAATGTATTGATGTTCTAAGGGACAAATCACTTTCTTTCTTTCCAAATCAGATCACCATATTGCGTCCTTGAAGCTAAAGGCCTACAAATTAAAAGATCGGTCGATGTGCATTCCACCAAGGAGGATATATAGGTCATCGATCCATCTATGAACTCTATAGTGCAAAAGCTAAAAGTGTCCACCGCCCAATGTGAAGTGGCGAGCAGTCAGCGTGTCCGTGACAAATGAATGCAGTGCACTCATGCACATCATGGCTGTCAAAGTTTGGTGCAGAGCCACGACAACCAACCGACCACACCATACATACATATATGCATGCATTGAGTGAGACCAACCAAGCTCGCACCAATGAATAGTGATCTCGTCTACGCCGATCAGCAGACTTTAAAGAAAATATCATATACCTATGGTGTTCATAGCCTCATAGGAGGTACGGTTGATGGGACGCGTGTTCTTCCCTGTTGCCGCGCGCGGGGCCGAGAGTACTGGAGCAGGCCCATGAGGCCGTGACGAGTTGACCACTAGCTTGTTGCATGCTTATCTTCTACCTTGATGTTATTAAATTTTGATTTAAAATACTAATTTGTGGATAGTGATTTTCAGAGGCACTTTCTTAGAGACAATTTTATCGAGAACTGTTTCTAAAAATGGTTTCACAGACGGCTCACCTCTACAATTTGATTTTTCACTATATCAAAAGACAATCAATACCAAAACATCAGTAAAGCATCACGTAAGCCTCGGATCTGGAGGGGCTCGGTTTTTGAAGGTTTGACATGATCCCCTTGGTTTAAAGTGGGTAACTACTAATCCTTTGAATTTGTAGCTTGCTATGTTGGTTATATTGTTTGATTCTCATGTTTGTTCTTTATCTATTTTAGAGAATTTCCCATATAATTCTTCATGAAGGCATCCGAATTTTGGTGAATCCGTTTGATAACTGTAATTTAAGGCTAATATCTACGGACCCATTTAATTTGTAGCTAGTTTGCTTCCTTGAGAACGGGTTCGACACTCATCTTTCTAAAAATTGCACTCATCTCAAAGCATCCTATTCAATGAATTATTATTTTTATTATTTTCGAACCTGGGTCTCGCATGGGCCCAGCCCGTCCAAGCCCAACACTGATCCAGAGGGAAAGTCACGTGTGCAGGTCTCGATCCCTTCCTCGTTCCGTGGTGGGCGGATACGCCGCTGTTTCTGTCGCGGATGAGTGCGTATGGAAGCCGGCGGAAGGCAGCACGCCAGCACCTCCACTCCTCCACTCCCTCCTCCGATCCCTACGACCACTACCAAGAGCAGACTTTTGCTGACGGAGCAAGGGAAAGTGAATGATTTCTTGCGAACTGCAGGAAGAGGGAATCATAATCTGCCATGTCTGCTGGCTTCCAGACGAGTTGTCCATGAGAGGAAAACGGCACAACGCGTGGAGTCCGTCGCGATTCCGCAGGGGATCAAAGGGAGCGGAGGTGCTGTCTTCCGCCGGCTCCTAGACGGACTCGTCCGCGACGGTAAGGACGGCGTATCCGCCCACCACCGCACAAGGAAGGGAGTGGGACTTGCACACGTAACTTCCCTCTGGATCAGGGCTAAGCTCGGGCTGGGCTTACGGGCTGAGCCCATGCGGGACCTAGATGCAAAAATAATTTATCGAATGGCCGCTTCGAGATGTGTGCAGTTTTTAGAAGCAGGAGTACCGGAGCAGTTATCTCCTTTGTTAGATTACTTTTGATTCCTGTGATGACTTAGTTGGTCCATTTAGTTTCTCCATTTTAATAATATAGCATAAAATACAGCGCGTGTTTAGTTTCAAGCCAAAATCCCAAAAAGTGCTACAGTATCTTATCTGTCACATCGAATGTTTGCGGTCCATGCATGGAGCATTAAATGTAGACGACGAAAAAAAAAACTAATTGCACAGTTTGGTGGGAAATTACGAGACGAACATTTTGAGTCTAATTAATCCATATTTGAATACTATTTGCCAAATAAAAACGAACGTGCTACAGTAGTCCCAAATTCCAAATTCCTACAACTAAACACAGCCACAATTGTTCATGAGGGTCACCAATTATTATCTAACACATGTAGCTAGGCAACAACCCAAGCATTGGATTTTGAAGAAGCTAGCAATGCTGTCTGGCTAGGTTGTGGCAGGGCTTCAACCAAACAACCGCCAAGTCCATCTATGCTTGCTAAGTTAAACTTAAAAGTTGGCCATCAATATATAAGATTTTTATATAGATTGGTAATGCATGATTGATACAATTTGGTTTTATTATCTTAAATATATAAAATCTTTTTATTTAAGGTAATATATTTTTATAGATATTAGTAGTCAAAGTGTGGTACAGGAAACCACCATATCTCGATGTAAAGTTAAAAACATTAGAAGCCACAATTACAACATTAACTTAGGCCAATCGAGGTGCACCATTTTTCGAACGACATGCAAGCAAATATCTGCACTGCAATTCGATACAAGTGCAATATGCATGGACTTGATTGTCTCTTTATTTGGCTTTCCAAGATAATCTTAATTTCAATAAAAGGGGCTCATATTGTATTAAAAATGTGAGTGTCCTTTTCTTTTCTACACTTGACGGATCTTTCTATCTTGATTGATCATGTCTATTTGTTTTGATTGGATGCTTGCACTATTGCTGAATGGACACGCATGGCTGCATCTCTGCGTTTTTTTTTTTTTCGTGCCGTGCCATGTTTTTCATTAAGCAGGACTAGAAAGTTTTGTTGCAAAACTTTCAAGTTACAGTAATTAAAAGATTACCAAAACCCACAACACACATTTCTCACACTTCTCGCACGTGATTGTGATTACAAAAGCTACTATTTTGTGACTAAGACGAGGATACACCTCAAGCCTCGTCTATCCCGACCATATCCAAATTCATGGCCAACGGGTCAAATTCCCCACCGAAAAGAAGTTGCAGCGCATTTTGCTTGGAGGCCGATAACGGTGCCTGGAAGGTTGATTTGTACTTGCGCACCGTCTCAGAATCGACGTTGGGCGAGCTTGCTACAACTCCCAGCTTCTGCATTGCTTGGTACGGTGGAGTCCGCCTCGCGTGGCTTCGCAGCAAGGCGTTCACTGCGCCGCAGCGACAGAACGGAGACCGGCGTCCTGGGCCTACGCAGCCTAGGCGGCCCGCGGATGAGGGGCGTCTACAACGGAAGGCAAAACCGCGCCTCTAGCGTTTCATGAAGCGTAGGGGGTACAGGCCCCGGCGATGTCGGCCGACCCACGTCGTCATTGCTCGAGGAGTCCCTCGGCCCACCCAGCATCTCCATTTCCCTGGGCGAAGTGAAGACCGGCTAGACATCGCAAGGATTGTCGACCACGATGGTGGCCATGTCCCCATGGCCTGGCTCTGAAGCGGAGCGACGGTTTGGGGGCGGAACTTGGATTGCCACTTCAACCAACATTGGGTCCAGCGTCGGGTCGACTGCGGGTGGCAGTTGCCTCGGCCGGCTCCATAGCACCAGGTCCGCCTCAGCCTCAAGACCAACTACCTCACACAACGAGCTTAGTCGGCCGTCCAGCTGACGCTCGCGTGCAAAGTTGCCCTCGAGCCTGGCACAGATGCTGTCCGCGCCCTCCAACACCTCGTACATCAAGACAAGGTGCGCCCGGAACTCTACCGGTGAGATAGCTGGCTGATTCCCACCAACGAGCGCGACAAGAACAAGGGTAAAGTCCGCTTCGTACGTCGAGGCTTTAGCTGGTCTTAACTGTATATTACACACACACTCACACACAAACACATGATTTGTTTCCTGTCCCATATGATACTAACTCTCCCCTTTCACAAGCCACAACCAAAGGTATTTTCATTCATACCATCACTTCGGTTGCTCTTCTCTTTTACACCACTAGACTAGTCATTAGTCAACTATATGTAAGGTAGGTCCTACGTGTCACTGAAATAGACCAGTGAAGGCCAAAGTGTTTGCTAGTCTCTTCTGTGATCCTCCTATCTTTCCTAGGCGGCCCTTGTGACCTGTGTGCTACATGATCAACCTTTCATGCGTCCAAGAGTCATATTTTCGGCTTCAAGCAGGGGCATCACGCATTTGTTAAGGGCAAACTAATTAATTTTGGTATCTTTTCTGACAATGTTTTTAGATTTACGATTTTGTCTATTTCATGTAATATATGTAACTACAAAAAAGGATGATTCCAAAAATAAAGCACATTTCTTCAATTTATCCTGCAATGTTGGAAATATAGTTAGCCAAGTGTTTGTGATCGCATTTCATTCCATTTCACCATCGTATTTAGGTCGTGCCTTTAATGAAAAGGTGTTTGCGCTTGCTTGCAATCTCTGAAATACGTGCCTACCCATTTGAAAGGAAACAAATTGAAATGAATAGTCCACATAGGACTCTTGGGTTTGTAAAAAAAAAGACCTTATTATGGCAAAATGACCCATATGCCCCTCTCTATATCAGAACTATGATCCATCTTAGAAAAATCATATCTTTTTCATACCACCTCGGATGAAGATGATTTTTATATGCAACTTGTAGCACTTAATGAGGTCTACAGCTTTCTAGTTTTGACTTTTTTTTCATTTGAGATCGTTAAGATGCTTAAAATATAATATAAAGTTTCAGCAGTGCTAGATAAGTTTATATTATTTTTTGAGCATCTTAACAATCTCAAATAAAAATTCTCAAAACTAGAAAGTTATAGATCTCATTGAGTGATACAAGTTTTTTATAAAAATCATCTTCATCCGAGGTGGTATAAAAAAGATATGATTTTTCTAAGGCGGAGCATTGTTCTAATACAGAGAGGGGCATGTGCGTCATTTTGGTGGCTACTTAACACCGTTAGTGGAGGAAATGCACAGTAGTGCCATTTAAGGAGGAAATTTTAACTTGTTGCTAGATAAAAAACTTCAATTTTAGAAGTGCCTTAGAAGGAAGACCGATTCGTTTTAGTGCCAAATATATAATTTTCTCTGTAAGGTAAGATGTCACACTATCCTCAACAAATAAAAGGAGGATAAAGATCTAACACTGAACTGAAGATGAGATGCTGTTGCTTGAATCCTTGTGATTTTACAAGGAGTTTTTGGCTTCAGAATATTGCAGCTGCAGTGGGTCTTTCTTTCTTTCTTTCTTTCTTTTTATCATACATGTGGATATATACTCTAGGACTAAAAGCATCTCCAAGAGTTCCCTACTTTTTTCTTCTAAAAACTTATAGTTTGTCAACTTCTAACAAAATTTGAGGAGAACAAAAAAAAGTCAGCTTCAAGAATTTCTAATAAATAACGCCTAAAAACATCAGCGTACGTCGAGCCAGTGAGCAGTGATTGAGTGTGTCAGAGACTAGCAAGCGTGCCGGCGGGGTACCTGAACGCCGGACCAGCCCTTGGCGACGTCGTGCGTCACTGGCTGACCGTGAGTTTAGATCTGAACTCATTTTGAAAATTTCTTAACTCAAAATTGTACAAATAAAAAAGGAAGAAATCAATCTATTCATTCCTCTTCTCAACCGAACCCAGCACTTCAGAATCTAGTAGCAAGATATACAGATGTCCCACATATGCAGCTGAAAAAGAGAAAAGACAAAGATCACCACCATGAATAATATCATGACCAAATTCATCACGGATCCACCTTGATGATGGTGACCAACCTGGAGGGGGCAGGGGGTCCGGTCTGAGAATCAAGCTGCATCTCGGAAGAGCATCAGCACGGCCGCTCGAGAAAGGGCTGCATCTCCGTAGAGCACCAGCATGGCCGCACGAGAAAGGGGGGCTGCATCTCAGAGGACCAGCGCAGGCCGCGCGAGAAAGGACAGAGGAGAGGAGCGCGACCGGCAGTGTGGAACGGCGGCAGAGGAGGAAGGTGAGGCTGCGCCCGCGCGAGAAAGGACAATGGAGAGGAGCGCGGCGGGCGGTGCGGAACGGCCGCAGCCTAGCTGAACACTTTCGGCCCCGGTCGCTCGGGGACTCCATAAGAGTACAATATCACGTCTCTTTTTTATTATCATATGGTAAAATTTTTTCACTCGTACGAAAGGGCGTCGCCCGAACAAAAGGGCATTTCATTTCTTTATTGCCCTACGTAACTTTGTTTTTACTCCCGACCGAGCGCACCCCGCCATAACCTACGGTTATGAGCAGTCGAGCCTCGCGGGCCACGTCCGGGTTCTTAAAGTTGCAGCCTATGGGACGAATAGGCAGGTGCGAAAAAGAAAAGATAAAAACGAAACTATGCTAGGATAAACAACAAGAAACGAATAGTGATTCTATCACAAAACAGAACTGATGTATTTATCGATACGAAAATTATTCACACGCAGGCTCCTCACGAACTTAACAGTTACATTTGCTGACTACTTCTACTCCAAATGCTACTGTGGCCACTCGACGGCATCATCTGATGCCAAAGGTGCGAGGGCTGGCGTGAACAGTGCCCGCTTAAACAGTACCTACGTAGAGGGCTGGCCGGAACCAGCCAGCCAGCCAGCCAGCCGAACAGGCTGAATGATATGGAGAAGTTAGTTAGGCCTTGGCGTTTCCTTGTTTCATTGCTGCGAAGCAGGCCTTGGTGTTTCAACGATAGTTGCAGAGCGTGCGTGTTCTCGAGCGTACGTGGTTAGCCTCTAATTATTCCCTGCGATGTGGAGCATTGCTAACCTAGCATTGCTGGTAGTAGTACTCGGCACGTGCGATTAGTCCTGGCGCGTCTTTCTTCTGGCGATTAATTAGTCTGTTCGCTTACTCATAAACGATCGTAAATTTCCAGCCAGAAACAGTGTTTTTTTCTTACACCAAATCAGCCAGCAGTAAATAATTCACGATACGATACGGCCTTCCGAACAGGCTGAATGTAGCCGTTGTACTAGTTACTTATCACACGATTAATTCAAAGGGCGGTGGCTTGATGAGCTTCATCAGTAGCAAGCGAAAGATTGAAGGAGCCACCGTGCCGTCCTAGCTCTGCTCTTTGATAGGTGTTTGCCTCTTTGGATGTACCGGCGGTCCGAGCGCCGACACATGGACATGGAGGGAGCCACTGCTGTTTCTATACCATATATCTAGCCTTGCCTCTCTCCCGCGGCCGATAAAAATGCACGTAGTGCACCAAGTTTTTTATCCTGGGAAGGAAATAGTCTCATGTTCATTTTTCCTTTTAAACACCGTTCTCTTTGTTACTCTATGTCTACGAATAAATAGATTTCTAAAGTTGTGTTAAGTCAAACTTTTAAAATTTTGACCGAATTTGTAGAAAAACCATCAAGATTTATGATATTAAATTAGTGTCATTACATAAGAAAGCAAGCCCAACAGAGAGAGATCACTTTCATTTAGACTTAAGACCATCCTCGAGAATTATTGAAGCATTTTTCAATGTACGGCATGCGTTGCATTTCGGATAGAAGTACTCCTCGTCCCCGAATAAAACAATTCCTAGAATATGTGCCGATCAAACTTTTTTAAGTTTGACTAACTTTATAGAAAAAAGTAACAACATCTATGACTTAAAATTAAACACATTATGAAAATATATTCTATGGTAAATCTAATGACACATTTGATATCATAAATCTTAATGGGTTTTCTATAAATTCGGTCAAAATTTTAAAAGTTTAACTTAACACAACTCTAGAAATCTATTTATTCGTAGACATAGAGTAACAAAAGAGAACGGTGTTTAAAAGGAAAAATGAACATGAGACTATTTCCTTCCCAGGATAAAAAACTTGGTGCACTACGTGCATTTTTATCGGCCGCGGGAGAGAGGCAAGGCTAGATATATGGTATAGAAACAGCAGTGGCTCCCTCCATGTCCATGTGTCGGCGCTCGGACCGTCGGTACATCCAAAGAGGCAAACACCTATCAAAGAGCAGAGCTAGGACGGCACGGTGGCTCCTTCGATCTTTCGCTTGCTACTGATGAAGCTCAAGTTTAACTTACTACCAGCAATGCTAGGTTAGCAATGCTCCACATCGCAGGGAATAATTAGAGGCTAACCACGTACGCTCGAGAGCACGCACGCTCTGCAACTATCGTTGAAACACCAAGGCCTGCTTCGCAGCAAGGAAAAAAGGAAACGCCAAGGCCTAACCAACTTCTCCATATCATTATGCATCGGAGTACCAGTGCTAGTAGTACTGACAATCTTGTCAGAACCTAATTAATTCCAGCTTGATCCAAAGCTACACTCGCGTCAAACAGAGCCAGGGTAGAAAACGCAGATGAGCCCTGAGCGTCCCTCGCCCAGTCTACCCTGAAGCGGACATGATCATTTCAACATTCTCGTTCGATCCTAGCCTCGAGCCTTGCCCACAGAATCTTTATCGAAGGGAGACCAGCGGGCCACCCGGGTTAGTCTCCAGAACGACCTAGGCATCTGCCGGGTTGCGGGTTAAGGAGCAGTGGAATGCCACATGAGGGCTATGCCGACCCCGTCACGAACGATGGACCCGGATTTCACTCGAACGTGCCCGTTAGCGAGCTCACCGAGCGCGTCACTCGAGCCATCGAGGCAAGCGACGTTAGCTCAGCCCCTCCGGCTGCGAGAAACCGCGTATCGGGTAACGCACGAAACTCAAACCGATCCCTACCAAGCCCAATGGGGCTAAGGGGCTCAAGACGCCCAACGCCTTGGCACAACCGACGCCTGGATCCGCTACTTCGACTCACTTGATCCCACGGCGCGCCCAACGCTAGGATCCACAACTCTGACTCGCTCGATCCCTCGTTGTACACAACGCCCGCTTCCAAAATGCCTCAGCACGTCCGACGCCAGGATCTGCGACTCCGACTCGTTCGATCCCTCGTTGCGCACAACGCCTGCCTCCAAACGCCTCAGCACATCCGACGTCAGGATCCGCGACTTCGACTCGCCCGATCCCTCGTTGCGCACAGCACCTGCCTCTAAACGCCTCGGCACGTCCGACGCCTGGATCCGCGACTCCGGCTCGCCCGATCCCTCGTTACGCACGGCGACTGGATCCACGACTCCGACTCACCCGATCCCTCGGCACGACCGACGCCTGGATCCACGACTCCGACTCGCCTGATCCCTCATTGCACATAGCGCCTGCCTCCAAACGCCTTGGCACGTCTGACACCTAGATCCGCGACTCCGGCTCGCCCGATCCCTCCTTACGTACAGTGACTAGATCCGTGACTCCAACTCACCCGATCCCTTGGCACGACCAACGCCTAGATCCGCGACTCTGACTCGTCCGATCCCTCGCTGTGCCCAGCGCCTGGATCCGTGACTCTGAGTTGCCCGATCCCTCGGCTGTCCCTCAGCTACGCTTGACACCTGGGTCCGCAACTCCGTCTCACCCAGTCCCTCGGCTGCGACCAAACACCTAGGACCATGCTCTCAGAAACAATGGGTCAGAAACTTGAAAAGAAGAGGCTACGCCCACTAAGGTGCACACACACGCGCCCGCTGACAAAACCCCCCCAGGCGATTCTGCCCGAATCACCCGGGGGCTCGGGGGCTACACCCGCGGGTGCGCTCGCGCGCACCCACTGTCGAAACAAAAACTACCCCGCTGGCAACACAAAAAAACCCCAGATGATTCTACCCAAATCACCCGGAGGCTACACCCGCGGGTGCGCTCGCGCGCACCCGCCGTCAAGACAAAAATCCCCCAGATGATTCTACCCGAATCGCCTAGGGGCTCGAGGGCTCCTGTCGGATTCATAAACCCAGGGTCCCTCATGGACCAGCTTCCCAACAAAAGCTCGGCTCAGCAGACGATGTTGCGAACGACGCGCAACTCCTGGGCCGGCCCAAAAAACCTAACGATAGGCCAAAAGGACAATCCAATCTCTGACCAGAAGGCCTGGCCAAGAAGGAACGACACCCGCTTCTGACTCTGGCCCGCCTATTCGACCGAAAGGCCTCGCTTCCGACTCTGGCCTGCCTCTCCAACCGGAAGGCCTGGCTAAACAACGCTTCTGACTCCGACCCGCATCTCTGACCGGGGATACACCGAACCTCTACTTACAGCTCTTCTCTGATTGGCGCAGTCGGAGCCGACTAGGACCAATCGACCGGGGACGCCCGCTCGGTGAGGACCAAGTAATGGGTGGAGCAGGTAAAACAGGATACTCAAGTCAACTGCAATACCAAGGACCGTACCCTATACACCTATAGTACTGACATGACATGTCATAAGGGTGCCCTGCAACCTTCCAGGCATGTTAGAATCCAATCAGTGTTGTGGGCGCCGCCATTTGCCCTATAGTGTTGTGGGCGCTATCAACTCCCATACCAAGACCAGCACGGTAAGGCTCTCCCCACATGCCTTTGGACACCAACAGTGTTGTAGGCGCCATCATTTGCCCTACATGGAGAACACGGTAAAAACCTCCCACATGTGTCTGACATCAACAGTGTTATGGGCACCTACAATCATCTTATACCCGATGGCGTGGGCAACAAGACTTAGTAGAATGCGTACTCTCTCTCTCTCTCTCTCTCTCTCTCTTGTAAGGCCATCCCCTTCATCTATAAAAGGGGACGCGCTCCCTCACGATCCAAGTTAATCAGTTCACTCACATCGATTCACCCTATGCTAAGCTTTAGACACTCTAAAGCTACACAGAACGCTCGCTCGAATACTTAGCGCACGTAGGAGCTCCCGTCACTCTGGGCCCTTCAGTCCGGAGTCCGACCGGACCTCTTGCACCCCCATCTTACTCCCTTCTATTTGTAACCCCACAACAGACTTCGAGCACCTAGGCTCAGGAATAAAGTCATCGACCGACTCAAACTGGACGTAGGGCACGTTGCCTGAACCAGTATAAACCCTGCGTCATTGAGTACTAGGTCACATCCGATCATAACGTATGGAAAAACTACAAATATTTACGTGTTGGCCCTCTCGGAGAGAGTCACTTTCTGCACTGACAGGTAGCAAGACACCGAAAGAACAAGCTACACCGAAAGAACACCAAAGGGAAAATGACTTAGCCCTCTTAGCGGATGTCTGATCCCTAGGCCAAAAGAAACAGAAGTGGTTGTTTGCTAAGCACAAGCTTAAGTCTTAGCCTAGCCAGTACTTCCCATGCCGATCTTGTCGACCTGTACAGCTTCAATAAAAATGGCATAGACCCTAGCTCATCTTAAGCGAACACCACGGCTCGTGGTCTTCCTATCCGGGCATCATGGAGATTGACGGGAATCGAAAAGAGCGGCTAAGGGGGAAAGGAAGCGGTTCAGGTCTCTCTCAATCCATCCACCATTATAATTGATGGGAACCAAGAGAGGGTGGAACGGGGGAGAGAAGAGAAGCGAGGTGGTCTACTTCTTCCAATCCACACGCCATGGCAAGAGATGGGGCATCGAAAAGGAGTGACACACAAGAGAAGACAAGTGCCCAAACTACTTGTAGGGTACCATGACTTAGGTGCACTAAATGCACTAAGACATCCCTAGGGTTCTTAGCGGTGTGGTTGTCACCGCAAGAACCCAAAAAATGCTATGGTCTAAATAGGTACAAGCATACAAGGGCTTAAGCACGACAGAACCAAAAGAGGGGGACACGGGATTCAGCTTCCTTTGATCCACTCGCCATAGCAAACGACGAGAATCGAAGGAATGGAATCAAGAAAGCAATAAACATCAAACAAGCAAAGGGCTCAATCCACATCTTACTGGATCAACGAGGATTGAGAACAAGAGAGGAGAGAAGAATGGAGTCCGCACTCCTTCGACCAACTCGTCATGGAACGGACGAAGGTTGGAAGAAAGGAGACACGATCCAACGACCTGAACCCATTCGTAGGGTACCATGACCATGCAACTAAATTGGCACAAGGCTGTCCCTAAGGTCCGTAGCGATGCGGTTGTCTCTGCTAGATCCGAAGGAACGCTATGGTCAAAGTGGTACAAGCATATGAGGTGGTTAGGATAAACAAGCGAGCAAAATAGGTAAAGCCCGATGGTCATGGCGAGGCAACTCGTGGCCATGAGCTTCACCTAAATGAGTTGGCTTCCGATGGTTCCATGACGGTTGTCCCCTAATTCGTATCGCACTAGACTAGGTTACATAGGTCTCGAAATGTGCGGGGAAGAACCGCATCGATATCGACATCGAGTCCACAATGGCCATGTCCTAGGGACGTGGATAGGGGCTATCGATCGTAGTACTACAAAGCCAACTAAGAAGCGAGGGAGCAAGTTACGCTCGGCGTTACGGCCATGGCAGGACGAACCCATGACTGAAACTATCGAATGAAGTATGATCTCTTGAACGACTCGAAGGCACGTTCCTCAAACAAACAACACAAACGACACAAAAGAACCATGATACAAACTACACGACAACTGACGGAAGAGTAGCACATATATCCATAGCATGAAGAAATAGACCGGTGATGAAGGCATGGCACAACCATTTATAGACATAGATGGATAGATGGATGATCACGTATCAAGTGCATGAGTAAGTGTTTACACCAAAATTTGGAGAGAAAAACGCGGGAACTTGAAGCTTCCAAAATTGTGTCGATCAAGGAACCAATTGCATAAGGATGGATATCAGCTGATTCAGATACGACTCTGGGACCGGATCTCTTTGGATGACGTCAACATATAGCGATGATGAGCTACGGTGGGCACCAGGAAATTGCAAATCGGACTCTACAAAAAGGGAAAAATTAGGGTCCAAGTTATCTTAAATTAGGAATGTTTTCTTCTATGCCAAAGATTGTAATGAGTCATGCTCGAGTAGGATTCATGTTTAGACTTCGGGTATAAATATCAGACCCCGACTATTGTAAAAACACAAAATCAATTAAATACAAGTTACTTACTTTTTTTCAGCTCCGGCCACCCCTTAGGAGTAGGAGTAGAGTAGATCTCAGCGAGTTCTTCAGCAAGTATGGCTACATCGATCCAGTCGACCTCCACTGGTTGTCTGTAAGTACCATCATGGCTTATACTTCTGTTCGTACGGCTGCATCGATCCGGTCGACCTCCACTGCGACTCTGGTATAAGCTAGTTATTGACTCTTGTGTAGTTCAAGTAAGGCTACATCGATCCGGTCGACCTCCACTGCTTGAACTAGATTAAGGTCAAGTTATCGGCTCTATCTACGGGTGGCGTTCCTTCGGATAGATTCATTAAGTTACCGATATTGCTTATTGCTTCTATTATTTATTTAATTACAGCAATATCACTTCGCACGATTGGGATTGATCTAGATCGGCCTTATATCCTTTTTAACCCATTGTTTGTTAATCTAAATTTGATCTAATCTGCACTTTAAACGATGAGTTATGTTTTATCGGCTGTTTTATGTCAATCTTGATCGTGCATAGTATGCGGTTAAGGCATGTCTTATCTTGAGTAGATCTATTGGCTAGCGAAAACCGTTCCATAGCCCATTATCACGGCCTGTGTGATTCTGCCTCACACCCCACTGTTAGTACTGTGGAGTGGGGATCGTTATTTGGTAGATCTGTTCCTGATAGGACATGACCTTAACTGAGTGCTATGCCTGAATTGGCTATTTTAGTCAATATCGAGTGCTTTCACGAATAGTTCACGTCACGAGACTATTGAAGTAAAGATAGGTTGAAAGATATGTTAGCCCCATGATCTTATTATTGTATTATGGTCTGCATGATTCTACCTCATGCCCCACTGATATTAGTAATAAGTTAGGGTCGTCGAATATATTGTTGTTTCTGCGGCCTGCTTGATTCTGCCTCATGCTCCACTGGTCATAGCGATAGACGAGATCTAATATGTTCATTAGATTTATCTTTATTAAATGGTTAAATGATGATGAGCTGTTTCTTTTATATAAAAGAGATTCGGTTACTTGCAGTCATTGACTTAGCATAAATTAATTATTGTTGACATCCTTTTGCCATTGACTAATGTTTGTCTAAATAACGAGATCTATCCTGAGCGATAACCGATTTACCTTCCATAATTCCATGAGCTTCAATTGATTTATTCTTTTGAGTATGCTGGAATCGACTATTTAGTCGATTTCCTTCCATATCGGCTCTCAAAGCCGCACATTCAGGACTGTCTAGCAACACCGGCATGTTCCGCCTTAAATTACTGATTAGCTTTCTCTCCTTGTCAATTGCAGGGTTAAATTGACTGACATGTCTCGGGAGGAGTGCGCAGGATCGACCATCCCTACGCTGAAGCTAGGTGGATCTCCAGCTCCATCGAGCGGACCCTTCTGGCTTGCTCGTGTGCCCTCGGCACAAGACGAAATTTCATGTCGACACACGTTCTTGGCACGCTCGGTGGGACCCCACAATCATCATGGTGGTTCACAACAACAATGACATCCTTATGGTACATTATGAAGATCTACCTGATGGAGATAAATATATCATCAGCAAAGCTATAGAAGAGTTTCTGAACAAGTGTTTGTTGTCCTACACCAAAACACGTGACAACATAATTGTTCAGAAATATCCACTACCAAGAGTTCTATTGCACGGGGAGACAGATGTAGTTGAAGCCGAAGACAGGTGTTTCTTCATGGAAGTTGTAAACAAATCTGTTCGTGATGCCATATGAAACCATGATGAAGCTTTCTTGGACACGTTCCATAACACCATGAAAGAGGTGTTTCATGGCTTTCTAGTTGGTCAGGTTGGGCCGGCTTATTATAACATTCCACATCCATCGACCCAAGGGACTAATCAAGTCGGTACTAGCCATCAAGAAGCAGCACCAGCTAGTAATGATGATGTCCAGACAGTTTAGAGTTCATTTGAACAAGCTCAAGGTATTACTATGAATCAGATATAGTATAATCCTAGATCGTCAGTGCAACATATGCAACAGCCGGCGGAGCAAGATCAGAACCAGGTGATTAATTTTGGCACATTGGGCCACATACCGTCGTCGGCTCAAAAAATAGCACCATCAGTTTAAAGGATCCGTAGAGATATAGATCCTCATGTCTATAATCAGAGACTTCAAGCAGCAAACTAGCAAATGACCCAGTAGATAGAGATTCCACAAGGATATCATTATGGCACAGATTATAACACCCTTCACATGATTCTGAATTTAGGGTATCAAGGCACATAGGATTTCAATCCACAGATGGGTCAGCAGGTGCAGAGAAATCCAAATTCATATCCAGAATCAGTTCTAAAGGTGACCGAGACGATGAAGAATCAGTTCGGTCTGAAGCCAAAAGGGCTGACCTTTTCGTACAAACGCCCATATCCAGAATGGTATGATTTGGTCGCTCTTCCAGCAAATTACAGGCTTCTAGAGTTTGCTAAGTTCACTGGCCAAGATAGTACAAGCACAATAGAACATGTCAATCAGTATCTTACATAATTGGGTGAGGCATCAGTTGAGGAGGCCCATCGAGTTCGTTTCTTCTCCTTGTCCCCGTTAGGGCTAGCCTTCACTTGTTTTTCATCACTGCCGATCAACTCCATTGCCAATTGGGCTGATCTAGAAAAGAAATTTCATACATATTTTTATATTGGGACTGAAGAAAAGAAGATTACCAATCTAACAACTATAAGGCAGAAGACTAATGAATCGGGCACAGAGTTTCTTCAGAGTTTCTGAGAGACTAGGAACTTATGCTTCTCATTAAACTTGGCTGATGATCAGCTAGCTGCTTTAGCCGTTCAAGGAATGCTGCCAATGTGGAAAGAAAAACTACTGGGACAAGAATTTGACAACTTGAGTCAATTGGCTCAACGAGTGGCAGCGCTCAATAGCCAATTCTAGAGTGTATGCAGAGATACCCAATTTCAGAAGAGTACCACCGTGGCCGAAGCTTATAATCCATACTCAGTCGATGATGGCTATGAAGATGAAGAAGAAGAGGTTGCTGCAGCTGAATGAAATTAGGGCAAAAAGACAGTAATAGTGCCAAATCCTTGGGGAAGAGGAGTCGAGGAGAGCTATGACTTTGATGTCACAAAATCAGACAAACTCTTCGATTTCTTGCTTGAGAAGGTATGGATCAAGTTGGTCGATAATCATGTTATGTTGCCCCCTGATCAGTTGAAGAATAAAAAGTTCTGCAAGTTTCATAATGCTACTTCTCATTCCACTAATGAATGTAGAATTTTTCGGCAGCATATACAGAGGGCTATTCAGCAAAGAAGGCTCAAATTTGATACGCCTCGGAAGATGAAAGTTGATGATAATCCTTTCATAGGAGATCAAAACATGGTTGATGCTAGGCTGCTCAAAGGAAAGACTAAGGTCCTAACATCAACCAGATCAAGAGAAGTTGGAATAGTCGATCCCGAGAGGCAAATATCGGCCGACGAATACAGGGGAATTAAAAGACGCCGCGACAAGCAAAAGAACCGATATGAGCAAGGAGAAACATCAAAAGAAGGGGCGACAATGCCGCAAGTTACATCTCGAATTCTGTTGAATAAATGGCAGCGGCAGAAGGAAAAGGATTATCAGCGTTGGTTGAAAAAGCAAGAATACCAGCGTCAATAGAAAAAAAGAGAGGTATAAAAGAAAGCAAACTGAATTGCATTGGAATTGTCCTTTCTTCAGACATTGCTGGAATGAAGGTTTAAAGTTGCCTACTAGGAGTAATTGTCCAGAGTGCAGCGATCAATATTGGAAGTTTAGGCAATCTCAAGCCAACCGCCGGTCTATCCACGCTCAAGATGTATATCACCATAATAACATAGGTCGACGTTTAAAAAATAGAAGTGTTCATAATCGGCTAGGAAAAAGAGTTGTTGATCAAGACTAGGCTGATTATGAAGAAGGCAACGAAAGAGAATATGTTTGGCAGGAAGACCAATGGTGTCCATGAGGTTTGACAAGAAGCCAGAAGAGAAAGGTGCAACGCCTAAGGAATAAAGAGTTGGAACAGGCTTAGGCATCCGGTAAACCTCAAGTATCGCGTGCTAAGCAAACAGCCGATAGAAAGCAACCATCGGCTAATATTCAAATGGCTTTTCTATTGCCATTAGAGTTCAGAGCTCTGGCAGATCAAGAAGTTTATTCGGATTTCAATGAATCGGAGTATGAGGAGATAGTTACCAAGTTAATGGTTATACAACAAGCAATATTTGATAAACCAGTCAAGCATCGACACTTAAAAGCTTTATATGTAAAAGGTTTGGTTGATGGAAAGTTTCTGAGCAAGATGTTGGTAGACAGAGGTGCTTCTGTCAATCTCATGCCTTACACCACTTTTCATAAGCTTGGCAAGGGACCAGGAGATCTGATTGAGACCAACATGATGCTTAAAGACTTTGGGGGTAATGCGTCTAAGACCTGGGGGCAATGAATGTCGAACTGACAATCGGGAGTAAGACTTTGCTCATCATGTTCTTCATCATCAATGGAAAAGGGTCATACAGTTTACTCCTTGGTCATGATTGGATTCATGTGAACTGTTGTGTACCATCGACCATGCATCAGTGTTTGATTCAATGGCATGGAGATGATGTCGAACTGGTTCGTGCTGATGAGTCTATAAGTATCGCAACAGCCGATCCGGTCTTTTAGGAGCTAGGAGACTTTGAATGCTTTTCTGGCAAGTTATGGGAAGGAGGCTTCATTAAAATCAGCAATGGAAGCCAACAGCCGATGCAAGCAATCGACTCTGAGAGTTTGTTTTAGTAAATAGTCATGGCTTTATGTCGGCCATTGGATTAAGGGAAATAAGCATTGGTTCTGAGAATGGGTTTAGGCCAATGTGTATGAACACTAAATGGAATCCTAAGTGCGAATCAGAATTGATAGATTTCTTAAACGAAGTTTTGTTGCACTTTATGAGATGCTTGCTCTGAATCGATCGTTTAACCTTTGGTTTGAAGAGTTCTGGTGCAACCTATCAATGGTGATCGATGAAAAATATTTAAAGGGATATTATCCTAGCATTTGACCAATACTTGATAGCCGATTCGTTTAGTCATCGGCTTTTATAGCCGGTACCAAAAAAGGAATCGCCTCTAGTTCAAAAATGGAAATCTAAAATGAAAATCTTCGAAGACATAAAAGCCGTACGATGTGTATCGCCTCCAGAGCAAAAAATAAAAATAGTCATATACAAGGGTAGTGCACTGAGACACGTTCATAGAAGAGCAAAAGATTTCATTCATTTGTTCGACCTAAGTACAATCTAATCGAAGACCTTATTCACCACATCCTGAGCAGATGTGATATCCACAATGGCCTCCGCTGCAACAATGAATTCTTCGAGCAGATCCTCATGTTCCTCAGGGCCATCGCCCATTGGGAAACTGGTCTCCATGGCATAGAGCTTGTACCCGGTCTAAACTTGCGCGCGGTCGGCCAGCGCCACCGACGCGCCATGACGAACGCCGTGGAGAGTGATCTCCTAAACATGGGCTATGATGTCTTGGAGATGAGCATTGATGAGGGAACCCTGAGCATTGATGGCGTCCATGGCCACGTTCGCCGCTAGTTGGAGAGACTCCAACTGCACCGTCAGGGTTGGCAATCACCAGAACAGAAAGACTATCAAGATAAAGGCAGTAGAAATAAGAGTGGAGGTGTTTCTAGAATTCATCTTACCCGCCACCATGGCATTGGATTTGGCCAACCGCGCCCGAATGGCGCTGGCCTCTTCTTCAGCGGCGTGAAGGACAGTCTGAGAAACCCCAAAGCGGATCTCGAGTTGGCCATTTTCCTAAGCCACCTCAGAATAGCGGTCCTGGGCCGCCCTCCACTCCTGGAGGAAGCGCCAGGCATCATCGCCGTTGTATGAGTCAGAGGAATCCGACGATGAGGCCAACACAGAAGATACTGCATCAGAGGGCTCATCGGCCCTTAGAAGGGGACGGAGGCTGTCATTCAAAATGAATCTGTTGACAAATCAGAATAGTTCGTCGTCACAAGCAGAAGATGTTGATATCACCTCGTGCGTCGAAGGCGCTGATTCACCGGCATGTTCTCCTCCGGAACCTCCTCCGCCGCACGCTTGCCACGGTTCTCCTTGTCGGCCATGAAGTTGATCGGATCTACAGGAAGGGAGGAAGGCTACTACAGAGTATGTGGGGGCAGAAGAGTGCAAAGGAATAGGAGCGGTTGCAAGTGTAGATGTGTTCGAGGCCGGAGCCCTCGGCCGATATTTGAAGCCACGAAGCGAAGAGGTGGACGCCTCGGGATGTGCAAAAGGCAACCATAATTAATAGAAGGTGAAGCGCCACCTCACTAATACCGAAGAGAATATGGCACTGGGTGACTAAAGATAGAAGATCAAAAGGTTCTCTTCATAAAGGTCGTGTTTTCAGACCTACATGGGATTAAGATCGAGAGTCTGGAATCGGTTATTTTCAAAATCGGCTCTTTAGCCGAAACAAAGAGAAACATAGTGAGACCATTGGTTCTACACAAGACATGCGTTGATACACGAATTACAAGTCTAGAAAATCCTGGATCGCTTTCAACACTTGTAGCCGAATAGCATCAGCTTCTGTGATCTGTTGTTTATCTTCTTCGGCTGATCTAGGAATGCTCACAAGGCTACTTCAGATGGCTCTACCTTCTTTGACTTTGGCCAGCAGTTCCTATTTCTTTTGTTGAATGGCATCGGGTATTTGAGCTAGGGAGGACTTATGACGATCAATGACAACCTTCATGTTTTCTAGCTCCCTCTCAAGGTCTGCACACCTGGCTTCTAGTTGAGACAATTCTAGATCAATACTGAGGGAGGAGTTCTTCAAGTGATCGATCGACTGTGACAGTTTTTAGCCTCTTACCTATTAGAGTTCCCCTTAGCCTCTTAGCTATTAGCCTCTGAGCCTGTTTCACCTTCAGGACCTGATTTTGGAAGACAGAAAAAGGAGACAAGACTCTAGAGAGAGCTGGGGATGGATTACCCTTGATGGCCAAGAAGACTCTATGCATTGGATCAGTGTCTTGGACCAAATCGGCTATATTCTTCTCAAACATTGGCAGAACATCTCTTAGTTGGTTTTTGGTCTCTTCTGGCAAAGTTTCCTTGGAGGAAGTGGCTGACGAACTGATTTCATCTTCATCAAAATACTCCTCCAGATTGAAAGAGTAACTCAGGGCTGGAAGATTGAGTGCCTATGTATAAGGAAATCTTGATTAGGAGGCTTAAATTAGTTTATAACAAATGGATGGCAAAGAGGATACAATACCTTCTCTGCAGTAGCCTCTACCTGGTGGGGCGAAAAAGCTAATGATGTACCAGTGATGTCTGCTTGAATCGGCTCTGAGCTCTCAACGTTGACATCTGCAAACCTCAGGAAGCATTTTTAGTTCATGTTTGTTGTAGAGAAACGAGCTAAGCATATGACTTTCTTACCATCAGTTGTATGATGAACTAGAGAATCGACAGTTTGAATATCAGCAATAGCAGGATTATTTTCAATAGGGAGACTGTCAGACTCCTGCTCCTGCATAGGTGTTTCCTCGGAAAGTATTTGACATGGCAAGGAATCAGATGAAGGATGGAAATCGAATAAAATCAGGAACTTTTGAGAAAATACTCCAATGAGCATCAAGGATAAAATGGAAAAGACTCACATGTTCTGCCATTGTGGGAGCATCGGTTATTGCCACTGAAATCGGCTCCTTGTAAGAATCAGCCAATGAAGGTTCAGTTGGCGCTGGATCAAACACTTGGGATAGCAGCTCCGCACCCAGGATAGATTGGGATGCAATGGTTGATAACTGTAAAAAAGGGGGATTAGAAGTTGAACATTAGTATGAAAAGAATGTGGATTGTTTACCTGAGCAGCTGATGGTCTCGTTCTACGAAGTCTTTTCCCAATAACGGCTTTCTGAGTTGTCCCTTGGACTACCTTGTGTGGGGGTATTAACCCCTATACCCTTACGGCTAAGATTGGGCCGGCCCGGATCAGTGGGTCCGGTCCGCCAAAAGGCGACGCGCGGCCCGGCCAACCTGTTCGGAGTCCCACGCAAGGAGTCAAGACAGATTTGGCGATCAAGCAAGATCTTGGTCAGTTAGAATAGGAATCCTTATCCGGTCACCTATGGCAATTGTAACTGACTAGGATTAGTTTTCAGATCTGTAACCCCACCCCTCAGACTATATAAGGCGGGCAGGAGACCCCTCTAAAGGACATCTCTCATTGACATACAGCAATACAATCAGACGCAGGACATAGGTATTACGCCTTCTCGGCGGCCGAACCTGGATAAAACCTCGTGTGTCTTGCGTCACCATCTTGTTTGTGGCTTGCGCATCTGTCTGCCGACAATCTACTACCTTGGGCATACCCCTGGGTAGGCTGCCAACCATATTTCGTTGACAGTGGCACACTAGGTAGGGGGTGTGCGTATTGCTCTTCAAGCAAACAAGATGGTCATCATCCCCGGCTTCATGGCTACGCCGAACGGCCTCACGTTCACCATCGGTCAGATCACCTGGACCATCGGCTCCGACGACTTCATCGCCACGATCACGGAGGAGGCGTGGATTCAATCTACGTCGACCGCTGCTTCACCTGCATCGGCTACGGCTCCGACCACGGTGGATACGGCTCCGACCATGGTGGATCTGGCTCCGACCACGCCCGCATCGCTTTCAGCCACGCCGACAATCCGTCGTTCGCTTCCCCGCTACAAAGGGAGGTAGATCGACAACACCGACCTGCTCGACTCCATCGATCGGGTTGGCACCAAGCTCGCTGAAACCCTAGCTCTGGTAAGTTCAATTCAAAGTGGACCTAATGAGTAGGTAACCGCTTCCCACAATAGATCTACCCGACCGGCTCAGGCCAGTCCTCCTGCACGACTTGGTACAGATCTCGTGGTCATATCTACTCTCGAAGGGCGCTCTGCTCATCGCCGGCCAGCCTCCACGACGGGTCTCTAGCTCTCCGAGTATGAAGCCTTGACGGAGAACTACCAGGCCTAGCCCTACGGCCTGTGAAACGCTGCCTCCAACTACGCGTGTAATAGACAACACCGCTTGGATCTGTGTCGACCTCAGTCGAAGCCGCGAAATTTTGTCAACATGGTCCGGATTGAGGATTATCAAGAAGGATCCGTCCACACAGTCCAAGAGGGTGACTCCAGCTCCTCGTCTGGCATCGCATCCAATGCCTCTGACCACACTGAGCTCCAGCGTCACGATGATGAAGGCGTCGAATACGATCTGGATATCCTAGACCATGCCCTAGGGTTCCCACAATTCTCGTCCTTCCCACCAAGACGAGGGGATTTGATCAAAGTTGTCAGTAATGATGAACCACCAGTAGTCGGCAAAACAGAACAGGAAAGGATTGCACGCGAAGCACGTAATATTGACCGGTTTAATCGCCGACAAATCGAAGCTAAAGCAGAAGAGGAGGCACGACGCATAAGGGTCCAGCCACGTGACCTCAACAATGCTTTTGACAGGGTGGGGGACAAATAGATCTTCAGGACCCCAAGCGCCAATGTAGCCGTCGCTATGGCGATAATGCAACAGCTACACAATACCCCGGAAACTCAGGCAGTTCGCGATGAAATACAAGCCTATCTGACGGCTGCTATGGCCCAGACCGCAGAGATTGTAAATCAGGCCCGGGCTCCCTCCGTCTTAGTCGAGTCAAGCCATAGCTGCCAGTACTCAAGCCGCTCATAGCCACCCAACCTACGTGGCTCGCGCAACAACGATCCATCAGATAACTGTCAAGGCGGAAACGGTGGCCATGATGGCGGTCGAGATGACAACCGCCATCGACAGGACAATCGCCGCAACGTCTGAGACGACAACCGCCGCGACAACCACGGTCGCAGGGCTAATCTGGATGGCAACCGAGATCACCGCAATGGCAATAACGATCTCCGCCGCTACCTCGGAGGACATGATCTGCGTGATCGCATCAACCAGAGAGCCAACGATCGTGCATCCCACGAAAGCTATCGTCGTATGGAATATGATACTGCCTATGGCTCGCCGGGTTTGAAGCAGTTTACTCCGCACCTTTGCCAAGTCATATGGCCCAAGAACTTCAAGCTCAAAAAACTTCAGAAGTATGACGGCAAGGAGAACCCCGAATTATGGGTCATGCTCTATGAAACCGCGTGCAGATCAGCCATGGCTGACGAGCACGTGATGTCTAACTACTTTCCAGTAGCTGTTAGTCATGCAGGTCACCAGTGGCTGGTCAGCTTGCTGGCAAACTACTTCGATTCCTGGCAAGAACTCAGGCAAGCTTTCATCGACAACTTCATTGCCACTTGCGAGCAACCCGGCAACAAATATGATCTGCAGCGGATTCGAGATCGGAAAGATGAGCCGCTGCGCGAGTACGTCCGGCGTTTCTCGGAGATGCGCATCAAGGTCCCATCAATATCCGACAGCGAGGGAATCAAGGCTTTCATCACTGGCCTCCGCTTCCACAACGCTCTAAGGGACAAGCTCCTTCGCAAGAGGCCTGAGTCGGTCACAGCGCTCCTGGCCACCGCTAAGAAATACGTGGACGCCGACGATGCTAAAAAGATAATTATCGAAGAAGCAGCAAGGGTTCCGCGCTCCGACCACCCCCCACACCGTGGTGACTACCACGGCAATCATGGTCGGAGCGACAATTTTGACCGCCGCAACCAGCGCAACAACTCCCGCGACCACCGCGACCAACGTAATCAGCGACGTAACCGCCGTGACGATTACAGGGGGCAAGCGTGCTCGGGAAGATGATGGCGAAGTCAACACCGTCAAAAAAGGGGGCGGACGTCGTAACTACGAAGAAGATTACGCCAAAGCATTGAAGGGGCCCTACCAGCTCTATCCCAAGTCAAACCACACCATGGAGAACTGTCGCGTTCTCAAGTCTATCTACACGCGTCAACAGGCTCCAAACACGTCCGACAAGCCTAACGATGCAGGGGAACAGCGTAACGAGGACAACGACGATGACGACGTAGATCCTCGTCACAAGTATGTCAAGCCAACCGATCACGTACACACCATCATTGGAGGCAAAGTGTCCATCGAGACCAAGCGAGAACGCAAGCTGCTCGCCCGTGCTTGCTTGAACGTGGCCAACACCGACAACCTTATCGCCGATCCATGGCTCCCTCCTTGGTCTCACCGTGTGATCTCCTTCAGCAGGAAAGACCAATGGGCTGCAATACCCGAGCCAGGATGTTTTCCCCTGGTCCTTGATCCTTGTATCAACAAAGTTCAATTCGATAGAGTGCTGATTGATGGCGGCAGCTCCATCGATATACTGTTCAAAAACAGTCTGCCGGCCCTAAAGATAACCCAGGCGGATCTCAAGCCATATGAGGCACGGTTCTGGGGTGTTCTCCCCGGATAGAGCTCTACACCTCTCGGGCAGATCACGTTACCTATGCAGTTCGGGACCCCAGACCACTTCCGCACTGACTACGTCAACTTCGTGGTCGCTGACTTCGACGGTACCTACCATGCTATCCTGGGTCGACCATCGCTCACCAAGTTCATGGCCATACCTCATTACAGGTATCTGGTGCTGAAGATGCCTACCGAGAAGGGAGTTCTAACTCTCAGGGGCAATGTATACACAGCTTATACCTGCGAGGACGATAGGTTCAGAGTAGCAGAGGCTCACGACCTCTCTATTCGCATGACCGCGACCATGCTCGATGCCAGGAAGACCTCAGCCGACCACCTGGAGATCCCAGAGCTCGAGGCTCCACGCAAGAACACTAAGTCCAAGGAGCACAAGGTGATCCAGCTGGTCGATGGCGATCCCAGCAAAACGGCCCTTATCGAGGCCAACCTAGATCCCAAATAGGAAGACGCGCTCGTCAGGTTCTTGAGGAGCAACGTGGATGTGTTCGCATGGAAACCTGCTGACATGCCCGGTGTACCTCGGAACTTGATCGAGCACTCCTTGAATGTCAACGGCAAGGCCAAACCTATCAAGCAGAAGCTACGACGGTTCGCTCGCGACAAGAGGGAGGCGATTAGGGTAGAAGTTACACAACTTTTGGCAGCCGGATTTATTAAGGAAGTGTATCATCCGGAGTGGTTATCCAACCCGGTTCTTGTACCCAAAAAGAATAATGAATGGAGAATGTGTGTTGATTATACTGATCTCAACAAACACTGCCCTAAGGACCCCTTCGGCTTACCTCGCATAGATGAGGTCGTAGATTCAACCGCCGGTTGCGAGCTGCTTTCCTTTCTCGATTGCTACTCTAGTTATCACTAGATCGCTCTCAAAAAGGACGACCAGATCAAGACATCTTTTATCACGCCTTTCGGCGCCTACTGCTACACGACCATGTCGTTTGGGCTCAAAAATGCCAGGGCTACCCTACCTACCAACGCGCTATATAGGCCTGCCTCAAAGATGAAATAAAAGACGACCTCGTCGAGGCTTATGTTGATGATGTAGTTGTCAAAACCAAGGAAGCGCATACCCTTGTTGACAACCTAGAATGCACCTTTGCAGCCCTTAACACATTCCAATGGAAATTAAACCCAAAGAAGTGTATCTTTGGTGTTCCTTCCGGCATACTACTTGGCAACGTCGTCAGTCACGACGGCATACACCCTAACCCGGAGAAAGTCAAAGCTGTCTTGGACATGAAGCCACCCAAAAAGGTGAAGGATGTTCAGAAGCTTACCGGATGCATGGCTGCTCTCAGCCGTTTCATATCAAGATTAGGCGAAAAGGGATTACCGTTCTTTAAACTGCTCAAAGCATCCGAGAAGTATGAGTGGTCGGAGGAAGCAGACGCTGCCTTCACATAGCTGAAACAATACCTTACGTCACCTCTGGTCCTCACTGCTCCCAGAGAAGATGAAACACTCCTGCTTTACATTGTGGCAACTAATCGAGTGGTTTCCACTGCCATGGTGGTCGAACGCGACGAGCCTGGCCATGTCTACAAGGTACAGCGCCCAATCTATTTCATCAGTGAGGTGCTCAATGAATCCAAGACCAGGTACCCATAGATCCAGAAATTGATCTATGCCATATTGATAGCATCCCAAAAGTTGAAACATTACTTCGACGGATATCGTGTGGTGGTCATGACTGAGTACCCTCTGCGAGACATAATTAGCAACAAGGATGCGAACGGACGCATTGTCAAGTGGGCAATGGAGCTATGCGCCTTTTCCCTGGAATTCGCAAGCCGTACTACGATCAAGTCTTAGGCACTCAAAGATTTCATCGTTGAGTGGACAGACTTAAGCATGCCTACCTCTCAGGGGCCTGACGAGTGTTGGAAGATGTACTTCGACGGTTCCCTCAACATCGACGACGCAGGAGCAGGAGTCCTTTTCGTGTCGCCGTGCAAGGAGCAGCTCCGATATGTCCTCAGGATTCATTTCCCAGCATCTAATAATGCCGCTGAATACGAAGCATGCTACATGGTTTGTGCATTGCGGTTGAGCTCAGTGTTAAACGTCTCTATGTCTACGGAGACTCGGCTCTGGTCATCAACCAACTCAACAAGGACTAGGACACGACCAGTGAAAGGATGGATGCGTACTGCAAGTCGATCAGAAAGCTGGAAGGCAGGTTTTATGGCATCAAGTATACACACGTGGTCTGGGACAAAAATCAAGCAGCAAATGGGCTGTCCAAGTTAGGATCATCCCGAGCCAAAGTCCCACATGGCGTATTCGTCCAAGACCTGCTCACGCCTTCCATTGAGGAGGAAGATCCCATGGTCGACAAGCCTCTAGACAAACAATTGGTGGCTACGATTCCGGTGTCGAGCACCGCTGAGCCATCTCTGACCACGCATGAGCCCGACTGGAGAGAACCTTTCATCAAGTACCTGACAGATGGCAGCGGTTATACTGATCAGACAGAAAACGAGCGCCTAATGCGTCGCAGTAAGCAATATCTACTCGTCGATGGCAAGTTATGACGCAAGAACGCAAAGGAGGAAATCTTGATGAAGTGTATAACCCGGGAGGATGGCGAACGTCTCCTGGACCAAATCCACTCCGGCTCCTGCGGCAACCACGTAGCCTCGAGAACGCTGGTCGGTAAGGCTTTCCGAGCAGGGTTCTATTGGCCGTCAGCAGTAGCCGACGCAGAGAAGCTAGTCCACCACTGTGAGGGTTGTCAGTTCTTCGCCAAGAGAATCCATGTACCAGCACATGAGATCCAGACAATACCAGCCTCTTGGCCCTTCGCATGCTGGGGACTGGATATGATCGGGCCTTTCAAACCGGCTCCTGGGAAATTTACATGCGTCTTTGTGCTGATTGACAAATTTTCTAAGTGGATAGAATACATGTCTCTAGTACAGGCATCCTCAGAAAAGACTGTCACATTCCTCGACCAGGTCATCCACCGCTTCGGCATACCCAACAGCATCATCACTGATCTGGGCACTCAGTTCACCGGGAACGCTTTTTGGGACTTCTGCGATGAAAGGAGCATAGTAGTAAAATACGTCTCGGTGGCGCACCCTAGAGCTAATGGACAAGTCGAGCGGGCAAATGGAATGATTTTGGATGCAATGAAGAAGAGGATGTACAGAGAAAATGACAAAGCTCCCGGAAGATGGCTCAAAGAGTTACCAGCCGTGGTCTGGGGCCTCAGAACTTAGCCTAGTCGTAACACCGGCGTCTCACCGTACTTCATGGTTTATGGCGCCGAGGCAGTCCTCCCAGCAGATATAGGTTTCAGATCAGCACGGGTAGAGAACTTCGATGAAGGCAAGGTCAATGAAGTACGGGAGCTAGAAGTGAATAGCACAGAAGAGAAGCGGCTTGATTCTTGTATACGTACGGCCAAATACCTAGCTGTTTTGCGCAGGTACTACAACAAGAATGTTAAAGAGCGGTTTTTCGTGGTCGGGGACCTGGTCCTGAAGTGGAAGATGAACCAGGATGGTGTCCATAAACTCGCAACCCCATGGGAGGGGCCCTTCATGATCAAGGAAGTCACACGACCAACGTCTTACAGGTTAGCTCACCTGGACGGTACGGACGTACCAAACTCGTGGCACATTGACAAGCTTAGACGTTTCTATGCTTAACCGCTGAGATATGTACTCCTTTTGTACTTTCGATTTACTTCAATAAAGCTATTATGATTTCTTCGACCACTCTAATGTGTCACTTCAAATTTTATGGTTGTTCTAACTTAGCCAGTAAAAGCCGACCACCATTCCTTCTACAGTTTTCGGAGCAGGCCCTGTCTCTGATTCCTCCCAACACGTGCATGGGATCTGTTCTCTACGTTCTGGGTGATCGGCAGGTCCCCCCTGGTCTGGCTTGTCCGCGTCAACGTGTGCACAGGTCACGCACCTCACACTACGACCACATGGCAAACTAGGGCCGTACAAACTTCTCGGGATGACGTGTCGAGCAAAATGGTACAACTAAACAGAACGTTAACATGTTCTCACTTAGTTACACCAACATGAGTATCAAGCTTAAATACGTTTTATACAAAGAAAACAAGCTTATGATGATATACAGTTACGTTATTACAAGCTTGCCTGAAGAGGCTCAAGTTTACAATAACACAACTATGTCCTCCTTCTACAGCTCTAAGCCTATTCCATTGGCTGGTCGGGGCGCGCGGCACCTACTGCTCGTCACTTCCGATATCCTACTCGAGTCTCGGGGACTCCTGTGCTGGTCGAGCTGAAGAGGATGGCCCCATCGATGCCTGGCTGGTCGAGACCGCATGCTTCGTCGGTTGGCTTGCAACTGATGGCATTTCTAGTTGACTTGTCGATGGCGCACCCTATATAGGTGCTATCCCACCTCCACACAGGTTAATATCGCCAATTATCTTTGACGATAGGTCTAGCTGGGCCATCCGAAGCTCCTCAGCCTTGTCTGGGTCTACCTCCTTCGGGTACCCAGCCTCCAGGTGCTTGAGATCGATCAAGGGGTAGTGGGCATGCACCATGCTTAGCACATGTGCACCCGTGTACTCACCCGCCTCCTTCATGAACTCTTGGAACCAACTCCATGCCTTTCGGCACCTCTTGACTAGTCCGAGCTCCAGTGTCCTTGGCGCTTCCTCTGTAAGCGCCGGATCGATAAGGTCAAGGATGGGCAAAATGCCAGTTGCCACTTCCTGGCACCGGTTCTTCCATGTGTCCCGATCCTCGGTGGTCTCTAGGCATCGCGTCTTCCAGCAGTCATGATCTTTAATCACATCTTCTAGATGTTTCTTGGCGTTGATTTTTAAAACTGCAAACCGTACAAGACATCAGAATGTAACGGCATGACAAGATAGGGCGGGCAACAGAATGAGCAAGGTGGTCTGGAACACTTACTTTTCAGTTCCTCCTTCATCTTAGTTGCGCGGTCTTGGAGTTGAGACTGGTTGCGCGCCAGTTTCTCGTTGTCCTCCTTCAGGCGACCACACTCTGCGGTCACACGGATATTCTCCTCTTGGAGGTGGGTTACTTCAGCTTCTAATCCTGCGCTACAGCTGTCACTACCAACAATGGAACAACGCGTGTCATGCGCTTGCTGTGATAAAACGACAACTTACTTGTTTTTTCTTGCTCTTTGTAACTGAGCTGGTCGACCAGATTTTGGTTTTTTGCATCTTGTTCCGTCCTCTCCTGGTCGGTGGTTTCAAGCTGGCGGCGCAAGCGTTCCACCTCGGCTGCCAGTTCTCTATTGTTTGCCATGATTCCCTCAATCTGGTCAAAGCACCTTTTTTGGTACCTTGCGGTCTTCATCAAGTCCTGCATATAAACAAGCTAAGTCAGACAGTTCGACTAAATGGCAGGATCAAGTGGTCAAGCCAAACATACCTGAACTTATGTCACCAGACGTTTTGCCGCTCGTTCAACTTTTAGGGTCTCTTCAACCTCTGGGATTTCCTCATGCATAACCCAATCGTCGTTCCGCCGGCGCGACACATATACATGTTGTCGTTTGTCTTGGGGATGGCCTAGGATCTCTTCTACTTCGTCCTCTTTGGCCTCTTGTTCAGGAGGCGGCGCTGGTCTGGAGTTCGTAGTCTCTGCGACCACTATGGCTTTCCCACGAGCCGTAGCATCGACAAGTGAGCTTTTTGCCACCTCCGGCTGCTGCTCCTCGGCTTGGTCTGGTCCCCTTGGCACCGAGGGGTCGTCTGGCCGCTCGTCTGCTGAGGTTCTGGTGGATTTTCTTCTATAGGTTCCTCCACATCCGGCTGCTGGGCAGTTCTTTCCGTCATTGCTGGCGAAGCCGTGCCGCACCCGGCCAGCTGGTCGGGATTTTCGGTGGACACCGACCTAATATATCAGAGATAAGTTCAGAAAACAATAGTATTCAATACAAATTGTAAGCTTACATCAAGGTTGCAAATACTTACAGCTCGGAAGCACGGAATGACGTGGCGAAGGAGCGTCTCTTCGACCGTGCTTGCTCCACATGCTCGGCGGGTTCCACTAGGTCTTTTTCCGTGACCAGTACCGGTGTCGGGGCCTGGTGCTTGACCTCTTTGCCGCTTGCCATCTGTGTTGTAGTGGTCGGTGATGCGATCCCTGTTGACACAGAGGAGCCACCCTGCTCTGTCAAGTCCAGTTGTCTCCTCCTCTTTCGAGGGACGAGTCGGAAGATGTCTGCATCCTCTGTTTCATCATCTGACAGAGGGAAGATGGCCTGATGACGTTTGTTGGCCGTCGGCCGCTTGCCAGCAGCCCTGGCCGTTGCCTCCTCTCCAACCCCAAGTATGGCCCAGTCGACGTCTTCGGCCCTGGCACTGGTCTGGGGGGTTGGGCCGGCAACTTGCGGCCAATCCACACCAGGGGGTGGAGACACGAACATTGATGCCCTGTCATGACCATTACTCTAGGAAACATAAAGGCGACAACACAGTCAATTTTTGTTACAACATAACTCTACAGGTACAAGGAAGCATAATTTACCTTTGGGGGAGGTCGAGCCAGCTTGAAGGCGTGCTCGATGTCATTTAACCTGACATAATTGGGATCTGCTAAGTTGAATAGCTCCCCAATCCTAGCCTTGACTTTGATTTTTTCAAGCGCCTCTTTTCTGGTCCTCGTTGGATCTGCGCTTCCCTGGTATTCGTAGCCAGGATGTACCCTCCTCTGGCAGGGCTAGATCCTTCGGCTGATAAAGTTTCCGACCACGCTTGGACCATCTAGCTTCCCCCATGGGATCATCTCGAGCAGTTCTACAACCTATTCCAAGTGCTCGGGCTTCTTCGACCAGCTGTTTTTCTTCTCCGGAATGAACCCCACGTCGCACAGGGTGATCGTGTTTGGCTCTTCGCAGACGTAGAACCACTTCTTGTACCATTCGTCTAGCGATGTGTTCCAAGGGCAATGCAAGTACTGGGCTTTCATCCCATCGCACAGATTGAGATATACACCTCCGGCTATCTTTGAGTCACCGCTCCCTTTCTTCCACAGACAAAACAGATGGCAAAAGAGGTCGAAATGGGGCTGAAAGCCACCATATGCTTCGCAAAGATGGATGAAGGTGGAGACAAGAAGAATCGAGTTGGGATGCAGATTGCAAATCCGAATCTCATAGTACAAACAGAGCCCCTGGAGGAAAGGGTGCACTGGAACCCCAAAACCCCGCTTGAAGAAATCCTCGAAAACCACAATCTCACCTGGTTGTGGATCGGGGTAGCTTTCTCCTTCCGGCGCACGCCATCCCACGAGTGCCTTGTTCTGGAGCACTCCCATGGTGACAAGGTCTTCGATGGTCTGATCATTGCTCCTTGACTTCCACCACTCCTTCGCCATGACTCCAGTTTTCTTCTGGGCATTTTTCTTCGCCATTAATCTGTCCTTGATAAAAGGGGTGGTTACGGTGGAGGGGTGATGGGCGATGATTTCGAAGGAATAGGGTTTGGCAAGAGGAAGAAGAAGGCTATGGCGACGAATGATAATGGGGGTTGGTAAAAAATAACTTACCAGTTCTATATTATAAATAACCAAAATTTCTGTCGTTTCATCCGCCCGAGATTCTTGGGAGATGTGCGCGTGCGCTGCAGATGGTTGTTTTCACAACCTCGAGATCTATGCCAATAAATGCGCCCCTTCATTACCAGTGCACGCGCCTCTTCGTTGCTAGTGTGAGAGGGCCCACACTGACGCACCTCTTTATAGGTGCCAAACGACTGTTTGCTAGAAAGGGCAAGAAGACAGTATGACGTGCTGTACCTGTCTGCTTTTTTTACCAGACATGTACGATTGGACTTGACAGAGTAAGAAGATAAATAAATACACCAAATAATAGTACAAGCGGCGTTCGTTTTTTCGCTGCATGTCTTGTGCTCAAGTATGGCACAGACCACTGCCATGCTCGGGGACTGCACAGACCACTGCCATGCTCGGGGACTGCACAGACCACTGCCGTGCTTGGGGACTACATAGACCACTGTCGTGCTCGGGGACTACACAGACCACTGCCGTGCTCGGGGGCTGCCTAGACCACTGCCGTGGTCGGGGACTGCACATACCACTACCGTGCTTGGGGACTGCTCCGACCACCAATGTGCTCGAGAACTGTCCCGACCACTGCTCGGAGATTGTTCTCCTCGGCTACATGTGATTTGTACTCACATACAGTTGAGAGACATTTATTTCGACCTTGCTGTAAGGCTTGTACTTCGCCTTCCAGCAAGCTCGGGGACTACATCGGTACGATGCACCTGCTGGTGCATCTTGTATCGCCTGTACGACGATTGGGTTTTCAACTTAACTGGGAATTCTTTTTAGACCCTGGCACCACGTGCCTACGTCACCTACTACCAGGCTTGGGGACTAAGTGGGCACACTTCACCTTGCGGTGAATGTGTTTGTTTTTCAACCCTTACGCCTCTGATGATCAAGGATGCTACGCCTCAGGATCCGCTTACATTTCTTTTCAGAAATACAAGTGGGCACACTTCATAGGATGGAAATCTTTTTCTTTTTTCTTAAGAGCACCATACATTCTTTGGACAACCTACTTCTCTGGCAATAACGGTGGTCAGAAATGTCAAAAACTCAACCTTTACTATTCAGAGAAGGTTAAAGTGGCGTGTCGCAGCAAAACACATGGTGCTCGGGGACTAGCTGTGGGGGTATTAACCCCTATACCCTTACGGCTAAGATTGGGCCGGCCCAGATCAGTGGGTCCGGTCCACCAAAAGGCGACGCGCGGCCCGACCAACCTGTTCGGAGTCCCGCATAAGGAGTCAAGACAGATTTGGTGATCAAGCAAGATCTCGGTCGGTTAGAATAGGAATCCTTATCCGATCACCTATGACAATTGTAACTGACTAGGATTAGTTTCCAGATCTGTAACCCTGCCCCTCGGACTATATAAGGCGGGTAGGGGACCCCTCTAAAGGACATCTCTCATTGACATACAACAATACAATTAGATGCAGGACGTAGGTATTACGCCTTCTGGGCAGCCGAACCTGGATAAAACCTCGTGTGTCTTGCGTCACCATCTTGTTTGTGGCTTGCGCATCTGTCTGCCGACAATCTACTACCTTGGGCATACCCCTGGGTAGTCTGTCGACCATATTTTGTCGACACCTTGTGCTTTGGAGATTGGTATGTCACGATCATGGGGGCAGCATGAGTTTTCATCAATTTCTTCAGTGAAGGTGCGGCCGACCCTATTCTTGAAACTAGGCATTCTGGTTGATAATCTATAGGATGCCCTTTCCTATCCAAACTTGGAGGATTGAACTCGGTATCCTGAAAGAGTCGGTTAGAACAGTTGGTAGGAGAATTCACCAAGTAATTTCTCTGAAAAGGGAATAAAAAGTTACCTCGCTATCAGAAGCAAATTCCCTATCCAAAGCTATGCACAAAGGGTGAACCAGCCCACAGAAGAGGTGGGAGCGTCATTCTTGCCACCAGGAATAAAAAAGATTGGAAGATAAGATAGCCCTGATCCAGTCATGCAAGCGAAGGGAAGAAAGATCTAATCCCATTTAAAAGACTCTGGAGGCTTCTATCATCTCACTGATATCTTCCCGTGGCTTCAGTGTGTTCTTGAAGAACAGCTGAGGAGGCAATTGACCAAGGCCAAACTGACGAGCCACAAATGAAGGGTTGTAAAACTCATAAGTTGGAAGGTTGCCTGGGGTAAAGGAACCTATAGCCATTTTGCCGTGGCCATGTCGAAATTCGGCTGGAAGGACGCAGGGCTTGATAAAAGAATTGAAGATTGCATCCGCCATCTCATCCGAACAGCCTGATTCAAATCGGAATTTGAATGGAAAGATCAACTCATTGTTTTCATCCTCATTATATGGTAGCCAAGTCAAGACTTCTGCATCAAACCCTCTATAAATTTTTTTGAAGGGATGGCCAACATCGACATCAATTACTATGGCCGATGCAGCCTCGCCGTAGCTCGAGCACTGGCAAGTTCTTCCTTCCTTACCCTTATATTCCTCATCAAAGTTGGAGGAAGGAAAGCTGAGGTTTCTGAGATCAGACCTTACAATCTTGTGTATATACAGGTTCAACCATAGCTGTATCAACCACCAAGGGCCGCTGATAGTATGCACTGGTTCGTTCTTCAGTAATTGGGCAGTTACCTGATACATTAGATGATAAGCGGCCCCTAGCAGATACTTTCCAAGGGGGACTTCCTTGCCTACTGCCAGATGCTCTGCCATAAGCTTATGGTTGTAAGTCAGACCACAAGACGACCCATAGAAGATGAATCTCTTCAGCCACATATTCAAAAAGGCTACATATTCCCTCTCACTAACAGTTGAGTCGTCTCCAATATGGTTCATAATATAACTTACTCATCATGAGCAATCTGATATTTTGGCTAATCTCTTGGAACCAGAGCTTAGGTATTCATAAGGTTGCATTGATCCAATTATTCTAAGGCCGGTCAACATGTACACATCGGCCAGGGTAATGGTCATCAGGCCGTGACCGAAAATGAAGGCGTTCAGGGCATTGGACCAGAAATATGAGGTGGAAATCAAGAGTGAATCATTCCTCTCCATCTCAGACAATGAGAGTGTCAAACATTGATTTAAATCATACACCTCCCAATCTCCGTCCTTTTTCTCGGATACCCTATGGATGCAATCTCTCCACCCCTTGGGCATTTTAGGCCAATTTCTAAAGAGAGTTTTGGTATTCCAAGAGGACAAATCCACTGTAGACTGTTTGAAGGGGATTTGGTTGGTTTCTTGACGGATGAAATTAGATGGATCAGGGTCGCCCATAGGCCCAAGAAAATAAACATTGGAAGCAACAGCTGATGGAATCAAGATTTCGTTCCTCATTTCCTAGAAATCAGATAAAATGAATTTAAGGACAACGGAAATACAGGATAGCAACCAACATTTCGGGAATGGGAATTTGAAAGCATACCTCGGGGACGTGGTCGATGGTCGCCATCAAAACCGAAGTAGATTTGAATCTAAGGAAGGCCACTTGAATAAGGGCCTAACGGGGTGAAAGATTTGCTAGGGTTGGAGCTTTGGCGATGACGGCGTCGGCTGTTAAGATTTGTTCGAGAAACAAGGGAAAGCAAACAGGCCGAATGAGTCAGAAAGGATACTATTGATGCATTATATAAGACTCGGCCCGGGAAGTCAGGAGTCGCACATATATCTTGGAGCAAAACGGTTGCGGCGTGGTAAACAGATAAATAGGAATTTTGGAATAAAATCACTTTTATCCCAAAATTGGGGGACATGTGTTTACACCAAAATTTGAAGAGAAAAATGCAGGAACTCGAGGCTTCCAAAATTGTGTCGATCAAGGAACCGATTGCGTAAGGATGGATATCAGCTGATTCAGATACGACTCTGGGATCGGATCTCTTTAGATCACGTCAGCAGATGGCGATGATGAGCTACGATTGGCACCAGGAAATTGCATATCGGACTCTACAAAAAGGGAAAGATTAGGGTCCAAGATATCTTAAATTAGGAATGTTTTGTTCTATGCCAAAGATTGTAATGAGTCATGCTCGAGTAGGATTCATGTTTAGGCTTCGAGTGTAAATATTAGACCCCGGCTATTGTAAAAACACAGAATCAATCAAATACAAGTTACTTACTTTTTTGGCTCTAGCCACCCCTTAGGAGTAGGAGTAGAGTAGATCTCAATGAGTTCTTCAGCAAGTACGGCTGCATCGATCCGGTTGACCTCCACTGCTTGTCTATAAGTACTGTCATGGCTTATACTTCTGTTCATACGGCTGCATCGATCCGGTCAACCTCCACTACGACTCTAGTATAAGCTAGTTATGGACTCTTGTCTAGTTTAAGTAAGACTACATCGATCCGGTCGACCTCCATTGCTCAAGCTAGATTAAGGTCAAGTTATCGGCTCTATCTAAGGGTGGCGTTCCTTTGGATAGATTCATTAAGTTACCGATATTGCTTATTGCTTCCATTATTTATTTAATTACAGCAATATCACTTTGCCCGATTGGGATTGATCTAGATCGGCCTTATATCCTTTTTAACCCATCATTTGTTAATCTAAATTTGATCTAATTTGCACTTTAAACGATGAGTTATGTTTTGTCGGCTGTTTTATGTCAATCTTGATCGTGCATAGTGTGCAGTTAAGGCATGTCTGATCTTGAGTAGATCTATTGGCTAGCGAAAACCGTTCCATGGCCCGTTATCATGGCCTGTGTGATTCTGCCTCACACCCCACTGTTAGCACCGTAGAGTGGGGATCATTATTTGGTAGATCTGTTCCTGATAGGACATGACCTTAACTGTGTGCTATGCCTGAATCAGTTGTTTTAGCCGATATCGAGTGCTTTCACGAATAGTTCACGTCATGAGACCGTTGAAGTAAAGATAGGTTGAAATATGTGTTAGTCCCATGATCTTATTATTGCATTATGACCTACATGATTCTACCTCATGCCCCACTGATATTAGTAATAACTTAGGGTCATCGAATCTATTGTTGACATCCTATCGGTGTTTCAGACCAGGGGCTCCTCAACCAACCAGTGAATTTGAACTGCGTGCCCCTAATCCTGAATGGTGATGCAAAGAGACACAAGGTTTATACTGGTTCAGGCAATTGGTGCCCTACGTCTAGTCTGAGAGATCGATCTTGTATTCCTTGCACCGAAGTGCTTGTAGTAGGGGGTTACAAGCTGGGTGAGAGAGGGAGCTAGTCCTAGGTCTCAGCGTGGAACGGTGCGGGCTGCTTGAGATGTTGCTCTCAGGTAGCTTGGGAGAGCGTGTGTTACAGAGTGTCGCTTGCGCGTGTGTGAGAGCGTGGTTCTTTCGTATGTTTTTTCACCTCTCCTAGAGCTATCCCTGGCTGCTTCCTTTTATAGCTGCAAGAAGGGAGCCAGGAGTACATGAGTGAGATGCACGTGGAGCCTACTGTAGTTCAGTCCTGTAACAGCATGGTGTTGGGAATGGTGATCGGTACCTGACTGGCGCGTCGTGCTGGCCAGGCCCAAGGTTGTTTGAGGTCGCGGGAGTCCTTGTTGACGTCTAGTCAGTATGGCCTCCATTGTAGGAGACATACCATGCCTTGTGGATTCTTGACTTGGCGGAGTGCCGAGGCCTGGCGGGTGCTGTAGCTGATCGTGCCGAGGCCTGCTTTGCCGAGGCCTCGAAGGTGACCCATGTGTGATGCGGTGGTCTTGATGATCAGCGTCGTACCCAGTTTAGGTGGAAGAGTGCGGAGCGTGTGTCCATAGGGCACGGTAACCCTTGTACCATCGGTAGGGGATGGTAAAAAGGAGATTTGACCATTGTCCCATTGCCCCTATTGCGGTACCCTGCCAATCGTGGCTGTCGTAGTAGGTGTGACCAGGCGCACTTAAATGGATGGGATGGCTCGCCAGAGGGACGGTTGAGGCGGAGACAATGAGGATGCAGGACGAGCCCGGCCTCGGCCGAGGCGGAGAAGGAATAGTACGTCCGAGGCCCTACCGGGGGGTCTCGGACGAGGCGGAGGATGAGCAGTTGGTCTTTCATGCTGATTCCAAGACTACAGGGACCCGGACTTGACCCTGCATGCCACTTTGTCCATGGCGCAGGAGTTAGGTAGCACAGGGTAGTACGGGTGTCAGCATGGGGCACAGTGATGAGCATAGTGGCAGATAACCCCTGCTGCGCCCGGTCCCTTGTCCCGTCGGTCACTCTGCCTGTACTGCGCCAACGTGCGGCTGACATTGCGGGAGTAGTTGGGCGCATTAACTGGACGTGACGTTTTGTCAGAGGAGTCGGTCGGGACGGAGGTGACGAGGTTGTTGCCGAGCCCAGCCTCGGGCGGATCGGAGAATTGGTATCCCGTCCGAGGCCTCGGTGAGAGGGCCTCGGCAAGAGGGCCTCGACGGGGCGAAGAGTTTTGGCCTTTCATCTGAGGCCTCGGCGCAAGCCTCGGGCGAATCGGAGAATCTGCCGAGACCTCGTGGTTGTCCTTTGGCTTTGATTTTTGCAAGGCTTAAGCAATATTTTTGGTTCTTGTTTAGGGTACCCCTTCTTGTGGTATCCGACACATCCTTTTGCCATTGAATAATGTTTGTCTAAATAACGAGATCTATCCTGAGCGATAACCGATTTACCTTCCATAATTCCATGAGCTTCAATTGATTTATTCTTGTGAGTATGCTGGAATCGACTATTTAGTCGATTTCCTTCCATATCGGCTCTCAGAGCCGTAGATTCGGGACTGTCTGGCAATACTGGATGTTCCACCTTAAATTACTGATTAGCTTTCTCTCCTTGTTAATTGCAGGGTCAAATTGACTGACATGTCTCAGGAGGAGTGCGCAGGATCGACCATCCTTGTGCTGAAACTAGGCGGATCTCTAGCTCCATCGAGCGGACCCTTCCGACTTACTCGTGTGCCCTCGGCACGGGATGAAATTTCGTGCCGACAGTAAGTACAGATGATAGATGATAAAATGATGTATGAACAAGTTAATGAAATGAAAAGCGGAGCTTTGTCGATGCTAAGGATGGCATCGGCTGGGTTAAAAAGGGTCGACCTTGCTACGATGAGGAAGAGGGGCTGCTGTGGCACGTTCTGGCGAACTACGGCTAGCTGCAGCTTGCTGCGGCCTACTACTGGTTGGCTACGGCTATCTATGACTGGTTGCTAGCTTGCTACGACTAGCTACGACTGGCCAAAGCTTGCTGGAGGGGGCTGCTGCTACTGGACATGACCCTAATGGTGAGGAAGGAGGCTGGCGAGGTTGACGGCAACGTCCAGCTCCGTCGGTCGTCACAGCAGGGTCGATGGCTTCCTATGATGGTGAAAACAGTGGCACGAAGGCCGGTCTCAGCATGACAGTGTTAGAAAGGGAGAAAGATAGGAGCTTGGCCCTTGGGAGCTCACCGGCGGTAGAGGAGATGGTGCTCTAGATAGGTGGTCGGCACTGTAGTCAGCAACTTTGGCACCAGGTTCTGCAGCAGGAGCAAGTCGAGGTGGGGGACACAGGGGTGTTGTAGGATGATGGCTTGGAGTAGGAGCTCGCCATGGCTGAGGAGTGGGGTATGTCTTCCTTGCGGTAGTGAAGAATCTCGGTGCGAAGGCTGATTTCAGACAAAGACGCTGGTGAGGTCATTGGCAGGAAGGAAAAGGCAAAGCTTTTGGGGTTTGGGGGCTCATCGTCGACAGAGGAGCTACAGCGAGGGCGAGGCAGTAGCTTGACGTGGACATGGCGATGTCGCGAGGTCAGAGAAGGAGCTCACGACTGTGGTACCGCTGCCCGGTGAGGTGGTCACAGCGAGGAGCAGAAGAGGCCGATGGGGTGGTGCTACAGGACGAAGGCAAAGGGGTCGCGATGGTATTCGGTGGCCTGGCGAGGAAGAGGATGGCGATGGTGCTGTGGTGCAGCTCCGGTGTTGGTCATCAAGGAGGAAGAGGTCGATGGCATAGTCGTAGAGGTGGTTGGGGCAGCGAAGGTGCTCGCAGACGGAGAGGTGCACATCGTCACCAGTGGAAGGAGCGGGTGTGGTTGGAGTAGAGCTAATCAGCGTTGAGGTTGCCGGGCTCAGGGTGGTGCGGTACGTCTCGAATGAGGAGGTGGGGTCACGGACGTAGCTGGGTCACCGGCGAATCATGACGGTGGAAGGAGCAGCTCGATCAGATGACGTCCTAGTGGTGAGGTGTGGCACGATGTCGAGGTGGTGGCGGCATTAATAGCTTCCACCAAGATGCTAACAGAGGAGGGGGAAGCGTGATGAGGCAAGGGCGATAGTGGTCATGGTGAGCTCATGGTGGCTGTCTACGATGTCGCGGTTGCGACCATCAATGGCCGAGGCAGAGAACGCTGGCGAGAAGGAGTAGGAGCTCACGGTGGGGAAGCTCACGGTGGAGGGCGAGCTCGGCATGGGTGGTGGAAGCTCGATGTCATGGCTTTGGCATGGCATGGCGAGCTCAGGGTGGCCCCCTACTTGGAGGAAGGAGAGCAGCAGTGGGCTAGGGTGGCGCGGCGACCGCCTGTGGCCCTACGGTGGCCTGCAGCGGCGGGCGAAGTGGTGGCTAGGGCTTGGCTTCGTAGAGAAGAGGAGGGAGCAGGTGTGTGCGGCGGTGATGGTGGGGGAACAGGGGAAGAGAGTAGCAACGGGGCTTCTTATAGGCGCGACCATGGCTAGGGTTTGGCGCGGACAGTGATGCGCCTCGGCGTTTGTACTGTGGGATGGATGGCATGTATCGAGCGGTGGGGCGTGGGCGCCTAGGTTGTGGGGCGCTAAGTGAGCGGAGGCGGCACTTGGGAGCGGTCGGGAGCGGGTCGCGCCTAGGGTTCCAAACCCAAGAGTGGCAGCTCGGGCCAGTGGGGGTTGAGCGATGCACTGGCGGGCCCGTGGGGGCTGGAGCTCAGGCCTACGGGGGGCGGTGGGCTTGTGGGCCACGAGCGCTAGCAGGCCAGGCGAGGAGGCGGATTGGGATGCTAGCGAGGTAGGCTGAATGGAGGAGGTGAGTTGGGTCGCGGCCTTGGCTAGGCCTGGCGTGAGGAGTGGGAGAGGAGGTGGGCCACGGGGTGAGGGAAAGGGGAGGAGGAGGCCGGTTAGGCCAAAAAGTGAAGGAAGGGAGGGGTGCTGATGGGTCAGTTCAAGGGGTTTTAGCCCAAGGGAGAAGGAGATGTTTTCCTATTTTTGATTTAAGGATTTTGAGATTGGAATCAAAGGAATTTGAATGGGGATTTTAAAGGAGATTTGAGATGAATTCAAAGAGGGATTTAGAATAATTCAAGGAGAGAAGGAAAAGGATTTTTCCTTTATGAATTATGACTCAGGGGATTTGAGATGGAGAGTTCAAGAGAAGGATTGAGAAGGATTCGAAGGGATTGGGAGTAATTCGAGAGGAGGGAAAAGGATATCCCGATTCCTTTTTGGGAAAAGGTAGGAGTGGTTTCCCATGTATAATTCGAGGAATTTGAGAGATTCGAAAGGGATTTTGAGAGGACTTTGCTAGGAATTTGAGATGGATCCAATGAGGGGACTTTGCTATGGCTTTGTGCACTCCGAACAAAACCCAAAACCCAAAACTGATTCAAGAATAAGGCACACACCTACAATCAAATCTAGATGGATGAAATGGTTTAGTGGTAAATCCTCCTAGGTTTGACTCAGGTTTGACCTAGCGACTACATGATTCACACATTGCAGGAAAAATATTAAAAAGTTTAGATTTTTGGTTGTACGAAAACCCAGGATGTTACAGGAGACCTGCACCGCCCGTATATATGTGAACATCACCAGGCTATCGGCCCAGTAGCCGCCAAGGAGGAGGCCCACGAGGGCTGATGTGATTGACCAACATGGAGATCAAGGCAAACCAAGACAGGCATATATGGACAATAGCTAGGATCAGTCTATAGCGCATACCATGTAACAAACTAGAAAACCAATCTGTTAGCCCAATTGCCCTCTTTGTAACCCTACCCCCCTGCCTATATAAAGGAGGGTAGGGGCCTCGGGCTCAGGATCCATCTACCACCATTCCAATCTAATACGTAGCTAGGAGCAATAGCCCCTATAATTGAGCATACAAATACAAGAGCAGCCACGCCACTAGAGTAGGGTTTAGCGCGCTACCGCGCCCCAAACTAGTATAAATCTCTGAGTCTCGTGTGCTACCATCTGATTTCGTCTACGCGATCACATTGCAAATTATTGCCAGAGTAAAACAATCCGACGCTTGGATCAACATATCACGAGTTGATACGTGTGACTCTGATAATTAGAAGAGAGGCTATTGGGTTGAATTTTTTAATTGGCTCCAATTCACCCCCTCTCATTGTTTGCTTAGTCCTTCATGTTTTAAAAACATTGTTGATTTTTTCTCGTTAACTTTAGGATCGGCATGCATGCAGCAATGCGAACTAAGCAAAAGTTCAAGTTCTTGATTTGGCATAGGTGTTTGCATTTTTCTAGATTTATTTAGGATTTAGCGGTATTAGGCGGCATGCATGTCTCGATGTGATGGCTTCATCAATTTTGAAATCTATCGACTTAGTCTTTTGAATGTGCTCCAATGGGTAAGGTTTGCGTGTGTTCATAGGAGGTGAATGTACATGCGCATTTGTGGACCAGTGGTGACTGGTTATCACCAGGACTCTCATACACTGGATTTGATTGCTAAGCTATCCATTGACCCTTAGGCTGTCCCTAATTATACTTTATTTGATGGGGTGTTGCGCTACAAGAATCGGATTTGAATTGGTGCCAACCATACCTTACAATAACAGTTGTTGATTGCTTGCCATTCAAGCGCTGTTAGCGACCACTTTGGCATCCATGTTACTTATTTGCTAATGAAGAAGCATTTTGCTTGGACAAAAATGAAAGTAGTTGTTGCATCATTTGTCTGCTCTTGCCTGATTTGTCAACAAGCCAAACCAGACCATGCCCGCCTTCCTGGATTGCTCCAGCCATTACCAGTGCCCAATGCCGCTTGGCAGCTTATTCCTCTAAATTTTGTGGTAGGCTAGCCACTTTCAGGATCTGCTAATTGTATATTTGTGGTCATGGATTCTTTCACCAAGTACAGCCACTTCATACCACTCTGTCACCCATTCACTGCAAGTTCCGTCGCCAAGGTATTTCTGCCCTCCATATATTGTTTGCATGGTACACCTACAACAATTATTTTTGACTAAGACCGTGTGTTTACGTCCATGTTCTGGCAAGAACTATTTCCCTTGGCTGATGTGCCACTCTGCATGAGTACCAATTATCACCCTCAGTCTAATAGATAGACCGAACACTTAAACTAGACAATGGAGAAGTTACTACGATGCTTTGTGAATGCCTATCCATCGAAATGGGTGTAGTGGCTTCCTTTGGCAGCATATTGGTACAACAATTGCCACCATTCCGCTATTGGTCATAGTCCTTTTGAAGCCCTCTATGGTTACACACCTCGTCCCTTTGGTGTGGCGCCTCAGATGCGATATGTGTGCAAGAGTTGTCTCACTGGATTGATCAGCGTCGTGTCATGGATGAGCTGATCAAGCAACATCTCTCTTGTTCCAAGCTCCACATGAAGAAACAAGCTACAAACACAGATCTGAGAGTGTCTTCTAGGTCAGAGACTTTGTCTTTCTGAAGCTCCAGCCCTATGTTCAAGCCTCTCTAGCACCAAAACTGAACCAGAAATTTGCTTTCAAGTTTTTTGACCCTTTTGTATTCTAGAACATGTTGGGGAGGTCGCATACAAATTGGAGCTTCCTACAACTACTTCCATCAACCCAGTCTTCCATGTGTCACAACTAAAGGTTGAAGTGCATTATATCCTGCTCAGGTGGTGCCTACATTGCAGGATGATCTGGCCGGTCCAAGAGTTCCACAATGCTTTCTACATAGGTGTATTGTTTCTAGAGGTGTTAATACGATTTGTCAGGTCTTGGTGTAGCAACCTCATTGGTCTCTAGAGCTTGCAACCTGGGACGATCTCGAATACATGAAATATGTGTTTCCTTATGCGTCTGCTTGGTCAAGCGGCGTCTCAAGGAGGAGAGAATGTGAAGGCTTCTACATCAAAGTCTAAAGCTCTAGTGTTGCCGGACAAGGAATATGAGAGAATCCCTTGGCGCAGCGCTCCTCTTGGCAAGCCTAGTACCAGATGGGCCGGAGAGGCACTACCCCAGATTTGCACATCACTGCCGGCCTCATCACTGCCGGATTTGTGACAACTGGCAGTGATGCACCTTCACTGCTGGTTATGAGCTTAAAAATGAGAAAATGATTGGGTTTAGGCTAGAACCAACAGTGAAGGACCACATCACTACCGGTTTGTGGCTTGAACCGGCAGTGTTTTGGCGGCCACTTATCACTGCTGGTTCAAGCCAAGAACCAACAGTGATTGGGCTCTATCACTATCGGTTCTAGTCAAGAACCGACGGTGATAAACCTACAGCATAAAAAGGCTGCAGTCGTCCTCTTCTTTCTCCTCTCTTCCATCCCGAGAACAGAGGCGCGCGTTTGGGCCCTTCCCTCCATTGTTGTGGCTGCTCTTCACCATGAAGCTAGCGCTTGGATTTTGAAGAATGGCTTGATCTTTTTGCTTTAAGGTTAGTAACAAACATCCACTACTTTGATTTTGTTGCTTAATTAGCTTCGTTTTGATGGCTACATTACTTGATTCTCATTCTAGTTCTTTCTCCATTCTAGAGAGCACTTTTCCAATTGGACATTTGTGCAAGGCTCAAATTGTGGTGAATCCATCATCCAAAAGGTTGGTGTCTATGAACACATTTAAATTCCTAGCTAATTATTCCATGGTGGTCAAGATCATCATTGTTAGTATGTGATGCTATAATTAGTTCTTAGAAGTAGAGTAGAATAGTTGTTCATCATTATTGTGCAATAATTGTTTTCACTACGATTTTCAATTTACAGGGCCGGGGCAAACAATTTCAATTTTCCAATAATTAGTGTACAATAATGTTTTCCAAAAATAGTACTTTCAAGCTACAATTGTTGTTCATGAAGCTTGATTTCTTATTAATTCTTTGTATTTACTGTCTCAGTATTTTTTTGTGCAGATATGGATTGAGAGTGGATGCATCTGTCTCGAACGAACAAGCGGTACATGCATGGCGTCAGCCAGTTTATCACCGATGCCAAAGCCCATGCTGGGAATGGGAACCCTGTCTTCTGCCCATGCAAAGATTGCAAGAATCAAAGGAACTTTCATCAAATTGAGTCTATACGATCGCACTTGATTACCAGGGGGTTCATGCCAAACTATACGATATGGACTATGCATGGCGAGGTTGGTGTGAATGTTCTGCAGGAAAACGATGATGATGTGGACATGCCTGACATAGCCATCCACGATGCTGACGAGGAACCTGGTGTCAACACGGAACCTATGGCCACAGTTAATAATGTGTTTAGAAACACGCTAGCTAACGACACCAAGGATAACGATGGCATTTCTTAGCTGTTACGTAATGTAGAGACCGGATGTCTTAGTGAAATACGGCTGAGAAAGCTAAAGAAAATGAGACAGGATGGAAAAACACCATTGTATAGGGATTGTCCAATGAGCAAACTGGAAGCCGATATCATGCTGTTAGAGTTCAAATCGACAAACAGATTGAGCGATAAAGGCTTCGATCAGTTGTTAGGTATAATAAGGAAAATGCTCCCAAAAAAAATGAGTTGCCAAAAAAGACATACTTGGCCAAGCAAATGATCTGCCCCATCGGCCTCGAGGTTGAAAAAATCCACGCGTGTTCCAATGATTGCATATTGTACCGTGGAGAAAAATACAAAGACTTAGACAAGTGCCCCAAGTGTGAAGCTCTACGGTACAAGGAAGGGCCATCAGATGAGGGTACCAAGACCAGAGGAGGTCCCGTAAAGGTCATTTGGTATTTCCCTATAGCTCCCCGGGTGCATAGGCTGTTTGCATATGCAAAGTCAACCAAGCTGTTGCGCTGTCATGGCAAAGAGCGTAAGAAAGATACAATGATGAGGCACCCCGCCGATGGGCATGATTGGAGGACTATCAATACTATATTCTATAAGAACATCGGTGGAGAGGTAAGGCACCTTTGGTTTGCTTTGAGCACAGATGGGATGAATCCTTTCGACCAGGTTAGAAGCAACCATAGCACCTGGCTAGTGACGCTCTGTATATACAACCTTCCACCTTGGGTCTATATGAAGCGGTCGTACATCTAAATGCCACTACTGATCCAAGGGCCAAGACAACCTGGGAATGACATCGATGTGTTTCTGGAATCAGTGATCGATGAACTAGTGGAAATGTTTGAAAAGGATGGGACAGATGTTTGTGACGAGTACAAAAAGGAACAGTCACGATCAAGGGAGTACTTATCGCTACAATCACTGACCTGCCAGGTCGAGGTTTGTTGTCTGGAGAGAAGACAAAAGGCTATACTGGATGTGTCGAGTGCTTGGACGACACCGATGCGATAAATCTGCCAAATAACTCAAAGATAGTTTATTTGGGACACCATAGGTTCCTACCTAAGGATCACCCTTACCACAGGAACAGAAAAGATTTCAATGGTACTATTGAGAAACGCTTAGCTCTAAAATATCGAGACGGACCTATGATACTTCGAGAACTCAACAAACTGGAGGTTGTCCTTAGGAAGGGGGACAATGCAGTAGCAGCGTCTGATGGGAGCATTTAGAAGAAAAAATTGGTTTTCTAGAAACTACCTTACTGGCCATTTCTGAGTGTACGCCACTGTCTTGATCCCATGCACATCACTAAAAACGTGTGCGCTAACACTCTTAACACCTTGATGGACACTGGGGGGACATTGAAGGATTCACTAGCCACATGCCTGGACATGCAACACTTGGGAATCAGGAAGGAGCTACATCCCGTGGAGCTAGAGAATGGCCAATTCGAACTTCCGGTTGTGTCATGGACATTGAAGAAGGAAGAAAAGTGTGCGCTTATTTCTTTCTTCAATGAACTCAAAGTCCCGACGGGCTACTATGCGAACCCGAAGAGGCTAGTGAACATGAGAGAACTCAAGTTCAACTATGGCCCTATGAAGGCCCATGACTATCATGTCATTATGACTCAGCTACTCCCTGTTGTCCTGGGTGGTATCCTCCCCCCAAAGGTCCGCGCCCCAATCATAAAGTTTTGCTCGTTCTTGAACGCGATCTCAAAAAAGGTCATTGATGTGTCCTCGCTAGAGCAGCTACAGCGGGACATAGCCAAAACTCTCGTTAGGCTTGAGATGCATTTCCCGCCGACTTACTTTGATATCTCATTGCATCTGCTCATTCATCTTGTTGACCAAATTAGAGCCCTTGGCCCAATGTACCTGCATCAGATGTTCCCTTTCAAAAGATTGATGAAAGTTTTCAGGAGGTATGTTAGGAACAGATTCAGACCAGAAGGGGGCATGGTTGAAGGATGGTCAATGGAGGAGGCCATTGAGTTCTACACATATTATCTAGACATCAAAAGGGTCGGAGTTCCAGAATCTCGTCACAAGGGAAGACTACATGGCAAAGGAACGATCGGGGAGAAATCTGTTATAGTAGACGACCCTATTTCTTTCAGACAGGCATAGTTCGTTGTTCTCTAGCAAGTCGAGGGTGTGATGCCATACATTGACGAGCACAAGCAATTGCTACAAACTCTGTATCCGAGCAGGTCACAGGCTTGGCTAGAAAAAAAACATAAGGAGGAATTTGTCAACTAGTTGCGACGTCGCTTGCTTGGAATAAAGTTGGGTAATCAACTAGATACCTTAGCCAAGGGACCTTCGAGTACATATCTTAAGTACCAAGGGTATGAGATCAATGGATTCACATTTTACACAAAAAAGCAAGATGGAAAGAGCACATACCAAAATTATGGTGTTCGTTTTGATTCTCACGACAAAAATGGCAACGTGCAGGCGACATACTATGGTTTCATAGATGAGATATGGGAGCTAGCCTACAGTCCATTGAAGGCAGCTCTTTTTCGCTACCAGTGGGTCCGGCTCAAGGAAATCAACATTGACAGCGAAGGGTTCACTACCGTTGATCTCACTAAGACCACATACAGAGACGACCCCTTCATCCTTACAAGAGATGTTATGCAAGTCTTCTATGCAAGGGACAACAAGACAAAAGGAAGGCTAAAAGTAGTCCTAGAAGGGAAAAGGAAGATTGTTAGTGTTGATGGAGTGACAGACGAAGAAGACTACAGGGCCTATCAGGAAATACCTCCATTCGGGGCGAACGTACCCCTACCTATCCTTCAAGAGGGTGACGAACCTGCTTACGTACGGCTTGATCACAATGAGGCCCTCATTGTTGATGCACCTAAAGATAGTTAGATTATTGTTAACTATGTAATCATTATGCACATAATCGTGAAGGATGTTTGATCCTGATGAAACTCTCATCTCCTCTCTCCTCCTCGTTAATACTCTGCCAACTCAGCAAATATGCCAACGTATCATAGCAATTAATGAGAATGAAAGTTATTTAAAACTACCATTGAGACTGACCTTATTACTATTCAAACACTCGATTAGACACTCGACGTAACATTTCTAAACTTTACTCTCTGATAGAAGGACATTGGGGCAGCCATTCTCTTCTGAGCTACTACTAGTAGTGAGGGATCCATAGCTCCTCGGCGCCACTGGTCCCCAACTAGTTTGTAGTCCCTGCTTGCAATACTCGAAGGAGCCTAGCCCACAGTCAGCATTGAGCAAAGGTGTAGTAGCTCCATTCCTCCTCCAACCTTCAATGATCATTGATGTATGTGCTCCTAGAGATGTGAATGGGAATGCCTGTGGCTTGTGTGTTGACTGTTGAGTGATCCATTTACTTGATGCGTGTACTATTCCAGTCTCCAGATCAGGCCAAAATGAAGAGGAACGCTAAGAAGGCCACGGAGAAAGAAGGTGCAAGGGCACCCCCGGCGACCCGCGCTCGAATCTCAGGCGTGCCAAACTTTTTTGATTTTTCATTTATTTATTATAAGGTAGTAATGTGTTACGACAGGATAAAAGAAAAAGAACAACTAATTCTAATGTAATTCCTATTCTAGCGTAGTGGTTAAGGCTCCAAACTAAGAACCCCAAGACCTGGGTTCGAATCCTAGGCTTAGGAATTTTTTATATATTTTTTACAAAAAGGCTACGATGGCAGGCTCCAAACCGACATTGATTTTTTAATATTTTTTTACTAAAAGGCTGCGATGGTGACAGGGCCCTTCTCTGCCAATTTTGGTTTAAAACCGACAGTGATAGCGCTGCGATGGCAGGCTCCAAACCGACGGTGATTTTTTTTACTAAAAGGCTACGATGACGGTAGGGCCCTTCACTACGGTTTTGGTTTTAAAACCGGCAGTGATAGCTTCTATCACAGTTAGATGCTCAAACCGACACAGAAGGACCCATTCACTATCGGTTTTTAAACTAAAACCGATAGTGATGCTCCTCACATGCCAAAAGTGCTCCCACTGACCACAACAGTTGGAACACTGCTCCCACCTATCCCGACAACTTTAGTTTAGAAATAAAAATGTACCACGACTGCTAGCCCCTATAAAATGGCCCTCGACCAGGAGATAGCCTCTCCATGCATGTTGGTTTCAGCCAGGCCTTAACAGCCATGATACAATGTTTTCCTCTCACAACAAATCACAGATATCGTTATGCATCGTAGTCTACCAAAATGGTGCACACAAGAGGTACTAGAAGAATGCTACTGAAGATAGAGCAACACCAAAGATTGGAGATGCCACGAGGTTCACAGAGCCATCCGCTATGGTGCGCATCTGGAAAAAGGTCATGTACAGACAAGGCGGATTCATCGATGTCACCTTATCATCTCCAACCGGTATAGCTCGTAGACCACCTCGGTGCTGCTGTTTGACCCTAGTTGGTGCTAGAAGAATGCTACTGAGGTGGTTACATTATAATGTGTTGATACACATTGATTGTAACATTGCCTGTACACAAATAGGTCTTTGTTATTGTATATGGAATTTTAGTGTAAGGTCTTTGTTATCGTATATGTAATTTATTTCTAATATTTTTATTATTTTTTTATGTATTTCATTACTATCTAAATAAATATATCATTGTTGTTAAAACTTTCCCACTATACTATCTAAATAAATATATCCTTTACATATATGCACCTTCACTGTCGGTTCTACTTGCAAACCGGCAGTAATATTAACTTTCACTATCGGTTCTATTTAAAAACCAGCAGTGATATTAACTTTCACTGTCGGTTCTACTTAAAAACCGACAGTGATGTCCATGCCCCCTATATAAAACAAACCGCTGGCCACATACATCGATCCCACCCACCCACGAACTCTCACAGTCTCATTTCTCACGTTTCACTCTCACTTCTCAAGAAATCCACTCTCTCTCTACGTGATTTGGTCATGGCTCCTGCATTTTTCAATGGTATTGATATGTTGTCTTCTCCAATATTCTATCTATATTCATTTGATCTATATTTATATTCATTTTTCTTTGCATTCTACATTTATATATATTCTTATTCCTTGCATTCGATCTATATTTAATTATGTTGCCACATTTTACTTGGAAGAATTTTTTGTGCATATATTTTATGTTCATATTTTTTTGGATTTTATCGATCAGGTGTTATGAACAACGGACCTCCCCCACCACAAGAACTAGGTTTCCACCCTAGCGATGAGCCATTCGCTCCTAATGTGGCCATTCCATGGTTCCCTATTCCAGCTATTGTATAAAATATTTTCCAACATCTTTTTTTTATGCTAACAAATAAGTGTACTTAGTTTAATATCATTGTTGCATACATATATGTCGTAGACTATATCCCTAATAGATTGGCTGCGAACAGAACTTAGCTAGTTCTTTATCTCGAATATCGTCGAGAACATGGCATCTAATGCAAGTGGTCGGCTATGGATGTGTGAACTTAGTTTTTCCATCCCTTTGAGGGGTGCGAATCATCGAAACCATATCCATGAGACGGGAAGACAGAGCTCGGATATGATAAGCGCCCAATTCAGTGCTGTGCGCATCTGTTTAGAGGCACTTCGACGTGTTTGCTATGATGTGCCTGATTTCTCGCACTTCAAGGCACTTGCTTTGAATGCTGGTGATATCCCCGTCCCGCAAGCAAGCGAATGGTTTGCGAGCTACAATCGTGCGGATGTGGTAAAATGGTCACTTATACCTAAGTCATGGTTATTTGTTGTTTATTATTGTAATAACATTCTCTATTTTTTTCTTTTTCTTCGCATGCATATTGCGCTACAAGACCTTACCTATGCTGCATGTGGCTTGTGGGCCGGTCTAGACCAAGCTACGGAGCAACTCGGGTACGATTGGGACTTCTGCAATGGAAACCTCGGCTAGCTCACTATAGAAGGATGGCAGTATTGCATAACGATTACAAACAGGGGCAGTGATTGTTCAGTAGGTTACATCTATTGTGAGGCACGAGAGAGTGCACTCATACGGGCATTGGACTTCATCGATACAAGCGGATACATAATCCGTGACATCAATTACCATATATGGCTAAAGAGGCATGTTAGTGTGCGTGGCCTGATCAAACCCGACAGTGATTCCGATAGTAATTAATGTTTATTTGGCAAGGTTTTCAAGGTCATAGTTTAATTGGGTTCTAATTTTAATTTGTACGGCTTTGTGTGTTTAATTATTCTCATGCATGTAATTCGTGTAATATTTGTTGGGCAACTAGAAATATACATTCCGGTGTCGTATTGGTCTCAAAATTTCTCTTAGGCTTGCACGTGCCACGGGTGAAGGAAACACCTAGTTTGAGATTTTCTGGAGATGGTTTGCTACTTTCTGAGGTTTAATTGAATTTCTGCGCGATGACACCGATTTATTATAGGTTGAGCTGAGTTTACCCACGAAAAGATCTGAAATGGTGCCAAACTTTTACACAGGCTCTAATGTGCCCAAGGGATAAGAATTTTGTGGAGGTCGATGAAAAAATCTATTGGGTCTAAGATGTAATTCACCCTCTTTTGTCTCATTCAGCACACAGAAAAATATATTACTAAAAAAATGATCAAAAAACCTCAGATCTTGTGTGGGGCCTTAATTTGGGTATACATACTTGCCAAAAAAATTTCAAGCCATTTCGACATAGGCGGAGTATACATTCTTCACAGAGGTATATGAGCCATTTCATCAAACCATGACTATACACATAGGTTATCCAGGTTTCTATGGTTCATACGCATTCCGGTAGCATATTGGTCTCAAACTTTTTCTTAGGCTTGCACGTGCCACGTGTGAAGGAAACACCTAGTTTGGGATTTTTCGGAGATGGTTTGCTACTTTCTGAGGTTTAATTGAATTTCCGCGCGACGACACCGTTTAATTATAGGTTAAACTGAGTCTACCCACAAAAAGATCCGAAATGGTGCCAAACTTTTACATAGGCTCTAATGTGCCCTAGGGATAAGAATTTTATAGAGGACGATGAAAAAATCTATTGGGTCCAAGACGAAATTCAACCTCTTTTGTCTCATTCAGCACACAGAAAAATATATTACTAAAAAATGATAAGAAAAACCTTAGATCTTGTTTGGGGCCTTAATTTGGGTATACATGCTTGTCAAAAATATTTCAAGCCATTTTGACATAGACGAACTATACATTCTTCACAGAGGTACATGAGCCCTTTCATCAAACCATGACTATACACATAGGCTATCAAGGTTTCTATGGTTCATACGCATTCCGATGTTGTATTGGTATCAAACTTTTTTTAGGCTTGCACGTGCCACGTGTGAAGGAAACATCTAGTTCAGGATTTTTTGGAGATGGTTTGCTACTTTCTGAGGTTTAATGGAATTTCTGCGCGATACAATGGAATCAACATTCAGAAGACGAAGCTACTTGGGAATCAGAAGATTACTTGTTAGAAAAGTTTCCAGAGTTTCTTGCGTCATTATAGAATAGAGTACTGTTAGTTAAGTTCGGTTGTTACAAATTGTGTTTTGTAAAGAAACCTCAGTTGTTTTATGGATGAGAATTGGATGTTTTTAGATTGACACATTTCCTTTTCCATTACTTACCCTATGACTTTGAATCTCGGGGCGAGATTTCTTTTAGGGGGAAGGATTGTAACACCTCGGGTGTTTAAATATTAAAAACCAGACATATCATCATATGCATTGCAAGGCAATGGTCATATTGCAAATTTTGTTATGCATTCACTAAAACAAGTTTACATTTATGTTATAAGCATTGCTTGGTATTGTTTGAATCAAGTTTGAAATCTTAGTATTGATTTGAAATTCCGAAAACCCTGATTTTCAATATTTAAATCCGACCGTGAAAACCCATTTCAAAATCGAAGCACATTTTGGGGTTGAGTGTTAAAGCAAAGTTGTAGAGCTTGTCGAGTTGTATAAAGTTTGTTTTTTGGAGTTTTTCAAGTTGTTTAGTAAAATTTGAAGTTATTTAAAAAGGCAAAATTCCTTAAATATCCCCGCTTTAAATTCAAAAGTTCATTTCAAAATGTAGGCCGAATTTGGGTATGGTTTAAAAAGCAAAGTTGTAGAACTTTTGATTTGGAACAACTTTTGTTTTTGGAGATTTTTGAGTTGTTATGAAAATTTGGGAGTAATTTGTGAAATTTTGCGGATGGCAATTCTGTAATTTTGATGAACAGTGTTCACCGCTTGAGCTACACCGCCGGCGACCTTCTTCGGCGTTCCAGTCGCGCGCGTGGCCATCTTTGGCGTCGCGTTGGCGCGGTAAAGGCCGCAGTGTGGCTTCCTTGAGCTTCTGAGCCGTGTTATTTGGACCGAGGCGCCGTCGTCGTCGTTCTTTCATCTCCTCTGTTTTCTCCCGCCGCCACCGCCATTCTTCGTTGAGCCCTCGCCGTCGAGCCAGCGAGTGTGCCGTCGTAGCAAAGCGCTCAACAGCTTTGCCTCTTCCTTGCGCGCTCAGCTGAACCATCCTTGACGCTAGATTTCACCGTGGAACGTCGCTTGCCGCCCTTCTTCCTCGCGGCCGGCAGCACCACCGTGGTGTGCGCGTCGCCGTGGCCAGCGCGTTACGGTGAGCCTCTGCTATTTCTGACACTTGCTTCTGCTTCGCCTCGATGCCATGGTGCTTTGTGCCTGGTTGATTGACCATTTCCTCCACCGCAATCGCCGGAGCATCACCGTCGTCGAAATTTGCTCCGCCGTGACCGCTGTGACCGTCGAACCGTGTCTCCGTTGCTTCTCAGGCTCGGCCAGCGACTCCAGTGTGTTCGGGGTGAGCTCCTGGTTCTACCCGAGTTGTTTGTTTCATCATTACCGAGCTCCTATCACCGATGTAGCATAGCCGCACTGCCGTGTCCGCCATGGCCGTCGTCATGCTCATGCGCCGCTGTAATTGGTCCTAATTGTGCCACCAATCGACGCGTAGGGGTGTAGGGGTCATTTTAGTACCTTGGCCGTCGCCGTTGAGCTCGCCGTCGGCGAGTTTTTGCCGGTCAGCGCGCATGTCGCCGTGGTCAAAGCGCGAGGTAGAAGATGACAAGTGGGACCCGGTTGTCAGTGACTCAGCGTTCAAAATGGATTTTCTATTTTTCTGAAATAAGTGAATAGTGTCTATTTTTGTTATTTTTGTGTAGATTTATTTAGAGCTCCAAAAATTATAAAAATTTTTGTGACTTCTCTGTGATGTGTATTATTTAGGAAATGTATGAAATGTTGATTTTCAGTACTTTTTGAATGTGATAAAAATTGCTCAATTAATTAATAAATGAGTTTCCAGGATTTTTCTAGGCTTATTTATGTATCCAAAAATTATGAAAATTGTTTTGTCACTTAGTTATCATGTGATGAACATATACAAAAATTTTTAGGTCAATTGGAACAAGTTGATTTATTTCATAATTATTAATTAATTCATTCATTCATAAAAGCAAATAGTAACCTTTAGTGATTTAGGTTTTGTTTGAGTTTTTGATTAAGTGATGTCCTTAGGTCATTAGTTGGTAATGATCCTTGGCAATTGTTGTGAGTGTTGCGAAAATGGTTTAGTTAGTTTGACTTGTAACTGTACCGCGAAGGAAAGTTGTATTCAAGTGTTAAATTTTGTATCCATCATCGAGCATCATGTTTCGTATTCTGCATCATGTTAAGCATGGCATTGTTACTACGTGTAGTGAACGAAGGTGAACACGTGGTAGTTAATCAAGTAGTTGAGGAGGTTGATCCGTCTATGGAAGTTGGTGTTGATATTGGTGGAACGACTCCGGACCTGGACTTTTCCTTCAACGAAGGCAAGCCCCGGATGCATACAGCCCTACCTTGTATTTTACAAATTGATTTTGCTTTTGCTTCTTTTTACTGCATTAAGTGATTAGGAGTCATGTGAAAACCAAATTGGTACCTTACCAACCTTGTTATTCCATATTTACCATATTACCAGTTTTAAATTCGTATATGCCAGTTTTGCTTAGCTATGCTTAGAACGGTGAAAGTCGAGGGCACCTGTCATCTGCAAGTTTTAAATGGAGCTTTGGTTAATTATGTTAACATGTGATATGGGAATGTGGAGTAATAAATCTAGATCGGGTGGACTCGGTGTGTGTGAGCCACAAGACATGGAGGTCTTGTGAGCAGGTTCTTTTCGCCTGTGTCGATTAAGGTCCGTCCGTTGTTGAATTTCATGAGGTGAGACTTTGTAGTACTAACCATATACTTTGGTAAGCCTTAACTTGGCTATTCTATTACGAGAATGGCCACTCGCGCACTGGGAGTGGAGAGATGGCGGGAATAGCGTGTACCCACGTGGCAATGGGCTGGATTGGTGGAGTACTGTATTCTCAGGTGGCGCGGACCCGTTCTTGTTTTAGAGGATCCGAGGGTAGGTTGGTATATGTAGGTCGGGGACCTGCATATGTCGTGTGGTCAGGAATTCCCAGCTGGGTTATAATCGGTTCGAATCGTCGTTGCTCCTCGGTTATGGAGACTCAACTCACTGTTCATTATCGTAGTAATTAATAACTGGAGCCTGAGGATGGTATGAGAAAGTGTTGGATACGAAGTTTCATGATCTCAATGCGGATCGTGTCAGCTTTGTATATGATCTTTATGAAGTTTTAAACGTTGATATAAAGAATTTTGTTAAAATGCTTTTACGCAAAAGAACCTTGATTATTGCTAAAGCCATACCTTGAATCCCATGAGCCTGTATTCCTGCGTTCTTTTAATTTCTTATTTTGGTTAAGTCTTGTTGAGTACTTTTGTACTCAGGGTTCGTTGACCCTTGTTGCAGGTGAGGCTCATCAGCAGATCTATTTTGGATCGTGCTACATGACTGTTGTTCAGTGCGATGACGATAATTAAATGTGTGGCCCTTAGGCAGGGCAGCTTATTTTGTGTGTTTTATAATATATTATAATGCCACTCCACTACTTTGGTTTGCATTAATATCGAACTTAGTTGTATGGTTTGAAACAAATGGTTTGTAAACTATGTTATTGTAAGTCTTCCGCTACTTTTACTCTGATGTATCTATTTGAATAAACTGTTGTAATACTACAATGACTCTATAATGTGATCCTGCTCGGAAATCGTGGATGATTCAGGGTTCCCCGAGGACACCCGACAGTCTTCTTAAGTTACCGGGAACGTATGCATAGATGTCAAAGGTCGTTCGACAGTGACAGGTGCATGTGGGCCCTATAATTTACGAGGTTCTGCCACAGAATGGTATCAGAGCGATCGTTACAAAGTTTTTGTGGTATTGGTTTACGAAAACTTCAAAATGATTTGGGATGACTAAATTTAACTTCATTAATTTGGTCCAAATTGCTTCTGACTTGTCTTATTTCTTTCTCACCATTCCTTATTTGATTAAAAAGGTTTTGTGTGGTGGAGTAGTAATCTTATTATGCCCTATATAAAAACAAATGTTGTTTATTTTTGTTTTAAGCTTTGGTGGTTTTGTTCGTTAGAACGATTCATGTATCATAATTAAGTTACTTGTTACTTCCTTCGTCTCTGAGTCTGGGGTGAGTAGTGTGTATGGGTTGAGTGTGTAGTCCATCCTTACTGCTCTTGAGACTATTGTCAGATTGTTTTACTTGGATTAATACTGCTTGTACAGTATGGCTCGTACCAAGAAGACACCCCGTAAGTCCACTGGGCCCAAAGGAGTTCCTCGGCACCAACTAGCCCCTAGGAATGATGGTGCTAGCAGTAGCAGCTCTAGGCCTGATCCTCAAGCGGAGATACAGAGGATTTCTACAGAGTTAGCCTAAGCTACTAGAGATAGGGCTATGGACGCCATTCAGGTGGGCAGATTACAGGAGCAATTAAGACGTCTCACCACCGCTCATAGGAATTGAGAACGTATGTTAGTTCATACGGTGGAAGGAAGGAATGAAGCTTGGCATAGGGAAAATGTAGCTAGAGCTAGAACTCATGAGTTAGAATTTTATGTAGAAGACTTAGAAGAGCATAATACCTATCTGCATGAGGAAGTTCATAGGCTAAGCAATCTCCTAGATCCAAATCATGAACCCCAAGCTGATGAAATGGATCACGGTGTTATCCTTGCCGATGGTAGTGAATCGGAAGAAGAAGAAGAAGAAGATCCCGAAGAATTAGTAATGATCGATGAAAGTGACAATGAAGGCGGTAATATTTCCGGAATGGATACCGAGCCTGAAGTTTGATTTAATCGCAAAAAGGAGTAGAGTTGTGAAATAGTTAGTTCTAGTTTAAGTTAAGTAGTCTTGTTTAAATGAGGTTTTGTGTTTAAATAAGTGAAACTAGTGTAATGAGTTGCAGTCCGCTCTTTTATCAATCAATAAAGGCTTGTGAAGTAAAGTTTGGTTTGTTGTGAACAGATGCGTCGTACGCGGGGTTCGTATATTCCTAGTACTTCATAAAATGAGAACGATATTCTAGATCCACCACCAGTTCCAACAAATCTAGCGGATGCTATAGCCGCACTTGTCAATGTGACGGTTGAAAATTCGCGTTTGCTTCCTGAGATGGCTCAAAGTAATCAGAATCAGATGCATGAAAACCGTGGTCGCCATCATAATAGGTAGGAGGCTACATATGTGGACTTCACAGATATAGAACCCCCAGTGTTCACTAAGGCAGATGAACCATTGGAGGCTGACGATTGGCTTAGGACCATGGAGCAGAAGTTTGATCTTATACCATGCGAGTTTTGAAACCGGTCTTTCTTTGCTCGGCAACTTAGAGAGTGTGCAGCCGGTGCTTGGTATGCAAATCTTATGGTCATGCAACCCTTGAGTGTTCCGTTAACTTAGATGAAGTTTCGTAATGTTTTCAGAGCCCATTATATCCCGGAGGGAGTTATGGCTATGAAGCTGGATGAATTTCTTGCTTTGAGGCAAGGGGACCAAACCATGATGCAGTATGTGGGAAGATTCAATCACCTGTCACAATATGCACCTGAACATGTCAATACTGATGCCAAGAAAAAGAAATGGTTCATGAGAGGTCTGAATACCAAATTATAGACTATGATGACAACATGTACCAATGTCACTTATCATGAGGCAGTGAATATTTCTATTGCTCCAGAGGCAAAGTATCGGTAGCATAAGGAGCTCAAAAAGAAAAAGAGTATGCCGTCTGGATCTTATGGGGGAAATCCAAAGAGGCAGAGGGTGATTTATCATCCGATTAATCATAATCGTCCTCCCTTATAAATCACTTGCTTGATTTCAAGTCGATTGACAATCAAATGTCAAATCTGCTACAACTTTTCAGAATCCACAACAGACAAATGGTTCTGGGGTTTCTGCTTCAACACCCCAGGGTCACAAGTATCCCTGTTTCAATTGTGGCAAGCCTGGTCATTTCTTGAGAGAATGTCCGTATTCAAGGCAGTCTAATCCCAATTATCAGAAGGCCCCTGCAAATCAACAACAGGCTCAGGCACAAAACAAGAATAACAATCATAAAGGAAAAGATGAAAGGAAGACAGGACGGGTGTTCTATATTCAAGCTGGGGAGATTCCTGAAGGAGAGCCAGTGATGATGGGTATGTTTCCTGTTGCCAATCATCCTGCAGTTATACTTTTTTATTCTGGCGCATCGCATTCATTCATCAATAGAACATTTGTGGTGAAGTATGAAATTTCAATTGGGACAACAAAGGAAAATTTCTTTGTACACGATCGCTTGGGGACGTCGTCGTGTACTAAAGAAATGGTATACCAGTGCCCATAAACACAGGTGGGCATATATTTTCCCACTACCATAATTATCCTTAAGGATCGGGATATAGATGTAATCTTAGGAATGAATTGGATGTATCAAACATAAAGGTACATTATAGATGCTTTGAATAGAACTATAAGGGTGAGTTTGCGGATAGAACTTCTCAACTTCTCATCCAACTTCCAACCTTAAGAAGATCGATTAGGCGAGGAGTTTGTGCAAGCTGCCGTCAAAGAGATTAGAGATATCCCGGTAGTATGTGAATTTCGATGCGTTTCACGAAGATTTACCGGTCTACCACCTAATAGGGATGTCGGTTTAACATAGAATTGCAACTGGAACAGCTCCAATTTCTCGGAGAGCTTATAGGATGCCACCTAAGGAGTTAGTCGAGTTAAAAACTCGGTTGCAAGAATTGATTGAGAAGGGGTTTATACAACCTAGTTCATCGCCTTGGGGTGTCGGCAATTTTGTGAAAAAAGAAAGATGAGACTACGAGGTTATGTGTTGATTATCGTCCGCTGAATGAAGTGACCATCAAGAATAAATATCCATTACCTCGGATAGATTTGCTTTTTGATCAATTGGCCGGAGCCAAGGTTTTCTCCAAGATAGATTTAAGGTCAGGATATCATCAAATCAAGATAAAGCCTGAAGATATTCCCAAAACGGCATTTACCACAAGATATGGATTATATGAATATTTGGTAATGTCTTTTGGTTTGACCAATGCTCCAGCTCATTTCATGTATTTGATGAATTCAGTATTCATGCCTGAGCTAGACAAATTTGTAGTGGTGTTTATTGATGATATTCTAGTATATTCCAAGAATAAGGAAGAACATGCGAAACACCTAAGAATTGTTCTGACTCGCTTGAGGGAACATCAACTATACGCCAAGTTCAGCAAGTGTGATTTTTGGCTTAAGGAAGTACAATTTCTTGGACAATCTTGTCAGAGGAAGGAGTTGTTGTTGATCCAAGCAAAGTGAAGGATGTGCTTGATTGGAAACCACCAACCATAGTTCATCAAGTTTGGAGTTTTCTAGGATTGGTGGGGTATTACCGTCGGTTTATTCCAGATTTCTCTAAAGTATCAAAGTCCATAACTGAGTTACTGAAGAACCAAGTCAAGTTTGTCTGGTCATCTGATTGTGAAGAGGCTTTCCAGACTTTGAAGAGACTGTTGACCACTGCACCAGTATTAGCCCAACCTGATATCGAGAAGTCGTTTGATGTTTATTGTGATGCTTCAGGTATTGGTATTGGATGTGTGTTGATGCAAGAAGGCCGAGTCATTGCTTATGCATCCAGGCCACTTAAGCAACATGAAGAACACTATCCGACTCATGATCTGGAGTTTGCAGCTGTGGTCCATGCTCTGAAGATTTGGCGGCATTACCTACTTGGTAATATGTGCCATATTTATACAGACCATAAGAGCTTAAAATATATCTTTACTCAGTCAGAGTTGAATATGCGACAAAGAAGATGGTTAGAGTTGATTAAAGATTATGACTTGGAAGTACACTATCACCTTGGTAAAGCAAATGTGGTGGCAGATGCTCTCAGTCGCAAAAGTTATTGCAATTGCCTGACAGTAAGAACAATGGGTTTGACTTTATGTCAAGAGATGGAGAAGTTAAATGTAGAAGTAATTCAACAAGGTAGTTTGACCAACATAATTGTTGAAGCCACTATTCGAGATCAAGTTATTGCTGCTCAGAAGGAAAACAAGGGTGTAGCCCATATCAAGGAAAGAGTCAGGAATGGAAAGGCGGAATGTTTCAGTATAGATAATGAAGGTGTGCTATGGTTTAAGGATCGTTTGGTAGTACCAAAAGTTCCTGAGTTGCGGTAGTCAATTCTTGAAGAAGCACATGCTACTAGGTTATCTATCCATCCGGGAAGCAACAAGATGTACCATGACTTAAAACAAAGGTTTTGGTGGACAAAAATGAAGATAGAAATTGCGAGATATATAGCAAAGTGTGATACTTGTCAGAAAGTGAAAGCTATACATTTGAGGTCTGCTGGAGAACTACAACCATTACCTATTCCAGCTTGGAAGTGGGAGGACATAAGTATGGACTTTATTGTTGGTCTACCCAAGACATCAAAGGGATTTGACTCAATATGGGTTACTGTAGATCGACTCACTAAGTCAGCACATTTTCTTCCTGTCAAGACTATATATCCCACTGTCCAATACGCCAAGATATATTTAGCAAGAATTATGAGTCTCCATGGAATACAAAAGACCATAGTGTCCGATCAGGGTACACGGTTTGTCTCTAGTTTTTGGAAACAATTGCATTCTTCATTGGATACCAAGCTCTTGTATAGTACAGCTTATCATCCACAGACTGATGGACAGACTGAAAGAGTCAATCAAGTGCTTGAAGATATGTTAAGGTGTTGTGTCCTTAATTATTCCAACAAGTGGGACGAATGCTTACCTTTGGCCGAGTTCTCATATAACAATAGTTATCAGGAAAGCATTAGAATGGCTCCATTTGAAGCACTTTATGGCTGTAGATGCAGAACATCACTGAGTTGGTCTGAGCCCGGAGAAAGAAGATTCTTTGGAGTTGACCTTGTGAAAGAAACCGAAGACAAGGTTAGGCAAATACAGAGTAATTTGAAAATAGCTCAGTCCCGCCAAAAGAGTTATGCGGATAGACGATGGAGACCATTGGTGTTTGATAAAAGAGATTTTGTATATCTGAAAGTATCACCAATGAAGAGAGTTACCCGTTTTGGTGTTAAAGGCAAGTTTGCACCTTGATATATTGGACCATTTCAAATTTTAGAGAGATATGGAAAAGTGGCCTATCGCTTGAAATTACCAGAACATTTATCAGCTGTACATGATATGTTCCATGTGTCTCAGTTGAAGAAGTGTATCCGAGTGCCTCAGTAGAATGTTGAAGTTGAAGGAGTGGAACTTGAACCAGATCTGACTTATTCAGAATATCCTATCCGAGTGTTGGATCAGAAAGATCGTGTTACTCGGAGGAGAACAATAAAGTTCTACAAGATACAATGGAATCAACATTCAGAAGAGGAAGCTACTTGGGAATCAGAAGATTACTTGTTAGAAAAGTTTCCAGAGTTTCTTGCGTCATTATAGAATAGAGTACTGTTAGTTAAGTTCGGTTTTTACAAATTGTGTTTTGTAAAGGAACCTCAGTTGTTTTATGGATGAGAATTGGATGTTTTTGGATTGACACATTTCCTTTTCCATTACTTACCCTATGGCTTTGAATCTCGGGGCGAGATTTCTTTTAGGGGGAAGGATTGTAACACCTCGGGTGTTTAAATATTAAAAACCGGACATATCATCATATGCATTGCAAGGCATTGGTCATATTGCAAATTTTGTTATGCATTCACTAAAACAAGTTTACATTTTTGTTATAAGCATTGCTTGGTATTGTTTAAATCAAGTTTGAAATCTTAGTATTGATTTGAAATTCGAAAACCCTGATTTTCAATATTTAAATCCGACCCTGAAAACCCATTTCAAAATTGAAGCACATTTTGGGGTTGAGTCTTAAAGCAAAGTTGTAGAGCTTGTCGAGTTGTACAAAGTTTGTTTTTGGAGTTTTTCAAGTTGCTTAGTAAAATTTGAAGTTATTTAAAAAGGCGAAATTCCTTAAATATCCCCGCTTTAAATTCAAAAGTTCATTTCAAAATGTAAGCCGAATTTGGGTATGGTTTCAAAAGCAAAGTTGTAGAACTTTTGATTTGGAACAACTTTTGTTTTTGGAGATTTTTGAGTTGTTATGAAAATTTGGGAGTAATTTGTGAAATTTGGCGGAAGGAAATTCTGTAATTTTGATGAACAGTGTTCACCGCTTGAGCTACACCGCCGGCGACCTTCTTCGGCGTTCTAGTCGCGCGCGTGGCCATCTTTGGCGTCGCGTTGGCGTGGTAAAGGCCGCAGCGTGGCTTCCTTGAGCTTCTGAGCCGTGTTATTTGGACCGAGGCGCCGTCGTCGTCGTTCTTTCCTCTCCTCTGTTTTCTCCCGCCGCCACCGCCATTCTTCATTGAGCCCTCGCCGTCGAACCAGCGCCTGTGCCGTCGTAGCAAAGCACTCAACAGCTTCGCCTCTTCCTTGCGCGCTCAGTCGAACCATCCTTGACACTAGATTTCGCCGTGGAACGTCGCTTGCCGCCCTTCTTCCTCGCAGCCGGCAGCACCACTGTGGTGTGCGCGTCGCCGTGGCCAGCGCGTTACGGTGAGCCTCTGCTATTTCTGACTCTTGCTTCAGGTTTGCCTCGATGCCATGGTGCTTTGTGCCCGGTTGATTGACCATTTCCTCCACCGCAGTCGCCGGAGCATCGCCGTCGTCGAAATTTGCTCCGCCGTGACTGCTGTGACCGTCGAACCATGTCTCCGTTGCTTCTCAGGCTCGGCCAGCGACTTCGGTGTGTTCGAGGTGAGCTCCTGGTTCTACCCGAGTTATTTGTTTCATCGTTACCGAGCTCCTATCGCCGGCGTAGAGCAGCCGCGCTGCCGTGTCCGCCATGGCCGTCGTCATGCTCATGCGTCGCTGTAATTGGTCCCGATTGTGCCACCAATCGACGCGTAGGGGTGTAGGGGTCATTTTAGTACCTTGGCCGTCGCCGTTGAGCTCGCCGTCGGCGAGTTTTCACCGGTCAGCGCGCGTGTCACCGTGGTCAAAGCGCGAGGTAGAAGATGACAAGTGGGACCCGGTTGTCAGTGACTCAGCGTTCAAAATAGATTTTCTATTTTTCTGAAATAAGTGAATAGTGTATGTTTTTGTTATTTTTGTGTAGATTTATTTAGAGCTCCAAAAATTATGAAAATTTTTGTGTGACTTCTCTGTGATGTGTATTATTTAGGAAAAATATGAAATGTTGATTTTCAGTACTTTTTGAATGTGATAAAAATTGCTCAATTAATTAATAAATGAGTTTTCAGGATTTTTCTAGGCTTATTTATGTATCCAAAAATTATGAAAATTGTTTTGTTACTTAGTTATCATGTGATGAACATATACAAAAAATTTTAGGTCAATTGGAACAAGTTGATTTATTTCATAATTATTAATTAATTAATTCATTCATAAAAGCAAATAGTAACCTTTAGTGATTTAGGTTTTGTTTGAGTTTTTGATTAAGTGATGTCCTTAGGTCATTAGTTGGTAATGATCCTTGGCAATTGTTGTGAGTGTTGCGAAAATGGTTTAGTTAGTTTGACTTGTAACTGTACCGCGAAGGAAAGTTGTATTCAAGTGTTAAATTTTGTATCCATCATCGAGCATCATGTTTCGTATTCCGCATCATGTTAAGCATGGCATTGTTACTACGTGTAGTGAATGAAGGTGAACACGTGGTAGTTAATCAAGTAGTTGAGGAAGTTGATCCATCTGTGGAAGTTGGTGTTGATATTGGTGGAACGACTCCGGACCTGGACTTTTCCGTCAACGAAGGCAAGCCCCGGATGCATACAACCCTACCTTGTATTTTACAAATTGATTTTGCTTTTGCTTCTTTTTACTGCATTAAGTGATTAGGAGTCAAGTGAAAACCAAATTGGTACCTTACCAACCTTGTTATTCTATATTTACCATATTACCAGTTTTAAATCTGTATATGCCAGTTTTCCTTAGCTATGCTTAGAACGGTGAAAGTCGGGTGATTACCTGTCATCTGCAAGTTTTAAATGAAGCTTTGGTTAATTATGTTAACATGTGATGTGGGAATGTGGAGTAATAAATCTAGACCGGGCGGACTCGGTGTGTGTGAGCCACAAGACATGGAGGTCTTGTGAGCAGGTTCTTTCCGCCTGTGTCGATTAAGGTCCGTCTGTTGTTGAATTGCATGAGGTGAGACTTTGTAGTACTAACCACATACTTCGGTAAGCCTTAACTTGGCTATTCTATCACGAGAATGGCTACTCGCGCACTGGGAGTGGAGAGATGGCGGGAATAGCGTGTACCCACGTGGCAATGGGCTAGATTGGTGGAGTACTGTATTCTCGGGTGGCGCGGACCCGTTCTTGTTTTAGAGGATCCGAGGGTAGGTTGGTATATGTAGGTCGGGGACCTGCATATGTCGTGTGGTCTAGAATTCCCAGCTGGGTTATAATCGGTTCGAATCGTCGTTGCTCCTCGGTTATGGAGACTCAACTCACTATTCATCATCGTAGTAATTAATAACTAGAACCTGATGATGGTATGAGAAAGTGTTGGATACGAAGTTTCATGATCTCAATGCGGATCGTGTCAGCTTTGTATATGATCTTTATGAAGTTTTAAACGTTGATATAAGGAATTTTGTTAAAATGCTTTTACGCAAAAGAACCTTGATTATTGCTAAAGTCATACCTTGAATCCCATGAGCCTGCATTCCTGCGTTCTTTTAAATTCTTATTTCGGTTAAGTCTTGTTGAGTACTTTTGTACTCAGGGTTCGTTGACCCTTGTTGCAGGTGAGGCTCATGAGCAGATCTGTTTTGGATCGTGCTACATGACTGTTGTTCAGTGCGATGACGATAATTAAATGTGTGGCCCTTGGGCAGGGCAGCTTATGTTGTGTGTTTTGTAATATATTATAATGCCACTCCACTACTTTGGTTTGCATTAATATCGAACTTAGTTGTATGGTTTGAAACAAATGGTTTGTAAACTATGTTATTGTAAGTCTTCCGCTACTTTTACTCTGATGTATCTATTTGAATAAACTGTTGTAATACTGCAATGACTCTGTAATGTGATCCTGCTCGGAAAACGTGGATGATTTGGGGTTCCCCGAGGACACCCGACAGTCTTCTTAAGTTACCGGGAACGTATGCATAGATGTCAAAGGTCGTTGGACAGTGACAGGTGCATGTGGGCCCTATAATTTAGAAGGTTCTGCCACAGCTATGGTCATGTGTTGTTATCTTTTTGGTTATTTTTTTAAGCTTCCTTTTATAAATTATTTTGTTCCCCTTGATTTTTTAATCTGCAACAAAGGCTTTAAGCATGCTTGTACAAAGAACTACATTTGGGAAGCTGAGCTCAACTTGTACATTGCTTAACAATGTACATTAGTAAAAAAGGTCTATATCTAGAAATGATGTTGCTGAATTTCATTTGTAGGAAAAATAATCGCTATAGGTAGAGTGTCAATTGATTCTGATGGAATATATAGCATGCTTAAAAAAGGCATCTATAGATGTTTGTTTTAGAAAAAAAAATTAAAAACAACTTTTAAAATTGGATCGACAGTAGCAGCAAAGGTGGACTGAGTCTCGCTCTCGAGGTCCTATTATTGAGGTAATTTTTTACCATGTCAAGGATAAAGAACATTAAATAGATTTAGTTTAGCCATATAACTTGAATAATAACTCTTGTTCAGTGAGTTACCATTACCACTTACCACATGCCAAAAGACTATTGTTTACAACAAAATTTGGAAGAAGAGTCGTTGGGACTCGAAAGCTCCCAAGATCATTGTAACACATCGGGTGTTTAAATATTAAAAACCGGACATATCATCATATGCATTGCAAGGCATTGGTCATGTTGCAAATTTTATTATGCATTCACTAAAACAAGTTTACATTTATGTTATAAGTATTGCTTGGTATTGTTTGAATCAAGTTTGAAATCTTTGTATTGATTTGAAATTCCAAAAACCCTGATTTTCAATATTTAAATCCGACCCTGAAAAGCCATTTCAAAATCGAAGCACATTTTGGGTTGAGTCTTAAAGCAAAGTTGTAGAGCTTGTCGAGTTGTACAAAGTTTATTTTTGGAGTTTTTCAAGTTGTTTAGTAAAATTTGAAGTTATTTAAAAAGGCGAAATTCCTTAAATATCCCCGCTTTAAATTCAAAAGTTCATTTCAAAATATAGGCCGAATTTGGGTATGGTTTCAAAAGCAAAGTGGTAGAACTTTTGATTTTGAACAAATTTTGTTTTTGGAGATTTTTGAGTTGTTATGAAAATTTGGGAGTAATTTGGGAATTTTGGCGGATGGCAATTCTGTAATTTCGATGAACAGTAACCGCGGAAGCCAACTCATCGTCGGCGATCTTCGGTTTGCTTCCAGGCGCGATCGTGGCCGTCTTTGGCGTCGCGCTGGCGAGGTGAAGGCCACAGCGTAGCTTCTTTGAGCTTCTGAGCCGTGTTATTTGGACCGAGGCGCCGTCGTCGTCGTTCTTTCCTCTCCTCTGTTTTTCTCCCGCCGTCACCGCCATTCTCCGTTGAGCCCTCCCCGTCGAACCAGCGTCTGCGCCGTTGCAGCGATGCGTGTCCCAGCTTCGCTAGTTCCTTGCGCACCCAGCCAGCTAGCTCTAGTCGCTTGATTTCACCGTGAACTTGCCGTTCATCGTTTTCTTCCTCGCGGCCGGCAGCACCACCGTGGTGTGCGCGTCGCCGTGGCCAGCGCATTATGGTGAGCCTCTGCTATTTCTGGCTCTTGCTTCAGCTTCGCCTCGATGCCGTGGTGCTTTGTGCCCGGTTGATTGACCATTTCCTCCACCGCAGTCGCCGGAGCATCGCCGTCGTCGAAATTTGCTCCATCGTGACCGCTGTGACCGTCGAGCCATGTCTCCGTTGCTTCTCAGGCTCGGCCAACGACTCCAGTGTGTTCGGGGTGAGCTCCTGGTTCTACCCGTGTTGTTTGTTTCATCGTTACCGAGCTCCTATCGCCGGCGTAGCGCAGCCGTGCCACCGCATCCGCCATGGCCGCCGTCGAGCTAGTATAGGGCTGTAATCAGTATAGAAAGGGATGTCAATCGATGCGCCTACTCTTGGTGATCATTTTAGTTCCTTGGTCGTCGCCGTTGGACTCACCGTCGGCGAGTTTTCGCCGGTCAGAGCCATCGCTGTCGTGGTCAATGTCGGAGGTTGAAGATGACAAGTGGGACCCGGTTGTCAGTGACTCAGCGTTCAAAATGAATTTTCTGTTTTTCAAATTTAAATGAATAGTGTCTGTTTTTGTTATTTTTGTGTAGATTTATTTAGAGCTCCAAAAATTATGAAAAATTTTGTGTGACTTCTCTGTGATATGTATTATTTAGGAGGTTCTGCCACAATCATGTCATCAAGGAATCAATTGCGTGCAGATCAGAACTAGCTGATTCGAATGCAACACTAGAATCGTATTTCTTCAAGTAGTGCCGGCAGATAACGACAAAGGCTACGATCGACGCTGGGACAAAGCATGTTGGACTCTAAAAAAAGGGAAAGATTAAAGTCCAAGTTATCTTAAATTAGGAATGTTTTCTTTAGGGCCAAAGATTATGATGAGTCGTGCGTAGGTCCTGGGTATAAATATCAAACCCCGGCTATTGTAAAAGACACACAATCAATCCAATACAAGTTATTTACTTTTTTTGCTCTGGCAACCCCTCAGGAGTAGGAGTAGAGTAGATCTAGGTGAGTTCTTCAGCTTGTATGGCTGCATCGATTCGGTTGACCTCCACTGCTTGTTTGTAAGTACCATCATGGCTGATACCTCTGTTCGTACAGCTGCATCGATCCGGTCGACCTCCACTATGACTCTGGTATAAGTTAGTTATCGATTCTTGTCTAGTTCAAGTAAGGCTGCATCGATCCGGTCGACCTCCATTGCTTGAACTAGATCAAGGTCAAGTTATCGGCTCTATCTAAGGGTGGCATTCCTTCCGATAAATTCATTAAGTTACCGATATTGCTTATTGCTTCCATTGTTTATTTACTTACAGCAATATCACTTCGCCCGATTGGGATTGATCTAGATCGGCCTTATATCTTTTTTTAATCCATCACGTGTTAATCTAAACTGATCTAATCTGCACTTTAAACGATGAGTTATGTTTTTATCGGCTGTTTTATATCAATCTTGATCTTGCATAGCGTGCGGTTAAGGCATGTCTAATCTTGAGTAGATCTATTGGCTACCGAAAACCGTTTCATGGCCTGTTCTCATGGCCTATGTGATTCTACCTCACACCCCACTATTAGCACCGTGGAGTGGGGATCATTATTTGATAGATCTGTTCCTGAGAGGGCATGACCTTAATTATGCGTTATACCTGAATTGGTTGTTTTAGCCGATATCGAGCGCTTTAACGAACAGTTCACATTACGAGATCGTTGAAGTAGAGATAGGTTGAAAGATATATTAGCCCCATGATCTTATTATTGTATTACGGCCTGCATGATTCTGTCTCATACCCCACTGATATTAGTAATAAGTTAGGGTCATCGAGTTTATTGTTGTGTTCTACGGCCTGCATGATTCTGCCTTATGCCCCACTGGTCATAACAATAGATGAGATCTAATATGTTCATTAGATTTATCTTTATTAAATGGTTGAATGATGATGAGCTATTTCTTTTACATAAAAAGAGGTTCGGTTACTCGCAGTCATTGGCTTAGCATGAACTAATTACTGTTGACATCTTATTGCCATTGACCAATATTTGTCTAAATAATGATATTCATCCTGAATGATAATCGATTCTTCTTATATAATCCCATGAGCTTTAACTGATTTATTCTTATGAATATGCTGGAATCGACTATTTAGTCTATCTCCTTTCATATCAGCTCTCAGAGCCGCACATTCGGGACTGTCCGGTAACACCGGCACGTTCCGCCCTAAATTACTAATAAACTCTCTCCTTATAAATTGCATGGTCAAATTGACTGGCATGTCTCGGGAGGAGCGTGCAGGATAAACCACCCCTGCGCTGAAGCTAGGCGAACCTCTAGCTCCATCGAGCGAACCCTTCCGGCTTGCTCGTGTGTCCTCGGCATAGGATGAAATTCTGTGTCGACGCATGTTTCTGGCATGCCCAGTGGGACCCCATAATCATCATGGCGGTTCACAACAACAACGACATCCTTATGGTACATTATGAAGATCTACCTGATGAAGATAAAGGTGTCATCAGCAAAGCTATAGAAGAGTTTTAGAACAAATGTTTGTTGTCCTACACCAAAACACGTGACAACACAATTGTTCAGAAATTTCCACTACTAAGAGTTCTATTATACGGGCAGACAGATACAACTGAAGCTGAAGACAGGCATTTCTTTATGGAAGTTGTAGACAAATCTGTTCGTGATACCATATCAAGCCATAATGAAGCTTTCTTGGACACATTCCACAACGCCAAAGAAGCGATTCATGGGATTCCAATTGGTCAAGTTGGGCCAACTTATTACAACATTCCCGATTCGTCGACCCAAGGGACAAATCAAGTTAGTACTAGCCATCAAGAAGCAGTACCAGCTGGTAATGGTGATGTCCAGGCAGTTCAGGGTTCATCTAAACAAGTTCAAGGTACTACTACGAATCAGATACAGTATAATCATGGACCGTCAGTATAGCATGTGCAACAGCCGACGGGGCAAGGTCAGAACCAGGTGATCAATTTTGGCACATCAGGCCACATACCGCCGTCGGCTCAAAAAATAGCACCCTCAATTCAAAGGATCCGTAGAGATATAAATCCTCATGTCTACAATCAGAGACTTCAAGCAGCAAGCCAGCAAAGGATCCAGTAGATAGAAATTCCATAGGGTTATCATTATGGCACAGATTATAGCACCCTTCACATGTTTCCAAATCCAGGGTATCAAGGCACACGGGATTTCAATCCATAGATGGGTCAGCAGGTGTAGAGAAATCCAAATTCAAATGCTGATGAATTGCTGCTGAAGGTGACCGAGATGATGAAGAATCAGTTCAATCTGAAGCTAAAAGGGTTGACCTTTACACACAAACGCCCATATCCAGAATGGTATGATTTGGTCGCTCTTCCTGCAAATTACAAGCTTTCAGAATTTGCTAAGTTCACTGACCAAGACAGTACAAGCACAATACAACATGTCAGTCGGTATCTTACGCAATTGGACGAAGCATCAGTTGATGATGCCCATCGAGTTTGTTTTTTTGCCTTGTCCCTGTTAGGGCCAGCCTTCACTTGATTTTAATCACTGCCAGTCAATTCTATTGCCAATTGTGCTGACCTAGAGAAGAAGTTTCATACATATTTTTACACTGGGACTGGGGAAAAGAAGATAACCAATTTGACAACTATAAGGCAGAAGATCAACGAATCGGGCACTGAGTTTCTTTAGAGGTTCCGAGAGACTAAAAACTTATGCTTCTCCTTAAACTTGGCTGATGATCAACTAGCTGCTTTAGCCGTTCAAGGAATGCTGCCAATGTGGAAAGAAAAGCTGCTGGGACAAGAGTTTGACAACTTGGGTCAATTGGCTCAACGAGTGGCAGCGCTCAATAGCCAATTCCAGAGTATGTGCAGAGATACCCGATTTTAGAAGAATACCACAGTGGTCGAAGCTTATAATCCATACTCAGTCGATGACGGCTATGAAGATGAAGAGGAAGAGATTGCTACAGCTGAATGGAATTGGCGCAAAAAGACAATAATGGTGCCAAATCCTTGGGGAAGAGGAGTCGAGGAGAGCTATGACTTTGATGTCACAAAATCAGACAAGCTTTTTGATTTTTTGCTTGAGATGGGGCAGATCAAGTTACTCGATAATCATGTTATGTTGCCCCCTGATCAGTTGAAGAATAAAAAGTTCTGCAAGTTCCATAATGCTACTTCTCAATCCACTAATGAATGTAGAATTTTCCAGCAGCATATACAGAGGGCTATTCAGCAAGGAAGGCTCAAATTTGATACGCCTCAGAAAATGAAAGTTGATGATAATCCTTTCCCAGGAGATCAAAACATGGTTGATGCTAGGCTGATCAAAGCAAAGACTAAGGTTCGAACATCGACCAAATTAAGAGAAGCTAGAACAGTCGATCCCAAGATGCAAATATCGGCTGACGAGTACAGGGAAATTAAAAAGACATCGTGATAAGCAAACAAGCCGATATGAGCAGGGAGAGACGTCAAAAGATGGGGCGACAAGGCCGCGAGTTACATCTTGGATCTTGTTGAATAAGTGGCAGCGACAAAAGGAAAAGGATTATCAGCGTTGGTTAAAGGATCAAGAGTACCAGCGTCAACTAGAAGAAGAAAGGTATCAAAGGAAGCAAGCTGAATCACATTGGAATTGTCCTTTCTTCAAACATTATTGGAATGAAGGTTTGAAGTTGCCTACTAGACATGACTATTCAGAATGCAGCAATCAATATTGGGGGTTTAGGCAATCGCAAACCAACCGCCAGTCCATCCATGCTCAAGATGCATATCATCATAATAACATGGATCGGCGCTTAAAAAATAAAAGTGTTCATGATCGGCTTGGAAAACGAGATGTTGACCAGGACTGGGCTGATTGTGAAGAAAGAGGCAATGAGAGAAAATATATTTGGCAAGAAGGCTAGTGGTGTCCAGGAGGTTTGACAAGAAGCCAGAAGAGAAGGGTGCAACGCCTAAGGAATAAAGAGTTAGAACAGACTCAGGCATCCGATAAACCTCAAGTATGGCGTACTAAGCAAAAAGCCGATAGAAAGCAACCATTGGCTAATATCGAAATGGTTTTTCTGTTGCCATCAGAATTCAGAGCTTCGACAGATCAAGAAGTGTATTCGGATTTTGATGAATCAGAGTATGAGGAGATAGTTGCCAAGTTGATGATTATACAACAAGCAATATTTGATAAACCAGTCAAGCATCGGTACTTAAAGCCTTTATATATGAAAGGTTTGGTTGATGGGAAGCCGATGAACAAGGTGTTAGTGGACGGAGGTGCTTCTGCCAATCTTATGCCTTACACCACTTTTCGTAAACTTGGCAAAGGACTAGGAGATCTGATGGAGACTGACATGATGCTTAAGGATTTTGGAGGTAATGCATCTAAGACCCGGGGGGCAATAAATGTCGAATTGACAATCGGAAGTAAGACTCTGCTCACCACATTCTTCGTCATCGATGGAAAAGGGTCATACAGTTTGCTCCTTGGTCATGATTGGATTCATGTGAACTATTGTGTACCATTGACCATGCATCAGTGTTTGATTCAATGGCATGGAGATGATGTGGAACTGGTTCGTGCTGATGAGTCTGTGAGCATCGCAACTGCTGATCTAGTCTTCTGGGAACTAGGAGACTTCGAATGCTTTTCTAGCAAGTTATGGGAAGGAGGCTCTATCAAGATCAGCAATGAAAGCCAACAGCCGATGCAAGCGATCGGCTTTGAGAGTTTGTTTTAGTGAATAGTCGGCTTCACGTCGGCCATTGGAATAAAGAAAAATAAGCATTAGTTCTGAGTGTGGATTTAGATCGACGTATGAATGCTAAATGGAACCCTAAGTGCGGATTAGAATTGATGGATTTCTTAAACGAAGTTTTGTTGCACTTAATGAGATGCTTGCTCTGGATCAATCGATCGTTTAACCTTTGGTATGAAAAGTTCTACGGCAAAAAATATTTAAAGAGATGTTATCCTAGCATTTGAACAACGCTTGATAGCCGATTCATTTAATCATCGGCTCTAATAGCCAGTACCAGAAAGGTATCGCCTCTAGTTCAAAAAAAACAAAAATCTTCAAAGACATAAAAGCCGATACGATACGTATCGCCTCTAGAGCAAGAAATAAAAACAAAGACAGTCATACACAAGGACATTACACTAAGACACAATCATGGAAAAGCAAGAGACTTTGTTCATTAATTCGTCCTGAGTACAAACTAATCAAAGACCTTGTTCACCACATCCTGAGCAGGTGTGATGTCCACAATGGCCTCGGCCACGACAACAAACTCTTTGAGCAGATCCTCATGCTCCTTGGAGCCGTCGCCCATTGGGAAGCCCGCCTCCATGGCATGGAGCTCGTACCCAGTCTGAACTTGCGTCACAGTCAGGGCCACCGCCACACCATGACGAACGTCGTGAAGGGCGATCTCCTAAACATGGGTCAAAACATCGTGAAGACAAACATTAATGAGGGAGCCTTGGGCATTGACAGCGTATATGGCTGCATTCGCCGCCAGTTGGAGAGACTCCAACTACGCTGTTAGGGCTAACGATCGTAGAAACAGGAGAGTTGTCAACATAAAAGATAATGGAAATCGAAATGAAGTGTTCCTGTAACTCACCTTACCCGCCACCATGGCGTCAGACTCGACCAGCCGCGCTTGGATGGTGCTGGCCTCCTCCTCAAACGCGTAAAGAGCAGCCTGAGAGACCTCGAGGCAGATCTCAAGTTGGTCGTTCTCCCAAGTCGCCTCGGAATAACAATTCTGAGCCATCCTCCACTCATGAAGGAAACGCCGGGCATCGTTGCCATGGTAGGTGTCGGAAGAATTCGATGGCATGGCTGGCGCAGAAGATGCCGTATCAGAGGGCTTGCTGGCCCTGGGAAGGGGATGAAGACTGTCATTCACAACAAACCTATAGGTGAGTCAGAACAGTTCATCGTCATAAACAAGAAATGTCAATCTCACCTCATGCGTCGGAGACGCTGGTTCATCGGCATGATCTCCTCCGGGATCCCCTCCGCCACGCGCTTGCCTCGATTGTCCTCGCCGGCTATGAAGGACGATTAGATCTATAGAAGGGAGAAAGAAAACTACTACAGGGTTTTGGCAGACCGAGGAGAGCAAAGGAACAGTTGAGAATGGAGATGTGTTCGAGGCTAAAGCCCTCGGCTGGTATTTGAAGACATGAAGCAAAGAGGCGGATGCCTCGGGACGCGCAAAAGGCAACTGCAATTAATGCAAGGCGAAGTGCCACTTCATTAATGCCGATGAGAATACGATGTTGGGCAACTGAGGATAGAAAATCAAAGGGTTCTCTTAATAAAAACCGGGTTTTCAGACTTGATTGGATTAAGATTGGAAGTACGGAGTCAGCTGTTTTCAAATCAGCTCTTTAGCCAAAAATGAGGAATATAACAAAGCAACAAAAATATGGCTATCATTGGTTCTACACAAGACACGTGTTAACATACAGATCACAAGTTTAAAACACCCTAGATGACTTTCAGTACTTCTAGCCAGATAGCATCAGCTTCGGTAATCTCTTGCTCGTATTCTTTGGCTGTTCTAGGAGTGTTCTCAAGGCTACTTCGGATGGTTCTGCCTTCTTTTACTTTGGCCAATAGTTCCTATTTCTTCTGTTTGATGGCATCAGGTATTTGGGCCAGAGTGGACTTGCGATGGTCAATGGCAGCCTTCACGTTCTCCAGCTCCTTCTCAAGTTCTGGACGCTTGATTTCCAGTTGAGACAACTCTGGATCGGTCTTGAGGGAGGAGTTCTTCAAGTCATCAATCAACTGCGTCAGCTCTTTAGCCTCTTGCCTATTGGAGTTCCCCTTGGCCAGCAAGGCTTCACGATTAGACAAGTTTCTCTGGGTCTTTTTCACCTTTAGGGCCTAATCTTCGAAAATAGACAAAGATGACAAGACTCTGGAGAGAGCTAGGGATGGATCACCCTTAATGGCCAGAAAGACTCTCTGCATTGAATCAGTATCTTGGATCAAATCAGCTATATTCTTCTCGAATATTGGCAAAATATTTCTTAGCCGATTTCTGGTCTCCTCCGACAAAGCTTCATTAGAAGAAGTGGCTGACGATCTGATTTCATCTTCATCAAAATACTCCTCGAAATCGAAAGAATAGCTTTGGGCTAGAAGATTGAGTGCCTATGTACAATGGAAATCTTGATTAGGAGGTTTGAAGCGGTTTATCACAAGATGGATGGTGAAGAGGATACAGTACCTTCTCTGTAGTAGCCTCTATCTGAAGAAGGGGAACAACTGATGATGCACCAATAACATTTGGTTGAATCAGCTCTAAGCTTCTAGCATTGGTATCTGTAATGACAAGGGAGGATTCTTTAATTCATGTTTGCTGCGAAGAAATGAGCAGAGCATATGACTTTCTTACCATCGGTTGTGTGCTGGACAGCGGAATCGACAGTTTGGACATCAGCAATAGCAGGATTATTTTCAACAAGGAGAGAGTCAGACTCCTGCTCCTGCATGAGTGTTTCCTTGGGAAGTATCTGACATAGCAAGAAATTGGATGAAGGATAAAAAATTGAGTAAATCAGGAAATTAAAGATAAATTCCCACTTGCATCAAGGATGAAACTCACGTTTTCTGCTGTTGTAGAAGCATCGGTTATTTCAACCGAAATCGGCCCCTTTTGAGAATCAGCCGATGAGGGTTTAGTTGGTATTGAATCAAGCACCTGAGATAGCAGTTATGCACCTAGAGCAGACTGGGACGCAATGCTCGATGGCTGTGAAAGAACGGGATCAGAAAGTTGAACATCAGTTCGAGGAAAATATGGATCGTTCACCTGAGCAGCTGATGGTCTCATCCTATGGAGTCTTTTTCCAGTAGTGGTTTTCTGAGTTGCCCCTTGGACCGCCTTGCGCTTTGGAGATTAACATATCATAATCATGGGAGCAGCATGAGTTCTCATCAATTTCTTCAACGAAGGTGCAGCCGATCCTAATCTTGCAACCGGACATGGTGGCCGATAGTCTATGAAACACCCTTTCCTATCCAAGCTCGGAGGATCAAATTCAATGTCCTGAAAGGGATCAGTTAGAACGGTTGACGAAAGAATTTATCGAACAATTTTCTTAAAAGAGATAGCAAGTTACCTCACTATCAGAAGCAAATTCCCCATCCAGAGCTATACACAAAGGGTGGACCAAGCCACAGAAAAGATGGGAGTGCCATTCTCGTGACCAAGAGTCAAAGAGGATAGAAGAGAAGCATGGCTGAATTGTTGAGTTGCTCTCACCAGGGTCAAATAGACGTTTTATAGCCGGCTAGGAAAGATGAATCCAAGTGCCCGTGAAGCAATGATGCTCTCATAAAAGTTTTGAAGCATGGGCTCATGGGCTGACATAGGCGGTGACAAACAGTAGACCCTAGATCAAGATTCTCTACCCGTGACTGTGGACCAATCAGGGGTACAGACGTGATAATTTTAGAATAAAATTACTTTTATCCCAAAATTGGGCGGCATGTGTTTACACCAAAATTTGGAAGAAGAGTCACTGGGACTCGCAAGCTCCCAAGATCATGTCATCAAGGAATCAATTGTGTGCAGATCAGAATGAGCTGATTCGAATGCAACACTGGAATCGGCTTTCTTCAAGTAGCGCCGACAGATAACAACAAAGGCAACGATCGACGCCGGGACAAAGCATGTTGGACTCTACAAAAAGGGAAAGATTAGAGTCCAAGTATCTTAAATTAGGAATGTTTTCTTTAGGGCCAAAGATTGTGATGAGTTGTGCTTAGATAGCAGTCGTGCATAGGTCCCGGGTATAAATATCAAACCCCAGCTATTATAAAAGACACAATCAATCCAATACAAGTTATTTACTTTTTTCAGCTCTGGCCACCCCTTAGGAGTAGGGGTAGAGTAGATCTCGGTGAGCTCTTCAGTAAGTATGGCTGCATTGATCCGATCAACCTCCACTACTTGTTTGTAAGTACCGTCATGGCTTATACCTCTGTTCGTACGGCTGCATCGATCAGGTCGACCTCCACTGTGACTCTGGTATAAATTAGTTATCGATTCTTGTCTAGTTCAAGTAAGGATGCATCGATCCAGTCGACCTCCACTGCTTGAACTAGATCAAGGTCAAGTTATCGGCTCTATCTAAGGGTGGCGTTCCTTCGAATAGATTCATTAAGTTGCTGATATTGCTTATTGCTTCCATTGTTTATTTAATTACAGCAATATCACTTCGCTCGATTGGGATTGATCTAGATCGGCCTTATATCTTTTTTTTAATCCATCATTTGTATCAATCTTGATCGTGCACTTTAAACGATGAGTTATGTTTTTATCGACTGTTTTATATCAATCTTGATCGTGCATAGCGTGCAGTTAAGGCATGTCTGATCTCGAGTAGATCTATTGGCTAGCAAAAACCGTTTCATGGTCCGTTATCACGGCCTATGTAATTCTGCCTCACACCCCACTGTTAGCACCGTGGAGTGGGGATCATTATTTGGTAGATCTGTTCCTGAGAGGGTATGACCTTAATTGTGCGTTATGGCTGAATCGGCTGTTTTAGCCGATATCTAGCGCTTTCACGAACAGTTCACATCACAAGAATTCTTCTAACCGCTCAAGATCTTCATAGCAAAAAGATAAACCAGGGAGGGGCCGGCGGAGTCGGAAGCACTCGAAGGGGCAGATAGAAGAGAAACATGGCTGAATTATTGAAGTTGCTCTCGCCGGGGTCGGATAGACATTTTATAGCCGGCCTAGAAAGATGAATCCAAGTGCCCATGAAACAATGATGCTCTCATAAAGGTTTTGAAGCATGGGCTCATGAGCTGACATAGGCGGCGACAAACAGTAGACCCCAGAATCAAGATTCTCTACCCATGACTGCGGACCTATCGGGGGTACAGATGTGATAATTTTGGAATAAAATAACTTTTATCCCAAAATTGGGGGGCATGTGTTTACACCAAAATTTAGAAGAAGAGTCACAGGGACTCAAAAACTCCCAAGATCATGTCATCAAGGAATCAATTACGTGCAAATCGAAACCAGCTGATTCGAATGCAAAACTAGAATTGGCTTTCTTCAGATAGCGCCAGCGGATAACGACAAAGGCTATAATCGGCGCCAGGACGGATAACGACAAACGCTATAATCGGTGCCAGGACGAGACATGTTGGACTCTACAAAAAGGGAAAGATTAGAGTCCAAGTTATCTTAAATTATGAATGTTTTCACTAGGGTCAAAAATTATGATGAGTCATGCTTAGACAGAAGTCATGCATAGGTCCTGGGTATAAATATCAAACCCCGGCTATTGTAAAAAACACACAATCAATCAAATACAAGTTACTTACTTTTTCGGCTCTGGCCACCCCTTAGGAGTAGGAGTAGAGTAGATCTCCATGAGTTCTTCAGCAAGTATAGCTGCATCAATCCGGTTGAGCTCCACTGCTTGTCTATAAGAACCGTCATGGCTTATACCTCTGTTCATACGGCTGCATCGATCCGGTCGACCTCCACTGCGACTTTGGTATAAGTTAGTTATCGACTCCTGTCTAGTTCAAGTACGACTGCATCGATCCGATCGGCCTCCACTGCTCGAACTAGATTAAGGTCAAGTTATTGGCTCTATCTAAGGGTGGTGTTCCTTCGGATAGATTCATTAAGTTACCGATATTGCTTATTGCTTCCATTATTTATTTAATTACAGCAATATCACTTTGCCCGATTAGGATTGATCTAGATCGACCTTATATCTTATTTAACCCATCGTTTGTTAATCTAAATTAATCTAATCTACACTCTAAACGATGAGTTATGTTTTATCAGCTATTTTATATCAATCTTGATCGTGCATAGCGTGCGGTTAAGGCATATCTAATCTTGAGTAGATCTATTGGCTAGCGAAAACCATTTCATGGCCCGTTATCATGGCCTGTGTGATTCTGCCTCACACCCCACTGTTAGCACCATGGAGTGGGGATCGTTATTTGGTAGATCTATTCTTGAGAGGGCATGACTTTAACTGTGCGCTATGCCTGAATCGGCTGTTTTAGCTGATATCGAGTGCTTTCACGAACAGTTCATGTCACGAGACTATTGAAGTAGCGATAGGTTGAAAGATATGTTAGCCTCATGATCTTATTATTGTATTACGGCATGCATGATTCTGCCTCATGCCCCACTGATATTAGTAATAAGTTAGGGTCGTCGAGTCTATTGTTGTTTCTACGGCCTGGATGATTTTGCCTCATGTCCCACTGGTCATAGCAATAGATGAGATCTCATATGTTCATTATATTTATCTTTATTAAATGGTTGAATCATGATGAGCTGTTTCTTTTACATAAAAAGAGGTTCGGTAACTCGTAGTCATTGGCTTAGCATGAACTAATTACTATTGACATCTTATTGCCATTGACAAATATTTGTGTAAATAATGATATTCATCCTGAATGATAACCGATTCTTCTTACATAACCCCATGAGCTTTAACTGATTTATTCTTATGAATATGTTGGAATCAACTATTTAGTCAATCTCCTTTCATATCGGCTCTCAGAGCCGCACATTCGGCACTGTCCGGCAACACTAGCATGTTCTGCCCTAAATTACTGATAAACTTTCTCTCCTTGTCAATTGCAGGCTCAAATTGACTGACACGTCTCAGGAGGAGCACATAGGATCGATAACCCCTGCACTGAAGCTGGGCGGATTTCCAGCTCCATCGAGCGGACGCTTCCGGCTTGCTTGTGTGTCCTCGGCACGGGACGAAATTCCATGTCGACAACTATAAATTGGAGCTCACTAGCCCAGCCTCAACAAGTCTATGCAGTTCATATCTAAAAGGATGCCTATAACTAGATAGTGCTTCCCAAGCCTAAAAGGTGCTCAAGTTCATGTCTTAGGCTTGAACCACTGTAAAAACTTTTGGTCCCTCTTTCGGAACAGGTTGTATGTAATAGTTGTTTTCCAAACACTCTTATCTATGCAATGGTTGTGTATTATTCATAAATATATTAAATTTTATAACAATACATCATGTTTGAATGACAACCTAATTTACTTAAATGTATAGGCAACCATGGAATGGTATGTAGTGCATGTTGGTCACATGCCTGGGATTTATCGAACCTAGGAAGATTGCTATGCTCAAGTCAATCGCTACCCTAGTAATTTGCACAAAAACTACAACACAGAAGCTGAAGCTTTGAGGGCCTACTATAGTCATCCGGCCTACCTTGCAAACCATGGGCAACCGGCCTACTATGGTCCAATGAGTGCAGACCATGGCCATCCACTGGCACTGGAGATTGAAGAGAAGCCACCCGCCGAAGATGTGAAGATTAGGAGAATTGCTCCTTGGTCTTGGAAAGATGTCATGCTTTTATTTATGGCTATGGTCATTGCTTTTCTTATTTGAATGTTGATGTAGGCTTTGATTCATAGAACAGTAGGTGGACTTTGTTGTACGTGGTCAATCAAACAATGAATTTGTTCTAGGTGAACATATGCTATTATTTGACTTTGTTGTATGTGGACTTATTATTAGACTTTGAATTAAACATATTATATATATAATATGAACATATGCTATTAGTAGTTGTCCACAGCCAAAACTAACCATGATCGTGTCATAGCCATGACTCGTCGTCGCCTGTTACCCCGTCACCTAAGAATAGATCGGCAACAAGAAGCGGCTGATATCGCTGGGACAGGAGAGTCGTATAATTCGACAAACGGTGACGGTGTCAATCAGGACGGTGAGAACGAGCAGCCATGGACCCCGTCCAACCTGCTCAATCTGGGTCAAAATGACCAAGATGGCCAGGTAACTTTGGTATCATGTGACTATGTAGCCACACACGCTAATCAATTGAGAGGGTCATAGCTTACTTGGTGTCTCCAGCAGGAGCCTCCACCGACCGAGGAGGCAGAGGGTTCGGGTAGCAGGAAGGCTAGATCCAATCAAGGCATGTCAAAGATTCCTGTTGGTAGGAATGCACACTGGCACATCACTGAGTTCGATGAATTCAGGGATCCACTCTCACCGCCTATAGCTTTGACTAAATAAAAGACTATCCTTGGGTTACTTGTAAGGGACTTCATCCCGATTAGGTACAGGAAGTGGATTGGGAAAGATGATGACCCATAGAGGGTTCCCGAAAGTGAGAAGGATTACATATAGGATATCAAGATCCTAGAGTATTTCACTTTCCCAATGGAGTATGACAAGGAGTTAGTCAAGAAAAAAAGCAAAAGAAATCATGGGGACATGCTTCAAGAATTTCAAGGAGACATTGTACAAGAATTTTGTCCTCCAAAATAAAGAGCCAAATTTTGATGGTGGATAGTTTAGCAAGCAGAAGGACTTCTGGCAGGATTTCAAGGAATATAGGTTATCCAAGGAGTACTTAGAACTGAGCATGAAGAATAAGGAGAACTCACAGAAAGCGACGAATCCTCATCATCTCGGCTCTCGTGGCTACGCCAAAAAGATGCTAGAATTTGAAGCATAACTTGAAAAGATGGATCACCTTGCTGAGGAAGGCATTCAGGTTGAGACCGTCGATTGGGAGCCAAGATCGGTAATATACTGTATGGGGAGGAATGTACGCCACGCAGAGGACGGGAGTTTTAGCTCCACAAATCAACCCATGAGCGAACTCATCTAGAAGATCTCCCAGGTAACTGAGGAGGTGAGGCAAGGGACTCACACTTCTAATAGGGAGAAAGACGTGCTCACCCAAGCACTTGAAACCAAGGAGCACCCTGGTCGCACTAGAGGAACTGATGTTGTTCCTTGGAAACAAGCATTCCCCCAAGAATCTAACACTTACCAGAGCCGCTCGAGGGGTAGAGCGGATCAGGAGGCAGAGTATTTGAGGCGACTAAAAGAGATGGAAGAAAGAATGGACGCATGGATTGAGACAACTATTGAAGCATGAGTCCAGCAAATTTTGCTGTCCAAGGGATCAGTAGTACCACAAAACCCTACTCCTACTGCCTTTAGCCCATAGTTTAGGGGTCGCAGCAGCTGCGGATCGACCTGCTCGACGAAGAAGATGCGAATGTGCCTCGTCCGGTGGATGGCATCACTGAACCCATCAATGTCAAGTTGTACATCCGTCAGAAATGGACAAAGGACAAGGTGGCACTCGGCCAGGCCTGGCCTACAAGAGATGGGATCATTAATGGCCACCCAATTCCATTAGAGTACGCTCGCATCACCATTGATAGAATACTTGATAAGAAGTATAACAAGATACACATTGAGTACCTCATAGCGGAAGACAGGCTGAAACTTGGTCATAACAAGGGTTCTCAAGTGGCCTAGCGCAAGCGCTTCATTAAGCTTGACCACCAATTGTCCTCTGATGATCAGGATGACTGCGAGTCTTTGCCCACCCACGATGATCACTCACCATCTCCCAACAGAGATCACTCCCCTCCTCATCCCTTGCCATCACCCCTGAGAAGACAGAGGTCTCCTTCTATTCCTCCTCGTCCGACTCCATCTTCATTAGCCTCGAGAAAAGAGAAGACTCCTCCTTATCCTCCTCCTCCATCTTCATCAGCCCTAGGAAAATAGAATTCTCATCATCATCCTCCTCCACCTCAGCCCAAAACAAGATCAAATGCATCCTCGCAGTCGTAGAAAAGGTCCTTGGATTCGGTTGCTAATGCTCCCAAAGTGGACCAACAAAAAAGAAAAAGGTCATTCAGTGGCAGCGTTACAAACTTGATGAAAGAAAAATTTACAACACACATCTCGAAGAAAGATTGTGTTAGTTTCTTCAATCTCTGTGCCTCACTGCCTCCATTTTTGTTGAAGTCCGAATTCGAAAGGCAAACACAGAATCAGTACGCTACAACAAGAGCTGAAGAAGTACACAATGAAGATTTTAGAAAGATACAGAAGTACGTCGAAGACAACCCCAAATTAACCGTGGAAGAGGTCACGAACATCTATTATGATGTATAAGGGATGGGTACACCGGCAATGAAGTATGAAAGGGGTAATCTTTTGGTTCCCGATCACGAGTATAAAAATTTGATTGCATGAATATTACATGGCTCAAGCAACAGAGACAGAGGACTTTGGTTTTGAGGTTATTATCCGTTCTCCACATGTTTTTTATTATCCTGAAGAAGAGAAGTTCGATGTCGAGTGGGAGTGCTTGTTCCAGCTATACCAGAAAACGCTCTCTCAATACACAAATGTTGACGTTGTGGACTATGTAAGTACCCTATACGCACGATATTACAATTAACTACTCTCTCGGGACACAAATTGTTAACTTTTGAGCACTTCCCTTGATTTTATGTAGACTACTCTCTCGGGACACAAATTGTTAACTTTTGAGCACTTCCCTTGATTTTATGTAGGTGTATAGCAAAATTTTGCATACTGTTTACACCAAAATTTGGAGGAAGAATTGCAGGGACTCAAAAGCTCCCAAGATCATGTCATCAAGGAATTGATTGCATGAAGGTTGGTATCAATTGATTCGAATGCTACACTGGAATCGGCTTTCTTCAGATAGCGCCAGCAGATAACGACAAAAGCTACGATCGGTGCCAGGAAAAAACATGTTGGACTCTACAAAAAGGGAAAGATTAGGGTGCAAGTTATCTTAAATTAGGAACGTTTTCTCTTAGGCCAAAAATTGTGATGAGTCGTGCTTAAGTAGGAATCTTGCGTAGGTTCCGGGTATAAATATTGGACCTCGGCTATTGTAAAGGACACACAATCAATCAAATACAAGTTACTTACTTTTTTCGGCTCCCGTCACCCCTTAGGAGTAGGAGTAGAGTAGATCTCGGTGAGTTCTTCAGCGAGTAGTGGCTTGTCTGTAAGTACCGTCATGGCTTATACTTCTATTCGTATGGCTGCATCGATCCGGTCGACCTCCACTACGACTCTGGTATAAGCTAGTTATCGACTCTTGTTTAGTTCAAGTACGGCTGCATCGATCCGGTCAACCTCCACTGCTCGAACTAGATTAAGGTCAAGTTATCGGCTCTATCTAAGGGTGGCGTCCTTCGGATAGATTCATTAAGTTACCGATATTGCTTATTGCTTTCATTATTTATTTAATTACAGCAATATCACTTCGCCTAATTGAGATTGATCTAGACCAGCCTTATATCCTATTTGACCCATCGTTTATTAATCTAAATTGATCTAATCTAAATTGATCTATTCCAGGAGCACAAAACTAAGAGGCTAATCGTCTAGCTCAAAGTGCATCAGGGTATCGAGTGTTTCAAGAAGTCTTGAGTAGTGAAACCTTGAATGATGATTGGAGAGTCGAAATAGCCGATTACCTTAGAAATCCGTCATAGAAAGTTGCCAGAAAGCTAAGATATAAATCGACTAAGTATGTTTTACTAGATGACCAGCTGTATTACAAAACAGTCGATGGAATATTGCTCAAATGCCTAAATTGAGAGTAAGCTAAGGTGTTGATGGGCGAGGTGCATGAAGGGATATGTGGAGCTCATCAATCGGCTTATAAGGTGAAATGGATTATTCACAGAACTGGATATTTCTGACCAACAATACTAGAAGACTATTTTGAATATTACAAGGGGTGTTAGGACTGTCAACGTTTTGGTAATGTTCAGAAGTCGCCTGCATCAATTATGAATCCAATAATCAAGCCATGGCCGTTTCAAGGTTGGGGAATTGATTTAATTGGCCAGATTTTTCCGCCCTCAAGCAAAGGACATAAGTTCATATTGGTAGCAACAGACTACAACACTAAATGGGTTGAGGCAATTCTTTTGAAGATGGTAACCTCAAAGAACATGGTTGATTTTGTCAAGGAGCACATTGTGTATCATTTTGGGATTCCTCAAACTATAACTACCGATCAAGGGACAATGTTCACATTAGAAGAGTTTGGAGATTTTGCTGTCAGTATGGGAATCAAGCTACTAAATTCTTCTCCTTACTATGCTCAGGCTAATGGCTAGGCAGAGGCATTCAATCAGATTATGATTAGGCTAATCAAGAAAAAGATTGAGGAATAGCCAAGGAAGTGGCATTCAATGCTTAATGAGGCACTATGGGCATATAGGATGGCATGCCATGGATCGACTAAAATGTCACCATATGAACTTATGTATGGCCATAATGTAGTTCTTCCTTAGGAAGTTCAGACTGGATCGAGGCGTGTTACATTGCAAAAGGATTTGTCAGCCGAAGTCTACAAGAATCTTATGATAGATGACTTAGAGGACTTGAGTTGCTTTCGGCTGCGTGCTCTTGAAAATATCAAAGCCAATAAACTGAGGGTTGCAAAATATTACAATAAAAAGGTCAAGATTAAGCAATTTTCTGAAGGAGACTTGGTCCGGAAAGTGAAATTGTCGATCGGGTCAAAGGACAGTAAGTTCGGCAATTGGTCACCTAATTGGGAAGGACCTTATCGGATCAAACGTTGTGCGCCTAGTAATGCTTATATTTTGGAAACACTAAGAGGAGAGGAAGAATTTGGCAGAGCAATCAATGGGAAATATCTAAACAAATATTACCATAGCGTCTGGATTAATACTTGACAACCAATTTGTTTGGTCGTCGGCTCTAATAGCCGATACTAGAAAGGTATCGCCTCTAGTGCAAAAATAAACCCAAAGGGGTAAAAGCCGGTACGATGTGTATCGCCTATAGGAGCAAAGCAAACACGGACAAAGTGATGCATATAATATGAAGTATGAAGCAAAGGAAAAACACTCAAGATGGAGAAATTGTTTGCTAAATATCACCTATTACAAACTACGGGCCGGAAAACACTTTGGTTACTATATCATCGGCCTAGGAAATAAAGGCTATGGAGTTGACGGCACTGAACAAATCCTCAACCAGACGCTCATAATCCACAGGGAGCGCCGCGACTGGAAAACCGTGGGGAAGAAACCGAAGTTCGTGGCCAGAACAGGCTTGCGCAGCGGCCAACGCCATGGCGACACCATGACGAACGCCATGCAAAGCGACCTCCCTGACACGGTTTGGGATGTCGTGCAGGCGAGCCACCAGGACGGCGCCTCTGGCGTTGATGAATCCTGCTACGTAATCCGTAGCCAATCGGAGGCTTTCCAGTTGAGCGGACAAATCTAAAAGATTCAAAGGGGAGATCATCAGAATCTTGAAGATGAGATTGAGAGGAAGCAAAAGTTATGATAGATATCTCACCCACGATTCTAGCCTCGGCCTTGGCCAACCTATCCTCCACCGAATTGGCCTCGGGAGGCGATCGGCATCGGACCATGGCCAGAGCCGATTCTGCGAGGGAAAGACAATCGGCGAGATTCTGGCCATGCCTATCGATGGAGGCGAGCAAGTCAGCATTATCGACCCACCTCCTTAGAGAGTAGGGAAGCCGGTGGTGAGCTGTTGACAAAGAGAACCTCAAAGGCTGAATAGAGTTGGCCCTATGCCCCGAAGCAGTAAGAGCATCACGAGTTGCACCCCCTACTGATGAAGGCACTGGCGTGATGATGCAGATCCATTGAGGGCCTCCTTAGCAGACCTCTTGCTATTCTCCATGATCTCAAACCTATGGGAAAGTAGAAGCCACACTAAAAACGTGAAAGGTTTGAGACAAAGCAGGATGTTTTTTGATCCACGGCCATGGCCCGTATATATAGCCCGAGAAGGTGAGAAGTTAGATTTCGCTGGGGGTGTGAAATTGAAGTCAGATATGGAAACGGATCGACACTCTAGAAATTCAGGGGACAGATAACGAAGAGATAACAGATTCAGACTTATTGCTTTCCATAATTACAAAATATCATGGGATGGATACGAAAGATTTACATTGACCAGCGATCAACTCACCAAGGTTTCTTTGGATTGAAGGGAGTCCGAATCCCCACAGGGCCGAAGGTCATCATAAATCGAGTCACATCGGCCTGTTGATAAAATTATGCCAGAGAAGGGGAAACACCGTCTGCCTAACAGATGCCCAGCTGATTTCTCGGTGACTGGGAAATTGCGGGAAAGAAGCCTATGGCTTTCCCGATGGGCATTTGATGGAGCAAACAAGGGGAAGGTGTCCACATAGTTTAGCCCTTGCAAACACTAGAACAGCTCTGCGAGCATGGAGAGAAGACTCAGGTGATATCACAAGAATTCTTCTAACCGCAGTAGCTAATCCTCTTGCTCGACAAGGCGCTAAGATGAGCGACACAATCACCCTATGCACAAGAATTCTCCTAACCACTCAAGATCTTTATAGCAAACAGATAGACCATGGAGGGTCCGGCAGAGTCAGAGGCACTCGAGGGAGCAGATGGAAGAGAAACATAGCTGAATTGTTGAATTGCTCTCGCTAGAGTCGAATAGACATTTTATAGTCGGCCTGGAAAGATGAATCCAAGCGCCCATGAAGCAATGATGCTCTCGTAAAAGTTTTGAAGCATGGGCTCATGAGCTGACATAGATGGTGACAAATAGTAGACCCCATATCAAGATTCCCTACCCATGACTGCGGACCTATCGGGGGTACAGACGTAATAATTTTGGAATAAAATTACTTTTACCCTAAAATTGGGGGACATGTGTTTACACCAAAATTTGGAGGAAGAATTGCAAGGACTCGAAAGCTCCCAAGATCATGTCATCAAGGAATCGATTGCATGAAGGTCGGTATCAGCTAATTCTAATGCAACATTAGAATCGGCTTTCTTCAGATAGCGCCAGCAGATAACGACAAAAGCTACGATCGGCGTCGGGAAAAAATATGTTGGACTCTACAAAAAGGGAAAGATTAGGGTCCAAGTTATCTTAAATTAGGAATGTTTTCTCTTAGGCCAAAAATTGTGATGAGTCATGCTTAAGTAGGAATCATGCGTAGGTTCCGGGTATAAATATTGGACCTCGGCTATTGTAAAGGACACACAATCAATCAAACACAAGTTACTTACTTTTTTTTGGATCCGGCCACCCCTTAAGAGTAGGAGTAGAGTAGATCTCGGTGAGTTCTTCAGTGAGCAGGGCTGCATCGGTTCGGCCGACCTCTGGCTTGTCTGTAAGTACTGTCATGGCTTATACTTCTGTTCGTACGGCTGCATCGATCCGGTCGACCTCCACTGCGACTCTGGTATAAGCTAGTTATCGACTCTTGTTTAGTTCAAGTACGGCTGCATCGATCCGGTCGACCTCCACTGCTCAAACTAGATTAAGGTCAAGTTATCGGCTCTATCTAAGGGTGGTGTCCTTCGGATAGATTCATTAAGTTACCGATATTGCTTATTGCTTTCATTATTTATTTAATTACAACAATATCACTTCGCCCAATTGGGATTGATCTAGATCGGCCTTATATTATGTTTAACCCATCATTTATTAATCTAAATTGATCTAATCTGCTCTTCAAACGATGAGTTATGTTTTATCGACTGTTTTATGTTAATCTTGATCGTGCATAGTGTGCGGTTAAGGCATGTTTGGTCTTGAATAGATCTATTGGCTAACGAGAACCATTCCATGGCCTGTTATCACGGCATGTGTGATTCTGCCTCATACCCCACTGTTAGCACCATGGAGTGGGGATCGTTATTTGGTAGATCTGTTCCTGATAGGGTATGACTTTAAGTGTGCACTATGCTTGAATCGGCTGTTTTAGCCGATATCAAGTGTTTTCACATATGCAGTTCACGTCACGAGAGCATTAAAGTAAAGATAGATTGAAAGATATGTTAGCCCCATGATCTTATTATTGTATTACGGCATGCATGATTCTACCTCATGCTCCACTAATATTAGTAATAAGTTAGGGTCGTCGAATTTATCGTTGTTTCTACGGCCTACATGATTCTGCCTCATGCCTCACTGGTCATAACGATAGATGAGATCTAATATGTTCATTAGATTTATCTCTATTAAATGGTTAAATGATGATGAACTGTTTCTTTTATATAAAAAGGGATTCGGTTACTTGCAGTCATTGGCTTAGCATAAACTGGTTATTGTTGACTTTCTATTGCCATTGATTAATATTTGTCTAAATAACAAGATTCATCCTGAACGATAACCAATTTTCCTTTCATAACTCCATGAGTTTTAACTGATTTATTCTTATGAGTATGCTGGAATCGGCTATTTAGTTGATCTCCTTCCACATCGGCTCTCAGAGCCACACATTTAGGACTGTCTGGCAACACCGGCATGTTTTGTCTTAAATTACTGATTAGCTTTCTCTCCTTGTCAATTATAGGGTCAAATTGACTAGCACGTCTCGGGAGGAGTACGCGGGATCGATAATCGCTGCGTTGAAGCTAGGTGGATCTCCAGCTTCATCAAGTAGACCCTTTCGGCTTGCTCGTGTGCCTCGGCACGGGACGAAATCTTGTGCTGACACATACTAAAAAGCAAATGGGCTAACATAGGCTTCTTAGACCCCTTGCGAATCAATGAGAAGACATGTTTAGGTATCCATGGATGTGACGTGGAAGACCTGAAAGTGAGATTGATTGCTGTTTTTGATGAATTCAAGATGAAGAACAAAACCCACATACTTCTAGCCTACAACTACGAGTATGTGTTCTCGGCTTTTAATTTTATGCTTCTTTTTTCGTTAAGATTATTCAATAATTAGGATTCTATGATTGCAGCAATCATTTCAACTTCATTTGTGTCAATCTTGCTAAAAATCTGATCGAGGTGTGGGACTCGAAGAAAAACCATTTCATCGTCTGGATGCATTGGTGGCAGTGCTAAATTAGTAAACGATTCTAATAACATATTATTTTGTAATCACACATATCGGTGGGACGTAGGTCCCATTCAAGGTTGTCAAAATGGAGGGGACGTACCTAAAACAGCCGGCGGGAAACAATGAATGCGGGTTTTATGTAATGTGGGCAATGCTTCGCTACATCGGCAGGAAATCAGAAGAAGCAGATAAGTTGGTGTGTATAATCCCCATTTCATTTATGTCTGTTAATAATTTAATAAAATAATTTACTGATTCCTCTTTGGATATCATCTTTTTTGAACGACAGCGCAAAAAATATAACCACGAAAGGCTGTTAGACATGGAGATCGTCGCACTGCAATCGGAGCTGGCAAAATTCATCTTAGCCGAGGTATTGGAAAAAGATATAGTATTTTCCATCGCACAATTCATGAAGTTCAAGGACCAGTATGGCCTAGAGCGGCTCGCTAGATTATTGTAAGAAGTCCGAGAAGCATTGCACAATCCGTGAAGTCGGAGAATATTTCTTTTTTATTTTGAGGGGTCGAGATCTTGATAAGAACATATAACCATAACATTTGTAATGTTTAATATTGATGGACCTGTCGTCTACGTAGCGTATATAAAGCAAAACCTAATTTCATGAAAAAAATAGAAATTAAAATAAATTATAAAATAATAAAATGCGAACGGGACATCACTGTCGGTTAGCAGCAAACTGGCAGTGTTGTCGTAACCATCACTGCCGGTTAGCAACAAACTGGCAGTGTTGTTATAACTATCACTGCCGGTTAGCAACAAACCGCCAGTGATGGTCATGATGGCATTGCCGGCTTGAGCACCAAACTGGTAGCGTTAGATTAGCTATCACTGTCGGTTCTTGTCACAACCGGCAGTGATTCTTACGATAACACTGCCGGTTGAATCATAAACTGACAGTGATGTTCGCGGTTACACTACCGAGTGGTCTCATGAACTGGCAGTGTTGGTGGACCTGAATTCTGCCGGTTTTAGAAAAAAACCAGCAGTGAAGTTGAAGAACACTACCGGTTTGTAGGAACCGACAATGATAGCTAACCCTCATTACTGTCGATATGGTTGTGCCGGTTCAAAATCCGACAGTGATGAGGTGTTTTGAACCGACAGTATTGTCGTGATCTGGGGTAGTGAGGAGTGGTCTAGCTAAGTAGCCCAACCTAGCCGATGGAAGGTTTTATGCATTTCTTGTGTGCTTATCGCCATCTTGTGCGCTAAGCTATATAGGAGAGAGTTTCCTCAATGAGAAGGGACATGTAAGAACTGAAGAAGAATTCTACCAATACAATCATGTCCTTGCTATCTTCTTCTTCTCCTCCTTTTTCTGCTTCTCCTTCTCCTTCTCCTTATATTTCTTCTTCTCCTTCTTCTTGTTCTTCAACGTATTCTTCTCCATCTCCTCCTCCCCCTTCTTCTTCTTCTCAACCATCTCCCTCCCGCAGCGATGTGAGAGGCGCTCTCCCTCATGGCCTCGGCGCGATGGCCTCACCATGGGGAGCTGGGGCTCCCTCTCGCATGGCGACGCGACGGCCTATGTGTGGGGAGCGGCGGTGCAAGGAGCAGGCTCCCTCGCGCGCGGTGGCCTTGGCATGAGATGGCAGCGCGGCATGCTCACCATAGGAGGAGCTCAGCGTGGCGTCGGTGAGACGAGCTTGGCGCGGCGTCGCAACTGCCGTTCCAGCATGGTCCTGTCGGGCCGTCGTGCCTATTGGCACGGCACTGCACGGCTGAGTCCCCATAAGGCCATGCCTGGGTCGAGGGTTAGGCATCGTGACATGACATGGCACGGCATGACAGCGTCGCCATGCCCCCATCGTGTCGTGCTTCACCGTGTCAGTGTCGTGCCATGCCTGAGCAGCCCATTTAGACATCTATAGCAGAAGCTAGGAGACCTTAATCGTATCATGGTCTAGTTTTTTCCTTGTTTGTTGCGCTCACTAGCTGGGATGAACTTTCTTTTTTCACGTGTGTGCAAGCTTAATGGCTTTGGTTTGTATTCTGACTATCATTTGTGTACCATCTACGGATGGTAGAGACGGGAACTTTGTTCCCTTTATAAAAAATCCTATACCAAAAGTTATAGTGCTTGACAAGATTTAAAACTTTATAGTTAAAACTTTTTTCATTTGAGTTCATTTAGTAGACAAAGTGTTCAATATAAAATTAGAAAATATTAATATAAAAATATCATCTTTTATATGTAGTCACAAATGAGGGTGTGATGTAGTGATAGAGAGATGCTAATGTTTTTTTAGAATCAGGCAGGAGAGCTGTTGATTATATTAAAAAAGAAGATGAAGCCTAGACTGGGCAAAATAAGAAAACAATACAACTATGGTCGGTTGGATTGGTCCATCAACGCGAACTGAACTTAAACTCAAGAGAAGAAGAAAAACAACTTTGTCCTGTCGAAATGGGACATCGACATGGACCACAGAACACACGTTCAACCGCCTTCGAACCACCACAAGCATGTCACCACACTACACCGCCAAAAACCGGGTGACGGAGTCGTCAAGACGAGAACGTCGTCGTCATCGCTCTCGCTATCGTTGTCGATGCTGTCCCACACCAAGGTAGCCTGCTGCTGAGCAGGGCTAACCGCTGTAGTCCGATGCAAGCCATCGCTGCCTCTAGCGCTCGCCAAGCCGACCCATCCATCGAGATCCAAGCGCTCACACCATAGCATCCAGTACCTAGCTGCCCCATTGAAGGTAGAAGTGCCACACACGTCCTCCAGCTGTCAGTCAGAATGCCTCCTTGTGTCGGAAATAGCCGTCACTAAATGGGACCGTCTGCCACCACACCACGTAGGTCACCTCGGTAACGCAAATATGCTGGCCACCACCTCCCACGTCAGCCTCATCGCCAACTCCATGGCGACCTCCCACGTCGGCCTCCTTGCCAACTTGTGGTCGCAACTAGCATATGCTCCCACCAAACCATCGCCCTCCAATGCCAAGCAGAAGCGAGACCCTCTGATCATTGCGCCAACGCCCTCCTCCTAACCACCTTCCTCCATCGTGGACACCGCAAACTTGAATTCTCAACTACGCCTCCACCTTCCTTGCCACGATGTTGGCCGCTGCAGCAAATTGATTGAGCATGAGCTTCCAAAACGACGCCTACAAGAAGGGACGCGACGCCACCGGTGCCACCGTTGCCTGACCAGAAGGTCAAGGTTTTCGCCCAGGGAAGACAGCGCAAAGGGGAGAGGACCGTTCGATTGACGCTTCCAAGGAAGAAAACGGCGCCCGGAGGCGTCACCGTCATCGACCCAAGAGGGACAAAGCTTTCGCCATGGCGCCTCAACCTCGTGCACAGCAACGGCCATGACCCGTCCGCTATGCTAGCCGCTGCCCCGCCTGGCCGAGCCACCCACTGTCGTTGATGCTAGTGTTGAACCACAGGTCATGATGAGTTGGATTCCTTAAAGATGTAATTTTTTAATTTTTTGGCTTTTTGAAATTATTTCCTGAGGTGTGCATCTTAACGTGTCTGCCTCCTAAGCCGGGCGTGAACATCGTATCCGAAAGTCTTCTGCATCAAAGGGCATTTTTGCACGAAAAGGCATGTAGCCTAATGGTTACAAGAGCCTCACTAGCACCTTAGGCCTTGGGTTCTGACTCCCAGTGGGAGCGAATACTCCAGGAATTATCGGCGTTGTGTTTTCAATGGTTGGCGACTTTTCCGTCGACAACGAGGTGCATGTGGTGACTTCGTCAATCTCGGGGATTGACGGCCTAGTCTTTAAAAATACTCATAGGGGTAGAATTTACGTGTATGCTTTCATAAGAGCGAGTGTCTGTGCGTTGTGAGCATCTGTGTTCTACTGTATCATCTAGGAAAGGGTATTTTTGCGAGCCACACGACCATAGAACAAAAGGTGGAAGTAGGTGGATAATTGGCTCCTACTTTCTGCCACCATGTTCCCGGTAGAGTACTCGTGCTCTACACCTGTACATATACCCAAGTAATTGTTGAGCACCATGCAATTAGCATGAAGGGGGCCCACCCACTAGCTAAACTATTCATCTCTGCTGTGCTACTATACTATACCACCTTTGTCCACTCACTCACCACATACTCTCTCTTGCCACCACCATATATGCAGTTGCAGTCGATCTCTCTTCTCTACTACATACATGAGCACGCAGTTTCATCGTCGTCCTTCTCTCCATAGAAACACAGACACCTGCTTCTTGTTCACCTCGATCATCTCCCTCCCTTCCACCGTACTACCACCCTCGCCCTGGATTATTACCTCCATAGCTTTGATATCTGATATCTCTCGCCGATCGATTCCCTCCTGGAATCCAATCCGATGCGGCGGCCACCACCACCACCATTGCCAACCTAAGTGGCGTCCTCTGAGAGGTTGGCAGCGAGCTACATCAGCGAGAAGCCTAGGACGCGCAGTATATCTCGGAATGTGCTGTCTCCCAACATCCGCGAAGCGATTCTCCCTCACCCTCGAACCCGCCTATATAACCATCGCCATGGCTCCCCCTCCCAACCCCCACCAGAGCTAGCTAGCTACCTACCTACATCACTGTTATCGAGCTCGGTCGGTCGCCATCATCGGCGTAGACGACGACGGCATAACTAGCCAGAGCTAGCCATGGTGAAGTTCTCCAAGCAGTTCGAGGGGCAGCTCGTCCCCGAGTGGAAGCATGCCTTCGTGGACTATTGCCTGCTCAAAAAGGATCTGAAGAGGATGCAGCAGCAGCACGCCCGGCTGTTGCTTGGCGGGCATCATGCTGCCGACCGTTGCGAAGCAGGCCTAACCGACACACAAGAAACAGCCGGTCATCACGCGGAACGGGCCTCTCTCTCCCTGTCCCAGTGGCTCTTGGACAGGCTCCCTGCTGCTCTCTTCGGCGGCTCCAATGCTCCCAACAAGGATCATGGGGTCATACACGTACGATACCAACTAACACTTGCAAGCTGCACCGTATTGTACATGCACCATGCGTCCATGTCCATGCATCATAGTCCTTGACTCCTAGCTATGTTCTGCCTCCATCCTACTAGACCTCACGTCAAAAAAGATCTTACTTGTTCGCGTTCAGTAATTCGTCACACATATTGACATATATGCTGCAGGTGCACCGGCGGAAGCTGGCGGGGTCGGCGAGCAGCGGCGGCGACGAGTACGAGACGGAGCTGCTGGAGCCGCCGTTGGCGGACGCCGACGCGGCCGCGGCGCGGGAGTTCTTCGCGCGGCTGGACGCGCAGCTCAACAAGGTGAACCAGTTCTACAAGGGCAGGGAGCAGGAGTTCCTGGAGCGGGGCCGGTCCCTGCGGCGGCAGATGGACATACTCGCCGACCTCAGGGCGGCCAGGGAGGACCCCTCCGCCGCCTCCGCCGCCTCCGGTGAGTAGCAGTGTACATAAAGGCGAAGCTCTGATCGACTCGACGACGGCCGTAGCTAGCTAGAAATTAGGATGCCGGCCGGCATAGCTAGCGTGCGTGCGTGCGTGCGAGCGTCGTCGTGTCGTCGCATGGATGGCGAGAGCGCGAGGTTACGTGAGACGACATGTCACGCAGCCAACGCGGCGAACGGGGGCGCTGAGCTTGAGTGGTGAGGTGACTGCTGACTGGTGAGGTCAAGTCCACCGTCCATGTCGAATGCTTTGCTTTGCTTTGCTTGAGCTTGAGGCGTGTGAGCAAGGAGTCACTAAGCCCTGCCCAGGAATATATCGGCCCCTCTCCCCTTTTTATCGTCTCGTCGTGTGCGATGTCTTTAGTTAGTTGTGTCTGCATTTGGCACGACCGCATTCACATTGTTCTATTGTTTTATTTCATCTCGAATTTATTTAGTGTTGCCTTAGCTTTTAGAACCCCTTTAACTGAGTCCTTGCCAGTCTGCGCATAAAACAGAAAATCATGGACCTGATGCATTCACATGTAGTCACATGAGCAAAAACTAGATATTATTTATACGATACATAACATCTGGATGCCTCTGTGATTATAGAAAGATAAGAAGCATCATATAAAATTCCATGCATTATTTGTGCTGCTAGTAGCCCATGACTCCGGAAAAGGCAGAATTCCTTCCTTTCAATAATACTAGTACTAGTGCAGCGCATCTATAGTTTATGATCATGTTTCCTCAGTGATAAAATAATGAGTTAAATGCACCAGAGGTCCATTAATTTATGAGAAGGTTTCGATTAGCTCCATTAACTTCTAAAGTGGATTTTTGGGTTCATAAGCTTTGTCGTTGTAAACTAATAGTCCAAAACCAGCCACGTCAACACCAACATCTGATGTGGCCATGCCACATAGGCAGCTCCTAGGTCAGACCATCATGCCAGCCGGCCTGGGCATGCCGTGGCACTCTGCTCGCGTGTCACGAGACGAGAAAAAGGAGGCGGGCGCTCTGCTGCGAGCCCTACTTCGCGCTGAGCCTTGAGCGAACGGCCGCTTGGCGATCTGAAGCGATGTGGAGTCAGCAGCTGCTGCGCTGCTGCGAGAGAGCGTTCGACGAAGAAATCTTGAGGCGCCTTGACAGCGGAGCGGCGCTCCACGCTGGCGCGGGGTGAGATCGCTGAAGCTTGTTAGCTTGCTTCATGCGCGAAACATGCGAGCAATGGCGCTGCTCCCGTTCGGTGAGAAGCAGCGAAAAGGCATGCACCGACGAAGAGCAGATGGTGCGGGGCGCGCTATTAAATGCGTTGATTACGTCGATCGCCGCAGGTGGCGTCGATCGATCTCCCGCGTTGGCGTCGTGTGCGGAGATGTGGCATTGCCTCTGGCTTGTTAGCTTGCGCGTGAAACGTGACGCAAGCACACGGGCATGCCTGCATGCATGTCGCAGCTCGGCGCACTCGGCGGCGTCGTGGTCCACGGCTTTGACGATGTAGATGGCATGGGCGTTACGAATCGATCCGCCCGGTGATTGGCGTGCGTGGTTAAGCCGGCCGACCTCGCCCTCACCGAGTTCAACGTACTGCTCTTTCGGCGGCGCGACTTCCACCACACGCGCCGTTCCTCCGTCGGCGTTGACAATGGAACTTCGGTGTAGCGTCGCGTGAACCTGACGAACCGTCGCGGTGCTCACGACGCAGCCGCGCCAGCCGATCGTCGAGACGCGCATCACATGCATGTTGCAGCTCGTGCGTCAAGCTAACAAGCGTGAGGCGACCAATGACAACGCCAACGTGGAGCACGGATAGCGCAGCGGCTGCTCGCTTCATCTCGTTTCTTCGATGACTTCTTTCTTTCTCACCGAACGGAGCAGCGCCCAATCGTTTTCACGCTGATGGCACAGACTTACGCCGCCGTGCGCGTGTGCGCGCGGTTCTTTTTCCTCCAGCAGTTAATTGCTGACTCAAGATCGCATCTGCATCTCGCGGCTCAAGGCTGTGGTGGCTGCTCGCAGAGCGCCTGCCTCCTTTTTTTTCGTGTGGACGCGCGAAAGCCAGTGCCGCGGCATGCCTGTGCCGGTACCGGGCATGATGGTTTGACCTAGAGTCGCTTATGTGGCATGGCCACATCGACATGTTGGTGCCGCTTGTATCGGTTTTGGACTATTAGTTTACGACGATAAAGTTTATGGACCCAAAAATCCATTTTAAAAGTTGATGGACCAAATCGAAACCTCCTCGTAAGTTAATAGACTCTGATGCATTTAACTCTAAAATAATATCTGAAGACGTTCGCATTAGAAATTGGTGATTTGGGCTTATTTGGCGCCTCCCTCACATGGGCACTATTCACATGAACCAGCCAGCAGTACTTCTCTCTCACATAAACGAACCAGCACCGATATGAACCAGCCAACCAAAGAGGCTGATACTCACTCCGTTCCAATTAGCCCTGCTAACGGGTTGGGTGGAAACGGGTTTTTTGGGTTGGGTGCTGGCGTGGGGTTTGTTTGGATGGGTTAGAACGGGTCGGGGTGGGTCGGGTTAACAGCAAACGCGGGTTGGGAGGGGTTGGGGCGGGTTTGAATGGGGAGCGCCGGCGGCGGCCGGCGAGAGCGGGAGAGAGATGGCAGAACCCGCGGTGGGCGCCGTGAGCCTACTGCTGGTCGTGATTCGCAAGGAGGCGGCGCTGCTGGGCGTGGGCGGCATGGGTGCCGACGTGCTGTGAGATGCAGAGCATGAAGAGCTTTCTGGCGCCTCGGGCATGATCCACAAGGAGGCGAGGACAGCCAGCTCGGCTCGGGCGTCGCCTGGGGGAGAGGAGGAGGGCCAGGGGCCACCGCGCGCGGCGCGGACGTCACCGGTGGGAGAGGGGAAGGGGGGAGGGCGCGGCATCCTCGCGCCGTAGCTGCGAGGGCAGCTGGCGCGGCTCGAGCGTCGCCGGGGGGACCTGGTGGTGACTCCTGATCGGACTGCAGTAGGACCCACAGCGGCCGCCGATGCCGTTTTGGGCTCTCTCCGCGACGGCGCCGATTTGGTCGCGGCGGCGAGGCATCACATCAGCGCGGGATTACAGGGATGCTAGGACAGATGGGTGAACCCGCTTCCGTGGGACGGGTTGGGAAGGGTTATTTGCTTCAATTTTTCGGTAGGGCTGGGTTTGGGGAACATCCTGATAGCCTGCGGGTCGGGGTGGGTTTCGGCTTTGTCTACGCAGCAACCATGTGTTCAACATATAAATTTTTTTATATTATAGAATTAAGTCTATTCTTCTTCTATATCTAACTTTTTTCTACTTCTAGATAATTAAAAATCATAAAATCACATATCCACAAATCACAAAAAATAATTTTTTTCTATAAAATGACAAATCACAAATGGCAGAAGAAGAGGTGCCCTGCTCGTGACATCACGTCAAAGCTCCTGTGGCTCTGTCAGCGTCAGTCCACAGGGACTGTTTCCACGCACGCACAGCCAGCCAAAGCAACAGACATACAGCCAAAGCAAAGAATAAAAAATTATATGTTTTTTTCTCCTAAAACATACGTGTATTATATAATATTTTTAAAGCATTTTCGTTTTCTACATATATATATAATATATATATATATATATATATATATATATATATATATATATATATATATATATAGACATAGGGTACAAGTCCATAGCAAAATCTGTGTATTCGTAGAAAAACGTCTTAAATTTCGAACGGAATGAGTAATATCATCATTATTTTCTTCCTACTCAAAACAGAGGATGAGTTCACGAGGTATGCGATGACGTCAGCATCAGACACGGACCAGCTCCAGCTGACCGAGCAAGAAGAAACCACAGCGACCATGAGCAATGATCCCGGCGTCGTCACTGCTCAAGAGGACCAGCAGCAGCAGGATCTAGAAGGCTCTGGAACCTTGGTGGGGAGGCCGTTGAGCGGGTGCGGGAGGAAGAGCCTGAAGATCACCATCCCCCTGACCACCCCCTCCAGGACGATCTCCGCGCTGACGGACATCTTAAGGGACGAGCTCGCCAGCAGCCAGTTCTCCAAGAAATGCGACCCCGACGGGGGCGTCGGGAAACAGAGCATCAACAAAACCAAGCTCCGGCACGCGGAGAATATGATCAAGCGCGCCTTCGTCGAGCTCTACAAGGGCCTGGGCTACCTCGCCACCTACCGGTAAGCGCGGAAGCGCCGCTCATTTCTTCGTCGTTCTCCTGCAGCCAGAACTGCAAAATGGCAACACTGAATGTTTTGGCGATGTGCAGGAACCTGAACATGATGGCATTTGTCAAGATTTTGAAGAAGTTCGAGAAGATTACTGGGAAACAGGTCCTGTCCATATATCTCAAGGTGGTCGAGAGCTCCTACTTCAACAGCTCCGATCAGGCATGTGTCACCCACATATATATACTACATTTGCTCTGTCCCTCTGTCAGTCTACGAGTATTCTGGAATCTGGAGCACTGAAGCTGACGAGCAGAGGACACGCTGCTCTTCCATCCGAGTTCACTGCAGGCGCTGAAGCTGATGGACGAGGTCGAGGACATCTTCGTCCGGCACTTCGCCGGCGACAACCGGCGCAAGGCCATAAAGTACCTCAGGCCCGCGCAGCGCAGGGACTCGCACGCCGCCACCTTCTTCACTGGGCTCACGGCCGGCTGCTTCGCCGCGCTGTTCGTGGGCTACTGCGTCATGGCGCACATGGCGGGGATGTACTACTACTCCACCCCGGCGCCACCGCCACCCCGCGCACGCGGTGTTGTCGCCGGCGGCGGTACCGGCTTTGGCGACTCGGTGTCGGTGTACATGGAGACCGCGTACCCGGTGCTGAGCATGTTCGCGCTGCTGTTCCTTCACCTGCTCCTCTACGGGTGCAACATGGTGGCGTGGCGCAGGTGCCGCGTCAACTACTGCTTCATCTTCGAGTCGTCGCCGCGGCCCGCCGGCGGCGGGGAGCTCGGGCCCCGGGACGTGTTCCTCGTCTGCGCCGCGTCCATGGCCGCCGTCGCCGGCGTCATGTTCGCGCACCTCGCCCTCGTGCTCAGGTGGGGCTACCACGCGTCGCCGCACGTCCAGGCCATCCCCGGATTCTTGCTCCTGGTGAGCCTCTCTCTAGGTGCCCACTGCTACAACTATTTCTGTCCTGATGCTCCTCGTGTCCTGGCTGCTGGAGAATCGAAGAACATGCTTCCGCATATGCTCCTGCTGCAGCTGCTCACGATCGAGAATGAGAATCATGGAATGTGTTCGATGCACTGTAGGTGTTTCTGCTCCTGCTGCTGTGCCCGATCAACGTCGTGTACCGGTCCAGTCGGTTTCAGTTCCTCAGGATACTGAGGAACATTGTGTTGTCACCGCTCTACAAGGTACAGCATCAGCAGCACTTGCACTTGTTCTGTTCTGACCAGTTATTCTCTGATACGAGTCTTTGCACGATCTTCTTTGGACCAGACTGGACCAATGCACAGCCTGATTGTTTCTGAATGTTTGCAGGTTGTAATGGTAGACTTCTTCATGGCCGATCAGCTTTGCAGCCAGGTACGTACTACAACTAGTCGGTTCAAGAATTTGACAAATTTCTGTCGATCGCTTGAATGAATCCATAGATGATGAAGATGAACATCTAATCTGACAAAAGAGATGGCAAAATGAGCAGGTGCCTATGCTACGAAGCCTGGAGTACTTGGTGTGCTATTACATCAGTGGGAGCTACTGGACGCAGGAGTACGGCTACTGCACCAACACCAAGCACATCAGAGACCTGGCCTACGCCGTCTCCTTCCTGCCTTACTATTGGAGAGCCATGCAGGTGACGAGTTCTTTCCTGCTGCAGAGTGCAGAGTCCTGAACTCTGAATGTCTGAAATGTATTGTTGGGTGTGCAGTGCGCAAGGCGGTGGTTCGACGAGGGGGACACGAGCCACCTGGTGAACCTGGGCAAGTACGTCTCCGCCATGCTCGCCGCCGGCGCCAAGGTGGCGTACGAGAAGGACAAGAGCCTGGCGTCGCTGTCGCTCCTCGTCGCCGTGTCGAGCGGCGCCACGGTGTACCAGCTGTACTGGGACTTCGTCAAGGACTGGGGTCTGCTCCAGCCCAACTCCAAGAACCCCTGGCTCAGGAACGACCTCATCCTCAAGAGGAAATCCATATACTACTTGTCAATGGTACGTCCCTCAGCTAATCACCGTGCTGAGGAAGGTTTGGTTGCAGTGTCTTGCAGAACAAAGTGCTTGCTTGTTCAGAGTTTCAGTCTGTCCGACCGAGCGATCTCAAGGATCAAAACAAAACCCTGATCACGCACGAAGATTACCAACCCAAAAAAAACTTTAGACTCAGTATCCAATATTAAATTTCCGACCATAATCTCTAGATGGACGAGTATGCTGTTTGTTCTGCACTAGTGAAGCATCACGTTCCAGAAGAACCAATGGCTCGAGTGAAATGTTCTGATTCCTGTCTGAACTTTTTTTTTTCAGGGACTGAACCTTGTGCTGAGGCTTGCTTGGCTGCAGACCGTCATCCATCCAAATTTTGGTAGTTTGGATTCTAGGGTCACTTCCTTCTTTCTAGCGGCTCTCGAGGTGATCCGTCGTGGGCATTGGAACTTCTATAGGTAAAAGCCTTATAATACTACAGTTCTGCACAATCTCATTAATTCTTGAAACAACAAACACATTTGAAAGTCAGAGACTGAACCAGATACTGAAAATTTCAGGCTGGAGAATGAGCATCTGAACAACGCGGGCAAGTTTCGGGCGGTAAAGACGGTTCCACTGCCTTTTCATGAAGTGGACGAGGACTAATGCACAGCTACTGAACCATCTGACCATCACTGCTAGATCAAACACTTTGTTCCTTCAACATTCTGCTGAATTTTTTTGAACTCAAGAGGTGGAGAGGTCCTTAGCTGTTCATGCGTGTAATTCCTTCAGGGGATGGAATGGCATCTCTATGTAACCGAAGATGCTGAAATCATTTGTTCGTTCCTAGATGCCTCAAGGTGTAAATAAGAGGCTCCGCATTTCGCAGTATTTTGTCTGAGGAAGTGTGAGTCTTTATTCCAAAATTAACGAAAAAAATGGATACAGAACATGTCAAAAAATTACCACAAGCCACAATCCAATGGTTCCTATAACAAATCCCGCAGATAAACCTCACCGGCCTATAATGGTGCAACATGAACAGAAACAGAGGAAATAATTACACCATGAGCTCGTACACTGATATATGGATCTCTCTCTGGGATTTACCACGCTAGCGATAGCAAAATCGCCGCCATGGCGGTATGCAGGACGACGGAGGCCCAGTGCTGGTGCTGCCGGCTGCTCGCATTCTGCAGAAAAGAAGCAAAAAAAACATTGTGATCATTCCAACTGAGAAAATGTGAAGTGTTGTCGCCTAATAGGATAGTGATTCGGGCATTACCACATCGGACGCTGACGGTGCAGGGCCGGACACGTCTTCCAGATCAGCCGGCGACGGCGCGGCGGGAGCAGGCGGGCTCAGCGGCTGCGGCGCTTCCGCGGGCGCCTCCTTCTTGCCGTGTTGCTTCTTCCTCCTCTTGTGCTTGTTCTTGCCCTTGGACGGCGCCTCGGCGGGCGGTATCTCCGCGGGCGGCGCGGGGGCCTCGGCCACGGGCGGGGGCGTCGTCGCGGGAGGCAGCGACGCGGGCGCCTCGGCCGGGGGCGGTGTGGCCGTCGGCGGAGGCGCCGCGGCGGGCGGCAGCACGGCGGGTGGGAGCACCGCGGGCGGCGTCGTGGGAGGTGGCGTGACCGGTGGCGGCGTCACCGGCGGGGGTTTGGCCGGCGCGACCGGCGGCGGCTTTGCTGGTGCGACAGGGGTGGCGGTGGGCGCTGGCGTTGTCGGGGTGGCAGTGGGCGCCGGCGTCGCCGGGGTCGTGGGTGCAGCCGGGGTCGTGGGTGCGGCAGGGGTCGTCGGTGCAGCCGGAGTCGTCGGTGCGGCCGGGGTCGTGGGCGCGGCAGGAGTCGTGGGCGCGGCAGGGGTCGTGGGTGCGGCCGGGGTCGTGGGTGCGGCAGGGGTCGTGGGTGCAGCAGGGGTCGTCGGTGCAGCCGGAGTCGTGGGTGCGGCCGGGGTCGTGGGTGCAGTTGGCGGTGACTGCGCCACGGCGGCGGCGAGGTGGAGCACGAGGAGGGCGCCGAGCACGGCGAGGCGGCGCCATTGCCGGAGCAGCGGCGCGGCCATGCTGCCGGCGGTGGCGGTCTGCTTGTTGGGGGTGCGTGCGGATGCTGAGCTCCCTGGTGGTGGTGGGAATGCGATCGATGGATCTCGTGGCGATGAGGAGCGTAGCAAGCGAGCAGAGTATATATGAGCCCTGAGCGTGCGCGCGCGCGCGGGATGTATGGAGTTTGGAGTATGGTAGTGGCTTGGGAGTGAAGGGAGTCGGGTGAGCGTGCAGATCGACGCGAATGGCGACACGACAACTGCCTTGACACGCTAACCGACTGCCTTGTTCTAGTTCCTAATCTTTTTTTTTTCTTCCTTGTTTAACCAAACCAATTGAACGGGCAACAGAAGCTTCCTTTTTGCCTTTAAAAATTGGGAAAGCTATTGCTACTTTCGGGTATTTCATTTCATCTTCGTCTCAGCACGTGGATCTCTTCTTCCTCACTCTTCTCCAAATCCGAGTGTTCTGAGGCCATCAGCAACAACAACAAAAAAAAGGGAAACACTCTTTGCCATACGTGTGACTAACTCTTTCTTCGCCCCTTAGGAAAAGCTAGCAAAGAACATTTTTTTGTGGAGAGCCGCACATAATAGTCACCCTCTCAGGTCTAACCTGGAGTTTAGAGGCATAGACATTGAAGAACAGATGTGTTGTCTGTAATCGGAATGGCGAGGATGGAGGTCATCTTTTCTTCAAATGTCAAATGTCAAATGGCAAAAGGAACTAGGGTGGGCTGGATTGGGTGTCGAAGAACATCAAGAACGATGTACTAGCTGCCATTGTCTCTGCACGTGAGGCAGTCCGATACATTCTATGTTTGAAAAGGGATCCTCAAATGAAAATTGCGATCGGGGTGCGGCTGTGGTGGTCAGAAAGGAATAGAATCAGGGAGGAGGGGAAAAGAAGACCTATTTCGCTCATTGTTAAATCAATGGAAGCTTATGTGGGAGAGATTATATAGTCAACTTCAAAAGAACCAAGGGGCAGAACTAAAAGGAAACAGGTGTGGATGAAACCAGCTTTGGACTTCCTGGAGATCAATTGCGATGCCTCCTTTCGGAAGGGAACCGGAGATAGAGAGTGGGGTTACATCATTCGAGATAATTAGGGAGACATGTCATAGGAGGAAGGGGCGGTTAGCTCATCGGAATCACAAGGCTCATGGTTGAAACAGATGCTCTACCGGCGAAGCAAGCGATGGAATCGAAAGGCTAGGGTCTATCAATAGCGGGAAGGTTCAGAAATAGCCGACTGAATTTTGTTTCTTTTCATATCAATGTTGTCTCTAAATCATGTAATAGGGTTGTCCACGCTTTAGCAGCGTTGGGATGCGAGAGTGGAGAGGATGATAGTGGATCCTCTTCCAGAATCCAGATTGTGTTCAGCTGATAGTGCAGCACATGAGTAATGGAATCCATTTTCATTTAAAAAAAGCTAGCAACAAAATTGTTCAATGATAGACGAACCAAACACCAACTTAAGAAACTGTGACACATCTAAACTATAGTGTAGCAATGTTTGACCATGAACCAAACAAGATTTTGGATTAAGTTAACTTTTAGTAGAGGCCAATGCCAAAGGCTAAGTGAATTGTCCAATAGACGGACACTTTAAAGGCATCTTAAATAAATAGGTAATACAACCTAGAATTTTGAGCTTGGGTATTCGAAATAGAAAGGATACCAAAATAACTTTTTGACAACCAAAACCTAATATTTGGCGTGTATAATATCATATAGTTGTAATTGTATAATACCCCCTCTCATTTCCAAATTGTAAGTTATTGTGGCTTTTCTAGATATATATAGCTTTTTGTATGCATTTAAATATACATGATGCATGTCTAGATACATACGAAAAGCTATGTACCTAGAAAATACATGACATTTTAGAATTTGGAACGGAGGGAGTATATAGCAAATATATAACACATAATCAAGCATAATTTCACCAATTAGTAGAATTTAAGCATAATTTAGAATTATTTAACATAAAAAAGTACCCATCGTTTAACATAGTAAAGTAGCAACATATGGAATATATAGTCATATGCTCATATATATATTAGGTTTTTAAAGGTATTGAATGTAAGACTTGATTGGATGAGGTGGGGGCAACCGGGCAGACGCGAGGAGGGTAAAAAAAATGAAATGTGGTATAGATATGCAGCCCGTTCGGCTGGGCTTATACGATCGTGGATTATAAGCTGAAACAGTGTTTTCCTCTCACACCAAACCAGCCAACAGTAAATAATGCACGATCGTTTACGACGAAACGAACAGGCTGATGGTTATTAAAAACCACATTTGCTTTGTATGACAGTAGAGCATAGGCTTTCATGCAAAGGTGTCGGTGCAGAAAGAGAGCCATGACACCATACACCTTTTTGATATGGGTGGCTTTTGAATCTTTGCTTCAGAACATGATAATGCAAGTCATATATATGAATGTTAGTTGATGCCTTGGTGGCGCATCTTCTAGCCGTATGTATCCCCACTATGCAGTACTATTGTACTTGTGTACATTGAAACATGATTAGCGTCCTGTTCGTTTGGGTTTGTTTGGCTTATAAGTCGTACTTTTTCAGTCAACGAATAATATTTCTCTCTCACACCAAATCAGCCAACGGTACTTTCAGCCATGGCTTATCAGCCAAATAAGCCCAAACAAATAGGGCGTAGGACATCCTGCGAGTTCCGGTATTAGCTGGTCGTATGTACAAGTACAACATAGGAGTATTTCTTTGAGAGTTTGGATCAGAGGGCTCATTTCTGCTCTTTTATATATTAGTTCGAATCTCATTAACCTAGCAGCTACTTCTGAGTTATATAGGCGCCCTCTATTTATTCCAATTTCCCGTTCCTGGCTAGCAAACATATATATAGCAAGAAGAAGTGGGGACACTGGACAGTGACAAGAGACCAGCAGCCCCTTCGCTTGCTCGTATCTGGCTTATAAGCCGTGGCTTATCAGCCAACGAACAGTATTTTTCTCTCACGCCAAACCAATCAACGTTACTTTCAGCCATAGCTTATAAGTCAAACCAGCCCAAACGAAAGACGCAGCACGCCAGAGCTGGTTCTCTCTCTCCATCGCCAGCTGCTAGTCAAAGTTGCTTGCATTTCACGATCAGCTGGCTGAGACGAAAAAGGGACGAATTTGAGGCGGTTTTCTCACTGCACGTCGGTCGAATTTAACTTGTGGCGAGCGTCACATGTTTTCCATTCCAGCTCAGCTCCGGTTTACCAACGCAACTACGCAAGCTAGCTCGACGTGTTAGGTCTACCTCGTTGCGCTGTTTGGTGAATGTGTAAGGTGACATGTCGCTGCGCACTGCTATGCTCTCGCTTGCGCTGCACGGGAACACTGTCGTCCTCCAGCACACATGAAAAAAAGAAGCACATCCTTTTATATATATGGATTGCCACTTTGCCAGCGTTGCATTTGCGTCTGGCCGTCTCTGGGAATGAGAATACACACTGCACGCAGTATCGGCCATGCTTATCAGTTATAATACAGTGTTTTTTTCTCACAACAAAACAGCATCGGCCGGCTTATAAGCCACAGAAATAATCAAGCGAACAGGGTGAAGCTTTTTCATGTACTAACAAACCTCTGTAAAATCTGGTTTGCTCCACTTCTTATGTGATATACAGTAGCTAGAAGAGTTCCTGCTGAGATTTCTAAAAGAAGAAAATAGGATCTAGCCAGGCTGTGACTTAACAGCTGAACGATACATCGCGTTTTAATCACGGGTTAGCTAGTCAGTCACGTCCCTCACTTTCTTGATATGCACTGCAGTCTGCACATAGTTCTGGAACCTTTAAAGGCCTTGGAAAGGCCAGAATGTTAGTATGTTTTCCTTTTTCACTTTTGATTTGAGGAAAGGCTAATAGCACTCTAACAGCTTGGCTATCCTTGTTATCGAGACTCCCGAGCTGTTGGAAGTGTCAGACAAGACTCGCAGGAAAAGGATGGGATGGAATGATCCACTTTTAGAAGACGTGTAGTTTTTTTTTTTTTTAAACAAAAATTAAACTTGGAAGAGTCTGCTAGGAAGGTCCAGTCAAACTGTAAGATCTCCTAGGGCGCTCATTAGAAGCGCGTCGTGTGTATGGTTAAACTCTACTTCTTCTTAATTACAATGATACGTAAATCTTTTGCGTATTCGAGAAAAAAAAAACTTGGAAGAGTTGACATCAGTGCCCAGCCCAATAATTGTATATGGTCTGGGCTGCAAACACCACAATGGCAGGCTGCGCTAGAGCCCATGCGGTCGTGCAAGAATGGGTGAGTACCAAGCCCAATCCTCTATCATAATCTGTATAATTAATTCCCCTCAAAAAATCTGTATAATTAATAAATTAATAATAAAAATAAATACTCCAAAAAAATAATAAATAATCTTACCACGATCTCTTCGCTCAAAAAAAATAATAAATAATCTTATCGACATCGTGACCGCTGCTGATGCCTGATGGGCGTGTTCGTTCCGTTCCGTTCCATCCCATCCCGTTACGTCTTGTCTCGTCTGCCAACGCACCGCGGCGTGGCGTGGTCGAGCCTCTACAGAAGCGAGCCGTGCCCGTCTCTCCCAAATCCCAATCCACTCCGCACTCCGCCCTCCGCCGCCGCCACCGGAAGAGCAAGTGGTAGCGAACACACTCACCACCCCTCTGGGCCCCTTCGCCCGCAGCCGCCCTGGCATAAAATCGACGAACTCTACTTCCTCTTCTCGGTCTCGCTCTCGCAGCTCTCTTGGGTGCGCTCATCGCCGGCGGCAGTGAGGCATCTTCGCCTCCGGCTTCCTTATTAGGAATCAACCCATCGATCGATCATGGCGTCGTCGAGCTCTGCTGGTACTACTAGTGATGGCAACCAGGGCCTCAAGGCTCGAGATGTCTGCATCGTCGGCGTCGCCCGCACGCCCATCGGCGCCCTCCTCGGGTCGCTCTCGTCCCTCCCGGCCACCAAGCTCGGCTCCATCTCCATCCAGGGTACGTACCCGCCGCGCCACTCGCTCGGCTCCCACGTTTTTGGCTGCTTCAACCGTGATCCGTCACCAAATTGCTGCGTCATGTGTGGTCCCTCCCAAATCCCAGGTGCTCTCAAGAGGGCGAAGGTCGACCCGGCTCTAGTGCAGGAGGTGTTCATGGGCAACGTCCTCAGCGCCAACCTCGGCCAGGCCCCGGCAAGGCAGGCGGCTCTTGGCGCTGGCTTGCCCAACTCCGTCCCCTGCACCACCGTCAACAAAGTTTGCTCCTCAGGAATGAAGGGTACTACTGCTACTAACTAGCTGTATAATTTTGTATATTGATTAATTATTGATTAGCCTTGCAACGTGAGAGCCTTATCCTGGAATGTTACCACCGACTTGTTGCAGCTGTCATGTTTGCGGCGCAAAGTATTCAGCTGGGGATCAACGATGTCGTGGTCGCCGGTGGCATGGAGAGCATGTCGAATGCCCCCAAATATGTGGCTGAAGCAAGGTTCACTACTATTCCCAAGTCATGTTATAGGCTAGAATACTTTTGTTGTAGGCGTCCTCTGTTGTACCTTGTGCTTACAATAAGCAGTGCAAATAAAATGCAGGCGAGGGTCACGGTTCGGACACGATGTCCTGGTTGACGGGATGCTCAAGGATGGCTTGTGGGATGTCTATAATGATTTCCCGATGGGAATGTGTGCTGAATTGTGTTCAGACCAGCACTCAATCTCAAGGGAGGAACAGGTTGCTGCTGTTCCTAAGCTTTATTTATGAATTAAAACATGTTTCTACTTATTTGCAACTAGTCTGGGCAGTGACTTATTCTTTCTTCTAGGATTCTTATGCTATCCTCAGCAATGAACGTGGAATAGCAGCTCGGGACAGCGGTGCATTTTCTTCGGAAATTATTCCTGTGCGTGCATGATTTTGATTGACCACAAAGCTCCTTTTGTGTGTTAGGCTTTGATACTTCAGTATATGGTACCAATCTCAAATATTTTGCTCTTTCCCAGGTTGAAATTCCTTCTGGTAGAGGGAAACCACCAGTAGTTGTGGACAAGGATGAGAGTCTTGCAAAGGTAATCTGGTCTATTAGTGTTGATTTTGATTGTTGCAGATTCATAAAAGAATTGTCTAGTGTCAGTATGAAAGTGACTGAACATACACGAGAACATCCACATTTAGCAGTATCCATAACAACAATTAACACAATTTCTTTTCCTCTTCAGATTTGACATTTTTCCTTTGATGTTCCATATGTGTAGTTTGATCCAGTAAAGCTGAAGAAACTTCGACCAACTTTTAAGAAGAATGGTTCTGTGACGGCTGGCAATTCTTCTAGTATAAGGTTTGCTTCCTTGTTACTCGGATCAGCCCTCTATAATCTATATAAATAACATGCAACCAGAGTCAATGGTATACCATATTCTAATAATTGCATTAGCAATTTATATTTGAGATTAGTACTTGTAACCTGGACAACCTCTTTTTGTATTGTTATGATACTCTTATAGCTACTAGAAACAAGATTACAAGAAAGGCTACAGTCGAGACAATAAGTAGATCTGAGTTGGTAATATCCTAGTAGTTGTAATTATTATGCCTTAAGCATATCTAAGATAAGATATGAACCGATTAGATTTGCATATATTCTTAGTTGAGCTTGTCAGAGAATATCTCTTATTGAAGGCAATTCATCAGTAAGCAATATTAAAAATGGAAACCACTCTCTCCTATATACCCTCATGGATGAAGCTGTCTCATGCCTCCCTTGTTTGTTGGCTGGACTCCTGTACCACTCCATGTACGTTATCAGACTACCTTTTGTAGACAGTGAAACCATGAGAAATTTCTTCACCAGTGAAAATCACAGGAATTAATCCTAGAGCACTGAAGCTAGGTCATTCAAGAGAGCCCATGCTGAGCATACAGTAGCAGTACACCTGCAATACTGTTGAGTGTTGAAAGCTTGAGTTTCCAGGGCATAAGAGATTGCCAGGGCACTATTCAATTGAGTTAACTAGGACTCAGATTTTTTTTTATTATTATATTTTTTTTGGGGGGGGGGGGGGGCGCATAAGCCTATTGCCAATCTTTTTTTCTCTAATAATGATGATTGTCCCATGTCTGAGCCACACACATAATTCTTATCCGTGTCCTAGAATTTGGTTTAGCATAAAGTCCCAACGAAATACATCGGGCTCATTAAGGACATGTACAACAATGTTGTGACTAGTGTTCGAACAAGTGATGGAGACACGGATGACTTCCCGATTAGGATAGGACTACATCAAAGGTCAGCTTTGAGCCCTTATCTGTTTGCCTTAGTGATGGATGAGGTCACAAGGGACATACAAGGGGACATCCCTTGTTGTATGCTTTTCGCGGACAATGTAGTGCTAGTTGATGAAAGTCGAACAGGAGTGAATCAGAAACTGGAGTTATGGCGGGAGACTTTGGAGTCCAAAGGTTTTAACTCAGTAGAACTAAAACTGAGTATATGAGATGTGACTTCGGCACTACTACTCGGGAGGAGGAAGATATTAGTTTGGAAGGTTAAGTAGTGCCTAGGAAGGATACCTTTCGATATTTAGGATCAATGCTACAGAGAGACGGGGATATTGATGAAGATGTTAGCCATAGAATCAAAGCAGGGTGGATGAAGTGGCGTCAAGCATCTGGTGTCCTATGTGACAAAAGGGTACCACAGAAGCTAAAAGGCAAGTTTTATAGGACGGCGATTAGACTTGCTATGTTGTATGGTGCAGAATGTTGGCCTACGAAAAGACGACATGTTCAATAGATAAGCGTCGCGGAAATACGTATGTTGCGTTGGATTTGCGGTCATACAAGAAGGGATCGAGTTCGGAACGATGATATACGTGATAGATTAGGGGTAGCACCAATTGAAGAAAAGCTTGTCCAACATCGGTTGAGATGGTTTGGACATGTCCAACGGAGACCTCCAGAGGCACCAGTGCGTAGTGGAATCCAAAGCCAGGACAGTAACGTGAAGAGAGGCAGAGGAAGACCGAAGTTGACTTGGGTAGAGGCAATAAAAGGAGACTTGAAAGGATGGAATATACCCAAAGACTTAGCCTTAGATAGGAGTGCTTGGAAAACAGCTATTCACGTGCCTGAACCTTGATTGCTTCTGCTGTGTTTCAACTCTAGCCTACCCCAACTTGTTTGGGACTTAAAGGCTTTGTTGTTGTTGTTGTTGTTGTTGTTGTTGTTGTGTCCTAGAATTTGGAATTGGCTATAAAAAAGAATGTATTTAATGTATATTTCATTGTTGGTTTGAAATAATAGTCAATGTGCGCTTAGCGAATGAGGCAGGATGAGATGGGATAATCCAATTTATTTTATGGTCCAATTTTTTGGATGAGATGGAGTGGGTGCTAAATCTAAATGACTTCCACAAAGAACTCTGATGATAAATCTAAATGACTTCCGAAACCTCAGGGCTCACACTTTCAAAGAGTTAGAAAAACTAACAGAACTACAGAAGTATTTCAGCAAAGGCAAGTGATTTTGGCAACACTGATCTTGCTACCTCTTTATTGTTGAAAGATCTTCTGTTGTTCTTTTGAAGGGGAAAAATCAGTGAGAATCTAAGTGCTAGTTCTTGCATCCAAGGGACACTGTATTCCAAAACCAGGAAAGGTGGTGCAAGTTCTTGCATCGAAGAGAAACCACATTTCAAAATTTGGAAGGTGGTGTGAGTGCCCTTTGTAGTGGGAAAAAAAAAGGGATTCACCTGAGCCTATACATGGTGGGCTGGTGGCGGTGCAAGTTCCCGTAGGAGGTAGGAGCAAAATTGCTGTTGTCCATGCTCGGAACATGTTTCCTATAGTGCATCTAATATGACATACAAGAAAAGGTTAGCTCATAATTCTGCTAGGATCCCCACACTGCCATGCATCACAAGGCTACCTGCACACGCTCAGCCATGATTTTTCTTATTTCAAACTTCGGACTCTATTGTTTATTTATGTTTAGTGTAAGATTAACTTTGATTGGATGATGCATAATTCATCTAGTCTAATGCCGATCTTATCTATCAATGGACAGTGATGGTGCTGCTGCAATTGTCCTTGTCAGTGGAGAGAAAGCCAAGAATCTTGGCCTTCAAGTTATTGCAAGGATTAGAGGGTATGCTGATGCTGCACAGGTAACTCTAGCATGACTCCTGTCCTAATACATTGTTTGAACAAGTTTTGTGTTAATGAGGGAAATTATCCTTTTTCCTGGAACCAATATCTATTTTCCATTCAGTGATGTGTCACTGGAGTCTTTGTTACCTTGAAATCTCGCTTATTGTGACTTATCACACTGAGCATCATTTTATCTCTGTTGTGTGCACTCCTTTCTAATGTAGGCACCAGAGCTGTTTACGACAGCTCCAGCTCTCGCTATTCCAAAGGCTATATCAAATGCAGCTCTTCAAACTTCACAGATTGATTATTATGAAATAAATGAGGCTTTCTCTGTAAGTTCTTGGTCTTTCCAGTTTCAATAGTACTTACAGCTGAAGCACAACTCTAGACTTAACTGTACTTGTGGACATTGCCAGGTTGTTGCTGTAGCTAATCAGAGGCTTCTTGGTATCCCTTCTGTGAGTCACTGATTTTTACTTGTTGATATAATTCAGCAGTTAGTATTTGTATTTGTCTCTGCATGATAATAAATATCTCTGTACATTCAGGGAAAGCTAAACTTAAGTGGTGGCGCTGTTTCTCTGGGCCATCCTATCGGCTGCAGTGGTGCACGGATTATAGTCACTCTGCTTGGGGTATGCTTCCGACCCATGTATAATTATGATTTACTTATTGACTGCAAAATTTGTCTCGGTGCATGATATATCATCCTCTTTCTTATCACATTTGCACCCAACCAATCTATTTTTTTCATCAGAATTTGAAGTGCATACAGTGGCAGACTAAGTTTTTGAACTACTCTTTTCATTTTGTCTGCATCCTTGTACCAGAGTAAATCTAGAACATTCATGTTCCTCTGATACAGGGAAATGAGAATTGATAGTATGAGTAAAACTTGACTTATTGGATATTTTGAGCTTACAGTTTTTGGGCTACCGTTTCCTTCTCTGCAGTTTTGTTCAATTTTGTGTATCCTTATCTGTATGTCAGGTTATTGTATATTTCCCTGTCATGTGTTATCTTCTAAACCATCATGTTTAATACTCTGGCATGCAAATTGGTGTGGTTTGAAAAATCTGAGCACCCCCTTTTCACTTCAAACTTGATCAAGGGGATAGACATCCCCTTGATTTTGTTCTTAAGAAGTTTATGCCTGGTGACGGCAGTTTATCGACCCCTGAACCTCAACGGTCTAACCAATGTAACTCAGGAGAAGTCGGACCCTCTTTTCACTTTATCTGCAGCCTCTCTCCAGAGTAGCTCCAAATTTTCATGTTTAATAATACAAAGCAGCAAGAATCGAAGAGGTTGAGAACTTGACCTGTAGAAAATGGACAGCATTCTCCTTCTGTGCAATTTTGTTCATTTGTTTGTATCCGTATATTCATTGAAGTTTCTTATATTTTGCTGTCATTCTTTCTGAATCATCTTGTTTAATACTTTGGATGCAATAGTGTCGTGGTGCTAAACTTCTAGCTTTTCTTGGTCTGCAGATTCTTAGGCAGAAAAATGGAAAATTTGGTGTTGCTGGAGTTTGCAATGGTGGAGGCGGCGCTTCAGCCCTCGTTTTGGAGCTCATGTAAGCTCTTCCCGTTATATTGTTCAGACTTTTTTTTCCCCCTGGAACAGGAAATCTTCAGTTCTCTATGCTAATGTTCCATCTGATCGTCAGTGGGACACTAGAAAACACTCGTTAACAAAGTGTAGTTATCTTCCTACTCTCCACCTTTTCAATACTTCTTGCACTACTTGATTTCCAACCTGCAACTGTTAGAACCTTTGCTCATTAAATCAGAAGCTACTTAAGAGTTATTTGAGCTATTTTCTTAGTGGCTCTGACATGATGCAGGCAACCCTCTTCGCATATTCGTTCATCATTGTGAAGTTGGTGCAAGCAAATTAGCAAGACATAATTTGTAAAATGTGTTGTATCTTTTGTCATTTGTAGGGGGGATTAGTTCGTGTTGTGTGATAGAAGGAAAACTGTAAAATAAGGTCCCCCCCCTAGCAATGGAAATAACAGAGTCCCGGAAGAATAATGTACAGACATTGATACAGTCACTATACCACTGAAAATAGATGGGTAGTGAACAATCGTCATGGACATGATTTTGCTTTACCATTTTGTGTGAGCTGAGAGTACAATTGTAAGATTTAAAACCTTTATTATGCCCCCTTGGGTACACCCATTCCTCATGGGGATTGAGGGGGAAATGACTAATTTATCCTTCAATCCCCATGGGGAATGATAGATCCAAAGGAGCCAAAAGATTACCCCGTCGAGCAGGATATGGGATGTAAGATCTTCAACAGGCATAGCGAATTGAATTGCTGTAACATGTGCCCCAACATGAAAATGTAATCATCAGGTGTGGACGTATAACACACTCCTGTTGAACAGCCTTTATTTTAGGCAATAAAAAGCTACTTATCCAATGGGAAGATCCTGATGACAAATTATGAGCTGCTCATAGTTAAGATAAGGTTAAAGAGGCGCAGATCAATGATTAAACGCACGCTACAAATTGGCCCAGGCGTGCAACTGAAGCATTGCAGATTCTTTACTCCGCAATTGAAACTGTCATAAGCAAAAAAAAAAAAAAAAAAAACATTGCTGTTTGCGGATTCGCAGAAGCAAGATGCATTGGCCGTAGAAATTCAGCATAACTCCGCCAGAAAAGGGGGAAAAAGAGTTTTTGGGGGGGGGGTTGATAAAAAGAGAGTTGAGACCACAGTCCTTCAAAGTTTTACCCTGTTTGGAAGCACTCGCGCCCAGCAAAAGATCAACCGTGTCGTACGCCGCCCATCCCATCGCCCACTAAACCCTACTGTTCATTACAGCACAATTATCCTGTCAACTCGAGACAGGACACTATCATCCACTGAAGCATTGCCGTGTCGGTCCTGCCATGCGTCACAGGAACAGGCGCCGTTGCCTTTGCACATGCCACATGAACCCCACGATGATGATTAGTAGGTAGCGGCCGTTGCCGTCCAGTTATATATATCAGATAAGCATCTTTCTTCGTTTCCGGCCGGGTCAAATCTGTGGCGTCCCGCCTTTCGCCTGCACTGCGACCCACCTGTAAAGGACGCCGACGCCGCGGACAGCGATAAGGGCCATCCCCAACTGGGGATGTCCCCTCATCTTGCCATCCCTTAATTTCTCTTTGCTTCATCCACCCTGACCCAGCAAATCCCGAGGGAATAAATAAACGAAGTTTTAAAAGAGCGGATGCTATTTGACGATGTTCTAGGCAGTTCAAGATTCAGAGATGTTGTCCATCCCCTATTTTCTTCAGGCTACGAGCCAAATTTCGTGTCGACATCAGAAACTTCAGTTGTGTTTCATTTTCTCCCATCTCATTTTTTTCAAAAAAAAAAAAGTTATCCCATCTCATTCAGACGCACTATCGGGTTGCTGCTGACGAAATTTTTCGGCACAGTTCCATGTCCCTGTCGTCGGATCTAGATAGGCGAATTCGCCAGGAGGCCCGGATTCCAAACAGATCGGATACCCAACCAGGTAGCCATGACCATGAAGCTGATGCGCGTCCTTTTCAGATAACAATAAAAAAAGATCTAAAAAGCACACATGTGAACAAACTTTGCCCAAAAGCTCAACTCAAATTAAGTGTTTCTTGTCAAAAACCCTGATTTCAAAAGCACTGCTGATTACAGGCATATTGCCAAATCTGGAAAAAATCGATAGAGCAATTCACTAGCCACGACTAAACGCAGCAGTCCCTTTTCAACAGCTAACAAATCTTTGCACAAGCAAGCAGACCTCAGCACATGATCTATGTTAGTGGTAGAGGACAGGGATGGCGAAAGAATAATCACGATTGATCCACTCAAAAGAATTACATGAGGTAAAAAAATTCATTACGAAACGCCCTAGCTAGTTAGATCTACACAAATTTACGACGATGAGGATTACAATGGCCTCGAACCAGATGCATCAAGACCTCTGCTCTGGCTGTTCCAGCTGGACTGGCTGAAATCGGTCGTGAAATCTTGGCTGCCAAACGCCATCCGCTGGAACAGCCTGATCTCGGCCGTGTTCGCGACATTGAACATCTCACTCTTGCCTGGCTGAACGCCGTTAGTTAGATCAACGTCAGCGAGACTATCAAGAACTCGCACAACCTGAGAGGAGGCAAGTGGAAAAAAATTGTTAGGTACTGGTCTGTCTGATGAGATGTGCATGCACTCTTCTTTATCCTTATACCTGACTCATCCTCGGTCTCCTGGATGCTGAATGTCGAATACAGGCCGCAGCAGCTTCAATCATACGAAACATTTCAACTTCATTATAGTTCTTGTTGAGTCGGGCGTCCACTAGCTCCCCAGCATTGCCAGTCTCAAGCGCTTGTGTGAGCAATGGCCTAGCCTGCAAATAACTAATGCTGTCACAAAAAATGCTGGTCCACATGGTTTATTTACCAGTATTATTTTTCTGAAAAATCACGATTCGAGAATGGGATTTGAAGATATCAATAGTGTGTATTCAGCCATTCAGGCTGGATACACTGTTAAATCCCATACAGAATTGAAGTAGTCAGTGGATAAGTCTACTTAAGATTTTGAGTCATGCAAATTACTTATGATATGGTTAAATTTCATTTGCTACTGAAGGAAAACTGGAAAGCTTTTAATGAACCAAACTACTGCTATAGCTTACCCACTCAACAAGGCTCTCATCACCCAATGGCTTCGATGCATCAACAGGTTTTCTACCAGTAATAAGCTCCAAGAGGACAACACCAAATGAGAATACATCAGATCTCTCAGTCAACTTGCCACTTGATGCATACTCTGGAGCAAGGTACCTAAATAAGAAACATGCGTCAGATTACAAGCAAGTTTTAGCTGTTCTCTTGGACTTGTCACTGTTTTACTAACCCAAAAGTTCCCATCACTCGTGTAGTTACATGAGTGCAAGCATCCATAGCTAACCTTGCAAGACCAAAATCAGCAACCTAGCAAATGGGCACCAATGCAGTGAGTGATGACTCCATTATAAGATGTTACTGAAATTATGTAGAAAGCATTCTTACCAGTGCTTCGAAGTTATTATCCAGCAAAATGTTAGAGGACTTTATATCTCTGTGGATTATTCGGGGATGACCTGCCAAGGAAAATAATCAAGTAACAAAACATGAGAGTAGTGCAAATCATCAAACAAAAAGAGGTGAAGGAATGAAAAATGTCATTACAATCTTCATGAAGATAGGCTATTCCACGAGCCGAGCCAGCTACGATTTTAACCCTAGCCGGCCATTCCAAGACTGGTACTCCACGTCCTATGATGACAGATCAATACAGGTACGCATTAATTGTTTAGTCCACACAAAGAACTACTACCTCATTCCAAAATAATTGCAGTTCTGGCTATACCTAGACAAAAAAACTGCAATTATTTTTGGAACGGAGGTGGTACAACAATGCTCCTGCACAATATATAAAAGCACAACATACCATGAAGATGGTGGTGAAGTGTGTTGTTGGGCACAAAATCGTAGACAAGCAATCTCTGGTCATCTGAAATGCAATACCCTACAAGAGAAACTAGATGGCGATGATGCACACGACTGATAATATCCACCTCAGCATGGAACTCGCGTTCCCCCTGCCCGCCGCCATCTTTCAGTTTCTTAACCGCGACCTCTCTTCCATCAACCAAGCAACCCTTATACACTGATCCGAACCCACCTTCCCCTAGCAGGTTCTGAGCTGAGAAGCCATTTGTGATCTGATACAATTCCTCATAAGTGAAGAACCGACAATTGCCCATACTGAACTCTGGCATTGAATCTTTCGATTCAGGACTCCCAGCACTGAAGTTTGTTTTAGCTGAATACCCTAAACAAGAAATGAGTTTCAGTTCAGTTAATCACTCAGGTACATATAAAGACTAATCTTAACTTTCCAAGTGTGTAATTGCTGCAAATGCACTTGATCAAATTACCTAGCACTTGTGTAGGAGTCGAGGCAGGTGAAGGCATTACAAAGCCAGCATGGTATCCATGCACTATCCTCCGTTTCTTCTTGTACAAAAATGCAGCTCCAACCAAGCTAAGCACAAGAATGGCAACGACTACACCAATGCCTGCCTTTGCACCAGAAGACATCCCACCACTGTCTACTGAGGAGCTGCTGCTCGGCGAGGCTGGACTCGACGGCTTGTTGGAACCTTGGCCCCCAGTTGTTACCGGGCTAACTGGATCAACTGCAGTTGCAGGGGCTGGCACCGATGGAGTAGCACCAGAGCCTGGCATGGACGGTGTCGTCCCAGGAGGTGAGGGGCTAGAGGGAGTGGGGATCGAAGGATCTGCTGATGTCGGTGAAGGACTGGTCGGAGAAGGTTTGACAGGAATTCCAGAAGGTGGTGGTGCCAGGGGTGGAGGTTCTGTCTGAGGCGTTCTTGGTGGCCGGCGCCGTGGTGGAGGTGGCTGCGTTACTGTCGGCGGCGTTGGGTCAGCCGGCGGGTTGGGCGCCGGCAAATTGGATGGGGGTGGCGACGCGGCCGCAGGGGGGCGTATAGGTATAGGCGACGCCTTTGGTGGGGCAGCAGGTGTAGGTGGTGGAGGTACTGCAACCGGCGGCGAGGGTGGGGGCACTACGGCTGCTGGGACGGGTGGAGGAGAGGCAACAACAACTGGCGGTGGTGGCACGGCGTCCGGAGGAGGCGGAGGCAAGGAGGGCGGTGGAGAAGTGAGCTGTGGCGGTGGCGTGGATGCGGAAGGGAGGGGAGGAGGCACGGCCTGCGATGAGGGAGGGTCGGCCGGGGTAGCATTGGGCTGCGTCACCGGGGCCGGGGAGGCCGGCGTGGGCGTAGTGGTTGCCGGCGAGGGGGGTGCAGTGGAAGGCGGCACGGTGGCTCTGATGGTGCCTGGGGAAGGCGAAGGTGAGGACGCCATTGGAGCCCAGCAGGCTAGAAACTTGAAGGCACTACAGTGCCGTCACAGCTGAGCTGCTGCCTTGTTGGTCGAATTGAAGGAGAGAACCATGGCACACACCGCAATCCAAGGGAGAATCGAGCCTGCCAGCGAGACAATCCCGCGGATTCGCGCAGCAACCAATCGAAATTCCGCCTCTTTCCTTCCTTCTCCCTCTTGGGTCTTTGGCAGTGAAGAAGAACGCGGAGGAGGTGAAATCTCACCTCGAGCACCGCAAGAGAAGCTTCTCACTCAAATCAGCACGCACAGCACTGCATTCGCAAACAAAGATAGCCTCTCATCAACACCAAAAACTGATGGATAGAAAGAATTCAAACCCTCTAGAAACTGAGCCAAGATCCCACCTTGTTCCACGCGGATGCTGCGAAGGAGAGGCAGCAAAGGAAGACGGAATTCCGAAGGAACAGGCGAACAGCAGAATCTTGGGGAGGCCGGTACCAGGATTGAAGTTCAAGGCGGAGTCGGAGGCGGCGGACGCGGTGGGTCTGTCAGATCCAGCAGTAACGCGGTAGCATTGAAGGCAAAAGGAGGAGGTAACCGCAAGAACAGCGAGGAGAGTGGAGAGCAGCAAACGAACAAGAAGGCAAGAAATTTCTCCTTGTCTCTCACTTGTTTCTTTCCCCTCTTTTTCCTGTCTTCACCTCCTGCCCTCCTCGCCCCGAAATCCGACGCATGTGACTCTGTACCTTTGCAGAAATTTCTCCTGCCTGAGTGGGAATGAATTCCGATTTCCACCCGTCTCTTCTAGGCGACGGAGAGATGTATCGTGCACTGTCAGTGTGTCACTGTGCCCGTCATGGTGGGTTGGAAAAAGACTATCCTCTTTTTTGCTTTGGCCCCTGGAATCCTGGATATTTCAGGAATTAGAGCTTCTCCACCAATTAGTGAGCTGTGACGTGTTTACAGCTTTTCAGCATTGTCTTAGGCCCTGTTTGGTTGAGCTGTGGCTGTGGGAGAAAGCTGCTGTGGGCTGTGAGCTGTGGAAAAGCTGTTGTGGGCTGTGAGCTGTAGAAAAGCTGAAAGCTGTTTGGTTAAACAAGTATAAAATATAACTTTTATCTTTATCTCTCTTGAAACAACTATGAAAGAGCTTTTTATTCCACCAATTTCGAAAAGCAGAAAGCCAAAAGCCAAAAGCAAGGTCAAACCAGCTTTTAAAAATGAACTACGGAAAAGCAGCTGCTTCTGAAAAAGCACCCTCCAAAAACAGCCCCTTTGGTTGGGCTTTTGGCTTTTGGGACCAAAAGCCAAAGCCAAAAGCCCAACCAAACAGGACCTTAATCTCCCTACTATCCTATTTCAGACTAGAGGAAGGATTCCTGTTCGTCTAAATTGCATCAAGAGGAAATCCTTAGCAAGCAAGTAGTACTATTATTTAATGCTACATCTAATTTGCTATAGGGCGGTCTCAATGGTAGTTTCTACATCATTAATAGGATGACAAGTAAGCAAAATGCTGATATGAATTGAAGAGAGAGAAATCCCTTCATTCAAAAATAAATAGAAAAAACATCCTAACTTTAACCAAATATTTAAAAAAATTACTATATTTAAGATGTGTGATAAGTATCACTGGAATTATTATGGAACATATTTTAATAAAAAATCCTATTTGAAAATACAAATATTGATACTATTTTAGCAAACCGTCAAATTAGGATTGTTTGACTTGTCGATAAGCGAAATTTACATTTTTTGTGATGGGAAAAATAAGAAACTATGTCTATATAGAAAATAAGGTAGGAAGAGTTGTGATAGTCAGTCAGGTGATAGTAGAGAAGAGGTAGATGATCGAATAAAATTTAACTTAAAAATGATCTATTAACAATATAGTGTTTATATATAGTGCATCCATTAATTAATAACTACGATCACACAGAAACTATTTCTACCCTAAACAGGAGCACTGTTGGTTGAGCCGAAGAACAGTGAAACTGACAGTCTGACAGGTCAAAGAAACTGTAAGCAGGTGAATGTTGTGCAGCATCTTTACTCTATCAAAACCACATGGGGCAGGGTTAAAATGATTCACATGATCCCTCCTCAGTACTCATCCTATACCATCGTAATAGACTAATAACAGAGTTAACTAATCCAGAACATGTTGTAAAAAAAACTTATCCAGAACAAAAGATTAATTTTTTTTGGAACAGTTACAAACAGAAGATTAAAAAGGTACTGCATATGCTTCCTTTTCTGTTTAAGAACTATTGAGGGATGAAGAAGACAAAACCACGTTTGGATTTTAGTAGTGCCGAACAGGTGTGTGCACATGGCTTGCTTTATGGGCCTGGAATGGATTTACCCACTCTTTTTTCTCATTTTTTTTTCTGTGGGATGCTGGATTACACATCTTGCAGCCTGATCGTTCGATCGAATCTAGCTTATAACCTATAGCTTATCAGCCAACGAATAATATTTTTTTCTCACATCAAATCAGCCATCAATGCTTTCAGTCATAACTTATAAACTAAACCAGCCCAAACGAACCGGACGGGTCGGACTTGCCTGCTCAGATTCTAACCCGGAATGTTGCCGTGAGCTTAAGGTGATGCGACCCGAAAATGTTTGACATTGGACAAAATGTACAGTAGTATGCAGCAGTAGCACTATCCAAGAACCCATGCTCTGTCATCACTCATCAAGCAGTACTCCCTCCGTCCAGAAGAGAATTCAACCACATGTTCGTATGTAAAAGTAATTCACGTTTGACTAATTTTCTAATGAATAATATTCATGTTTATGGCTCCGAATCAATTTATTATGAAAATATATTTCGTAATTAATCTACTAATATTTATTTAATATCATAAATATTGATATATTTTTATCTATAATTAGTCAAACTCAATCGCACTAAAACCTCAGTAATTGCATTCTTTAGAGTAGCTGTCTACGTTGCTGTTGCGGTGTTGCCTCAAGTACATGTCTTTTTTGCCCCTTTCAGAGAACCAATAATCATGTTCCTTGGTAAGGGAGGATTTAGTATGTATAGTTTCTCTCTCTCTCTCTTTTTCATACTAGTGCTACAGTGAACTGGGGAACGCAAGATGCGCCTGCTGCTGTGTAATTGTAAACTAGTATACGAGTTGTATAAAACAAGTACCACTATAGGTCTCTCAATGATCGAAGTTTGACCCTTTCCAACTTAAACATCTCTATAAGTTTGAATCGTTCAAAAGTGCAGGTACTCCATAAATTAAATAGGTTTATTAAAGTTGACTCAAAAGTAAACGCGCTTGCAGGCTGAATGGCTCAAAAGTCAACACCTAGCTACAGTGCTACTCACATTGTTGAAATTGATTTTATGGACGTAGACTAAAAACCCAGATTTTGTTATAGATGCGTTATATGTATTATGTTCTCTTTGACAATTGGCATGAGTTAATTATCGTCATTACGTAGACAAATCGAGACTTTCCTAGTACCTCTACAAAATTGATATTATCTGCCCTGAAACATGAAATTTTTGTTTGGATTCTATCTATAGACACCTTTATCACAGATCACAAATAATGGACACATGGTCACGCAGTAATAGTGTATACCAACCAAGAACCTTGTGTTTTCTCTCAACCATAAGACATGCTACTAGTTTTACATTTATCCCTTGTTTTTTAATGAGCCATTTTGTTTTCACGGTATTATTATATATAGTGCACGTGGAATTGCCGCTCTCTCACTGACGTATAGGGCTGTAGACTGAGTCGATCAAACTAGGCCAGAGATTGGCAAAATTGTGCGTCACTCATCCGGCTAGTGGTGTCTGTCAAAATTACCCCCAATAGCACGAGAATACATGTACGTATCATGCTTCAAGCAGAGGCTAACCACATGATTGAGGCAGATCATGCCAGCTCATGGCGACCGCCAGTGTGTGAGTGTGATGCACCGTCACTGTATTTTCGTTGACCTGGGCTTCTCTAATACTAATAAATTATCGCTGCTTCTGCCACGTGTGTGATTGAGCCCCAATTTCAGCACCTTCGCTTTCCATGCAATCTCGGAGATGAACGTACAGCTTGTGTCCACATTGCTCCAGCAGACAGCTCATAAAACTGCTGATGCGATATGTATATGTATATATATATATATATATATATATATATATATATATGTATATGTATATGTATATATGCCAAGTTACCAAATCGCCCTGGTAGAACATAATTAGAACTTTGCCAAACGGAGAACCCTTGAAACAGATCATGAAAAAGAAAATATAATAGCCGTATCTATTATTTAATTTGTATATATACGCCTAACATATAACGGTTTTATTATAGGAGACAACGAGGAAAACAATAATAAATTGATAAATAAATAAATTGAAGGAGAGCTAGCCGGGCTTAATACATCCAACAAGTACAATAATAAGGTGGTTAGGCACTAAAAAAAGCGGTTTATTTTTATTGTTTTTATTACAGGCGTGGTTGTTTAGAGGAAGAAAAAGACAAGACAATACGATCTATTTAGGCACCAATTTGTTTCTGGATGTACTCAATGAGTGTTATGGTATTCATGGGTCATGTCTAAGCGCCTATAGTATCGTTCTCTCGAGATGGTCAGAGATGCAAGGCGGATTGCCTGCAAAATATAAATAGGCTAAATTTCAATACATGTGAAGAATGGGCCTCTATTTTAGGTGAGGTGATTGCAAGGCTATTGGCCTACCCTCTCTCTGCACCCATCAACATTCGCGTGGCCTCACCCTAGTGTGATCGATGATTTGCCCTCTGCCTAGTGATCTCTTTTCTTTCTAGCCTCAAAAGTCATCATATATAAATCATTGAGTCGTCTCTTTGGAACCTCTCGCTCCTCTCGAACTAATCTTGCAACAATACTAGGCCTCGTTCACTTTGCAAAAAAAGTGAACCCGATAAATAATACCACTTTCGTCTTATTTGGCAAATATTGTCTAATCGTGGACCAACTAGGCTCAAAAGATTCATCTCGTGATTTCCAACTAAACTGTGTAATTAGTTTTTTTTACCTACATTTAATACTCCATGCAAGCAGCTAAAAATTGATATGATGGAGAGAGAGTGAAAAAACTTAGAACTTGGATGGCATCTAAACAAGGCGCTAGTATATGGCAATGCCGGGTCGTCCTCACCTATATATTCACATTCGTTGGCTATAGAAGGAAGTGGATATTTAGATGAGTCACGTGATATTATAGGAGGCATGTTATAATAATTATTTGATACATAAGCATGTGGCTCAGTGGTTGATTGTGAGATCGGTCGAGTATGCAGGAAACGTGGCGGTTGTTTTCATCCTTCCGTTTTGTTAATTGTGTCAAAAACAATGGCACACGTTCTAGCGCTAGCTTCCGTTTTGTAAAGCTTTTGTGGGAGTCTCGGAGGTGCGAGTGCGAAGTTAACGCGTCTTTGGCCCATTGCTCGCTCCTCGTCGGTGGTAGTAAACTAGTACTACAAAATCATTAGGCGCGTAAACATAAACAAAGTAGGTGTTGGAAGCTCAAGACGACCCTTTCAAAATCCAAGTATACGTACTACTGCTACTTTACAAGTAAACAAATCAGCATCAAAAGCGTAGCGTAGCCAGGGCAAACTGTACGTAAGTACGTTATTAAATAGGAGTAATATACGTAATACATTAGGGTCAGTCCACCATGCCCATGGGTTGCGGACTTGCCGGCGTTGCGCCACGCGACGAGCACCGACGGACGGCTGCTGGGTGGGCAGCAGCTTGGTCGGTCTCCCTGCTCCCTGGGATCAAGGGCTCACGCAACGTAACCGCGTCGCCCGTCGGCGTCGGCACCGGTGGCCCACGAGATTTCTCGCGCAGACTCGCAATCAACCCAACAGGCCCACGGCCGTGTCGGCGCGCATCAATAATTCATTCAACTCCACCTCCGCACTTGCCGCGCGGATGAAAGAATTGACTGCAGCAGACCCAAAAATATAATAGTTTTGACGAAGACATGCAGAAGACGATCAAGCAGCAGAAATGCGACTTTCGGTTCATGAGAAATCAAAGCGCTCATCAGTTCAGCTCACGACGGAGTCCTAAACGGCGGGATTCTCAGTCGATCAAACAAGAAAGGCAGAAGCTAGCGGTCAGCGGTCACTCAGCCGGTGTTGCGCATGCCGGCGGCGATGCCATTGATGGTGATGAGCAGCGCGTCGCGGAGCCTACGGTTATCGTCGTCGCGTCGGAGCCTACGGAGCACCTCCACCTGCAGCATGTTGATCGGGTTAAGGTACGCGAGCCGGCTCTCGATGAGCCGCCTCAGGCTGTGGTTGTGCGCCGTGAGCTTGCTGTGCCCGCTGACCGCCAGCACGCACCGCTCCGTGCGCGCCAGCTCCCGCCTCAGCCGTTCGCCCACCGCGCGCCGCTCCGGGGCCACCAGCATCTCCTCGTAGTGCGCCGCCACGGACGCGTCGGCCTTCGCCGTCACCATCTCGATCAGGTCCACCGTGCTCTGGAAGAAGGGCCACTCGTCGTACATGGCGCGGAGCTCGGCGCCGTGGCCCCGGTCCAGCGCGTCCTGCAGCCCCGTGCCCACGCCCAGCCACGCCGGGAGCACCAGCCGCGTCTGCGTCCACGCGAACACCCAGGGGATGGCGCGCAGGCTCGAGATGCCCCCCAACGGCTTGCGCTTGGCGGGGCGGCTGCCGATGTTGAGGTGGCCCAGCTCCGCCTGCGGCGTGGCTTCCTGGAAGTAGGTGATGAACTCCGGGTCCTCGTACACCGTGGCACGGTAGTGCGCGCAGCTCACGCGGGAGATCTCCTCCATCACGGTCCGCCAGGTGGGGTCCCGCGGCGGATGCGGAGGGCGCAGCGTCGCCAGCAGCACCGCCGTCGTGTAGATCTCCAGCTGGCGAACGGCAGTCTGCGGCAGACCGAACTTGGCCTGCACCATCTCGCCTTGCTCCGTCGACCGGAGAGTGCCCATCACTGACCCGGGAGGCTGCGACTGGATGGCCAGGTACGTCGGCCCGCCGCCGCGGCCGATGCTGCCGCCACGGCCATGGAACAGCGTCACCTTGATCCCGAACTCGTTGCACGCGGCAACCACGTCCTCCTGAGCCTTGTACAGCTCCCATGCCGCCGTGAAGCGCCCGGCGTCCTTGCCGGAGTCCGAGTACCCCACCATTACCTGCAACAGTTAAGACAAACACACATAACATTCGAGTTTCAGACGAAAAAGTGAGTGAGTACTGAAGATCATATCCTAGTAGTACTTGCTGCTAACATTCCGTCTCTTCTTGCGTACCTCCTGGTGGCCGTTGTGGTTCTTGATGATGTGCTCCCTGTACCAGTCGATGGACAGTAGCTTCCTGATTGCTGACCCGGCTGCCTGCAAATCTTTCACCGTCTCGAACAAGGGAACAACTCTTAACCTGTCACCAGGATGAACATCACCAAGGATGAAGATGAATTGAGAGAGTAATCACAAGCAGCAGCATTGTAGTATCTAATAAACAAGATGATGTATCATAGTAGGAAAAGACATGCAGAACCAGTTTTATTTTATCACTGAAGTTCTGCGAAGTTCAGTTAGTTCATATGAATTTATACACAGTACCATTGATGGCTCTGTTCATGGACCGGATTCAGCCCAGTTTACTAACTAAAGTTTGTTCTGGAAAAAGCCTCCCTATGTACCCAAATTAACAGCAAGTTGATCTTAACTCTGAAGTTCAATGAATTCGTTGATCTTTAGCATGCCAATATTCAATCACTATACTATGCAAATTCATGGAGAAATCAATCTAGAAAATAATCATGCTTACGTGCCACCAGGACATGGCCTTCCTAGGTCCCCGCTAACTGTAAGTCTTGCATCCTTCTGCAACAGCTCCACAGCGAGGACATCACTTGCCTTCAAGAACAAGAGCAACCGAATTCCGAGTTAAACAACATGATTGGAAACTTATCATTGTAATATAAGGCAACTGTGCAAACTATTAACCATGTATGATTTGTCCTGGCCTATAACATAAAGGTGTTAATAGGCATGACATGGAATAAATGTTTTGCAATTTTAAAGCACTACTAATTAGGTCCTGGAGATGATCAGTCAGAACTCAGAACTCTAAAATATTGACTGCAGATTTTTTTTTCACTTTTTCTTTATCATTTACTGCATTACAGATGGTGTCTCTTCATACATTTGAGGCCATTGAAATGACATATGCTCCAAGTGAGTCACTCCCTAATTCTGCAGCAACTTTGAAGGTGTCCAGAACTTCTTTCACATCGGCAGCAACCTATACAAAAGAAATAAATACAAATGTAAATGTAGTAGTGTAGAATTTCCCCTCATTTATTAAAGGATTATGCAGTTACATAGTCATAAACTTGTGTTAACAATATTTCAAACAATGGATATCTAATGTTAGCACCGGTGTTGGCATCTCATCAGATCTTCACAAACTGCTGCCGTTCTATGGTCAGTGTAGCAGAGCGCCAGCCATTTTGGCACTGCGTCTGAGGCACCATCAATCTCAGAAGCAGTAACTTCACTATGGTTCTACACCTTATAAAGTTACCTTATTTCTAACAAGACCTGATAACTTTGATCCGTTTTATAATCTCTCATCTTCAGAACGATATTCTAACATGATGTTGCAACATAAGAATAAGAAACTCATTAGAGTGACTCTGAACGATTTGTAGGAAAATATCTAGCAGGGAATACCCTGAACAAATGAACTCGCTTTTTACTCTGAATAATGTGCTTAGGTGTCACTGGATAATATCTAAACAACATTTTGTAGCTGAGATTGGAAATGGTTGCTTCAATTTACACATGCAAGGACAAACCTCTATGTTTTGGGGTACTAGAGGGCGCTTCCCTTTCAGCTCTCTAGTCAAGAAATCCAGCTTCTTTTCTTCATCCCACTCACTATAAACACCAAGATCCAAGTAGGATGTGACGGAATCAAGTGCTTCTGTGTGACGGTCAGATTCCTAAAGCAATAAACAACTTTACCTAAGCTTTTCTGAAGTTATCAATAGGAACAGTAGAAATTGAGCAAGCAAAAGCAGCTGCAGTTTTCATCAGTATATACCTGGCGTACATCGAGCTTCATAAGAACCATACCAAAGGTTGCAACCCTTCGTATCAAATCTGCTAACCGGCCATCGGCAAGCACGATAGATCCACATGATTGCTTCATACAGTAATGGCAAGTGTGAGTGGTACTCAGTACAAGAGCAATTCGGATAATAAGAGTTAAGGATATATTTTACCTACCTTTGCTGTTTCTTTCAACTTCATAGTCCTATTTTATCAATTTAAACTGCATATAAGTTTTCTGTTCTTTTGAAATAAAACTTCTCTTTCTTATTTGCATCCTCTCTGTATATTTAATAAAATATGCCATGTGTAAAGTTATTTGTAGAATTGGATTGCATTTTATATTTGTCATCATGCCCATGACCACTTATGGTTTATGCAGGAAAATATTAGCATTGACAAAATCAACTTTACATAGCATTAGGAATATTTGTGACAAATGTTCCAGCATGGATACTTGTGAATGTATTTTAAAGTATTACTCAAGCATCAAAGGATAAACTCGCATTCTTCAAGCACGGTTATAGAAGAGGACTCACCAGAGATTGATGGCATAAGAGCAAAGGTTCCAAAAGTTGATCTGATGTTTCACAATATTCTTCAGTGTCATAGTCACATGGTAGATCCTCAAGCAGAAGCTCAAGCCTTCTGCGTGTCTTCACCAGCTGACCACAGAAAATATGATAAACACAATCAACGAAAAACTCATGTAAAAAGTCCACTAATTTAGTATAAAACATTCTATTTTCCAAACAATTGGATTTATAGTTTTTATTGTATAGCAAATTTACAAGATAAACATAGGATCTATATGGTAATCATTTCTTATATTGACAGAATATTTTTAATAAATGGAAAACGATGATTCTGACCTTTTCTTTCACATTACCAAGGACAACCCTGTAAGGAGTAACTCCTGGTCTGTCAGATAGGCTTGGCTCAAGTAGCTTCTGGAAGCTACTTGATCGACCTATATGAGATTCTTTGAACAACTTCCTTAGTTGATGGCCACTTGGAGTTCTACTTATCTGTGGTTGACGGCCAGTAGGAGATGACAATGGACTGTCTTCAAATTTTTCTGTTAAATTAAGACCCCCCTGGAAAACATGAACCATGAACTAACATTTATTGCATGAAAACAATTTTATAGTAAATCTATATGGACAGAAACTGCTTACTGCCTTGCTAGATAAAAATATTAATTAATGAAACTGTGGCCAGAAGCATATTTTTTCGCTACTTTTCATACCTAAGTTGTCAATATTTAAACTAGATGAAACCTGGTTATATCCAGCAAACCTGTGTTGATGTGTATGCCTATCTGACCAGATGTAAGCATAGATTTGATAGATTGCTAACAGTTGCTCAGAGAATTTCACATATAAAAATAAAGAACATTTTCGGACGTCACAATTTTTTTTATTCTTACCAGACGACTTGAGTTCCTTGGAAGATTTATCATCCTAAATTGAGATTCTCCATCACTGCATTCTGTGTCAAGTGCAATTACTCAAGGTTAGAAAATCATGGGGACATTATATGGCACTGAAAAATCCATTTAGAAGCTACTGGAGGAAAAACAGACGGTATTAGAGATCATTGTTAAACAGGAGGCTCGTTAACTAAAGATCTGATATTTTTTTTATGAAACTGGAGGGGCTGCAGCCCCCTAAATGAATTTATTGAAAGAAAGAACAGAGTTACAGAGTTACAGAGAACCAGCAACAAACTAAAGATCTGATTGAACTGATCCATATGATGGATGGAAATTTTAAGGAATGCTCTAACTAATTTTTCAAATACTACAACACACCGATTTGATTGAATCTAGGTTGAGGCATAGTAGTGAATAAGATGGGCAGGCAGCATAGGGTTAATCAAACTTCATTGACATACTTTTTATATGAAGCAGAACATAAAGTTATCTGCTGCAGATAGAGAATTCTACCTGTACACGAAGGAAGATCAGCACCAGAAGGAAGCTGTGCAGGCAGAGCCAAGTTATGATGAAGCTTTGCATTGTTCTGTGGTATGGTTTTGTTCCAGGTATTGGCCTTTAGGTCCTCGGATGCCGACTCTGTAGAGTCCCCTCGAAAATATCAACATAAAAATAATCCAATAAACTTTTTTTGAACTATGCACATCACGTATGGCATGTGCTACAATAAAAAGGTCAAGATCGTTTTCTAGACCTCAGATGTGTTACCATCTCAAACTATTAACAAACTAACAATATAGCAGTTGTCATAGGTGACAGTAACTAAGCAACTTTTGGTGAAACTGGAAATAATCTGGATTTGTGTGAAACCCCGCTAAATGGGCCAAAGCTGGGCCGGTCTGATGGGTTGGGCTGAATGGACGAGTACTGTAGCTCGGGTTGCCGGTACTGTATCAGCGGAACATTGTAGCTGAGGGATTTTAGTCCCACATCGGAACCTGAGGGCAAACGGAACCAGGTTAAAAGCCTGAGCCTGGAAGAGGATGAACTCTAGATTAATTTTTTTGCGCGAAGAAAGGACGAAAACGTAAGAGAGTTAATTAATGATCTATTTAACGTGTGGTATTCTGAGCCAATTATCGCGGTTTCACGAACGACAGATTGCGCATGGCTCTTGTGAGAGCATAGCATTTGGGCCGGAGAGCTGGGAATATGGATGTGACCAAGAGATTGATCCTGGACATTTGGGTAATCGATCTTTTTGCGCGAAGCGAGGACGAAAGCGCAAGAGAGTTAATTAGCAGGTGTGGTCTATTTAACTTAGAGTGGATCTTAGCCGTCTTCCCGGGATGCTGACATGAAACTGACCTTTGAGCATAATGTCATTAGCCAAGCTTGCAACCTTGTCACTGCATCTCTTGACAGATAACTCAAAGCTGAGATTGTCTAATTCCCGGATGTAAAAGTCTATTGCCATCCACCGGGACAACAATGAAACATCCCTAGTCACCTGCATCGTAGAAATGACAGATTGTTTCAGCATTCCTGATTCAATCAAACTAATAGAAAAGGCGACTCCATCACATCATTACAATAGTAGAAGATTAGTGAAAATGCACCAAGCATTGATATCTTATTACATAGATCTTACTTTTGCTGTAACGTTAGGATTCCCGTCTCGGTCACCACCCATCCAAGAACCAAACCTGATTGGTGTGCAGGTTAGCGGAAGTGGTCTTCCAGTGTGCTATATGTGAAGTATGGATGAAAGGTTTAGGTTTCTTGAGTCAAAAATATGTTAATTTAAATCCAAAAAAAATGGCAACCATTTTATGTGTACCTTCTTTAGAGCACTGCTAACACGGCGAAGATAGTGTGGTACCGCTTTCCAAAGGGATTGCTCCACAATATGAAGACCTACAAAGTCAACGAAAATAATTAAATTGTAGATAAACGGCATAAGAGTGACAAACCATAGCCCAGAATGCTTAAATTTCCTACCAGCCCTAGCTTCGTCAACTGGTGTAGGTTTATGGCGCCTCAACTCATCCGTCTGCCATATTGCTGTGATTTCCCTTACCTACATAATCAAAGTTGTAGGGTTCAGAAATGATAAAGAAAAGAGGAGAATAAAAGAATTACTATGCAAATCCTCTTAATTCTGATGTATACCAGATCTTCAATTAGCATTTCTTTATCCTCATGGCTTAGATCAGGGCGCCCATTGAACTCCAAAAGATGCTACAACGTAGTTCCATCGGTCATTGAAACAGTCGATGCAGTAATTTTTTTAAAAAAAAATGTGTAAGAGTATAATTAGTGTTTGAGATCCTATGAAACAGAACTCTGCAACTAACCAATGAAGGGAAATCAAGAAAAGGTACTTTTATAAACTATAGATGTTAAACTCACTGCTACTCTTAGGTGCTTGTATTGCAAAGTTCGCCGATTTATTTGGGTGGGATGAGCTGTCAGAACAATTTCAACCTCCTGCATCAAAAGGAAAATGATACATCAACTAAAAGCTTGATAGTGCATTGCACTCTTTAGGGATGTAGAGAATTACCTGCTTGCAGACAGTATCATATAGTTGTTCTGAAGGGACACCACTTTGAATGAGCTTGTTGAATATATCATCACATGATTTTGAGAGCTGTTCTACGTTGCGCGCTTTACGAACCCTGCATAAAGAGGATAACACTATACGTTCATGCAAAAGAAAAACAGTTCATCATAGATTGCAGCATTTAGCTAATTTACCAAACCAGTACAGATTTTAATTGGTCGGAAAATAATGTTAGTACAAATTTACTGATATTTACTTAATCTGTAACATGCATAATAAATGCGAATTCCATCTACAGAACATAGTACTGATGTCAGTTTTTTTTCTTAAGGTTTGCACAAACTCGCTTGACTATTGCTTAATTAGTAGCACGCGGAATTTGTGTCACTAGATTGCAACAAAAAAAAATCAATGGCTTTGAAAAAATAAAATAAGATTCTCAATGATGGTCACAATCTATGTAGCATGTGCAAGCGTAAAGCTCCTACAGTTAAATGTGTCTGAGCAGAGGGGTCGCATGGAAATCATTAACCATGGCCCAGCGTTACAATGTCGTACCCATCATATGTACGGAAACTCTTGGATTCCAAGCTGCAAATAGAACAGACACTTCTGATCCCAGAGGTTAGTGCAATGCAATATGCCATTATTCCTAATACTATACATATACTATGAACAATATAGTCTATTAATTGGAGAGGACATTAAATCCCACACACTTGTTTGTAGCAATTTCCCAGTTAAAGTTTAGTATTTGAACATCAGTTTTTTTATTTGGAAGTTGGGAGGTTGAACCTTGAGAACTGAGTGAAAAGATATTAAGTGTCTGTTTAGATGCATTTGGAATGACAAAACTTTTGCCTCTCCTCTTTTGCTACAAAACTTTAGGCATTCAAACTTTAGGCTGAGATGTTTAGATCCATGGCAAAACTTTTGCTTGTATCCAAAGAAGACTGATTTGCCCTCACAGGGTGACCATCCTTGGTCCTCTTGGAGCACCGGATTGCAGATCTTGACGCGAGTCGCGACGGGGCCGAGCGTGGCCTGGGGCCAGCGCGGCCGGTGGCGGAGGGCCGAGCGCAGCCGGGCTGCCGCTCGACGGTGGGGCAGAAGCGTGCAGGCGAGTCGTGATGGGGCCGAGCGTGGCCGGGAGCCAGCGCGGCCGGTGGCGGGGTGCGACCCAGCCCACGCGAGCACGGAGGGGAAGAGAAGGGGCGCGGCCGGTGGCGGCGGGGCCGAGCGTGGCTGGTGGCGGCGCCACTGAGCGCGAGCGAGTCGCGAATGTGAAGGCGCGGTGTGGGATGGGTGGGTGCGGGGGCAGTGGGCGTCCGGCTCGCGCCCCCACGCACTTTTGCCCAGTTTGGAGCCTCTTAGGTCCAAATGCTAAAAGTTTAACAGCCCAGGTTTTGCTTTTTTTTGCCTATAATATTTAGATCCATTTTACTAAAAGATGAACTAAAACAACAAAAGTTTTGACAAAAGAGGGAAAATAAACGAGCCCTAATTTGTGCAGGTATAGTTGTAAAGTTTCAATGCATGTCCATATTTACAATGTAGAGATTAGATACATAAAAACGCATTGCGAGTGTAGAACAGCATCGAAATCGAAATATGGGCTACGTGAGTCTGCGTGGACGATATGATACCTGTGGTGGGTCTCCGCGATGCCCATGAGGTTGAGGTAGTGGGAGAAGGCCCGGGCGAGGCAGAGCGCGTCGTCCAGAGACATTGCGGCCAGGTCGGCCTCCAGCTGCCGCTCGACGACGGCCGCCGTGTCCTCCATCCCCGCCGCGCGCATGGAGACGGCGCTCTGGTCCACGGCGCCGCCGGAAGATCGATCATGCACCGACCCAATTAATGATCGTCAGATTATCTATCTATCAGTTAACACACGTACACTGCTTCCCGAATGATGAGATCGCGCGACGCGATGGCAAGGGAAATGCGTACCTGCGCGAGGATGCGGTTGCGCTCGAGGATTTGGATGAACCGGGGGCCGAGCTCGCGGAGGAGGACGTCGTGGAGGAGGCTGGCGAGGAGGCGGCAGTCGTCCTCGAACGCCTGGAACGATATCCCCTCCGCGATGTCGTCCGTCGTGTCCAACATCCTGATCGATCTCCTACCTACTCCTCTTCTTCTTCCTTTTCCTCGAGATCGATCGACCAGTGGGCAATGAATTGATCGGTAGGGGGGGAAGCGAGAGGAAACTGTGTTGGTGTGTGTGCGCGCGCGCTACGCCGACGAGAGGGGATCTCATTCTCGTCCCATGAGGGGAGGCAATGCAACGCAACGCAACGCAATGGTAGGGAGTGAAAACCGGAGGGCGAGGAAACCAGAAACATAAGAAGGTAGTAATGCGCAGGTACCCTACTGTCAACGGCGTGGCTAGCGCCCGTGTCCGGACGCACCTCCCGCGCCGCGCCTGCTTCTCATCCCACGCCCGCGCCAGCATCCCACCCCGAGCCAGCGCCTGTGTCCAGACACAGCACCCGCACCCGTGCCCCATCCCCCGCCCGCATCCCATCCTGGCTATGCCCCGCGTCAGCCCACGACGTTCCGTCTCCACTGCGCAGCCCCCCATTCCCCGCCTGACACCGCGCCCCACCTCCGCCGTGATCTGCCTCCGTTGTGCACAGTCCTCCTCCGCGCTTCGGTCCCATCATAACGGCTCATCTCCTTTGCAACATCTGTCCTGCAGTTGCAACATACTCTATCCGTTCCAAAATAAGTGTCGCCATGATATTTATGTCACTCGATTTGTATAAAATATTAAAAACATTTTTATCTTTAAATAAGTTTATTATGAAAATAGATTCAACGGTCTATCTAATGATATTAATTATGTACTATAAATACTAATATTTTTTTTTATATATGTGGTCAAACTAAAAGTGTTTAACTCATCGGGAAGCGAGAACGACACTTATTTTGGGATGGAGGGAGTATGCAATATATCTTGTATAGTCATTGCAACATCCAGATGAAACACTTGCAACATACGTCTGAAATGGCTGAAACATTTGGAACATATACTTGCAACATATGTCTAAAACAGCTGAAACATTTGGAACATACACTTGCAACATACGTGTATAGCCATTGCAACATATGCAACATCGGATCTACTTTTGCAGCATTCAGACGAAACACATGCAACATACATCTCAGACGCATGAAACATAGGGTTGCAACATGTGCTCATCTACTTGTTGCTTGGGCAAATGGAGGCTCGTTGACGCGGAGCTCGACGCCTAAGCGGAGGTCGCTGGTGTGGAGCTCATCGGCGGGACGAACCTCGGCAGTGGCCGCGGCAGGCAGATGGAGCGCGGTCGCGGCGGGAGACACGAGTCTGGGCGGGAGGCGCGGTGGAGGTGGTGAATCCACGGCGGGCGGGCCGAGTCGTCCGGATGGACTCACACTCTACAGGAAGCATCATCGTACTGTCAAATACGTACCCTGAATTTAATGATGGAGCTAGAATTTTTTTTAGCCAGGGCGAACTCTTCTATGTATAGGTACAGCATTTGCAGAAGTGCTATAAAACAACATTCCTTTATCTAAAAAGATGGATGTATTTAGAGCTGTTTAGATCACTATTTGATTATTATAATATATCTAGATTATACATAGAATTATTATAATTAGGATTATGGATTATAATAATTAGAGTGATTAGGTTAATGGATTATGGTGGTTGATTATTGTTGGTTAAAGTGAAAAAATTATATCTTATCTTTTATTGTTTATCAATTAGACAATCAGTTTGGGTGGGGGGAGTTATTCTTTCAGCATCCTCATTTATAACCTAGTCTCACCTGGACTATGGAATTATTGTAATCTAGAGTTTTGATTATAATAGTCCATTATATAATTAATTCTGTTTGGATCAAAATCTAGTTATATATAGGGTGGCTCCGCTCCTTCTTTGACTCAACTAAGCCCTTCTGCTGGCTGAATTCGTAACTCTTTTAAATATTTAATAAACTTTTAAAATTGGACAAATTATCATAGGAATATAGCTATCTCTCGCTGTATTTCTAATTCATCAACATATTTCTAATTTATCAATCATGGGATCGAACTCTGTAACTTGCTAACGTACTGATACTGAAGGCGGCGAAGAACCGTGGAAATGATCCGTAATAATATGAATAAGTTTTTTTTTTAGAAATATTTGGGTTTGATTGGTTGCCTGCACAATTCCTTCAGACTTCTTTAGTGCACACTAGGTTTGATTGGTTACCTGTATAAAGCCTCATGGAGGATAGTACTATCCTCAGTCTAAATCTGCATCCCACTGTTCGCTCAAATCTGGCGTATCCACCTATGCAGCACAGCCTTGCACCCTCACTGATCTGGATCTGAGCGACTGAGCTCTCCTGTCTCCTCTCCCCTGCTCTGTCACTGTCCGGTCGCTGCCATCCTCCGCTCAAGCTCCACTCTCCTGTCTTCCTCCGCTCAGGCTCCTCTCCAGTCCGGCGAAGAGCAGCATGGCGGCGGGGCCGGCGACCCAGCCGAGCTGCGCGATAGCCGATGGTCTAGGCGAGGGAGAGCACGCCGGAGCCGATGAAGGCTCCACTCTCCTGTCTTCCTCCGCTCAGGCTCATCTCCAGTGCGTCGAAGAGCGGCATGGCGGCAGCGCCGGCGACCCAGCCGAGCTGCGCGATGGCCCAGCATGATGTGCGGGCTGGCCGTCCAGAACGTGCACGTGCTGCGCGGGCGACCGTAGTCGTCCAGCCACTCGGCGGCGCAGGCGTCCCGGCCTCCACCGACACCTCCATCGGCGCCAGGTGCTTGGTGCCGTTGTGCGTGCTTGCTACTACTTTGTTGTGCGTGCTTGCTGCTACTCCTCCGGCCCCGGCCTCCGGCAAAGCGTGAGCCTTGCTTTGCTACTACTACTCTGTTGAACGTGCGTGCTTGCTGGCCTCCGGCCCCGCGTGTAGCATTCATGAGCTCGTGGCCGCAGATAAGCTCGCTGGCCACCTACAGTGGCTGACGGCCTGAGAGTGTTCGACAAAATGTCATCTCCAGTTTTGCTGTTGCGCAAACAACCAAACTCTGGAAAAGATATCTACTGCACGCAACCAAACAAAAACACAAACAATGCAAAGTCACCGCACAGGACAACCAAACAACGCTGAAAAGCGTAAGACTAAGCTGAATTGGATATGGTGAACGGGATTGTTATGCAGACTATCGTAAGACGAGCAATCAATCAGACCCTATATGAATAAGTAATCATAGGGCTCGCGGGCCAAAAATCAGGTCGGGCTCCGGTGGGCTACTATTTAGTTAGGCCCAATTTGCTCAGGTGTCGCATATGTGGACTCCATTTTCAGCAAATCCATGAATTTGAGCCCATGAAACGAGCATTCATAAATCGGGCCGCGAAACTACGGTAGGATCCAAATCAAGCAGCACCATGTATGAGTCCAAGGAGCTACTCCAATTAGAGATGGTTACTTACACAGTCAACTTGCTCTGCGCCTTTAGGCTCCGTTCGTTTAGAGCAAATCCGGCCCTGCGGAATGCTTTTATAAACTTTAGTAATGAATCCGGCCATGGACCCCTAGGAACCGAACGGTTTATGATCATTCCTATCAGGAACGATTCCTGGTGAAGGCTGCCCTATACAAATTAAACAAAGTCAAGGAGGAATGAATCTGTGAGCGTGTTCAGTTTTTTTTTTAAGTCTACGGAGGGGGAGAGGATCCCCTACCTGATGCATTCCATTTAAGGCCCCAAGGCCAAATTGGTTCAAATTACATAAGTGGTTTCAACGACAAACATAGCCACCACACGACACACTTTTTCTCGAATACTAACACTTTTTTTGAATTTTCGAAAATATAGGTTGTTATTTGACAAATAATGTCCAATCATAAGGAAGAATACCATAGTTTTATTTTTATTTATATTTAATGCTTCATACATCGCTATCCAAAGATTCGAATTTGGGAAAATTAGTTTAGATCCTAAACAGTCTATTGCACGTACGGTCAGGCTGTTTAAACGATCAAACACGAGTCGAGAAAAGACAGTTTTACTAGCTCGGTGTTCAGACCGTGCAATGGACGTTTTGGTCATCATCACATTTGACTTGACAGTCGTATTCATGGTTGGTTGCTAGGTGATAATATGGTGGCTGTATTGCCGAGCTTCATATCACCAATTATTTATTTGTCAACTAATTTGCCCTGCCTTATGTTTCTTCGAACTAGTACATATGTGAAAACTATAATTGATGTTTGCCACTTATGATGTCTAGATACAGTAAAGTCCTCACTCTTATGACATGTGTGTATTTGAAAAAAAAGTATAAATATGCAGGTTTCATTACACCGACTACACGGCTTATTCGCTACACGAAGAGTGACCAAACAACTACCGTGTGGTGTTTATGGCAACATTTAGCCCGATCAGCTGCTGGTTGCAGCATTGTTTGTGCTGCTGTTTCAGGAAGTCTTCAATAACTACAGTGGCCGGAGAGGGAAAAGCATGCGGCCACACCTGCCACCGGTGCATGTTCCATTGTTCCAACCTTCTCCATGCAAAAGGCAACAGCAGGACAGTAGCATGGTGAACACTAATCCAAAGTACATGTATTTGTTAGCCCCTCCTAGATGCAAGTCCCCACCAAATCCTCCGTAAGGGAACACCCTGATTCACTTTTAATCTAATTTTTCTACGGAATTAATTAGTCCTAAGACATAACTATTAGAGAAGGTACTGCATTTTCTGACTTAATTAAAACTTGACATAGGGTATAAGTCTTGTGTTGCATTTATGCCATATGCATAATGTTTATGGGTGTGCAATACTAATAATTAGCAATGTGCTTAATTGGAATAGGAGTTTAAATCTCTATTTTAAACTAATTCTATAAAATTAGAAAACCATTGATTTTTTTTCAAACCCCTCTTCCTGACCTTAGTTCCCTCCACAAACCCGATCCATACCTCCTCTCCTCTTAACCCATCCACAAATCACCACATGTCCACACATGGAAAGTGACTCTTGTCCACTTAAAATACATAATATGGTTTATCATAATCGCTAGTTTCGCCATGTCATCTAGCGTGACTAAAAGACCTCGTTTCTAAAAGCTTAATCCGGGATGTGCTTTTAAAAAAAATGTATTAGTGTTTTCTTAAACCAAACCTATGGTCTAGCATGGGGGCTGTTATGATCCGGGCAGCCGGACGATAGCAACGCGTCGACCAGGTTACTGTTTTTCTTCTCCGCGCCTTCCTTGCGCTCACGGTCATCCTTGCCCTCTTCCTCGTCCTCAACCCACCCACCTCCTCGTCCTCGGCCCCGCCCACACCGTAGCGCGGTAGGGTCTTGTCGGAGCTCCGCCGCCACAGCCTACCGCGCCCACGGCTGCCTCCTTCTTACCCTCCCCCCACTCCCGCTACCGCCATGTCCATGCTCACCGATGACTTGGCCCAGCCGCTTCCATCGCCGTCATGACCCTAACGCCGCCCCACCGCCTGGCCGGCTTGTCTCCCCAAAGCCCCTTCTCTTCTAAGCCCGCCTAAGATGGCCAAGGAGGTAGAGAGCTGCCGGCGAAGAAGGGGGCTGTGGTGCGGCCGTCGAGGAGGCTAATGGACTCGTTCGGGCCCGTACACACACTTTGGGCTTTGTGCGGTACTATTGGTCAGCACCGGATGGCCCGAGCCTTCGCTGGCGCGGGTGTTGTGTTGTTCTTGGAGGCATTGTTTTGGAAAGTATCTCTCACGAGCTATTTGTAGGTGTTACTACGATGATGCAAGTATGATGTGACATGATATATGTTTGTCATATCTTTCTTTCTTTTTTTTTCTTTCTTTTTTATAGACAATGTAGATCATACGTATATAGAAACCGAGAGTTATCTTAGGCCCCGTTTGGTTCCGGATAGCATTTTGTAATGCGGCCGCAAAAAAAATCCAGATAGCAATCCAAACGGGCGAGCTTTATAGGGGACTCTAGTAATCCAGTAACCTCTTGGGAGGAGGTTCTGTCCGTAAAAAGACAATATTGCCCACTAGATGTACCAGATGAATGAAAAGAAAGTGAAAAGAGCCAAGGATAGTTTAGACATTTTGTTGTATAATGAATCCACCATCCAAGAGTATAATCTGGGATCCAAACATAACTGATTATCACTATCTAGAATCTGGATTCTCAAAATCAGTATCTATAATCTGGATTCTCATAATCCTTGAGGATCCAAACGGACGCCCTAGGGTCAAGAGGCGGACGCCCTGGATAAAACGACCAAGACACTACTACTACTACAAGCAGAGCAAAGTTTTGCTCCGGCAAAAAATGAGAGCAGAAGAGAGATGGGAAGACCATGAGCAATCGATTTGGCGTTGCATCAAGAGCGCGTCGTCCGACGCGTGCTGCTTGCAGGCTTGCAGCCGAATGGATAGGCGGCGTTTCGTTTCCTGCCCCGAAAAGGCTGGATTCTCCTGCCTTGCGGCGCTGTGCCCTTACTGGTCGTCGCAAAATTTAGTTCCAATGTAATATCGGTGACTTTTGAATCCAGTAGCTAGGTTCCCGATCAGCTGCTTGTAATGGCCCCTCGCCACCGTCGGAGCTTACCTTTGTTCTGTGTGTTTTAAACTCAGTTTCCTTTTAATGAAATACGGGCTGGTGGGTCCGATCGAAAAAAAAAATCAAGGCAACCAGCAGCCGGCCGCCGGCAGCCGCGCCGCAGACGACACAAGCCTGTTTTCATGATTCGGAGGGGGTAGGAGCACGCAGGACTGCAGCAGCAGTACTGGTACTGTAGGAGGGGTAATGTAGGAGGTGTACTGCTGCAACCAGAAACACGGTGGTGTTTAAATACAGAAATTAAAGTTTAGAGATATCGCTTCGTCAGGGTGTCACACGTCAGTGTTTGATAGCAATAAAAAAGTAAATTACAGAAGTTCTTAGTAATCTATGAGACGAATTTATTAAGCCTAATTAATCCATCATTATCACATGGTACCTGTAGCACCATATTGTCAAATCATAGACTAATTATGCTTAAAAAATAGTCTCGCAAATTAGTCATAATCTATATAATTAGTTATTTTTTAGTCTATATTTAATACTTCGTATATACGTCAAACGTTCAATAAGAAAGTGAGCCCGTGTTTAGTTTCAGGAAGTTGAAATTTTGGGGCCTACTGTAGCACTTTCGTTTTTATTTGGCAATTAGTGTTTAAACATGGACTAATTAGGCTCAAAACGTTCGTCTCGTAATTTCCCACCAAACTGTGCAATTAGTTTTTTCGTCTACATTTAATACTCCATACACGGGCGCAAGCGTTCAATGTGATGGCATGCATCCGCACACATGGGATTTTGTTAGAACTAAACATGGGCTGAAGCTAACTTGTAGATGTTTAGTTCCACGAATTTGGAATTTAGGTTAGACGTTCGTTTTTATTTGGTAAATAGTGTTCAATCATGGATTAACTCAAAAGCGGGAGCGTGTAATTTTCAACCAATTTGTGTAATTGAGAATTTAATGTTAAATCGTAAAATTGATGTGATAGATAATATAGTATTTTTTTAGATTTTTAGCAACTAAACAGTCAGTTTACATCTACACATGGAGATGGGGAGCGCTGCGAGCCTGCGACTGCGATGCGAGACAGCGGGAGCGACGGAAGCCGCTTGCAAAGAACCTGATGTGACGTGGCCTTCTTGGGTGTCAGTACACAGTGCAGCCTGCTATCCATTTCCGAAAACGTGATCGCCCACGGTTCAAAATGGCAACGAAACCCGAGTATCGCGGTTTTACCCGATAAGGAGGTGGGTATGGAAGACATTTTACACCCAGTAAGTGCGTTTTTGGATTTTAGGTATATGTGTCACAGGTGTGGGTGTAAACACGCGCTCAGCGTAAAAAGACATCTGCCGCAATATAACATGCACATATTTGACCCATATAAGTAGATGAGTATATATAGCGCTCCCTCAAACCCTAATCCCCATAGTCTAAGCGATTTGGAATGAACCAATGAGGCAGATCTATTTCAACTAGGAGCGACGGAAGCCGCTATTGTTGATTTTTTTTTTGAAAAGCTATTATACCTGATGTGAACGTATATTGGGGTTCTTGGGTTACCCGTCAGTGGGTACAATGCAGCCTGCTATCCATTTCCGGAGTGCGGATACGGGTGGAAAACGTGATCCATCTTTACCCACGGTGGAATATGGAGCTGATCGAAAGGAACAGCGGCGAGCAGTTTGAGCGCAAAGAGAACATAGGCGACACACCATTTTTGCTCCGTTTCAGTTCACCCAGCTGTAGACCCAAGAGGCCAGTCCCAGTAAAAAACTGTTGGTTCCTGTGACATTGAATACTCCGTTCGTCCAAAAAAATATATAATTTCAAGAGTTGCGATTTAAATTTTGGTCAAAGATATATATAAATATATTAACATTTGTAATATAAAACAAATATCATTACATTAATTTTAAAAATATATTTGTCATAGTAAATCTAGTTAAAGATATAAATGTTAATACTATTTACTTTAAATTTGATTAAAGATAAGCTAATTTGATTTATATAAATTTTATAGTTGCTTGCTTTTGTGGACGTAGAAAAAATACTATACCAGTTAAGTAGAGTATAGAGTAACAAAAAAAAACGTGGGCATCCTGTTTAATAAGGACGGACGACAGCGCCACTTGCAGGCTAGCTGCACCCGCACCACCGCCGCGTACGTGCTAAACTGTGATCCCGTGGCATCGAATCCGCGACGTGTATCCATCATTTCATCGTTCATCAGACATCACAAACGCGACAAGCTAATGAACGAAATACATACGTACGGTAGAACTGCTACGAACGAGCAGTGCAGAAAACCTCTAATTCGAGAAGAGGGTGAACCCAAATAAGCAGCAAAAACAATGTAGTACATGTAAGGCCTTGTTCGGTTAATCATCAAGGAACTGTTCGGTTAGCGTGGAATGGGGCCAGGAATTATTGTTATACAAATTAGACAATCGTTTCGGTTGGGAATCATTGTAGGTGTCTATTCCGAGATAACCGAACAGACCCTAAATCAAGAAGATTGGCAGGGACGGGACAAAAGATTAAGAGAGACGATTACGACTTACATGCGAGATTTAATTTCCTTGGATCCCTTCGGTTTGAAGATTAACCAAACAAGTCTTGATTTAGACAAACCAAAAAAGAGAGATTCTGAACGCCAAAAAAAAGTGAAGGAGGACAGAAAGGAAGAGTGCTTATTACTAGGATCGCCTGCAAAAATAGAGCGTCTTCATCCTTTATCTTTATTACTATATACGAGAGCCTCCAAACGATTATACAAATAGATCTTAAGATTGATAAAGTTACCACATGCGTCTGCTGACCATAGGCATATCGTCTAAAAATAGTGCTGTTAAATTCTAAAAACCTGATCAACTGAGTAATGCTCGGCTCACAATATACTCGTTCGGTGTCGTAAATATTAATATTTTTTATATAGATTTAATCTCCTTCAATTCCCTCGGTTTGAAGATTAACCAAACTTGAATTAGATGAACCAAGAAAAAGAGACTCCGAACACCGCAAAAAGTGCAGGAGAAGGATAGAAAGAAGAGTGCTTGGGGCAAAACAACCCTATGTGTCGGTGTTTTGTAAACCGGACTAGTAAAACTATACGATTGTGGCGCTGCTTTAAGAAGACGATGGTAGTATCCAAAAGACATGATGATTTATACTGGTTCAGGCCGGAGCCCTATGTACAGTCTCAGAGATAATCGAGTGTGTGTTTCTCGCTTGAATACTCTAAAGTTTTTACAATGGACTAATGGAGGGTGCAAGAATGGTGGAAGAGGTAGAAGAGCTAGAGCTAAGAGATAAACTGCCTGAAGGGAAGCTTCAGGAGTCCGGAGGTTGTGAAGAAATGTGAAGATGAAAGATGAAGATGTTGTTGCCCTTGACTGCCCATATATAGAGTTTGGGGTCAGGGCATGCATAAAGAAGAAGGTTCTCCCAACCGAGGGGTCATGAGTCTGAGGGAGGGGCCTAGCTAATTTGGCTTGCAAGCTACGCCATCTTGTGGAGCACGTCTGGGCATGGTTGTCGTCATGGTCTTAGGCTCACGTCGCGGCATGGCGTGATGTGGTGCCCTACTGTGCCGTCCGTGGCGGCACTGTAGGCACGGTGGTGGTTCGCCAGCCGTCCCATGCGATATGGTCTCCGCCGTGGCCTTCGTCATTGCCTCCTGGTCTCCTAAGGGCGTCCTACAGAGTTAATAGCCGCCCCCATGTCGTAAATCACCTGGTTGGCTTGTGGAGTGGGTGGCCACGATCCCGAGCTTCGAGGTCATGGCTCCCGTCGGCTTGGATGGCCTCCAAGTCAAGACCTCCTTCGTGGATCCTATCCCGTAGTGGGTAGAATCGTACACATGTCTTGTTGGACTGTATTTGGACGGCGGGTTGCCGTACTAGCAGTCACCGCTGGGCGGTGTTGTCTCGTCTGTGCTGCGTGGCACAGTGATGGCGTCTGACCAGACCGAGGTGACCGCTGTCCCCTCGGTCCTTGCGGGGTCAGTGCAGCATGTCCGCCCCTGTCAGAGCGGTCACGCCTGGCTGGGCTTGGCCTCTCCTCGTTCCTCCCAGGGGTCGGGATGGTGAGAGATCGTGAATCCTTGTTGCGTGTGCGGCTAAGACAAATGGAAGAGGTCGTGGCCGACACCGGTCTTAGCATCTGGCGTGGTCCGCTTGGCTTAGCTGAGCCTCGATCGTTTGGGCCTTCGTTAGTTGGTGTATCATGGGCCGCTCGACCTACTGACTAATCGATGTCTTGAGATACCGGGGATCATAACCCGATACTATGCAAGCGGGATTTTGCTTGGAGCCGAGGGCAGGCGAGAGAGTGTTGTGTGGCGTGGGAACGAAATGGAGATGGGCTTATGGCTTACGCTCTCTCCTCTAGCGACGCCGCAACGCTCGCCGGTCACCACTTTTTGCCAAGCCGGCAAGCTGTTGTGCCCCTTTGCGCACGCTGAGCGCACCTTTGTTCATGTAAACTCACATCTGTGAACATACTCTCTTATGGTTGATGAAGTTACCACGTACGCTGATCAGAGGCACGTCGCCCAAAATAGTGCTATGAGTCTGTTTGGATCCTCAGGGATTATAGGAACCCGGATAAAATTAATCCTAGAATCCTAAAACCTCTTCCAAACCGGTATAGGATTCTTAGATTTTATCTCAGACACAAAATTCAATAAAAACACATTGGATGTTTTTTTATCCAAATTCTTAAAATCCTAAAGGATCCAAACGGTATCTGAATTCTTAAAACCTGACCAACCGAGTAATGCTCCGTTCATATTTTACTCATCCGGTACCATAGTATTTTTTTATATAAATTTATCTAAATCTAAAATTATGTCTTAAAGAAACGAGTTTAAGTTTGATCAAGTTTATAGTAAATAGTATTATTATTTATGTCTCTAAATAAATTTATTATAAAAATATATCCGATAATGAATTCAATGATACTCATTTTGTATCCTGAATGTTAGTATTTTTTATATAAATTTAGCCAAAGTTCAAACTATTTGACTTCTCGAAAAGCGAGAATTGCATTTTTTTCTGGACGAGAGAGTACTCTTTTTCAATGGCAGCTTTCAAATAGTTAGCTAGATGGGGCTTAGAAATAATAAAAAAGGACACTATAGTAGAGAGTTATGTAAGTTATGAGAGAGTTGTTTCTAAAAGATCGTGGTAGATTAGTTATTTGAGAGTCGTTAGCTATTTAGGGGCTGTTCGGCAGGACTGAAAAATAAGTCAAAATACTGTTCCGACTGATTGTTGTGAGAGAAAAATACTGTTCTATCTGAAAATACTGTGCACGTGAAAAATGCTGCTATGAGTGCGCTGGCCAGCCCAGCCGAACGCAGCCTTAATCTCTTTCCTTGACAATTAATATAATTTTTTTAGACTAACTATTTGGAAAACATTTGAACGTCATTAGACCGTCTCCGATAACCTTAACCCAAAATATAAGATACATTCGTCCTTTAAGTAGTCTACATGCAAAAGGTTTAATATTTATTTTTTTTCTCCTCCAACAACACTACCTAAAAGATAACTTTTTTGTAAATTGAGTCTTCAGGAGAGAGGATACTCAAATTTTAATTATATCTTTCCTAGTATTTAAAATAAGTCTTTTATATAAGTACTCTCTTAAATGTATGGATTTGATATCCAATAGACACGCAACTGTGCCACTGAGCCTGAGCCGTTGTTTTTCGGCGAGAGCATCGATTGCTTCTCCGCGCTAGTACTGCGCTGTGCGGCGAAAGCCCATACCGCTAGTACGCCTATATACCTGCGCCCGCGCCCCACCGCGCCATTACGTAGCACTACAGTCCAATTCCTACACGTCCAGGTCCAGTCCAGCAGCCTCTACGGCGTACAGAGGAGGACTAGCGCCAGTACTCTACTCCTACTGCTGCCACTGCCAGGGACGCAGAGTGCGGGCTGTCCGTCACTCCGTCAGGCTCCGCCCCCGCCGCCCCCCCCCCAGCTTTCCAAGGTCCTTTCTCTCTCTCTCTCTCTGGTTCGTCTGAGCGCGCGGGGTCCCGCGCAATCAGCGTCACGGTTCATACTGGAGAACACGCAAAAGACAGCAGCAGAGGCAGAAGATCGCCGGCAGCAGACATATGCGCCGCCGTTGCTGCATCGTGCTTGCTTGCCCGCTCCCCTTCTTCTGATTCTGTGTCGCGGCTGAATCGTGCTGCCGTCTGCCGATACCGTCGCTATGTTTTTCTCTCCAGCAAATGGAGAGGCAATTCTTCTGCCGATACCGTCGCAAATATTTTACGCAGATTTTCTCTCCAGCAAATGGAGAGGATCAGAGATCTTCAGATCTTTCCAATTCTTCTGTTACAAGGATTCGGTGCAACAACAGGAACTGTTTCCATGTGAATGAAACACGCCAATTTTTCAAGTTAAGTCCAACAACGGACGAAACCAGCACATCACACGTAGCAGTACAACTGAGCGTGAGAGCAAAATGCAACGCTCTACTCCGGTAGACATTAAGATGGAAAAAGTCAGGTAACCCCATAACTATTTAGGTTATACTACTTCACTTTTCAAACTATAAAACCAGATTTTCTACCGCTTAACTTTCTTAAGCCGGTCAATAAACCCCAAGCGGTTTTGGATGATGGTTTTACTACGGTGATTGTGGTTTTGTCTTTTTATTTTTTATTTATTTTCGTTGAATCTTTAAAAAATCATAGTAAATCATAGAAAAATCATAAAATGAAAAATCTAATTTTTTTGACTCCACATGAGTAGATCTACACAGTGAATATATAATATGGTATGCTTTATTATCAAAGTTTTATCTGTAGCTTTAGATCTAAGCTTTTATGTAATTAATTAGAATAATTCATAGCTGTAGCTTCTATGGTCCAATTATCGTGAAATTTTTATGGTGAGCTAATTATTGTATGTTTAAATTGTAGTAAAAATTTCATACTAATTGAATCATATATAATTTAGTTATAGAGCATAAATCTATAACTAAGTTATACATGATCCAATGAGTATGAAATTTTTACTATAATTCAAGCATTCAATAATTGACATATCATAAAAATTTCACCACAATTGGACCATAGAAGTTGCAGCTATGAATTATTCACTTTAATTACATAAAAGCATAGATCTAAAGCTACAACAAAAATTTTGTACTAAAGAATATCTATATTATATATTCACTGTGTATATCTACTCATGTGAAATCAATAAAATTGAATTTTTTATAATTTACTATGATTTTTTTAAAAATTCAGTCAAAAATAAATAAATAAATAAATAAGACAAAAGGGTGTTCGGCTGGTGCATGTAACAGTGGATTTTAGATGATTCTGGATGCTAAAACAAGCTGAAACAATCCGAGACCTGAACAGGCGAACGCGGTGGTTTACCACCGTCATTGTAAAAATACTACGTCCAAAACCGTTTTGGGGAGGGGGGAGGTTATTTGATCGGTTTTGAAAAATCCAGGGTGTAGAAAATTCGATTTTATAGTTTTGGGGTGTAGTAATCCATCCTAAATAGTTTGAGGGTTATGTAGACTTTTTCCTAAATAAATAGATATCCACTTCTTGTTGTAACATAACACCACAGGGCAACACAGGCTAATTACACACAAAAAAACACCCTGGAGAAGCTACCCTATCCACCACTACACACCTTCAGTCCACAAGAACTCACTTCCTAGTAGTTACTCTACTGTAATCTGGCTCACAGCCACCACCCAGATTCATGTTTTCCCATCTGATGAGCACAGCAGATGCAAAGCCACCAGCCAAAAAAAAATGCCAAAAGATCAGAGAACACGCAGAAACTAGTTCGTGCTCACCCTAGTACTACAAGTTTCTCCATGTTCTTCTTCCATTCCACCAAGTGTCTGAACCTGATTGCTTGCTATAGTAGGAGGGACATCAATCCAAGAACCGCAGCCGCCATTCCCTGAACCACCACCAGGTACCAGAGCCCACCGACCCTGGCAGCCGACCGACCGGACGAGGCCACGAGGCTGGAGCTCGCCTCGGGCTTCCTCCCGCCCTCCTCCCCGTCCCCGTCCCGCGCCACGCTGGGCTCCTGCAGGTCCTTGCACACGACCACGCCCGACGGCGCGCGCGCCGCGTCCACGGCCGCGATGTTGTAGCACAGCCCGGGGTTGTCCCACGACGCGAACCGCCGGCCCATCCGCCGGTAGAACCCCGCCGAGAACTGCAGCGCCCCCGTCAGGTTGTTGCCGTTCAGGTACAGCGCGCCGATGCTGGGCAGCTGGGCGAGCTCGGGCGGCACGGCGCCCGTCAGGCGGTTGTGGTCCAGCGCCAGGAACCGGAGCCCCGTCAGCGCCGCCATGGACGCCGGTATGGGTCCCACGAGGCCGACGTTGGACAGGTCCAGCGTGGCCAGGTTCGCCGCCAGCGTCTCCCAGCCGGACTGCGGCAGGCCGCCGCCCAGCTGCGGGTTGTTCGACAGCAGCAGGTCCTGCAGCGACGCCATGCCCTGCACGAACTGCGGCAGCCCGCCGGTGATGCTGTTGTTCCGGAGGTCCAGCAGCGTGAGGGTCTTGAGCCCCGCGAGCTCCGGCGGGATGCTGCCCTGCAACAGGTTGTTGCTCAGGTCCATCTTCAGGAGCCCCGTGAGGCCACCTAGCGACGAAGGCAGAGAGCCGGTTAGACAGTTCCTGCTCAGGTCCACGATCAACAGCTCGTCATCGTGGGCGTGGCGGTGGCGGCGGTCGTTATTACCGAGTGTCGCCGGGATCGGCCCCGACAGCCCGTTCCCGGACAGCACCAGCCGTCTCAGCCTCGACAGCGCGCCCAGCTCGGCGGGGATGGGCCCCGTCAGGTTGTTCTCCACGAGCACCAGCGACTGCAGGCTGGCCAGGCGGCCGAGGGAGGGCGGGATGCCGCCGGTGAGGCCCGGGTTCGTGCGGAACTCCAGCGTCTCCAGCGTCCCCGACAGCTTCTCCCAGCCGGCGGTCGGGATGGCCGTGGGGTTGCTCGCCGGGAAGCAGCTGTAGAAGGACAGCGTCCGGAGGCGCCGAAGGTCGAACAGCTGCGGGCTGAACTTGGCGTCAGGGGTGCACTGCAGCGAGTTGTCGAGAACTGGGCCAATGCTCATCACTGTTGGGTACCACAGCCCATTGAAGAGATCACATGACACCCCCTGCACGGTTAAAATCCACAGAAATTGAATTGAATTTTAACAGGCAGACAACCACGCTGCAATCTGAGTGTCCCTCGCTTGCAGACACGGAAAGTAACACAAAGATGAACAGTACCCGGAGTGGTAACTACTAGCAGATGGTGACATTTCTTAAAGGTCCACCTACAAATTTGGCCCCTTCTTAACTTTACTAGTAACAACCAAATTGAAATCCCATTGTACCGTGAAGGTAAATAGGCATGTGATTCCAGTTATTGTTAGAGCAAAGTCCTATGGAGTAGAAACATAATAGTAGTAGTAGGAATGAATTCCTTCTCGGGGGAAAAAAAAGCATGTCCGCGAGCAAAAGGAACATGATACTAAAATAGATAGTACTGTATGAGAAAATCTTGAGGGGAACATGCCATTTCAAATCATGGGAGATTCTTTCATGCGAGTGGAAAGTTCCTGCCCAAGAGATCAGATCCTCCTCCTATATCAAGTAAAGGCTGAGTGTGAAGACCGAAGAGGATCAAGCAGAGGTCTCGTCCAACAGTGAACTGAATGTGCACAGCAAAACAGTGGCACACTCTTGATTCTTGAAGCAACAGTTGAGGAACAGGGAACACAAGACAAAACAGAGGCTACCGAAAGCCAGAAATTCTGGAAGAGACGAGGAAGGTTTTAAACATGGAAAAATTCGACAAGAGATTGTTGGTGACTTGTCCTGCATCCCCAAACAAGACACTAATTTATTTCATTTTGGAAACTACCGACTTGATCCTCCTTTCGCAAACGGTTTTGGATTGGAGCTCAAAGCAGGCAAGCAGGGGAGCACCGAGAAAGGGCATGTGACGAGGACGGGCAAAGCCGAAAAACAAACAAAGAGAAAAGCTTCTCTCATGTATCTGAAGAACATGATGAGGATGAACATACGCGGGCCAGGAAATCAAACAGCACAGCAGCATAGATACATACGAAAGGGAAAGCGCAGGCACGCAGGCAGGAAGGCAGGGGCGCACCTGGATGGGAGACCAGCCGCAGGGGTCGGGGTAGAGCCCGGAGCCGTTCCACCCCTTGCCGACGAAACTCTCGATGGCGGCGTACAGGGCCCTACGCTCCTTCTCCTCCATGGGGGCCGTCGCCGCCGCCGCCGCCGCCGGGGCGTCCGCGCCGTCCTCCTCAGCTTGCTGCCCCGCGCAGCCACGGAGCAGCAGCGCCGCCGAGACCCAGAGCGCGAGGCCGAGAACCAGCAGCCCGCTCCCGCGGCAACCGCCAGCGGGCCTCATGGCCGGACGAACAGGAACCGGACAGCACACCTCCTCCTCCTCGCTCAGGAAGTCAGAACTGGATCGAGCGAGCGCTCGGCCCCGGCCCCCGCTATATAGCAGCAGCAGCAGCAGCCATTGCTGGGTGCTGGCTGGCTCTGTCTAGCGCTGCTGGGTCTCTCGCGAAGTGTGCCCCTTCTAGGTGGCAAATAAATGCGGGGCTTTCGCTGTGCTGCAGAGGCGACGGCGGCTGACCTGGGACATTCCCCTATGCCAAAGAGCTGCTCTGGGGATCCCGATGCGGGCGGGCGGCGCGCCGCAGACGACAGCAGGCAGGCAGGCAGCTCGCCTGGGTTGTGCTGAGGGTTGGAGTTGGAGAGAGACTTGCGAGACGGGGGCTTGGTTTTGTAGTAATGTCGCGGCAGGAACAGCGTGGACTTGCCGGGCAAGGGTGCAAGTGAAAACTCCTTAAAATGACTTGCAAAGGGGGTAGAGTAGACACAAGCGGAAACTCCTTAAAATGACTTGCCGTAACGATGGCACGTTGGCTCTACTGCTACTGCAGCGTCTGCGCCTCCCCTTTCTACCCTACTAGTAGGGATGTAGGAGTAGTAGTCCTTTATTACCGGGAGTAGCGTGGTGCCTACTCCCTTCGTAAAAAAACCCCACAATTCTAGCTTTAAACCGTTTAAACATGGATACATCGAAGCTAGAATTATGTTTTTTTCTTAGACCATATTTAGTTCCTCTAATTAAGGCGCCGCCAAATATACTGTAGCGCACTGTAGCATTTCGTTTGTATTTTGTAATAATTATCCAAACATTGACTAATTAGACTCAAAACGTTCATCTCGTAAAGTACAATCAAACTGTGCAATTAGTTTTTTATTTCGTCTATATTTAGTACTTCATGCATATACCGTAAATTTAATGTGAAAGAAAATCTTCTTTTTGCATAGTGATAAATTCAGAAATTTGGGGAACTAAACATGGCCTTAGACGGAGGGAGTACTCTGCAGGATGAACAGAGGACGGAAGGATGAGATTGGGGACACGAGGGTCAGCCACTTTATATTTGCGCTCTTTTCTTTTCTTTTATGTAAAAAGAAAAATCTCACGGATATTTTACAGGCTCCCTCTATCCTGATTATTTGTCGCTTTTGGTTTCCGTGACACAAGTTTGACTCGATTTGTAGAAAATACATGCATTATTTGTATCTTTAAAGATATCTCCAATGATACTAATTATGTACCATAAATATTAATAATTTTAATATATATTTTATCAAAGTTGTTTCTCGGGAAGCGAAAACGACGGATATTTTGGGACGGAGAGAGTATGAACTTATAGTGTTACATTGGTGTCAATATTTATGCTTGATCATGGTGAGTATATTCCGTGACGGATCCAGAACGAAAATCCACCTATAACAAACTTTGTAGTTCAAATTTGTATTAGAAAACAACCACACAAAAATAATAATATGCTTGTATGTATATACATAAACCATATCACAATCTCATAAATGGCATTATAATTATGTTAGAGATGAATTTTTCGTTAGAGTTCATCATAAACATCACTCGAACATGAAATCAAACATTGGATAATTTTAGTGAGGGCGCATTGTAACACCCTCGGTGTTACGCCATAAACCAACTACTAAATCACGTCACGAGTTTGGACGGGGACCTGGACCCCTTGACAGGAGAGTGGTAGGTTGGTCTTGCTTGTGCCTAGGGTACAAGCAGGGCGTGTGTTTCGCGGTACCCAGCTGGAATACATTGATTCGCTAATTGCAGTGTGATGCGGTACGACTTAGCTATAGTCTAACACCGTAGTAAGAAATGAAATATAAAAGATGGTAAAATAGTTCTGATTGCTTAACACCTGCTTGAAAGTAGCGTAGGTGCTCTAAAGCTAGTTCTTTTTGCCTGCGTTTGTGTGTCCTTGTGTTTTTTGTGCTCTAAGTCTGGTTCTTTTTGCCAGGTGGAAACTTTACCCGATCTACTTGTTTGAGCAAGTTTAAGTGTAGGAGCTAGTGAGGACATCTTTACGCATCCACTAGAGGTCCCGGTAAAAAGTAAATTCAAATTATGTGGGACAAATTCGTAGTTCTTGTAGATAGCTTATTCTTACCGCACACCCGATTTGCATAAGACAACTGATAAGCATCGAACATCCCACTGAAATGAGACATCTAGTGTACTAATTCCACTACGAGTTTTGATTTTAGTTTCTGAGATCAGGTCTATTCACTCACTACCCCTCTAGACCCTATTGACCCTTTCAACGAACTGCCATGACAAAGTACTCAAACGTAAATTCAGAGGTTATTACTTCAGAACATGTTGCATGATGATGGTGTGTGTCAGTAATTTAGATATAAATTTATAGAGTTGTTGCTTCGCATTATATTTTTATGATGACGTAGTTCAGTAATTTAGATGCAAATTTAGGTGCTACTTTAAATTGTTTTAAGATAGATATGATTTTTTTTCAACAAAAAAGATCTGCTGACTATTATTAGCAATAAGTATTATTGTTTATTGGTGGCCGAATCTTTCTGATTTTTATAAAAAAATAAGATTTTTTTCTAAAGTTGTTCTTGATAATTAATGAGCTTCCGTGTTGAGTTGTGATCAAAATTCAGTTATGTATAAGATAAAGGCTAACTTCTGCCGGAGCAAAGCGAGGCCCGTCGCCGGGAGGCTTGGGCCGAACCGAACCATCATCTCGAGGGCTCGTTGCATGCTGTCCAATGCTCGTATGAACAGGCGTTTTTGGGCTGAGGCTGCTAACACCGCTTGTTACTTGATTAACCGGTCACCTTCTATCCCACTTAATAAGAAAAATCCCATTGAGGTATGATCTGGTATGCCTGCTGATTATTCACAGTTGAGAGTTTTCGGTTGCACTGCTTATGCTCATGTTGATAATGAAAAGTTAGAACCTAGAGCTATTAAGTGTCTGTTTCTTGGTTATGATTTTAGAGTTAAAGGATATAAGTTATGTAATCCTGAAACTAAAAAGACTTTCATGAGCAGGAACGTTGTTTTCAATAAATCTGCTATGTTTAATGATAGCTTGTCCACAGATGTTTTTCCAGTTGGCTCTGATGAGGAGCAGCAACATGTTAGTGTGCAGGTGGAGCACATAGATGATCAGAAAACTAAAATTGTTGATAACAATGTTTATGATATTGTTCAGCACTCACCTCCTGTTTTGCAGTCTCAAAATCAGTCTATTGCAGATCACAGAACAAAGAGGAACTGTAGACCTCGTCCACTTTTAATTGAGAAATGTGATATGATTCATTATGCTTTTAGTTGTGCTGAACAGGTGGAGAACATTCATGAGCCGGCTACGTACACTGAAGCTGTTGTTTCTGGTGACCGCGAGAAGTGGATTTTCGCCATGTAAGAGGAGATGCAGTCACTAGAGAAAAATGACACATGGGATGTTGTGCACTTGCCTAAACAAAAGAAGGCCGTTCGTTGTAAATGGATCTTCAAGAGAAAGGATGGTTTGTATCATAGTGAGCCTCCAAGATTTAAGGCAAGGTTAGTAGCAAAAGGCTTCAGTTAGATTCTTGGTGTTGATTATAATGATGTGTTCTCTCCAGTTATAAAGCATAGTTCAATTCGTATATTTTTTGGTATTGTTGCTATGCGAGATCTTGAGCTTGAGCAGTTAGATGTAAAGACTACGTTTCTATATGGAGAGCTCGAGGAGGAGATATACATGGACCAGCCAGAAGGGTTCATAGTACTTGGTAAGGAGGATCATGTTTGCAAATTAAAGAGGTCCTTATATGGTTTGAAACAGTATCCTCGTTAATGGTATAAAAGGTTTGATTCCATTATGATGCCACATAGTTTTAAGAGGTCTAAATTTGATAGCTGTGTGTACATTAAATTTGTTGATGGATCACCTATATATTTGCTGTTATATGTTGATGATATGTTGATTGCTGCCAAGAGCAAAAAAGAAATCATTACGTTGAAGAAATTGTTGAGTAGTGAGTTTGAGATGAATGATCTTGGTGCTGCTAAGAAAATTATAGGTATGGAGATTACAAGAGACAGAAATTCTGGTTTATTATTTCTTAGTCAACAAAGTTACATTAAGAAAGTTTTTCATCGTTTCAACGTGCATGATGCAAAGTCTGTTAGTACTCCTATTGCTCCTCATTTTAAATTATCAACTTTATAATATGCTAGTACGGATGAGAATTTTGAGTACATGACAAGAGTTCCATATTCTAGTGATGTTGGTTCTTTGATGTATGCCATGGTTTGCTCTCGTTCTGATTTATCATATGCTATGAGTTTGGTTAGTAGATACATAGCTAATCCTGGTAAAGAACATTGGAAGGTTGTTCAGTGGATTTTCAGGTACCTTCGTGGCACAACATATGCTTGTTTGAAGTTTGGCAAGACTGATATGGGACTCACTGGCTACGTGGATTCAGATTTTGCTGCCGATTTGGATAATAGGAGATCTCTCACGGGTTATGTGTTCACTATTGATGGTTGTGCTGTGAGTTGGAGGGCAACATTGCAGCCCGTTGTTGCCCTGTCTACCACTGAAGCAGAATACATGGCTGTTGCTGAAGCATGTAAAGAATCGATTTGGTTGAAATGTTTGTTTGCTAAGCTTTGTAGAGATGATTCTTGCATTAATTTATTTTGTGATAGTCAAAATGCTATATGTCTCACTAAAGATCAGATGTTCCATGAGAGAACGATGCACATTGATGTCAAATATCATTATGTTCACGATGTTGTCGCGCAAGGTAAGCTGAAGGTATGCAAGATAAGCACACATGATAATTCTGCTGATATGTTGACAAAGCCAGTTCCTATTGCTAAGTTTGAGCTAGTTGGTATAACTGTTTAGCCCAAGAGGTTATTTGGCACCGGAAGTATTTCTTTGTTGTTTTAGGGTGAATGTTCGTTTTATGCTACAAGAAGGATTTTGTCTTAAGGTGGAGTTTGTTGAGTTGTGATCCAATGTACAAGATAAAGGCTAACTTTTGCCGGAGTGAAGCGAGGCCCGTTGTCGGGAGGCTTGGGCCGAAGTGAACCGTTGTCTGAAGTTAGCCCATCATGTTTCCCTATCGTGCCTCGAGGGGGTGTGCTGGGGGAAGAGAGCCCCCACGCGGTATGGATCGTCGCATATTAGGGTTTTTCATCTCTATATATACCTCCTGTAAGCCGTCGTCTTGGGATAAGAAAAATTGTAAATCCCCGACGTTTATAACCTCACCCGATATAATGAAGATTTGCTGGCTGGTGTCCGTGGTTTTTTTCCTTCTTCATTGGAAGGGTTTTCCACGTTAAAATCTCATGTCCCCTGTGTTTGATCTACTATTCTTCGTCGTTTATATTGCCTATCGTTTCTAATATTCCGTCCATATGAGCTGTGGATAACATGTGTGTCTAATTTAGAGCTAGCCGTTTCAACTTTGTAATCACTGAATAGTGCATTGGCGTGGACTCAAAAGTAAGAGATAATCTAACGATGCATCTTTTTTGCAGCACGATTGTCAGAGCGCTTGCTGTGATCTCTCTCTTTTCTACGTATCTTATCAGAGCCAGTCGAGAGATAATCTCACGATGCACCCAAGCCTAGGTTCGTTGAGGCCTTGTTTAGATCATCTCCAAATTCTAAGTTTTTTCACTCTCTCTTCATCACATCAATTTTTGGATACATGCATGGAGCATTAAATATAGGTAAAAAAATAACTAATTATATAGTTTGGTTGTAAATCACGAGACGGATCTTTTGAGTCTAGTTAATCCATGATCGAACAAAGTTTGTCAAATACAAACGAAACATGCTACAATGTGGTTACAAAAATTTACAATCTAAACAAGCCATGAGTTACCAAGAGAGAAAAAGAGCAGAAAACTAGAGGGACTCGGGACTAGGGAGATGGAGATGAGCAGGCCGGTGAAGCAGAGCGGTTTTACTCCGCGCATTGCAGGAAGGCAGCGAGAGGTTGTTGGCTACCTGCCATTGGCTGATCCGTCACGTTGCCCAAGCCCAAACCCAGTCGTAGAGGTGGTAAATACTCTACGGAGCAGCCTCCTTGTCTCTGGATCAGATCTGCCCTCTGGCCAGTGTGACGGAGACTGATGGCAACGCCTACTGCATGCATCCGTCTCTCTCGCTCCTAGTCCTATGCCTACTCGGGCCGAGCGGGCTACTCCTGCGCCTAGTCCTAGTGGCAGTGTCTATGGGCCTATCCGCCTATGGCATGGAAACCAGACGAGAGGGAGCATCGCATCGGGCGAGCAGGGCGGAGGCTGGCAGGGAGCAGGGTGGGCGCGCGAGCTACGGCGCTAGAGGCACGGGCAGCTGTCCGCGGAAGCTGATTCGCTGCGGGAGAAAAAATATCGTGTCTCGGCTGATAAATTCAGGAGGCTGGTGCACTTGCACAAGCACAGGCGGTCCGATCAGCCGCACAGCTGCCTGCTCCGTGTGCTCCCCTCCCTCCGTGCTCCCCATGCTTTCTGCCTGCGCATGGCTTTCGGTTTCGGCCGGTTGCTTTGCATCCACTGGGGCACGGGCATGGGTGGTCGTACCGCTTGCTGCCTGGGCTGCTGGGGCATGCATGGGTGGCATGGGGGCAACGTACGTACGCCCGGCGGCCCCGGCGCGTGACGCGGCCGTCCATCCGTCGTCCGTTCTCCGTTGAAAAGCTGGCACAGTGAGATACCTCGGCCCGGCCGGGAGCCCATCATCATTTACAGCACCGGTGTACGCAGCGGAGGAGTCGGCATACGGCCAGGCTAATCTTTTCTTTAACCACCTCCACCATGCATGTGCCTGCAACTTTCTCGAGCCTGATGAGCGCACGCACAGTTGTTCTCAGCTTCTCACCACACCAGCAGTCCAGCTCCAGCACCAGCAGGTCGTCTGAACCTAACCATGGGTTGCCGTTGCCCTGCCCAGAGCTGAGATGAGAGAGGTCGTTACGCGAACGCGACCCAGCTCCATGATTAGTGAACAGAGACGGTACAATTCGTACTGATACGGAGCTGAAAGCCTGGAGCCAAGACACTGAGGAATCTGCTGGACAACAGCGCTGGCTGCTGCCGATGCCGGTTGCAGGCAGACCTGCACACTACCGTATGATTCTCCTGCTGCATGGTAAGGTAGGACTACGTAACCGATACAGTCCGCCCGTAGCTGTGTACTACGTACAGGGACGCGATTCAAAATCTGAGGGCGCGTTTAGATGGCGAAATTTTTTGGTTTTTGGCTACTGTAGCACTTTCGTTTATATTTGGCAATTAATGTCTAATTATGGACTAATTAGGTTCGAAAGTTTGGTCTCGTGATTTCTCATCCAACTGTGCAATTAGATTTTTTTTTTTCTATATTTAATAATCCATGCATGTACCGTAAGATTTAATGTGACATTGGGACATTTTAAGGCGAAAATTTATGGGAAGGGCCTGAGTGAGCCCTGCCCCATCATTTGTTTTTGCAGTACGGCGCCCAGCCCAGCAGAGTCCTGGTGTTTGCGAGTGGTACTAGTATGATTGACTCTCTCTCTCTCTCTCTTTTGTGGATTTGATGTTTTTTTGTTCTGTCTCCGAAGAAAATGATTGACTCTTGATGGGTAGCAGTAGCAGCATGTGTGGTCTGCCCTGGTTGTGATGTGCTGTGCTGGGCTGGTGGGGCTCGTGGGTGGGTCTTGCTGCGCAGCGACAGAAAGACGAAACAAAAGAGACGGAGGGCGGTGGGCCGAGGGGGACCCGAGCCCAGCCCCAGCCTTCTTTTGTATCGCTTTCTACGTGCATATATGACACTACAAAGTTCAGAGAGAAAAAAAGGTAAATCTCTCCTGCTCGGCCACTTTCGGGCCTAAACGCAGGAATTTTACGAGAACTGCACAGGAATTTTACATAAATCAGTTCAATTTAACAAAAAACGTAGGAAATATATCTCGCGTTCCAAACATGCCCTTCTTCTTCTTTTTTACATGTATTAAGTACACTTTTGCCCCCTCAACTATTAGGTTCATCTAATTTTAACCTCAACTATCAAAACCGTCTAATGCTAGTACCCAAACTGTCAAAACCGTTTATCATTTAGCACCTAGGCACGGACGGGGCTGTTTTGACCGATGTGGAGCGGGTTTGACCACACCACATTGGCATTGACCGGCACGTAGGACATCGGCCTTCATCTTAGTGACATGTGGGGCCCACATGTCAATCACTCATGCTCTCCCTCTCATTCCTCTAGGTCCAGCAGCATCCGAACAGGCGAGGAAAAGATCAATGCAGCCGCAGACACCGCCGACGATGGGGTGCTCGGAGCGATCCATCGGCGGTGGAGACGGCGACGATCGTCGTTTCAGGCCACGCATGTCGTATCCAGCGGCCGCAGAAGCCGCGCGCACCAGCGCTTTAAGATCATCTATGCCGCTGTGGCATCAAGACGGAGGATGTCAAATCCATCGTGGGCTACCACGGGGGTGGCGGCATAGAGAGAAGCCATGGCGCTGAAATCTGCGGGTCACCGCACAAGTGGGGAAGTGGGTCGCGGAGATCCGGGACGCATAAGCGGCCATGGTGTGGTTGGCACCTTTGCCACCGCCGAGGACGCCACAGACGCTTACGACGACGACGCCTGCGCCGCATCGCATGCGGCCGCGCTTAAAGCTCAACTTTCTCGAGGTCGACATCGCTGGCGCCAGGGACGCCGAGGCGTTTTCGCCGCGGTGGCTGGCCGGGCCACCACTTGTCGCTTGAGTCGCGAGCCACGCAGCCGCCGCAGCACGCGACGACGACGTGGTGATTACCTCAACTACTCGAGATTCTCGCTTACGAGCCCCAGCAAGCATCATGGGACGGGCTCTTGGTGGGCCACGAACGGGACGCTTTCTCGGCTCGTGGAGCATTGGCACGTCGCCCATGAGCCTCTTGGCCTCGGCGCCATGCTTGCGGTGCCTCCTCCTCCCTCCTCTCCTCATTCCATCGCCTGACGGCGGCAGAAGAAGCGATAATAATTGTGCCGCCTTTGGGGCCTTCATCTTAGTGTGCTCATCGTGGTGTGGTCAAACCATGGGGCATCATCCGCTGCACCTGTGCTTTCGCAGCAGTAGTCTAGTCTGCTGACCTCTTCTTGCTGCGGGTTCTCTGCGTGGCCTCCGCGCTGCGCCATGATCGACGGTCTCCACGCCGCATGGTGGCCGCTCCGCTCCTAGCTGGCTCATCGCGGCCGCCCCGGTGGTCGGAGCCGCATCGAGTCTTCCCGACGAAGGCGCCCACGGCCTACACCCCCCTACGCGGCTTCATGCCGGATACTGCTGTGGTGGCGACGTCGGCGTCACTTTCGGGCGAGGAGGCGTGATGGAAGCCTGCCGTGAGGATGGAGAGGGAGGGGATGAGAGAGTGATGTGTGGGCCCCACATGTCGCTGAGATGGACGTTGGCGTCCTACGTGGCGGTCAACGCCAACGTGGCGTGGTCAACCTTCTCCACGTTGGACAAAACAAACTCGCCCGCGCCCAGGTGCTCGAAGTGAACGGTTATGACAGTTAGGGTACCGGCGTTAGACGATTTTGTAGTTGATGATCGAAATTAGACGAATCCAATAGTTGATGGGCGAAAAGTAGACTTAATCCTTTTTATATCTCCCCTACTTATTTCTGTATCATACAGACCAAATGTTAAGTATTATGGTGCCGATTGTTCTGCGTCGTAAAACCACGTGGTGGCAAATCACGTGCTGGTTTTCTATTCGTGACCCCACAAACACCAGAAGGGGCGAGATTCACCCACCGCATGCAGGGTGGTTGGATCATGCAGATGCTGCTGTCCTTGCCCGTGAGGTTTCTTCATGCTTTGCTTCTTGTTTGCCAGGCCAGGGATCCATCCATCCATCCGAGTGGAGGTGGAGGGAGACGAGTCGTGGATGCGCCCAGCATGGCATTCCATTCCAGTGCACTACTGTACCACCACCCCTGCCTGCTGTGAACGAAGCTCGATCGATCGATCATGTGTGGACATCTGCGCCCGTACAGTAGGAGTACGTTGCTGCACGTCTGCAGGCAGCCATCCATTTCCCGCCGTCCTCTCAATTCTCAGGAACCGGCAAAGGATGCCAGGCCTGGTTTAGATTGTAAGTTTTTTCGCTCTCTCTTCATCACATCAAATCTTTGGACATATGTATGGAGTATTAAATGTAGATAAAAAATAACTAATTACATAGTTTGATTGTAAATTACGAGACGAATCTTTTGAGCCTAGTTATGTCATGATTGGACAATAATTATCAAATACAAACGAAAGTGTTACAGTGTCAAATACTGATTCCTAACCCCAATCTAAACAACACCCCAGTACCGTATTACCACAACGAGCAGGCAACACGCAGAAACAAGATCAATCCCACCACGCAACAACCAACGGTATTCATCGGCATTGGCCGGCCGAATGCAGCGACAAGGAGGACACGGATGAAAGAGAGGAGGCAACGGTAGATGGATGGCGAGAGGAATTGTGACCCGTGAGATGCAAAGCGACGCCAGCAAATGCGCTAGCTGCTGCCGCGGCGGCCTCCTCTAGTGAGTCGAGGAGCCTTGCATTGCATTGGCATTGGTGGTGGGCAACTGGATGGGGTACCTAGCACCTAAGCAGCAGCAGCCAGGCAGGCGACGGGACCACGACCATCCATCGCGCTCTGGAGCTTCACTGCAAGCTTGGACGGACGATGGCACAGCACAGGCGGCGAGCGTAGGCCGTAGGGACTAGGGAGGAGGGGTGCATTGCATGAGCGGCGCATGTGGTTCGGGGGAACGCTGCGGAGCGGGGTCCCGTGCCACGGGGTTGGAGGCGCAATCATGGGTGGGGGACCTGCTGATCGGTGTGCTGTGGCTGTGGGGGACCTGATCGATCGATCCACGATTTTTTTGCAATTTGCATCTGGGTCTTGTTTAGATTGCAAATTTTTGTAATCTGGACACTGTAGCACGTTTCGTTTGTATTTGACAAACTTTGTCCGATCATGGACTAACTAGGCTCAAAAGATTCGTCTCGTGATTTACAACAAAACTGTGCAATTAGTTACTTTTTTACCTACATTTAATGCTCCATACATACGTCCAAAAATTAATGTAATACAGAGAGAGTGAAAAAACTTGAAATTTTGAGGCAATCTAAACAAGTCCATGCATGGCAGCAGCCGCCTGGCCCATCATCATTCATGCAACACAGACGCCCTACGTGGATGCCGCCGCCGCCGACCGCGTGGCACCGCCCTCCTCCCCTGCGAAAGCTGGAAGCTCCTTTCCGCGAGTGCCGGCCACATACTGCTACTGCTTCAGCGCTGCTCGTGGTTCTGCACTGCAGGCGTTTATCTGTAATGAGCAATCCAAGTCACACTGAACCTGAAAATTCAAAAAGAAAAACTCTGCACGTTCCAACATTGGGGTGGGCCGGGTGGGGTCGGGGGGTACAACTTGCTTTGGGATGCCCCGAAAGGAGCTGGGGTACCTAAAGCTGAACTCGTTTGTTTCGCACCATGTCATGGCTTTCGTTGCAGTACGGGTACGGCAGCCCATATCTAATAACCCTCTTAACATCACTGCTGAAATGCTGATTACTGATCGGCCTGGTACAGTCAGTACGTACTTACCGGTGTTAATAAGACCGACGTGGGCTGAGAGAGGAGTCCTACGTACGAATCAGATGAAACCAGGACGGCAGAGAGCAGGTGGGGCGACCCGGCCAGCCAAGGACGGACGGCCGGCTCCCTGTAAACTCGTCTGTGGAGCAGGTGCACGACACGAGTTTGGCATCCTGGGCGGCGAGATGGTGAGGCCGTCAGGGAATGGTACGTTTGTACGTGGCCATGCATGCCACTGTCAGGATCTCACATGACTTGCCGGACCGGCGGACCCGGACCGTGTGTACGTATAGGATGTGAGGCCAAAAAGAAAAAGGCCTATGGTTCAGAAACACAGTGATTATTGAGAGTTTCTAAGAGAAGCAATTCAGTTACTTGTTTTCAATTTCGACGGAAAAATATCGGCTAACTTTGTGTGGAAAATTTAATTCCGAAGACTTACTCCCTCCGTTCCAACATATCCGTCGTTTTTGCTTCCCGAGAAACAACTTTGACAAGATATATATTAAAAAATATTAATACTTATAGTATATAATTGGTATCATTGGAAAGATCTTTGAATCTATTTTTTTAATAAATTTATTTGAAGATACAAATGTTGCACGTTTTTTCTATAAATTGAGTCAAACTTGCGGCACGAAAACCAAAGCGACAAATAATTTGGGATAGGGGAGTACTTCTTTTTGATTTTTTTGATGAAGAAAAAAAAAATATATGGGCTAACTCTGTGGATTGCGAAGCCCACCGAGGCCCAGCAAAGGAGCCTTTCAACGAATACGTGGCGGCCCGGTCTTGTTTCGTGCACCCTGCTACGCCTGGTTTACGTCGCATCCACTGCTATAGTATACAGGCATAATAAATGCAAAGTTTTGAGTCTCGAGACAGGCTGCAGGATCATGTCTTCATCTTCGAGCCTTGGTTCTTCATCCTGGATCGAATTATTTGATTTCACGCAAGATGTGAACCAAATAATCAAAAGGTAACGTTTCAAGTAAAGAAAATGTTATCTGTAAAATTTCATACCTCTTTGATTTCTCCAATTTTAATATAAAGTTTGTCTACCAACTTCACTTGAAAAAGTTATAAGCCAGAGCCAGCTATTTCTAGAGTCGGGTCACCTTACTAATCGCCTCTTAAAATTGATTCCTAGAGCTAGAAATCGGTTTTTAGAAATGGTCAGTTAGCTAGACCCCTCGTATGGCATTTCTAACTGCCTCTAAGAAAAACGAGACGTCTCCACAAAATATTTATCCAGTAGACTAGTAGTGGTATGTTTATTGCATTCATCTTCTGACTCTAATCACGAGCAGCAGCAATGATGTCACTCTCCCACCCTAGTATCCTTCGATCCACCTCGTCCTTGGTGACTACGGCCACTATGTTGACAACCCGTCCATATCCTAACCAAAATTGGCCTTCTCCACCTCGGGCCTTGTTTGGTTGTTAGTGTAATTGCTAGAGTCAGGCCGGCGTGGGAGCAGTTAACAAGAGAAAAATGGATGAGGAGGAAAGGGGAAGCAAAACGAGATGAGGTGGAGGAGATGGAGGAGGGGAGTTGTCGGGGTGACGCCGGCGAGAAGGCCACAGAGATACGGGATGGAGTTCGAGCCGGGGTCTCGCAGGCGGTGTCATCGGTGTTGCAAGTGATGCGTTAATATAGGAGCGGCAACGGCCTAGGTTCCTTGGCGCGGCCGTGGCAATGAGCGCTCACCGGCTGAAGTCCCATTTTGTCTACCATGTACGCAAAGTGTCTGTGCAAATGTCTCGAAAGAACGGTGGTAGGTGCCTAGAAGAAAAAAAGGATAACTCTACCCATGAGCTAATGCAAGGAAACTAGATTTGTTTGTGCAGCCTACCAAACAATGTTTAATACTTAGTCTCACTCGTTTCGAACATAGCAAACATACAGGAGTAGTTGCACCCGATGAGCATGTCCCATCCAACCGGTCTCAGGCCGGCCATATGAGCCACCCTTGTCCAAAGAAACAAACAGGCTGAAAGGTCCTTGTTGGTTTTGGTAATTGAGTGACAACCTAGGTGGACTAATTGTGTTTATGTGAGATACACAGGTGATTAGTCCACAGGTACATGTGTATGAGCAACATATGCCATGGAGGTGAAAATGGCTTGAAGATGTTGCAAAGCTCACACATGTGATGATGAAGGAGCTTATTGCACATGAGACATGACATTGAGTCATGTGATCAAGGTGGAGAAGATCAAGACAAGACTTGGCTTGATGGACCGGTTTGCAAGCGTGAAGGGCAAGTCAAAGGCTTTTGAGTGATGGACGGCGTGGCGGTGAAGCTTGAGCAAGACTTGCGCGCCGATGGCGATGGCAGCGGTGAAGAGCAAGTGAAGTCAAGATCGATGAACCAATATGATCATGTGATGATATGAAGTGGATCATATCATTGTTGATCGTGTTGGTGCATGTGTTGCATGGACATTGAAGGAGATGGAATAGAATGCGCAAGGCAAAGGTATAACCTAGGGCATTTCATTTCACCGGTCATAGGTGTGTAGAGAAGTTTATGACCGGGTTTAGGATAGATGGCCGTACTATCAAGAGGAGCAAACTTGTTTGCATATCGGTATCTAGTGCCACTCGAGTGATCTAACTTTGCATTGTCGCTAGGATCGAGTGGCGTGGCAAGTTGAGTGGCTAACATCCTTTGGGAAATGATTGTGAAAATGCTAACACACATACACATGGTGGTGTACACTTGGTGGTGTTGGCACATTTACAAAGGAGGTGGTGTTTGTAGGGGTGAGATGGGTTTGGGTCCCTCTCTCCCTCCCGCTGAGCTTGCGAGGCGGGATTCGACGCTTTCAGGGAAAATAGAATGCCTATTTTCTATTGCCCGGATGCAAGTTCTTGTGGTTAGCACATTGGAGCAAGGGTGATGAAGTTAGAAGTGAAAACGAAGTTAGTCGCGAAGATTTGGCGTCGGTCAACCGACCGGACGCCGAATCTGAATGCACCGGATGTTGGCAGAAAGCTGCGTCGGTCAGCCGACGTGACGACGATGACGCAGAAGCCGGAGTGTGACCGGACGCCGGGCGTGCGTCCGATCATGTGACCGGACACGTCCGGCCGAGGTCGGTACTTCTATTGGAAACGACCGGACGCCGGGGTTCAGCCGTCCGGCCGGTTGAAAGCCGCCGCGTCCGGTCAAGTCAAGTGACCGTTGGAACCGGGCACGTGGTCGTCAGGGGCGACCGGACGCCGAGGTCCAGCGTCGGTCAACACGACCGAGTGTCCGGTCGGCCCGACCGCTGCCCTGTGATGAAGGGGTAACGGCTAGTTTAGCCCTTGGGGCTATAAATAGAAGTGGCCCTCGCCATGGCTGGTGTTGAGCACCTCAAGGGACTCAAAGTGTCCATGCTTGTGAGTGCTTGGGAGCCCTCCATCACACATATACTTGATAGTGATCATTCGATTGTGTGAGTGAGCGATTCTAGTGCGATTGCATCGTGAGGTTGCATCGAGTGGCACTAGGTGGTCGTGTTGCAAGCCGGTGGTGCTTGTTACTCTTGGAGGTTGCCACCTCCTAGATGGCTTAGTGGTGGTCTCCGTCAAGCCGCAAGAAGCTTGTGCGGCGCCCGGAGAAGTGCTTGTGAGGGGCATTGTGCTCGCCGGGAGCCGCGAAGAGCAACTCTAGTAAAGCGTGTCATTGAGCTACCCTCACTCAAGGGGTAGGTTCTTGCGGTGCCCGACGTGCGGGCTTAGCGGGTGATGCTAATTAGCCGCCGAACCACCAAGTGAGCGGTCGACACAACAGGGACTAGCGTGTTGGCAAACACGTGAACCTCGGGAGAAAAATCATCGTGTCAACCTTGTTCTTCCCGTTGGTTTGCATCCCCATTACACAAGCTTGCAATTACTTATATATATATATCTTAAGCTTGTGTAGTTGCTCTTGTAATTAGATAGCTTGTGTAGCTAGCTAATTACCTTCTTGCTTGTGTAGCATAGAAGTAGCTCTCTTGCGTGGCTAATTTTGTTTTAGTAACCTTGTTAGTCATATTGCTTAGTTTATGTAGATAAGTATTTGCGCTCTCTAATTAGGCATTGGTTGCCTTGTTATTGAGTATTGCTAGTGAGCTTAGTTAGCTTTATGCTTTTGCTTACTAGCATGTGTAGGAGCTCCCTTGTTACTTAAAGTACTAGTGGCATAGGTTTGTGTGACCTTGCTCCTAGAATTGTTTAGGAGAGCTCTAGCTAGTCCGGCACCTTAGTTGCTTTATTAGTATCTTTGCAAGGTGCTAGTGAACATATATAGAGGGGTGTAGTCTTGGTTAGACCGATTGTTTTAATTCCGCATTTATATCGGTTAGCCGACGCGATTAATTTTAGAAAAGACTATTCACCCCCCTAGTCCGCCATTTCAACCCTTACACAGGCCCTTTATGACTCATGGCCAACCCGTTCGCCACTAGGCTTCCTTCTAAGCCCGAATGTGACAACCAAAACTGAAATCCAAACTTAGAACTCTAGTCTTCCAAGCCTAATAACCTCGCCGAAGTTAAAAGAAGACGACCTTGGGTGGCGATTGTAGCACCAACTCACACCTACAATAAATCAACTCCTGAAGAACTCGAGCAAAATTTATATTTACCTTTTTTCTCCGAGTACAGTTGTATGCTATTAGTTGTCATAATTACCATCTTATTACTCAAATGGAATTCTGATTTTTTTTCTATGTCTATTATAGAGGGTGTAATTCGTAATGGAAAATGTTTTGTTTTGCCTAGCAATTCTTTTTTTGAAGGGAAATTTTGCTACCGGAGATGCCAAGTGACCCCTCTTTGCTAGCGGGCATGCAAAATTTGACGATTTCTTTAGTGGACACTGTTTCCTTACAAATTTCTTTGGTGGACACGGACGAATAAAATATTCATTTCCGGGCTTTCGAGGAGAGAAGCACGGAAATGTCCTTCGCCTGGCGGTTTCTTCTACCTTGGTCTCCTTCCTCTGCGCGACGCTGTCCTCGTCAATGAGCCGCTGGCCACTTACTTGTTGTTCGCCGGAGGAGGCTTCCGGCCATGATGGCGCACACATGCCGCAGGCAGAGCCGAGCTGCTTTGCTGCCCGGGCGAGAGCCATGACGAAACCACTGGCTTCAGTAGCTGCGCCACGAGGTCGCGGCCGGCTGCTCACAAGTGCTACGGCGAGGCCAAGCGGGCGGCAGTTGCGCGCAGCGCTGCCTTGGGCATGTCAAGGCAGCTTGCAGCCGCTGCGCCGGCGAGGCCTTGTGCAGAAGCCGCTGCCGCGACGCCCCGGCGAGGCCATGGCGGGCGCTATTTGCCGCGCGGCGTGCCACGAGGCCGCGCGGACCGGTCGCTCAGCAGCCGGCGAGGCCGCGGGCGGAGCGGGTTGTTAGCGCCCACGAGGCCGTGGCGGGCGAGTGCTCGCATGCGCTCCTCAGCGAGGTCGCTGGAGTTCGCTGCCGCGGCTTCCGACGAGGCCATGGCGGGAGCTGGGCTGCTTGCATACAAGCGCCCATGAGGTCAGTAGCTGAGGCGGAGCTATTGCTCAGCATGCTTGCGCATGAGGTCGCTGAGCTGCTGCTCTCAGCAAGGCTCCGGCGAGGCCATGGCGGAGCGGTTGCTCACATGTAGGCCATGAGGACTTCTGGGAGCTACTGCTATGGCGTGCCGCCAGGCATGGCCGACGACGGACCGGGTCGCGCGCAGCCGGGCGAGAGGCCGTGGGAGCGGTCGCCGCTCGCGGCGCCCGTGAGGCCACGGCATGAGCTGCTTGGAGGTGGTCCCGTGACCCACAGCTGGCGGCTCTGGCTGAAGGGTGGCCTGCGTCACGCGCCAGAGGAAGGAGACCAAGGTAGAAGAAACAGCCAGGGGCAGAAAGGACATTTCCCGTGCTTCTCTCGCCTCGAAAGCCCGAAAATGAATATTTCATTCGGTCCGGTGTCCACCAGCAAATTTGTAAGGAACCAGAGTGTCCACCAGCAAATCGTCAAATTTTGCATGCCCGCTAGCAAAGATGGGTCACTTGACATGTCCGGTAGCAAAAATTTCCCTTTTTTGAATGACCCAACAATTCTTGTCTTGTACTAAAAATGCAGATCTTTTTTTAATATGTCTAATCTGGTTCACTTCATTTGTTTAATATATTGTACCCTGAATGAATATACAGCCTATATGCACAAGACGTAATATTTAGTTGGCGCTGTTTGATCTCCGGAGGTAGCAAAATGCAAGCAACGTACTAACCATGGATAGTTTTTGCTTAGGACCAGTTAACGTTGTAAAATTTTGTTGGCGCTGTTTGATCTCCGGACTACAAGCTCTATGGACATTTATATCCCCATCAGATAGATTTGGCCGTCTGGGGACTAGAGTTTAAGCTAGACTAAAGTTTAGTGTACTATCACTCTTCATGTTTAATTAAATGTACTAGCATTTTTCTTTATCTACTACTCGATCTATCCCAAATTGTAAGACGTTTGACTTTTTTGACACCAAGTTTGACCACTCGTCTTATTAAAAAATTTATGTAAAATATCACTTCTTTCGTCGTGGTTTGGTTTATTAATAAAAATTATTCAAGAATGACTTAAATTTGACTATATTTGCACAAATTTTCGAATAAGACAAGTGGTCAAACTTAAGGTCAAAAAAGTTAAACGCCTTACAATTTGGGATGGAGGGAGTAGTTGTTAGCCCAAGTGTTCAGTAGTATTATATATAAAAGACGACTATAGGTCGTAGAAGACACACCAAGGCAAACTGAACAGGAGGGGTTGCCAGCATATCCATCCCTTGCTCTACTGATACTCATACACCACCACTGACGACCACACCACGACGAGGAAGAGGTGTTCTTGTCTTCGCTTCATGTATGTGATAACGATGATCCTGGCTGTCATCGTCTCTTCTTGTTACGTCATCGTCGACTGCTCGGAGTCCAAGGTATGTGTTGTGTATGTACGTATGGCATGTCTAATTAGGAGTAGTACTTACTGTAATTTCATTGAGAATCTCTGTTGTTGAATGTTGATGATGGAGACCATGCATATATGCGCACCATGCAGGTGCTCAGCCAGACGGAGGGCATGATGGAGGGCGCCGCCGGCACCTCGAGGAGGCACTGTGCACCACATGTGCCCCGACCTTGAGCCCGAGTGCAGACACCCCGGTGCTCCCCCGCCGCCGCCAGTTGCACCGCCCCACCGGAAGATCGGGCGGAGCTGGTAAGATAGGAACGCCGTCAGTGATTAGCGATGTGATGACCCGGCCCCTTTTCATCACCTTGTGCTATCACCTATCAGCCTAGTACGATGAATGCTGCTGTTAATCCAATACCCCTTTCGGCTTTGCCTAAGAGGCTAGGACGCACCTTGTTTTTTAGTATAAGCTTAATTGCCGTTCTTCAGTCTTTCCCACCTTCTTTCTTTCAGATGATGAGATCGTCGTCTTGGGTTCTGTCAATGTTCTGATTTTGTGAAGCCCAGCTTTTGTGATGATGCAATGTGGTGAACCGTGATACGTGAACATGCCCAAAGCCGAACAAAAACAAAGAGACAAGATGAGGAACAAAACCAAAAGGAGGTTGCTGTTGTTTCATGTTCACAAATGTTACAGTCGCCCACATTGACAGGCCGATATCGTCGGCCCAAGCTCAAGTTTTCCATGGATGGGCCGGGACCGGGATACTGCTTGTTCCAAACACTGTGCGTTGAAAATGTTCCAATCGAACAGGGACTTCCTCCTCCTCCAAGGCGACGGCCCATCGCCTTCGCCTTCCCTCCACGCCATCGCGCTGCTTAGGGCTCGTTCGTTTGAGGCTAATCCTAGCAGGAATTAATCCTGGTAAGAGTTAGCTATATAATTTAGTGAAGCGCTCCTGGCAGGATTGGTTCCGGGGGTTGATTCCCTGGGAACCGAATGCGGCCTTAACCGTCATGCTGCCGGTCGTCGTCGCCGTGGTTGCAACTGCTTGCTCTCACGCTGTTTTTTCACACGGTTTTCTACAAGAAAGAAGAAAGTGACAGGCGGTGCTGTGTAGCTGCACATTTTCCCCCTCGGGCACTGAAGCTCGTCGTCGCCGGTCAGACGTCAGGTCAACCATTCGGCCATTCAACACTCAGCGAAAAGAAAAGCTATGGCACGCGTCATGAATCTTCTTGTAACGAAACTCTGCAGACGCACGACCCGCCCGTTGAGCTTGGACTTGGTTGCACACACCTGCTAGGCTGCTAGCAAGCTGTGGGGTGTGGGCCCTGAAAACTCGCTGCTCTGCCCGGCTGCGACTGCGACTGCGACTGCGAGCTAATATATAAAGGTCCTGTTCCGGTCGTCGTATGTGTACTTTTGCCGAATGTGTGCTTGTTTTTTTTTACCGAAATATTATTTTTCTCACACAACAAATCAGCCGAAACAGTGTTTCGGTTTATTTTTTCAGCGAAACGAACGGGGCCAGAGAGGCAAGATTCTCACAAAATTAATGGATGCATCCATAGGGCTCGACAAAAAACTCGTTGAGCTGGCTCGGTGGCTCGGTACAAAAGTGCTTGGACTCGTTTTTTCTTTTAAAATGAAAATAAGTTGATTGGGAATGACTTTCGACCTTGACTCGGCTCGTTAGGCTCGGCTCGTTAAACTCAGCATGAAGTTGGGTCTCAAACAATTCAGGAGACTATGATAAATAACATTATGCCAGTTTCTAAAAAAAGCTCAAAAAAACTGTAGTCGGCTCGATATCCATCCACGACCACGAGCTTACTATATTACATTTGTTAAGTTGCGAGCGAGTTGAGAGACACATCGACAGAAATGAAGAAAGCGCCATCTCTGGCCGCGTGCTCGCTGATCTTCGCAGATGCACAAGACGTAATAAGCTGACACATGGTCTATCACCCTCTGCAAGGTTTTTTTAATCGAAACAATCCTCTGCAAGTTGCCCAGGCACCGGTACATGGATGTAAGCTTGCGTGAGGTGACATCGTGACAGGAAATACTAATCGTTGAACGCGCTCACGACTGACCGCTGACGGCTTCAACTTCAACACCGAACGCGTGAGCGACGACGTTGAGTCCGATCCGTTGATGGACCGATTCTGCACACTGTAACTGATGCTGCTATTAGGACTACTACGACTGTCTAAGGGCGCGTTTAGATGCAAAAATTTTAGGAGTTTGGCTACTGTAGCATTTTCGTTTGTATTTGGTAATTAGTGTCTAATTATGAACTAATTAGGTTCGAAAGTTTCGTCTCGCGATTTCTCACCCAACTATGCAATTAGTTTTTTTTCATCTACATTTAGTACTCCATGCAAGATTCGATGTGATGGATATTACACAAAATTTTTTAGAAACTAAACATGCCCTAATAATACTACTATAATAACAACCCACGGGCAGTCGAACTGACACAACGACCGTTTCCACCATGATGCATCGCCCAGCTGCCATGTCCGTGTTTCTCCTCATCACCTCCTGCTTCTTATTGCTCTTCCTCCCCATCCACGCGCAGCACCAGACCCAGCCAGCAGCCGCCGCTGGTGGCAACACTGCGGGTGCGAGCTGCTTGCCGCACGAGAGGGACGCCCTGCTGGCTTTCAAGCATGGTGTCACCAGCGATCCTGAAGGCCTCCTCGACTCGTGGCGGCGAGACGGCGGCGGCCACAGCGCCGAGCAGGACTGCTGCCGGTGGAGAGGCATCCGGTGCAGCAACCGGACTGGACTCGTGCGCGAGCTTCGACTTGGCAGCACCGTGTCCAGCAAAGCTTTGGTTGGCCAGATAAGCCCTTCTTTACTTGCTCTAGAACATCTGGAACACCTTGATCTCAGCCATAACGAGCTTGAGGGGCCAACTGGGCGTATTCCCGAGTTCATGGGCTCTCTAAAGAGTCTCAAGTATCTTGACCTCGCCGCCATACAATTTTCCGGCAAGGTGCCTCCACAACTTGGCAACTTATCAAAGCTGCAGTATCTGGACCTTTCCTCTATGGGAGGCCGCCTAAAGGCAACAGACCTCTCATGGTTAACACGCCTTCCTTCCATACAACATCTTAGCCTCAACAATGTGAACCTTAGCACAGTAATGGATTGGCCTCATGTCATGAACATGATTCCTTCTTTGAGGGCCCTATATCTTTCGGGCTGCTCTCTTGCTAGCGCAAACCAGTTGCTACCACGCCTGAACCTCACAAACCTTGAGGAGCTGGATGCCTCCAGTAACTCCTTCGACCATCCAATGTCGGCCAGCTGGTTCTGGAACATAACAAGCCTCAAGTACCTTGACCTCAGATCAAATAGATTGTATGGGCAAATTCCACACAAACTGGGAGACATGACATCCCTTCAAGTCCTTGATCTTTCGTTTAATGGAGATGGTGACAAGAACATGGGCGTCATGACCACGGACCTTAAGAATCTATGCAGTTTGGAGGTCCTGAATATTCGCTCGGCTCTCTTATACGGAGACATAACTGAGATGTTTAAGAATTTGTCTCATTGCTCGCCGAACGAACTGAAGGAACTAGACCTTGGTTTTAACCAATTAACTGGGACGCTAGCAAAATGGATAGGGCAGTTAACGAGCTTGGTTAATCTTGATCTCAGTTGGAACAACATCACAGGACCTCTCCCAGCGTCTGTTGGTCGATTCACTGATTTGAAGCTCCTTGACCTCTCTTACAATCACCTGACTGGAAATGTCCCACATGAGATTGGTGTGCTCACTAATCTGACCGGACTGTACCTAAACAATAACGACTTGGATGGGGTGATAACAAAGGAACACTTTGCTAATGCAACAAGCTTGACAGACATAGACTTGTCTTATAATGCCCTGAATATTGAGCTCAGCTCGGAGTGGCAACCACCATCTCGATTAAGCACTGCACACTTTGCAGCCTGTCAGATGGGCCCACTATTTCCTGGGTGGCTTCGATGGCAAGTAAGCGTTACTGATCTAGATATCTCGAGTGCAGGCATAGCTGATAAGCTTCCAGAATGGTTCTCCGATGCCTTTTCAAATGTTGAACGCTTGAACATCTCCAACAATCAGCTCATCGGAGGCTTGCCGGCCAGCTTGAGCTCCATGTCCCTTTCTGAACTCTACTTAAGTTCCAGCCAATTAACTGGTCAGATACCTGCACTACCACCAAACATAAGCATCTTGGACTTGTCCAATAACTCCTTGTCGGGACCTTTGCCCTCTGGTAGTGGAACTATGAATGCAATTGAGTTGTCATTGTTCTCTAACAAATTAATTGGTCAAATTCCTGAATCTTTCTGTAAATATGAAGGGTTGGCTGTGTTGGACTTATCCAATAATTTTTTGGAGGGAGAACTTCCGCCATGCCTCAGTGCTATGGAAGATATGGAATTTATAGCCTTAAGTAACAACAATTTGTCAGGAAAGTTCCCATCTTTTCTGGAAAACTTTAGAAGTGTGCTATTCTTAGATTTGGCCAGGAACAAATTCACAGGAAGTTTGCCGGTGTGGATTGGAAACTTAGTATCATTAAGAATTCTACGGTTAAGTCATAACAAGTTCTTTGGGAGCATTCCGATGAACATCACAAATCTTGCTTGCCTTCAATACATGGATCTAAGTAACAATGAGATATCAGGCTCTTTGCCGAGCTACCTGTCAAATCTGAAAGCAATGAGAAAGACAAACATGACAGGAATGTGCTACGTCGATGATATAGAAAACTTCCATCTCATTAGTTTGTCTGCAGTCTTGAAGGGGCAGGAACGGAACTATGGTTCCATTAGTAGAGTTTTTGACACAAACATGATGAGCATTGATTTATCTTCAAACAATTTAACCGGCAAAATTCCAGAAGAAATAATTACACTTAATGTGCTAGTGAATCTAAATCTGTCATGGAACCACTTCATCGGAGTTGTTCCAAACAAGATTGGGGAGATGCAATCTCTGGAATCACTCGACCTCTCAAGGAACAACATCTCAGGGGAAATACCAGCCACTCTGTCAAATCTAACGTTCTTAAGTTACTTGGACTTGTCGTACAACAATCTTACAGGAAGAATTCCATCGGGGACACAACTAGATAGCTTGTATGCAGCAAATCCATTTATGTACATCGGCAACATTGGACTTTGTGGGCATCCTCTCCAAAACAATTGCTCGAGGGAAGGTGATGCATCAAAGCAAGGTCACCTAGGAAGAACAAAAGGTCACGGGATACAATTCTTTTATCTTGGACTTGGGTGTGGCTTCGTAGTTGGTACCTGGATGGCATTTGGTGTTCTGTTCTTCAAGCAAAGCTGGAGAATTGCTTTCTTTCAACTCCAAGACAAGCTGTACGACAAAGTATATGTCCTTATTGCTACATGGGTAAGGAGAACACAAACTGATTACCATGAAGCAGATGCGATTGTCGGTGCTCCTTCAAAATTTAGCCAAGGTATTCATGAATAAATGGAAGTGGAGAAGTCTGATCAGTGCTTCTACTTCTGTTACTATCATGTATTGTTGGTTTTCTTTTTCAAATTAAATGCAATATCGTTGTTGTTAGTCATACACCCATACACATTCTTCAGGTACGAGTTGTAATACAAAAATATATTTCCTTATTTTGAGTCAGGGAATGGTATCTATTTTCTTAAGGGGCTACCCGAGCCTGGATACCAACTTGGCACAACTTAGATGTGCTTAGCAATTGGTGCCATCGCTATAAAAGTTTGGGCAATAAACCAATCTCCTAGTGGTATAGTTGCACGAGAGTGTTTGTTGTGGATGGAGGGGGTATTAGCATTCTATTATTGCGCTTCATGCTTTTCCCTACTATGTGCTTGCTCCATTTCTTACTGTAAAAGCTCGGGCGCTGCATGTATTTTATTTCTATTTAGTTTCTGTACATGGATCTAAATGACAGTGAGATGTGAGGCTCTTTGTCAAATCTAAAAAAACGATGAAAAGGACAAACATTACATGTGTGTACACTGACTTGTGAATGCGTGACCGCGGTAGCTAGATTTTTTTTTTTTGAAGAATGGTAGCTAGATTTATAGAGGCATCCTGATCGAGCATCTGCAAATGGTCCAATTGGACCACCTACCTCTATAAATCCAAAAAGTTCGCCTCTAAAAGCCCTTATTCTAGTAGTGGATATTGTCGGAAGGAAACAAATCAAAACTAATAAAATATTATATCGAATATAGGAGGATGATACCAAAAAAAAAATGATATAAGTGGCTTGCATGCTGATAGATTGACAAAATAGTTAATTGTAGTTAGTGGAGGATGATGCATTGATGTGACATGTATTTATTGGGGATGACTTTGATAGCTCGCATGTTGAGATTGAAAGCTAGTGGAGATTATTTTTGTTACGAAGCAATCCGTTCATCAAGGAGAAGAACCAATAGGATTACAGAGATCCCATCCAACCAGATTAGTGACATGGATCAACCTTAGCCTTAGATCTAAATCCAACCATCGGTGTAATCTCTCCTCAGTAATCACCGTAGTTTTTCGACGGACTACTCCATCTTCGGAACCGACATCACCGGGATCGCTACCCGTTGGGAAGCAGCGTATCCGCGTCCCGAACAGGCGTCGACAACTCCCGTGGCGCCGCTTCAACCTCAGTATAAATTGTGAGATCGATCAATGGAAAAGTATGGTTCGATTCATTCTTTCTCTCGATCACTACCGCTTTTAAACACGTTATCAAGACGCTCGAGAATCGAGAGAAGTTTTAAATCGAGAAAGGTGAGATGGATCCCGAAACCTCACCGTCGATCATGACCGCCATTCTCTTGAGTTCCCCTCACCCCCGCGCGCTCTCGCTCCTCGACATCGCGACGCTGGCGGAGAGTCGCGCGCCAAGACCGTCGCGTCTTCGGGCCGTCGCCGTCGCGCTGCGGCCGCCCGCCGCCACCGCCGTCAGCTTTTCGCCAGAAGCCGCGGCAATCCGTGCCAGCGCCGCATCGCCAACAACGGCGCCCGAGCTTGAGAGCGGCGCCGGCACCACCAGCGCCGCGGTCGCGACTCCACCGCCACCACCGCTGCGGCGCCTGCAACTCCTCTTCGTCTGCCGTCGCCGACCCTGTGGTCATTCACCCGGTGGCGGACCAAGGAAGGGCGCCCATGCGCCGACGACTGCGTTCAAAAGAAGTCGGCCAGCCAAGCCACACGGCTCCAAAGAATCGTCCGGCGGCAACCTCGTGGGCTGGCTCAAAGAACTCCTCCGTCGGTGTGGGCGCGTCGCGTCCACCGCCGCCACCGACCACCGAACCCGAGGAGTACAGCCCGGCCTCCGCCTGCCTCGGATCTGCGACCTTCCAGAGGTTTCTCCAATGGAGTCCTCCCCAACCGCCTCAATGGCGAGGTGGCCCCTCCCGCGAGGGGGCTACTCGCCCAACTAAGCGACAAGCGGGACCGGAAGGAGGCGGAGGCAAGCAATGGCGCATTTACGGAACGAGCGAAAGCGGCGAGTCGGAGTGGCTGGATGAGTTCTCAACCTTATCCCCGCTAATAATTTATTTGCGTCGTCCTACCCTCACGTGTCGTACAGAAAATGTCGACATTGTGTGCTCATCCTAATAAAGCTGCCTCTTGCTTGTGGCCGCCTCCGCATGTGACTTGTTTAGTAGTATATTCTAATTTGTGATCTGTGACTATGTTTAGTACTAGTGACTACAGTTAGTACTATCGCAGCCATTCACTTCAAATCCTTCGGGGTTTATCATGTAATTTAGCGCCGCACATTGTGTCGAGGACTCGGTTAAATGTTCAAAGTATTTGTTCGTGTGACAAATCCAATAGCATTTGTTCCTGTTACTATTTTATTGCAATTATTTATATTTGTATTTTTTGCAATACGACACAATTTTTAAGTCTACTTTAACTATGCAAAAGTTGAATACTTAAATAAATGTCACAATCACTTCACGTGTACCTTAAAGAAATAATATTGATATTTTAAATTTATTTGCCTTTGCAAATAAATAATTAATTTTATATGGTCTATATATTATGTCATCACATAATCATTACCTATAAAATGTTTCCAATATTTAAATTTCACATTAAATAAATCATTCTTGATTCAAATTTAATGTGCCATTTTACTTGTTCACATTTAAGTTTTAAATTTTTACTTAAATATATTTTACATATATCTTACAACACATCAATTGCCTTACATTAAAACATTTATACAAATGTAGGCAAAATGTCGAAGTTGTTGGCAAATTAAAAGACAAAGAATTTGACCAACTCGCACTTGATGGACATAATTTTCCAACATGGTCAATGGATCTCAAAGTTAGCCTCTCTCTTTACGGGGATTTTATCATGCCATTCTTCCACCAAAAGAGGGTACTTCTTTTTTTGATGACAAAACTAAATATAGTGCCTTATACATCATAAGGGCTCATATACATCCAGACCTCAAGTCTGAATATTTGATGGAAGAAGATCCACGCACTTTGTGGAATGCTCTCAAACAACGCTATGAACAAGCAAAAAGGCAATTGTCTTACACGAAGCTTTGCATGAATGGAACCATCTCCGCTCTCTCTGAGATTTTAAGACTGTTGGAGAATACAATCATGCAATTCACAAACTTTGTGCAAAACTCAAATTTTGTGAGAAAGAGCCTTCGATGCGGACAAAATAGAGAAGACTTTGTCTACTATGATGCTCGCAGATAGAATCCTTCACCAACAATACCGTGGAGCGAAATTTCCAAGTTTATTCGAGTTAATTAATACTCTACTTCAGGCCGAACGGCATAATGAGATCCTTCTTTGGAACTCAAATAAACGCCCATTGGGTGCTGCCCCATTACCTGAAGTACACACAACCACTCAGAACACAAACAAACAGGATGGTGCCAACAGGAAACCATTCAGGAAATTCAAAAACAAAGGTAAAGGTAAAGGACAAGGTAACAATAACAAGCGCAAAAGAGAGCAAAAACCGCATGATTTTAACAAGGGTAAGGACATTCCTAAAAAGAATTTTGACAAATCCCAACTTTGTCAAAAATGTGGTTGTTACAGCCACATCACTAAGAAATGTCGTACCCCCGTCACTTGGTTGACTTGTACTTAAAGTCCGTTGGTCGTGATCGCCCAAATCAAGGACGCAAGTACGAAGCTCATTTCAACTTCCAGAATGATGTTACGATGCAAGATGTTGCTCCGTACAACTTCACTAATGACATTAACATGGCAGAAGCTAGTTGCTCCAAAAGTGTCCCCAATACACTGAGCAACCACAAGACTCCACCACCTGCGGAAGACGACTTAATGGACACGGACAAGATGCTTGTAGAGTTTGCCTCTACTGACATGTTTGGAGATCTCAATTAGACTCCCATGGTCCCTAATTAGTACTATGTACTCATTATGTCCCGACAAAGTGTTGTAAATTATTGCTAAATATAGCAGTCTTGTAAATATTTGTGGCTTGTATGCTATATCCTATATATAGCACATATATGTACCAAGCACAATCGAAAATCAATAAATTATGTATAATTATATATATATGTCATTCTCAGATTTCTAATTCTCTTTCATATATCAAGATTTCTACGGGACAAATCCAATGGAGGAGGAAATGTGCCTTGTAGATAGTGGTACTACAAATTCTATACTAAGGAACACCAAATATTTCCTAACTCTAACTAAGAGACAAGGAAATGTCATAACAATCGCTGGACGCGATGCGACGATAGTAGGCTCTGGTTGCGCTACTATTACGCTCCCCATGGGTACTCAAATAACAATTGAGGATGCATTATTGTATCCCGATTCAACTCGTACCTTACTTAGCTATAGAGATATCCGTAAAAACGGATTTCACGTGGAAACACATGAAGAACATAAAGAGGAATTTCTCCTCTTAATTAAAGATACCGAACATGGCAAACAACTTCTTGAGAAAATTCCTCTTTACCATCTGGAATATATTATACATACATCGGACTGCGTACACATGTTGCCTATAAAATAATTTTTCAGAATGTTAATGCATTCCAAACTTGGCATGATCGCCTTGGTCACCCTGGCATAGGGATGATGCGAAAAATTATAAACAATTCCCATGGTCACAACTTAGCTAATTCTAAGTTCCCAGAATCTTCTGATTTTACATGCACCGCATGTGCAACTGGGAAATTGATTTTAAGACCATCTTATCTTAAGATCAAAGCTGAACCACTTAAATTTCTTGAAAGAATTCAAGGAGATATTTGTGGTCCTATTACTCCATCATCTGGGTCATTCAAATATTTCATGGTTCTAATAGATGCATCTACACGATGGAATCACGTGTGCTTATTATCCACACGCAACCATGCTTTTGCCAAAATAATAGCTCAAGTTATTAGACTTAGAGCAAATCATCCTGAACATCAGATAAAATCTATTAGAATGGACAATGCTGCTGAATTTTCCTCAAAAGCTTTCAATGACTATTGCATGGCTCTAGGAATTCAAATTCAGCACTCAGTTCCATATGTCCATACTCAAAACGGTTTAGCAGAAGCTCTTATCAAAAGAGTTAAGCTAATAGCAAGACCACTATTGCAGAATTGTAATCTACCGACTTCATGTTGGGGTCATGCAGTCTTACACGCTGCTGACTTACTACAATTGCGACCAACTGCATATCATACTGCTTCCCCACTACAATTAGTACGTGGAAATCCACCGAGTATTTCCCATCTGCGGAAATACGGTTGCGCTGTATATGTACCGATTTCACCACCAAAGCGTACATCTATGGGTCCACACAGGAAATTAGGGATCTATGTCGGGTATCAATCTCCGTCGATCATTAAATACCTGGAGCCCCTTACAGGGGACCTATTCACGGCCCGATACGCTGACTGTATCTTCAATGAGGATCATTTCCCGGCATTAGGGAGAGATTACAAGTACCAAAATCAATGCCCGGAAATAAATTGGTACTTGCACAAGACATCTCCACTCATGATCCACGTACACAAGAATCTGAACTTCAAGTTCAGAAAATCATAAATTTGCAAAACATAGCAAATAATCCGCCAGACGCATTTATCGATTATAAAGGTGTCACTAAATCCTATCATCCCGCTAGGAATGTGCACGAAAGAATAGAGGTACCAAATAAAACTATTCAACTCCCACCTTCGAAACCGGTTCTAGGTAAGAGGGGGAGAAGTAAGGCTATCAATCAGGATGTGGCTCCTAAACGCCAAAGGAAACAGGATAACAAAAATTCTAAATCAGTAAATGTGACACAACAACAAGTTGTGAGACACCAAGTGAATAAACAAAATTCACATCCCACATCAACAGTGCACTCAATACCTGATGTTGGGACATCGGAACACCCTGACGCTATCGTATTGGGAAATAACGAACCGTCACGAGGGGTACAAGAAATTTCCATAAACTACATTGATTCTGGAGAATCATATGACCGAAAGACTACAATTGTCGACATATACTTTGCCAAAACAATTGCCGAAATTATCCAAACTGATCCAGATCCCAAGACCATGGCAGAGTGCAAAAAGCGCTCGGACTGGAACAAATGGAAAGAAGCAATTCAAGCAGAGTTAGCCTCGCTCACAAAAAGAAAGGTATTCTCATCAGCAATACCTACACCTTCACAAATCTTCCCTGTGGGATTTAAATGGGTTTTCGTCCGAAAACGGAATGAAAATAATGAGGTGGTGAGATACAAAGCGAGACTTGTAGCACAAGGGTTCACGCAGAGACCTGGCATTGATTTCAATGAAACATACTCTCCAGTTATGAGTGGAATAACTTTCCGATATTTAATAGCATTGGCAGTTCAAAATCATCTATCTATGCAGTTGATGGATGTAGTGACAGCATATTTATATGGGTCACTTGATTCGGACATTTACATGAAGGTTCCCGATGGAATTCCTATTCCGAATCCTAAAGCAAGTCGCGCCACATATTGTGTGAAACTTAATAAGTCACTATATGGCTTAAAACAGTCAGGACGGATGTGGTACAACCGACTGAGTGAATTCCTATTACAAAAGGGATACACCAATAACAATGATTGCCCATGTGTCTTCATAAAGAAATCCCAAACAGGGTTCTGTATTATATCCGTATATGTGGATGATTTAAATATCATTGGCAACCCACATGATATCAATGAAGCACGCAATCTCTTAAAGACGGAATTTGAGATGAAGGATTTAGGTCAAACTAAATTTTGCTTGGGTTTACAAATCGAGCACCTTCACTCAGGAATATTAGTGCATCAATCTGCCTATATCCAGAAAACACTAGAGAAATTTAATATGCATAAATCATATCCATCCAAAACTCCCATGGTTATTCGGACTCTAGACATGGAGAAAGATCCATTTAGACCAAAGAACGAAGATGAAGAGGTACTGGGGCCCGAGGTCCCATATCTCAGTGTCATTGGAGCACTAATGTATCTTGCAAATCAAACTAGACCTGACATTGCATTTGCAGTAAATTTACTGGCTAGATATAGTGCTACTCCAACTAAACGTCATTGGACGGGAGCCAAACAAATCTTGCGATATCTCAATGGCACCAAAGATCTTGGATTATTTTTCCAAAGAAACCAAGATCCAACTGTAATTGGATACACTGATGCTGGCTATTTATCTGATCCCTATAATGGCCTATCCCAGACAGGCTTTGTATTCCTATATGGAGGAACAGCTATATCATGGAAGTCATCTAAACAGACTTTAGTAACAACTTCCACAAATCATTGTGAAATTGTTGCACTATATGAAGCATCACGGGAGTGTGTATGGCTCCGCAGAATGATTAATCACATACAGCAATCTAGTGGGATTGGTCCCATTGAATCACCCACAATTATCTATGAAGATAATGCTGCTTGTATTACACAAATGGAAACAGGTTATATCAAAAGCAATATAACTAAACATATTTCTCCCAAATTATTTTATCCTCATGAATTACAAAAGAATGGAGAAATAAAAATCTTGCAAACAAAGTCTTGTGATAATCTTGCAGATTTATTCACTAAGTCATTACCAGGTCCCATGTTCCAAAATTTTGTTCATAGTATTGGTATGCGACGACTTAAAGACTTGCAAGTTTCAGGGGGGAGATAATCTCTGAAAATAATCATTTGTGTTAAATATTATATTGCACTCTTTTCCTATTATGAGTTTTTACAAAAACTTTCTCATAAAAGGTTTTTAATGAGGCAATATCTAATATATAATATGTCATATTTCCTATTTTCCTCACAAGAGGTTTTTAAGGGGAATATCAAAGGCATTTTCTTCCTCATATTTTCCACGTGGTTTTGGAGGAGGACATGGCCCATAGACCATTATATTGTTCTAAACTAAATTATGGATTTTTCCTATAAAGTTTTTTCCGTATAAGTTTACAATGGACAATAATCTAAAAATATGTCATATCATTTCTCCTGATTTTTCCCCCACTGGGTTTTTGAGGAGTTTAATGACATATCAACAATATAGCACCTCATATTTTTCCTACAAGGTTTTTAGAGGCCCTGAAGATATTATTTGATCTCAAGACTGGATGCGATCAGGGGGAGTGTTACGAAGCAATCCGTTCATCAAGGAGAAGAACCAATAGGATTACAGAGATCCCATCCAACCAGATTAGTGACATGGATCAACCTTAGCCTTAGATCTAAATCCAACCATCGATTGTAATCTCTCCCGTAATCTTTGTAGTTTAAATGACGGACTACTCTATCTTTCGGAACCGACATCACCGGGATCGCTACCCGTTGGGAAGCAGCAGTATCCGCGTCCCTAAGCAGGCGCGCCCGACAACTCCCGTGGCGTCGCTTCAACCTGTATAAATTGTGAGATCGATCAATGGAAAAGTATGGTTCGATTCATTCTTTCTCTCGATCACTACTGCTTTTAAACAATTTTTATAAGATATTAGCAAATATGTTCGTGCGTTACAACAAAATGTATAACTTGTTGTGTCATTGTGTGGTTACCTGGACGCGTCATCTGTTTTAGTAAGTCTTTGAATCCAACTACTTAAAAAAATAAAAATAAAAAGCTTCCAAACACCTACTTAAAAATAAGCGTAAGCCTATTTGGAACCCGTGTAAAATACAAGCCCATAAACTTTTACATGCCAAATTTCAAATAGTGTTTGGAAGCCTGGTGAGCCTAAAAAAAAGGCTGTTTTGGGCCATTACAGCCAAAAAAATAAAAATGCCTGAGCAGACTACACATTTTTTTCCCGACAAATATCGGGCCTCCTCGGTCTGTCTGTCTCTCACTAGTCTCTCACCCAATGCCTGATCTTCCCGAGGCTCTCAAGATCTCATCTCATGGCGGAGCGGCGACGTCGAGGGCTCGATCGGCCCCTGCATCTCGGCCAACCTCCTCTGCCTCCGAGACTGCGCTTGCAACTTCAGCGACCGTCGACGCGGAGAACACTGTCTATGGCCTCGTCGCATGCCTTGCAGACGCCGAGACGTCGGAGTGCGCCGCTTGCCTCGGCGTCGCGTCAGTGAAGCTGCCTGGGACGAGGTGCGCGAGCCGCAGGGACGTGGTTCTCAGGGCGCGCGCACTTCCTGGTGCACTTCGAACGACAACGCCGCCTCCTTCGGCATAGTGGAGATGTCCCCGGCGCGCCGATTCGATTTGCCCAGCACAAGGCCTCTGGATAGTCGAATGCTCACCGCGGCAGCGAAGTTGCCTGGCATCACTGTCTCGCTTGGCATATGCTGCGCGGACATGGCCGGCGTCAAGCTCAACGGCCAGCTGCTATCTGTCCGTGTTCATGGTCTGGCAAAACGCCGCCCGTGTTGCTGCTGATCAACCTCATGAGTCATGACGAGTCCATGGAGCTCCACTGCTCCAGTGGCCAACGCCGGCTGAACGGGGCCAAGAGGTATGTAGGAGCTCAGCTTTGCTCATTCGAATTATGTTCAGATCAAATTGGGCACAAGAGACGAACAAATACTGTCTCATTTGTTGTGCGTGTACTACTTGCATTTGGATTTTGATTTCACAATCCCTTCTCGCAAAGTAGAGACTTGGCTACTGCGTCTCCATTCTTTTTTTTCAGGGTTGAGAAATAATTCATATGAACCAAACACAATTTTCCAAGGGAAAAGATTTACAAGAGGTTTGTTGTGCACATGAAAATACAATCGGAACTCATTTCCAGGTGAAAAGAATCACAAGGCTTCCAAACATGCCCCACTCGAAACACCGACTTTAAAAATAAACCCAAGCCATTCCAAACAGGTCTATTGATAAACTGATTACCATTTAATGATATAACGGAAATTGAGACTCTGTCATATCGAGAAAGGCATTTGTATCGTACGTAACAGTGTCATTATCGAGAAAACAAACGTACGGTACGTTCAAAAAAAATGCATATGGGCCTCCAAGTGCCTCGAACCTGTAACAGTATAACTCTCCGGCTCTACACAACCATGTATGAACTATCTCGCTAATATGGACTAACTCATCTATGTGCCTCGAACGTACACCAGTATAACTATCCCATTGCGCCAGAGAAGCCAATGCTGAAATGGTATGGTTTCCAACTAATCTACAAAACTATATGCGTGTTAATGCACACAATAACATTAATCCACTAATCTAGTTTCCTAGTTTTCCTCCAAGACCATCGAACTCAAAATTCTCAGAAGAAACGGCTGCGGCAGCGTCAGACTAGCACTGCTTTCCTAGGTGAATCCTTCGTCCTCATTTCATCCCACGACGGCCAAGAGCATCCTTCAGTTGGCATTTTGTAGAGCATAAGATTCTCAGTAGAAACAGATGCCAAGGTGGACTTAGACTGGCACCACTGCGTCTCACAAACTCCAGACGCAGACGTAGACCAACAACTCGGTTCCTGAAAATAAAAAAGATACAGGAAGAACCATTAATGCATAATAACAAAATTATGGATATATTATTGATAATTTTGATTTTTTTATGTATATACCCATTTCTTATCCAGCTTCCAGCAATCGCTTGCCCCATCAACATCTGTGGTAATAATCTGACCGCATGGAGACCACGAAAATGAGGCCACACCTATAAATCAAGTCACATAATTAAGAATAATATTTAGTACAAGAAAGATTGGGCTTTAATAAGTGCAATGATAGATAAATTGGGCTTTTGCCATCAGTGGATCCAGTCATTAAATTCGATACAACGGTGAAATATCAGATTAAACTAAAGAAGATATTTGTGCAAAAGGCTTTCTCAGCGCTGCTCTATAACGCTGAGAGGTGTGCCAAAAATACTCTTTTGTCTCGCCTATTTTTCACAGATGAGATGAAAGCAAGGTCCTTGGAGTCTGGTAATTTGAACTGCAACTATACGAAGACAGTTCTGGTAAGCTCATTAACACTGAAAAGTCATCGATAATGTTCACTCCTAACACGGCAGAAGAGGACAGACAAGTAACGGAAGTGCTTGGGATCGCTAAAATGTTAGAAATGAGAAATATCTTGGCCTACAAATTGCTGAGACAGGAATCAATTATCAACAAAGGAAGAAACGGTGATTCTAGCAGTGTTCCTAGAATCAGCATGTCCGGCTCAGGAGACAGGCACTGGCTAAACATACGACAGCCTCCTTGTCCTAGGAGGGTGAAAATGTTTTATGGCGATAAGCATACAGATAGATGATAAAAGCTGTTGCCTATGTAGCCATCTGGATGAGGGTGGTGCTCATCTATTTCTTAAGTGCAAGAAAGCTAAGGAGTACTGGAGAGCACTGGAGTCGGGAGGGAAGAACCCCTATGCCTGCATGCTTGACAGAAAAGAAGTAATGACTATCATGTGGTCAATGCCACTAGACAAACACCTTCTTGTCGCCCTATGGTGATCGTGGGAGCATAGAAAGAGGTGCGGGAAGATGAATGTGCACTATCCAGTGACAGCTAGTATACCCAGTGCAATGTTACACGATGGAATGCCTGCACCTATTCAAAGAAGCAGAAGTGGGGTGGTTATCAGTTTATCACCCAACCACAACTGGCTAAAATCTATAGTTGATGGATCTTATAATGCAGGTGATGGCCACAGAGGGTAGGGTGTAATCATCAGGATATAAGGGGATGCATGATGACTGTTCAGCAACAACAGTATTCCTCCATGAAGCGAAGGCCTTGATTGCTAATGGCTTCCGCAAATGTACTGTTAGATACTCGGGGTGTGAGTGTAACCTGGCAGCATGTACTTGCGAAACAGGGGTCTCAGGTACGGGACCAGTGTGTGTACTGTTGGGAGTATTGTTGTACCAACTTGTATAGCTGGCATTGTAATGGATGAGAAAGACCAGTATAAAGTCCCAGTTTTTAACAAGACAAAAAAAGTAGAAGGCAGCACAAATGTGATATTATACCTTTTCCAGTTCCAAATTCAAACAACAGCTTGATTTTCTGATCAAAATCCTAGTTGGTACCTTTGAACTTTGGATCACTTGTAAAGTACATCAGCTTTTTACAATGTGCAAACTGTGATCAGTAGGATGATGGGACATTTGCGCCATCTTCTACTAAAAACTCGACCTACGGGGGTAAGACAACCTCCGGGCATTTTGTCAAGAAAGAAAACCTGCTCACGCAGGTCAAGAAAAACCCCCAACCCCTATCCCATCCATACACAGCGACACCCTAGCCAATGTGAGAACGACCACGACAAACCTTAGACTTGTGCTTTGGTGTGGGACAGACGAGGGGATTTTTTTTCTTAACCTCAAACTGAAATTCGCTCGAACCTAGGAGCTAAGGAGTGCTACTCGAGCCACCTAACCAACTCAGCTAGAGGCCCTTTGGCTCATCTTCTACTCATCACTACAGAGCACTGGTACATCATCACCATCGTCATCATCAGTGCAGCGAAGACCGCGGCAAAGGTCTCGTGCCTTTGACCAACTTCTAGAGCATGAGCTCCAGGTAAGTGCAAGCTCCAGGCGTTTTTGTTGTATAAAGTAATGGCCAAAGCATTTAAATTTTGAGATTATTGAGCTGATTCAAATGTTATCCTGAATTATTTATACTGACTTATTTTAACCACATCATACACTTTAAACGTGCCTTTTAAATTCCAATCCATATTATTTCTTCCACCCCTATAGGCTATGGGAAATTTATCCCTATACAAAATCAAGGAAAGTAGCTACATTTCAGGGAGCATTACTCAAGTTATTCTATCCAGACATGATAGTTCCAGAAGGACATAAAAAGGTTGCAAAGTCATGGGATGACTACAGGTGATCTTCTAATGGTGCAACACCATCCACTGCTGAAACTATTAAACATGAGTTCTAGGTAATTTCTTGTAAACATTATCAGTAATCCTGTAGAGAATATATATAACACTGCTGAAAGATGTAGAAATCAAACGAAAAGAAAAGAAAGCATTGTATTAGCTTCATAGTGCTTTAAGATTTAAGTGCATAAGTTCTGAACTTGCTAAACCCTCACGGAATTTCTTTGTGTACAAAATTCTGCTGTCTATCTTTGCAGCTTCGCTTCAGATGTGGACCTGATGTGAACTTAGAAGAGACTGATAGAATATAGATATAGATAGATGGCATTTGCATAGTGAAGTCGTATTTCTGTTTATGGTATGCTATTCTTTTTGGTTGAAAAGTACAGTATGACAATGCCCATGACTGAAAAATGTGGAGAAAATTGGCAAGATGAGCATCTGAACATAGATCATGCCATTGTCCATAATATTTAAGGTAGTTTTTTTTTTAATGTTCTACTTCACGCTTAAGTGGTTTTAGTGGAGCTATATGTGCTTACCTCTTGTCATATGATTTTTAGACAATACCCACTAAGACTTCGTCTTCCCTATCAAGGTCTGCCACATGGGAGTGTTTCTATGGGTGATGGTGTGACTGGTCCAAGTGATGTTGATTCTATCCAATGTTTCAAAAAAAAATGATTCCATCAAGTCTAGAAAGAGAAAGCATCAAGACTCACAAGCAATTGGTACATCAATTACGCAAAGCATGATTAGCCAAATGGAGTTAAACCCTCAGTGTTGTGCTGAAACTGAACATGTGTTATAGGTGAGTCATACACTTTTGCATGTGCAGTTGTAAAAATCTCTGCAAATGACCCTAACCGAAATTCGGTTTTGCTTGTAAGCAATTTGTGAGAAGATCAGTTTGTACTTTGATATACTAATGCATCCACAATCAAAATCTAATATGGAATTGTGTGATGGAGCTGAGCGTGTACTTCAGTTTTTTTCCTTGCCTTTTCTTAATGCCTACAATACAAATACTATGAAACCAAATAAATACTATGAAACCAATGTCTTATTTCTAAAAAAGCTCATGATAGACTATGGCATCGATCATACCAATAGACATAGATGCCCTACTGCATCCTGGCAACCCAATCCAGGTAAAGTAACTTAAACCTACCTACATGCAAATATCTGATCTTCCTAGTTGGATGTGCTTCGACTTGTATCAGGACTAGTCTGAAAATTTTTGCTTGCTTGATTGGTTTCACAGTTTATTTAGGAGTTCTTGCTAATTCCTAATCATGATGCTACATGTTCTTATTGCCATTCCCATTTTGTAAACTGAGAACTTGCTAATTTCTTTCTCGATTGAAAACTTTTCAATGCCATTCTCACCCTCAAGTATGGAAATACTTTCATGCTTATTTGTTTATTTCAGTTATCATTGATACTCAACTTGATTTTTTTTCCTCTTCTTTTGATAGGCAACCTCAAGCTCAGAAACTGGTGATTCACATGCAGCAAGATCACCTATCCACATGAATGGTGCCATTAATGACAACGAGATCTTAGCACAATTTTCTTATTGGCATAAAACTACAGACTGTCAAGTAGCTAGAGTTGTTTTATGCAACCATAGATACCTTACACTATAAAGATAGATACTACATATCACTTTGGTTGGTTGAAGCTTATTTTGATCACAATGTGATTGAAGTAATTGGAAATGTGACACTACTATCAAGATAATGGTGGGCTGGTGGCATATCAGATTTGATTACTGTTTTATGAACGCCTAATTCGAACTATCTAACGTAACTATAAAATGAGATGACAGAATAACAGCCAATGATATACTGTTGCTGTCGGCTATTGCTCTAGTAGTGCTAAGCAAATGATGACAGTTTACACACTGTCAGAGACTCAACACTGCTGTTGGTAAGCCATATTTCCCTCCTATTTTGGTCTAACGGAGTCTAATGAGTTTCTGGCAGTTCACTGACGTTATCATGCTGTTGGGAATATGTTACCAAAAGTATATAAGAACTGTCGGACACGATACTAATCCCTGTCAAGGTCATCACCAACAGAGAATTCCCCATAGTTCCAGTCAGTATACAGTTGGTGATAGCCAACAGCAATTAAAAGTGTCCGATAGTTCTATAGCTGTGAGGACAGTTTGCATAGCTTGTGAAATGAACTTACGAACATATTGGTGTCAGTGTGCGCACACACAGATGGGAAAAAGCTATGAATTGTTGATTACCTTCATAGGGAAGCTATCTTTTGATGCAGCTGCTAACATCCAAGGGTTACTTGGGTTCCAATGAACCTCACTACAGATGCACTTCCTTTTGTCATCCTGCTGATATCTGATCTTCCAAGAATTTTCTCTTAGATCCCAAATCTCTGCATCATGGAAAACATATCGGTTAAAGTTTAAACACACACATAGAAATTACAGCTGAGATAAATAGAGGGCAGAGCCCCTTACTTGGGTCTCCGATGTCACATGTACTTGCAAGAATCGCGGGAAGAAAAGGATGCCACTCCAAAAACATCATCTGCGTCTGCAATTTTTTTGATCCACGGGTAGCAAGCTAAAATAAAACAAATTAATATTGTTACAAGTGCCTACCATATTTGTACTTTTATTTATAATTTATATATCTGTTACCAACCTCGCTGGGGTAATCCACATAGTGAATGTTCAGCGTTTCACCGTATGCAGCAGAAGCCAACATGTTAGGATATTGGTTGTTGAATGCCAATCCCATCACCTGCAAGCAAAAGAACTATAAACAAAACTATCCACTGTCCAATGACTAGGAAAGCTAGAAATGAGCTGGAAAAAAAAACTCACCAGTCCAGTTAACTTGTCTGGTTTCAGAATCAACGCATTCCACATCTCATCTGTACTTGGATCAGGAAGTTTGCTAGCGATCTCCTCACTTGGAATGAATTCCCAATCTTTTGAATCACCTTTGGTATCATGTTGTAGATCTAGTTTGCTGGATCTTTGTTTAGCAACATGGTCTTTGATAAGAGGGTCCAGTTCATTTCTCATTCCAGCAGCTAATGGCTCACTGTTCCACAACAACCGCTCAGACAACTTAATCATCAAGCATACATGCAGTGTTGCTGCACTGGGACACAAAAGAATAAAAAACTACAGCATACAACATATGTTCGAAGAAACTTACATAACATCTTTAAATTCGACTGCTGGGGCTTTTTTGTCCACGACAGTTAGTGGTTTTGGCCTGTGTGGTTATTAAAAAAACAACTAAATGAACTAGCAGCATGGTTGAAACAGGGTTGTTAGAGTTTCAGGTGATTTATGTCTTGAATACTTACATTCCATTAAAATCATGCATGATGAAACTAAGGGATGCAGAGGACGAAGAGCCATCCTCTTCTGACCATGAGACTCTTCTCGCACCAGACAATTTCACCTTGGTTGTATCAACATCCGGTTCACTGCATGAACATTCATGCAGTAATTAGCACTTGGTGAGATGCAAGCGGGCTAGCCCGCAAACCAGCATATAGGCCTAATTTTACGAGTTGCCACGGGTAACCCACAAAATCAAACCTATATACGGGTTCATGGGCTAGCCCATTTGCATCCAGTCATTCCAGTCTTTCATGGAGTAAGCAAAAGTACAAAACTCTTATAGCTAAGTAGCAATTGGATAATTCTGAGTTAACAATCGGATCCTAATCATCTGCTAGAATCCATGTATCGAGGCAATCCGAACGTTTTTCTATCTCAAAATATTAGAATCCATATCCATCCAATGACAGCCGAACCTAACTGATTGGTTTGGGATCTCAGAAACATTAGGTTCATGAATTGTCAACCCAGCCCAACTGGAGCAGAGCAAACCACGAAGATTTGAAATAATGTAACATTCACCACGGAAAAAGAGATAGGCAGGGCTCTTATAGCTAAGTAGCAATCGGATAATTCTGAGTTAAGAATCGGATCCTAATCATCTGCTAGAATCCATGTATCGAGGAAATCCGAGCGTTTGTTTATCTCAAAAAAAATATTAGAATCCATATCCATCTAATGACAGCCGAACCTAACTGATTGGTTTGGGATCTCAGAAACATTAGGTTCATGAATTGTCAACCCAGCCCAACTGGAGAGATTTGAAACTGTGTAACATTCACCGCGGAAAGAGAGGAGATAGGCAGAGTTACTCACTACAGCAAACGGGAGGGGTCTCAGATACGGACTGCACCGCCGACGAGCAAGCCGAGGCGGTACTCCGAGCTGGCCTCGCCCCGAGACCACGCCAGGCGGTGGAAGGGGCCATCGCAGTCCCGAATGGAGGCCACGCGCTTCAGGGGTCTCCCGACATCTTTCTCCCCATCTACTCGCCAAAGCCTGAACACGTCGATCCACGAGCCCCCGCCGCCGGAGTTGTTGCCGCCTCGCGCAGCCGTCGCGGCCCCGCCACCGGAGTTGTTGCCGCCTCGCGCTGCCGTCGCGGCTGCGAGCAGGTGGCGCGGAGGGCACAGGGCGATAGCGGTGGGGCACAGAAGTGCTCGAGGGCCTATGATCTCCATTGTTAGGGTTTCGTGGCGGAGGCAGCTTGGGAGAGCAGCGCGCGGCGGGATTGGCAGCGGGCCGCGGACGCGGGGAATGGAGCGCGAGCGGGAGAAGGAGCTGGGGGAGGGGTTTTGGTCTTTTTTTGCGGGCGTGGGTTTTGGTTTTTTGATAAGGAAGGGGGTTGGCCCGTCGGCCAGTGGGGGTGTGAGTTGTCACCGACCCCAATGCCCGAGTTGGTTACGGAAGTGTCGGGCCCTGTTGTCAGGTTTGAACGATTTTTTTTAAAGAGATTACTCTCAATATTTATGTTTTTAAATGGGCTGGACCGTTGGAGAAGTTGGTGGCATCAGAGCAAGTATAATAAGGGGTTATAAGTGAGCTGCATCTGACGTGGAGGAGAGGCGAAGAGAAGCGGCAAGAACCAATAAATTCTATGAGACAGACAAGTTACTTATAAGCTGGTTAACTATTATACAAATTGTTTGATAGATTGGCCGTAAGTTTCCATGCAGCTAACAGACGGCTGTATTATTAGCCTCGCTCTTACAAGCTAACAGGTATAAAGATCTGAAGTTCTTTAGCGAGTCCAACACTTGCCCCCCTTGGCCATCGTCATCTTGTCAAGTCTTTCACCTTAAGACCAATCTTAATGGGATTTCATGACTTATTAAGAAAGAGAGATGATAAAAGTTTTATGAGAGCAGAGAGAATTTAATTGAGATGAAACTCTTCAGCGTTGTTTCTAAAATATGGATAGGGACGTGTTTAGAACGAATGAATTAAAAACAGAGGAATGGAACAAAACATAGGAAGTTGAGAGGAATGTAGTTGTAAAATAGAGGAATAAAAAAACATAGGAAATAAATACTGATGGGTGTTTGGAACGCAGAAATTTACAACAAACACAGGAAGTAAACTCAGATGGCTCATTAATGCTTCTTTTAGACTGTCTCCAACAGAGTTGGCAAAACACGACGCAAACGCAAAATGCGTCATCCACAGTGTTTTAGGTGAAAGAAATAGGCTCCAACAGAAGACGCAAACAGATGACCCATTTTGCGTACCAGGCGAACCAGAACGCAAATAAGTGTCGCCTCTCTCCACGACGCAAAATCCTCGGGTACGCGGACGACGACGGCGAGGCCGTGCGCTCCACTCTTCCTCCTCCTCTCCCCTTGCTGCTCCCCCTCCACGCCCCTGCGCGGGAGCGCGCCCGGAGCTGCGTGCGGCACTGACGCCGCCGCCGCCTGCGACTGCTTCCTCCACCGGCGGGCTTCCTACGTCGTCGGGGGCCTCCGCCGCCGCCGCTCGTTGGGGCCGGTTCTAGCGCCCCATGGTCGCTAGCCCCTCCTCGCGCGGGATTCGCGTCGTCCTGCGCGCCGACGCCCCTTAGCCGCCGGGGCTGGCTGATTCTTGCGCGCGCGGGGGGATTGGCGCAGGAGAGCGCGCGGCGCAATCGCCGCTACAGCCCGCGGCGGACCTCTCCTTCCGCGTCCCTCAGCTGGAAGCCACCGCCACCGTCATCACGTCATCCACCGTCGCCCCGTCGACACATCCACCGCCGGGGACAACCACGGAGGAGGTCCATCGGCCCGCAGACGACGACGACGAGGTCGTGCGCTCCTCTCTTCCTCCTCTTCTTGGTTGGTGGCGGTAGGGGCAGAGGCCACGCCGTGGGGCTGGAGGACGAGCTCGCTGTGGGGTTGGACCAGCTCGCCGCGGTGAGGCTAGGGCCGAAGCTCGCCTGCACGGTGGCGGCGGGTCCAGATCTCGCCGGGCACAGCGACGCCAGGTCCAAAGTCGCGCGGTGAGGCTGGGGCCGGATCTAGAGCTCGCGTTGTGAAGCTAGCTCGCACGGCGACAGTCGCCCCCGACCCCGCTCCTCTTCTTCCTCAACGCTGACAGCCACTCCCTTCTTCCTCAAGCTCCTCCTCGAACGACGGCGAGGCGGGCCCGCGGTGGGGAGCCTCCGGCGCGGTGAGGAGCGGCCGGCGCGGCGAGGAGCGGGCGGCGCTTGGCTGGGCGGCCTTCTGCGTTCGACTTTTGCGTCCGTTGTTGGTTGTTGGAAACGTGAAGTTTTGGGTGCACGACCTTTTCCTTGTGCGCGACCTAAACCAACAAATGCGTAATGGCGAACAAATAAGCTACTCTCTACATTCAGGAAAAATCCAATTCTAGCACAGTGTCGTGGTTTTGTATCTTAACTTCGATCAATTATAGATAAAAAAATATCAATATTTATGATATCAAATAAATATCATTAGATTAATTACGAAATGTATTTTTATAATAAATTATTTTGGAGACGTAAATGTGAATAGTATTTACTAGAAATTTGGTCAAATGTAAACTACTTTTACTGCCACGCAACACGTAGTTGCATTCTTTTCTGGACGGAGGGAGTATCTTCCAGGCGAGTAATGCAGCAGGCCACCTTGGACTTCGTGAAGAAAATCAAAACAAGAGGTGGGAGTGGATGTTTATTTTCCTTCGAAATGGTAGGCTGGCAACAGTATTTCAAAGGTTCCTGAGTTCCGAACACTCTCTCCAAGTTTCTTTCCTCCGTTTTGCACTTTTACACTTCCTGTACTTTTCCTCCAAAATTCTTTCAATCCAAACAGCCCCTAGGTTGGAACCTGGACATGAATCCTCCACTTAAATTGTCCTAAAAAGCACAGCCCACTTTTGCATAACCAAAATAAGGTTTTGCAGTCGGGAGGAAATCCGTATTCGCTCTCCATCTGGCAATTCCTCTAAACTGCAAAAACTTATGAGTTGAGGAGCGACGATGGCTCTCTAAAGTACGCACAAGATATAGAAAAGTTATCGGAAGAAACAAAGATATAGAAAACGCTTTTTACTCGAACGATTCTAAATAATGGTTTAGAGAGTAAATTAGAAAGACTCTTCGGAGATATGCTATGCTTAAACTCTTATTATGGCTAGCCAATGCATAGGCGCAAACATTTTATTCAATATCATACGGATCCATAAATACACAAACGAAGAAATTTGATAGTAGTTAGTCATTAGTTGAGAAAAGAAAAGAAAATAAATTTCAGGATCCATACTTATATGCAGAATAATGTACCAATGTAAAATGACTAATTGGGGTCTTGTTGAGCGAAGAAGGCATGCCGCTCAACACGATCCCGGAACACAAAGGTAGTCGGACGAGTAGCGACAGTGTTGTTGGTACAATTAGCAAGGTTGATCTGCTTCAACACCTTCTTTTCTGTCAGATCGTACAACACCGCCACAGAACCTGCTTTCAGAAGGATCACATTCTGCCCCATGACGCCAGCGTTCATCACCCAGCTTGCAGGCGAGGGCATGTTGACCCGGAGGCGGCGTGTCCAACTAGTGTCGTCGTTGTAATCCTGCAGCGCCCACAGGTCCATGTCCATGGAACCACCACGGAGGACGGCCGCCACTGTCAGAACCCCATCTGTCTCCAGCAGGAAGGGCTGCTCGTTGTAGGGATCCGCCAGCGGAGGGCGAGATATGTGTCGGAAAGTCTCGGACGCAGTGTCGAACGCCAAGATCTTGTCGGTGTCGTACACATCGGGATGACGCAGCCAGTGAAGATTACCCCGGTAACTGAGGTAGGCCTCGGGGATCAAGGTGTAGAACTGGACAACTGTGGCCGCTGGTCCAAGCCGGCGGGCTCGGGAAGCACCGAGGGGCAGAACGTAGTGCGACGCCGTTCTCCTCGCCGCCGCCGCCGTCTCGTCGTCGTCGTCGTTGGCAAGGTATAGGAGCCGATGCTCCCCTGACGGCCTGTGAACGTACAAGCCGCAGGGCCGCATCATGCCGGCCGGACGAGGCAGAATGAGCCACCGCCGGCTCACCGGGTTGCAGACCAGGAAAGTGAAACCATAACGGCCTCTCTCGAACAGCAGGAGGCCGTCGCATGAACCCAGCAAGCCCAGGCCATCCTCGTCGTACGGATCGGAAGGAGGGACCTTGAACGCGGGGTACTCGGGGTACCGGAGGCGGAGAAGGCGTGGTTGCTTCGTCTCGTCGTCGAGGCTGGCCAGCGGGACGGTGTACAGCGCGCCTGGCCGGGCTCTGAGAATGAGCTCCAAGGGGCGTCGGCGGGCGTCGGCGGCGAGGAAGACGGGGCTAGTGGTGATGCGCCGCCATGCCCTGCAGACGGCACGGCAGGTGAGCACGGAGGTGGACGGGACACGGAACATGATCTCGGCCACCAAATCGTCGCTTAGACGATCCATGGGACCAGTGGACGACGTTTCGGTTGCTTGAGTAGTCGCCGGCGACGCCATCATCACGAATGCACGATCGAACAGCAGATCGATCTGTTCGAATCGGTGTACGGCTGTTTCCTAACTAGTCCCCTCATTTGCTAAAAAAAAAAACTAGTCCCCTCATCGATCCTACTTTTGCGGTGCCTCTCTCCGGTTCTCTCATGAATCTTTGGTTTTCATGAGCAACACGAAAAGAAAGTCACCATCGTCTACGTCTCAAACACGCCAAGCTCGCCCTATCTATCAGCAATCGCCCAAAAAACAGCCGCCGCCAGGCAGACCGATGCCCGCTTGAACACTCCCGGGGAAGTCGGGGGTTTTCCCCCGGTATTGCTATCTATCAACCGATTAATTTAGGAGCTTGTATCAACTGATTTTTGAACTGTTCGTTGCCGTCGGCCGATGGCCTAGGCCATCCGATGCGTCCGCCATTGTTAGGTGTATGCATCCATCATCCGTGCGTGCGTAGTACGCGTAGTACGTGGCAAAAGTGGAGCAGCGGCCGCTATGCCTGCTGGATGGGCACGTGCACGCAGGAGATTCGATCCAGGACACGTCGTATGCAGTTCGTCATGCACGCTTCTCGCTATAGAAAAATTTGTAAATTTGTAAGTTTGTCAAAAATTTGATGATATTTGTAAACAATTTGATATATATTTGTCTGATATGAATCAATAGAAAAAATTTATTTTTTTTGAAAATTTTGGTATATATTTGTGTTATTCCCAAATTATATCACTATATTCAATAAATTACACTGAATAAATCATTATAAATATAGCAATAAGACAGTGTAAATATAGTTAGAAGACGGTGTAAGTGTATGGAAAAAATTCAGTTAACAGGTGAGGCCAAAACAACTGAATATCATCCAGACATATCTTTTATATATATATATATATATATACACACATACACACGATCTTTTATTTACTCCTCCGGCCAATCAGTACCTCATCAGGAGAAAATCTCCACCATCAGTGTTCCGATCTGCATGGATGCATGGAGTGGAGACGTTACACCTTCGTTTCCTCACGCAACTCGGGCTTACCAGCACCCCGACTTCCGGACAGAACCGAGTCTAGACGCCCGCCGCTCAGCCCAACGCATGCTTGCCCGTGCGGCCCACTCGCCCCTGCACACACGCGGACATGCGGCCCGAGCAGCCAGCAGAGCGCACCTCCATCAGCTGTCAGCTAGGCCCGCCAACGACCAAAACGGATCTGTAGAAAATGGCAACACTCCAGCACCCCTGTCTTTGCGACGGATCCCACGTCGGGTGGCTGTCTCCCACGCGCTTCCTTTAATTGCCCCCACTCATGGACGTGCATTGGAGCATACATGCCACCTTGCTGCTCGCCCTACTGTTGCTTGCCCGCACCCTTTTGCGCTCGTCTGCGCCATGCTGCGCGCCTATGTCTGCTCGCCTGTTGCACCCCCGGCGCTCGCCCGCCCCATGGGGACGGCCTGCACCGGGGGGGGGGGACGGCCTGCGCCTCATGAAACACTTGCAACATGGAGGGCTTACATCTAAAACAGATGAAACATTTAGAATATATGCTTGCAACATATGTGTGCAGCCACTGCAACATATGTGTGCAGCCACTGCAACATATGCAACATTTAGATAAAACATTTGCAACATGTGTCTGGAACAACTGAAACATGTGAAACACACACTTGCAACATGTTTCTGAAACACTTCAAAAAAAACACGAAAACACTTGAAAACCTTTGCAAACATACGCAACATCCAGATAAAACACATATAACATGTGTGTGAAAACTGAAACATATGTAATATCCACATAAACACACTTGCAATGTACATCCCAAAGCAAAGATGAAACATTGTTAACAGACATTTGCAATATACGTGTACAACCATTGCAACATATGTAACATCTCGATCTACTTTTGCAACATCCATCTGAAACACTTGCAACTCTGAAACATGTGAAACACTTGAAACATACACTTACACTTGCAACTCTGAAACATGTGAAACACTTGAAACATACACTTGCAACATGTGCTTTCAGCAAAAACTAGGAGCCGGGCAGGCGGAGCACTGCACGGCGGGATCTAGCCGCGTGGTCGTGGTGGAGAAGGAGGATGACAGCGGACGGGCGGCTGCCAACCCCCGGTGAGCGGCACGCTACCCCCGGCGAGCGGTGCCCGCGGTGGAGCCGACATCAACAGTCGGGTGGGTGCGATCTCGCGTGGCGAGGCGACAGCGGCTGTGCGGTCCGGGGGGAGCACGCCGCGGCGGTGCGGGCGCGGCGGTGGTGGAGAGGAAGGCTGGGAGGAGGAGCGGTGGAGAGGATGGCGTGCGGGAGGCATGGTGGAACACAGTCGCGGAGCGCAGTCATGGTGATGCATGTTTTTTTAATCTGCGGCGATTGGAGGAGAGCGGAGGGAGTGGATAAAAAAGGGATATGATAGATAGTCTTATGGTCGTCGGGTCCCCAAACAAAGGCGTCCCGCGCGGAGCCAACGCGGCTTATGATTCCTAGCACTACTGCAACTTCTATCGCCTCCAGACATTTGCATGCATCCATGCAGCAGGGTTCCTTTCCTCCGATGCCTTGGATCTCCTATTCGTCATCCGTAGTTCTATTTTCAAATAGAAAACTCCACCATTTTTTAGTTAACTAAAGTTTAGCCCACTCTTTTTAGTCACTTTTAGCCTTCCATGGATCCAAACAGGAGGGCTAAACGTGAAGGCTAAACTTTGGTCCGCCTCTTTTCCATTAGCCCCTCCGAGGTAGGCTAAAGAGGGCTAAAAGTGGTCCTGTGGGGCAAAAGACTCATATTACCCCCACACACCTCGACGCATGGCTGTGCATAGGTAATAAATTAGGGCAAAATGGGTCATTGTAGGGTAAGAGGTTAATCTTTAGATCCTGAATCCAAACAGCCTCATGGGCTAATCTTTAGCCCATTCATTCTAAGGACTAATCTTTAGTCCTGGACTAAAGTTTAGCCCACAGGGTCTTAGTTATTTTAGCCACTGTAGTAACGGTCTACTAATAATTATCTTTTTTTTATCTAAACAATATAGATAATAGACTAGATAATTATTAGCTAAATCTCTAGATAACATCTATCTTACTTATTGAAACAAATCAGATAATAACAGCTAATAGGTGCAACAAAAACCCAACTTTATCAATTAGTTGTGTATCCAAACACCCTCCTAGCTAGTTAATATTACAGAAATGCTATACAACGCACCTGTGTTTTAGCAAAAAAACACATGTATTTTTTTATCTCTCCTTCTCACCGGTGACCAAAAGAAACTGCAACTCGCGTCCGTACTCTCTGCCAAAGACATCGATGAGCAGGCCGCATACAGTTGGCTCGGTAGCATCGTGCTCCAGCACATCGAGCTCCTCGGCCCCTTGTGTCCCCAACGCCATGGCGTGCACGTGCTGGATGACGCCCGAGGTACACCACGTACGATGACAACTCGTCGAACACCGGCCGCAGCAACGAGCAAGAGCGAGCACCGAGCCGCCGAGAACATGAGGGTCGTGAGTACGGGCGCTATCGACGCTCAGATAAGATGGGCCAACGCCATGAGGGCGAGCAACCTAGGCGTCGGCGGCGGCTACCTGCACCGACCGCGACCTGTGATGGTGGCGGCGGTGGATCTGTGATTTGTCCTTCCATAGGAAAAAATTGTTTCTGTGATTTGTGATTTGTGATCTGTGGATCTGTGATCTTGTGATTGTCTGAAGGTAGAAGAAGGATGGAGGTAGAAGAAGAATGGGGGCTGTTGGATCTTAATCTTATGGTGCAAAAAAATTCATGTGTTGGAATTGCATAAAACACATGGTTGTGTAGTAGACAGACTCTATATATGTGATATTAGCTAGATAACTACTGTTACCCCGGTCCACACAAGAATGTAATTCTCGTATTTCGAGGCGTCGACCAGTCAAAACTTTGATTAAATTTATATAAAAAAAATACAGACATTTTTTATACAAAATAAGTTTCATTAAATTATTTATAGAATATATTTTCATAATAAATTATTTAGAGACATAAATGCTAATATTATTTACTATAAACTTAATCAAATTTAAGCTCAATTGACCTGCATAGATAACATAATTGTATTCTTTTGTGGGTGGGGGAGTATTAGCTAATGGATCAAACAGGGCCGGTGTTGCGCAGCAGAGAAGCTAAAAAATACTCATGATGTTATCTGGATAGGATTTTTTGTAGTTTTATATTTACCTTAGCAATAGGATATACTAATAGATAATACATAATAGCGGGAGAAAAAAAAAACAAGAGTCACAATTCTTATATTCGGTGAAGCGAAAATATTTTCACAGATAATAAACTAATAGAATTAACATTAAAACAGAATCAGCACTCCCATGATTATTCCATCACATTGATATGTTTACTACCATACCAATAAACAGCAACTCACAGGTGAGCAGCAAGCAAAGCAATAAGCAGGCGGTTTGATGACACGGCACAAAAGGTAACGTCATCAGGAAGGCAGCAGCTTTGTCCAAGCGTTAGATGCATTTAGCAGCTACTAACCAATGAAGCTACCTGCAGCTTAGCACAAGTATATATAGCCTCACCATAGAAATGTTGTTGATAGCATGAGAACCACATCTAGGGACTAGGGACTCACCTGCACTACACAAGCCTACCTTTCTCGTGCGTTGCAACAAAATGTATAACTTGGTTGTGGTCACCTAAGATTTATGCAAACATCGTGTCATCTGTTTTAGTACGTCTTTGAATTGAACTCCACACCGTGGCTAAACGTGTGCATTGTTCGAAACATGGTCTCGTATTGGATTTTGATTGAAAACACATCGACGGCAAGAGTGAGATGCAGACCGCGGAGAGTGAAATGCGCAAATGGGTTGATGAACGAAAAAATGGAGTAGAGAGAAATTTTCTCCTTTTAATATTAGACATATAGATAAAGATATATAGATAATGTAAATAGATATGTTTGAAAAAAAAACATATGTATTTGTTTGTGGTATAAGCAACGCGTGTACGGTGCACCAACACCGGCACCATAGTTAAGTTACTCTATGTTGAATTTGTCTGCTCCGCGCCTAGCAAGTAGCAAGTGAACGAGATCCGTCGAGGCGATCAGCTGCCCCTCCACCTGCTTGTTTGTTTGCTCCATGGCTGACTCGACCCCCTGCATGTACAAGAGGCTCTGGCACTTCTCCGGCTACCAGTGGAGGGTGCTCGAGGCGGGCGCCGCAGCGTCGTAGCTCGCCGCGGTCACCAAGGCTATCGTGTTCGTCGTCTCGCGGAGGCACTCCGAGTACAGAGCGCGGCACTGCGCCAGGCGGTCGCGCTCCAGCGGCGTCAGGACCCGGGCGCCGGGCAGGACCGTGGTGCGCCGCACGGCGTCCCGCGTGGAGTTCCTGGTGACCGTCAGCGCGATGACGGCGAGGTCCTGGACCGACTGTCCGGCGCGAGGGTGGAGATGCAGAGGTGCTCGTGGGCCGTCTTGCCGGCGGAGGAGAGGGGGAAGAAGGAGGCTGCGACGGCGGCGCAGAGTAGCGCCGCCACCGCCAAGATGTTCTTGAGGCTTGCTTGTGATGCCGCCCTGTTTGTTGCCATCGCCATTGCCATGTTGGGATTGGAAGATTCGAGACTTGTTCGTGTGCAAATGCTGCGTATGTCTCGTGCCTGTTATATACAGCATGCAGCTAGGATGGGGGTTCGTTACTGCAGCATTCATGTTCATTGATCACTATTCATGGGTGCTGCTAAACTGAAATGGGTTTTAGTTTCTTGAGAATGGCAGTTAACGTTAACGCACGCCAGAACTAATAACAGAGGGAAAATTCATTGGCATTACTAATGTTACATCACATTATTTTTTACTTCATGCACCTAGTTGCTTATTGTTGATGCATGCATGGCATGGGAAGCTGTCAAGCTGACTAACAACCCAGCAGACTGTGATCAGTTTTTGCCGGTGATGACATCCCTGAACCAGTATGCTGAACTCTTGGGGTACCGTCTGAGTGTCTTGAAATCGACGTAGACCAGGCCGAACCTGGACGTGTAACCCAGCTTCCACTCGAAGTTGTCCAGCAGGGACCAGGCGAAGTAGCCCACGCAGTTGGCGCCGCCGTCGATCGCCTCCTTCAGCTTGCTGATGTAGCTCCGGTAGTAGGCAACCCTCGTCGCGTCGTGCACGCCCTGGGCGACGGTGACATTGCCTGGGTCATCCATGCCTGTTGTCGATCGAATCCACTCACGGTTTTGGTCATCTTATACTTGTTGTGGAGGTCAAGCAGAGGTCAAGGAGCTTTACCGTTTTCAGATAGAAACATTGTGGGGTTGCCATACTTCTCCTTGACGTAAGTGACAGCTTTGTACAGTCCCCAAGGCACGATGTAGAGCCAATCTGAATTTGCCTGCAGTGGAGCTTAATTAGTTGCTTCAGAAAAGAATACAGTTATATGATAACTCAAACACAAATGATCAATACCCTTGGTCCGATTGGCACACCGTTGCGTTCATCTGTAGCATGAATAGATGCAGAGAATTAGGAATGTTCTTAGAGTAAAAAGATGCAGAGAATTAGGAAGGTTCTTAGAGTAAAAAAGACATTACTCCTTTCAAAACAGGTATCAAAGTGGTGCCGTTTTCATTTTGTTTTTGCAGCACAGGCACTTAGATGTCAATGGAGGTAAGCAGACTTACAAACAAATTCAGCATGCCAATCAGACGAGTAGCTAAACAGAGTTGTTGCATTTGGCTGCTGATCACGAACATAATAAGCAGTATACTGGTTGACTCCAACATAGTCGATGGAGCCTTTGACTATGTTGACCTCATCAGCTGTGAACTTTGGAAGCCTTTCCTTCACGATTTTTTGGACCGATTTGGGATATTCACCGTAGATGATTGGGTGCAGAAACCTGAAACATTTTTAAGGTCCGGATGTTCAGAGGTGATACAAGGGCATCTGGATCCTCTATGACAATGAGTTGAAACATGATGAGCACGAAACTGAATGTTTGGGATGGAGGCAAACAAAAAGTTAACATCTCTGGTTAAACACGCTTCAAGATCGTGCCTACTTGCCACTACTTTGTTCCATAAACAGCAATGGTCAGGAAGCAACAGAGCGGCGTCAACTAAATCCAAATAGCGCGCAGGTCGTTCTGTGAAAATGAATATACATGTTTGAAGTAAGATTCTAGTCCCAAAAGGATGAAGTGAAATTACCATCCTACATGGAAGTCTCTTGATCTTTCAGCTGCAGCTTGGTCAGCTGTTGAATTTGTGAGAGCCTCATACCAGACAAAGTCCAGAAGAATTCCAATCCTTCCCTTTTGTGTAATCTGGATGGAAGTTTGTGTGCAAAGAAAATTTAGAAAACAGTTCTAAATGCTACTGGTTAATAGTCTCTAACAAAAAGATAGTACAAGTTACCATGAAGATCTTAAACAACCGTGCGTTTCTGATCACTCTGTCTAGCATAGGTACTAGGCCAGGCTGCTTAGAAGTATTTTTACCTGATACTTTTGCCTGTATCTCTGAACTGCAGCAGCATGGGAAAGAATGAGGTGATGAGCAACGATGTAAGGCTCGGTAGCGGAGTTTCCAGCCTTGCATTTTGTGCACCTTCCAGGTGCGAATTTACCATCGTCATATCCTAGGGCAGCAACTACCCTTGGCTCGTTAAATGTCATCCAGTTCTTTACTCTGTCGCCAAATGTCTTGAAGCAGAAATCGGCATAGTCTGCAAATGATTTCCTGCATGATTCGGTATGTTAATTCGCAGGCATTACAATTTTTCTGTTCAAAAGTCAAACATACTTACACCACTTTTCTGTTCAACAGCCCTCCATATTGGACCTCTAGTGCCTCTGGTAAGTCATAGTGATACAGATTTGCATAAGGTGTAATGCCTGAGAAGCAGAGTAAATTTCAGCATGAAACTTGAAAAAACTGCCAAACTTCAAAGTGAAATAAAAGCATTTCTAGCACCATCATCTATCCATATACCTATCTTCAACATGTAGTTTATCAACCTGTTATAGTATGCCACTCCTTTCCAATTCACTTTTCCAGTTCCATCTACATTATATACAAAATTTCCCATCGCCACAAATTAGTTTATCATTAGCACCAGCAGTAGAGAACAAATCTAAATTAGGAAAAACATAACTCCAAATGAACAATAAGGGACAATACTTGGGAATATTCTTGACCAAGAGATTGAAAATCGGTAAGCATCAAACCCCATCTTTTTCATGATATTCACGTCCTCCTACATGAAGGAGAACGAATTTAGTTTGCTTTCATATCTAGACGAGAAGTACTTTAGTTTTTTAAAATATATGGAAAAGCTTTAGCAATTGATGGCTACAATTTATTAACTTCTAAACTTGGAATTAGCATCCGGATAGGATAATCAAAACCCCTTGTGCAACTTTAGGAAAGCGAACGACTATACATTTCAGAAATACTAGCGCCAGTGCTGCCCTCCCTCTCCCGCGCGCCGCACTTGCTCGCGCCAGCATGTCTCCGCCAGCGTGCCCCCGGACGTCTCCCGTACTGCCCGGATGTTGCCCGTGCCGCCAGACTGCGCGTGGGGACTGCTTGTGGCCCCTCCCGCTTCCCATACGCGTCCCAATACGCAACACCCGATATACTTTTGAAACATCAAGATGCAACATTTGCAACATACGTCTGAAGACAGATGAAACATTTGAAACATGCTTCTGAAACACTTGCAAAAGCACCTGGAAAACACTTGAAAAAACATTGCAAAACATACACAACATCCAGATAAAACATTTACAGCATATGTGTGAACCGTATGCAACATCCAGATAAACATACTTGCAACATACGTCTGAAAAAACAAATGAAACATAGGGAACAAAAGCTTGCAACAAACATGTACAACTATTGCAGCATCTCGATCTGATTTTGCAACATCTACATGAAACAATTACAACATACCTCTGAAACATCTGAAATATTTGAAATATACACTTGCAACATAAGCTTGTAATGCAACATCTCTTTGCTCCTTGGAGAGAAATGGAGGCTCGTCGGCATTTGAATTTCATCGTGTAGAGTTCGCCGGTGGCACGAAGCGACCGGCCAAGGCGGATGTGATGCCGTCGAGCGCATCACAGCCACACTCTACACCTTGCCACAGGCCCCTTGAGGCGCCATGAGAACTGGATCTGGATCCGCGCGGGGAAGGGTGCCTGACGCCGCCACCATTGAGGAGGAAGGGAGGGAATCGCGGCAGAATCCATAGGCGAAGAGGAAGCGCCCCTGGAGGGGAAGGAAAGGGAGCGCTGCCATCGGGGGAGGACTGGCCACCACGGCCTCCGTCGGAATAGGGCAGGGCGCCGCGGCCGCCATCGGGACGAGGAATGGCATATCGGCACCACCGCGGCATGCTGCGGTCCCTCAGCCTTGACCGCGTGCGGTGAAGAGAACCTTATCCTTTCGTCTAAATAATGGAGGGAGCAGGATAAGGTTAGAGACGCCGTTGGTCCATTGAGCTAGTGCCGCGGTCCATGAATACGACTGTTCAAACGATCGAACGTCCTGACCAGAGAATTTCTGTATACATTTTGACTCGTCTACACTAACCTCTAGATATTTGATCGTCTTCATGGCCATGCATCGCAGTGGCAGTAGTGGAATGAGATCATCCTCTTCAGTCACGTGAGACGCTTATCCCTCTTTGCGGTGGGCAACAGCCAACAGGAATGTCCTTGCCCGCATCATATTAGTTAATTTCTTTTTTATTATTAGTTGTTTGTTAAATTGACATGTTAAAGACCTGGCAGATGAAGACTTATATTATATTATTTGATTTGTGGAAGGGAATAGATTGGTACGTCGTCACCTTATTCCTAACAAACTAATAATTAATACTCATGATACATCACTTCATCGGGATAGAATGACTTCTCAAACCAAACACCGTATAAGTCTCCATCTTCCAGGCACGGGAGTCTATTTAATACTAGTGCACTAAAGAATAATGCTATTGATTTTAGGAATAAATAATCATAAAAAATATGAGCACTTATGTTTGTGTCAAATCGATAATTTAAACTCAGGTGGGCAAGAACCTAACTTGATACCTAACATTTGTTCAGGTTAGAGCCTTAGAGGTGACATAAATTTGGATGCTTCGTAATTATAGCTTTGCATGAGTTACTTTTTAATCAAGCCATTCATTATATATATGTAACACGCACGCCAAAGAACCTATAGTTTTTGTTTTGTTAGTACACTCAATATCTAAAATTTCATGGTTCGATTTGTAAAATTCTGTAATTTGATTTTAAGTTTCACATACTGAAAACGTCATATTTGAATTATAGGTCTAAATAAAAAAAGAAACAACGAAAAGTCGACTGAAATGAAAGCATCAAAATATCATGGTTTACCTTGTAGCGATGGTACTCGTCAACAGTGACGTCCGCGGTGGCGTTGTTCGCGATCTCGCCTGAAAGCCGGCCGGCATGGCGATGATTGAATCATGCCATGGCAAACCAACAATTGAATCAACGATTGATGCCTTTTTAATATATAATAATCCATACTAGCGTTTCAGTGAGTAATTCGATCAGCGCCAATGGAATGATGCTCACCCGGGATCTTGATGAAGGCGTCCCATATGCTTGGCCCGCGGCCGTCCTTGTGCGCCATGCCCTCTACCTGGTAGGCCGACGCCGCCGTCCCGAACACGAACCCCTTGGGAAAGCTCCGCCGGCTCAGCCCGCCCGTCCATGCCGCCGCAACCTTCTCCCCTGCCCGTGCCTCGCCGTCGTCGGCCGCTCGGGCGGCGCCGACGGAAAGCAGAAGAAGCAGGGCGAGCATGGAAAGTTGCACGCCGCCGCCAACACGACCACCACGACCGCGACTAGCATCAGCCATGATTCTGCGCTCCGCTGAGAACCTTGCGACGCGCGGCGAGTGAGGTGCTGGCCAAAGATAAGGAGACAGACAGGGGACGAGTGTGAGTGTGACAATGCGTGGCATATGAAAGCTCGACCGTACGTATTCGGCATCCGGTTTTCCGGTGGCATGTCGAGGAAGGAGAAGCTTGTCGGTATCCGGCGAAATGGTTGAGCTGAGCGCCTGAGCCTGACAGGTTTGCCAGCTAGAGGCGGCCTACTGGCTGTACTAGTGTCTGCACGCCGAGAGTGACGACGGCAGAGGAAAATGCCACGGCAAAGCCACAATGGGCGCCGCATGCTGCCATGGCCCGTGATGCCGCCCTTCACACCGTCGATCGAAACGGTGAAGGAAACGTCATTAGCTATTAGACCGTCTCCGACGAAGACAACCCAAATACCATACCCATTCAACGGTATAGGTTAGCTACAGTAAAAAGGTCACGACCCAAAAATCTGCATTCTCCAACAGACTCCGAGCAACACACCACCGCCCCCGCTTCCTCCCCCTCGCCGGCGCGCTCCTCCTCCTCGCCGGCGCGGCGGCCACGCTGCTCACGGCGGCGCTGCCAGGCGCCCGCGGGTTCTACCTCCCGGGGAGCTACCCGCACAAGTACAACCCTGGCGACTACCTCAACGTAGATCCGGACGGGGGCGCCGCGGCTGCTCCGGTGCCGGTGCCGGTGGCGGCGAGGGCGCGGGGCTAGAAGCGGAGGAAGGAGGAGCGGCGGGCGGCGTGGCGGAGAGGAAGAGGACGAGGGAGAGGGCGAGGACATGCGGGCCTCCGCGCGGATGCGGCGCGGCTCGGGCTCGTCGGTGGAGGAGGAGGAGGAGGAGGAGGAGGAGCTGCCCCCGGAGCCCGAGGAGGAGGACTCCCACTTGCGCCGCTCCTGGAGGCGCCGGTGCGGCGGCGGGGGTGGACGGAGCTCACGCCGAAGCCCCCCTCAGCTCGCCCTCTCTGCTATGCTTTTGCGTCGTTGAGAGAGCCGACGCATTTTTGCCTTCCGATTCGCCAGGTACCCAAAATGCCTGCTTTGGATGCGTCCTCCGTTGGAGCGCGATTTCGGGACGCAAAATACTATAGACGACGTATTTTGCGTTTGGGTGACCGTTGCCTGCGCCGTTGGAGACAGTCTTAGTGCAATCGATCTTTTGTTGTCGCCTGTTTTTAACATATAATATATAAGTGGAGGAGCTCTGTCTTTCGATCAAGATAGAAAAGACTCGGTCCTGTTTATAAAGAAAACCAGACCTGAAAGCCTCGCACTTATTGGTTAATTAAAAGAAGAAAACCAGCAAAAACCTTAACACCGACAATAGCATGGCCAAAATAATGGCTAACTCAAAATAACGCAGGTCGCGTAAGTCAGCTGATCCCCTACGGCCCGTTCTGGCCCATCTTTTGTAGGTGGGCCCCTGCAGGTGTTAGCCTTCCAAAAAAATATGGATTTTCATTTTTGAATTATTTTAATTATATGACGTACATTTTCCTTCTCAAATGTTGACTCTGTTGACGACAGAATTAATCATTTAATCTACTATCATTAAACCGGTTTCCTTTGGCCGCCGACCAGGCTGTCCACATCGCCTCCATTTCCTTCGGCCGTTCGATCCTGCGATCGAGGCTGTCTTCACTCCACCGCTTGCTACAGTGCATCGCCCCCGCCACGAAACCACCGCCGTCTCTCCCCGACCCCGACGCCCTCCTCCTCTCCGCACTCTCTCTCTCGCTCTCTCGATCCATGCGACCATGGCGACGGTACACGGAGCGCACGGCCGGGGCGGCGCAGCTGCGGCCGCCCTCCTCCCTTCTCCTCCACGCCCACCTCGCGCCGCACGGCGACGGTGGGCCCCCAGCATGGCGACGGCGGCGCCCACATAGGGTTTCGCCTCTCCATCACCGGCCGTCCCGGTTTGCTCTCTCTCTCTCTCTATCTCTCCCGGAGCAGCCCTAGCACGGGGCTGCCGGCCCCGTCGGGCCCCTGCGCCCCCTCCCAATCCGTCTCATCTCTATTGGTCCCATTGCATTCTCCTCTCTGTCCCTCGTCTGATCTGCACTAGAGTTTGACAGACTGATTCCATTCGTACAAGAAAGGGCACGTCCTTGCCCCTGCTTTCCATCCCCATCTGTCTATTTATTATTACGCAAGATGAACAGATCAATACATCCCTTCGTTTTCTTCCAAGGGGAACAATGTCTACCTGTGTTATGTATATATAGCCTGAGCGTATATCATTGCTGATGATGTGGTGAGGTGCATCCGGTAAATCCAACCATATTTGTATGCCATTGCTGTTTTCCCTATTATGTTGACCATATTTCAATGCCGATGATGCTGAAAAAAAAAATTTCCCCTCTGAATGATGGCATGTGAGAATAGACAGTTATAGTTATCACTTTTTTATGGTCTTCTGATTCTCATTTCAAGTCAGCCATAGGCATATGTTGTGATGAAGACTTGGTCTTTTATGATATTTGTATTCCACCTTTATTCAGCTGAGGCATTTGGCGTATGGGGTGACGCTAACCATTACATATGTATATGATCCTTTTTGGTTGTCTTAGTGAACTGAGGCAATTTGGCATATGCAATGATGAGCTATTTTTCCCGGCCAACAATCCAATCTTGTTTCGTGCGCTTCACTGCTATCTGCAAAAAAATATGTTGTCGAAGCTTTGTGCTCCTGTGCAATTGTGCTGTACTATGGTTTGCTCCGTCAGCCCTTCTTTGTGGTTTCTTGTGATTTGAACTACGCTTACTGTTACTTAATTCCTGTAATGGATGTTACCGAGGATACGAAAAAGGGTGAAGCCTTTCCAGCTTATCACAGCCATGATGGTTTTCCCGTTGCTGCCTTTCCAGCTTATCACAGGCGTATTTCCATCTGTGCACATTTAGGCCGCTCAATTTTACCGTCAATACGTCAGACTGCAATTAGCTTTCATGCTTATATTTGTTTATTTTCCATTGCTTTCCTATTGCTCATGATGATTTCGTGGTTCCATCATTTTTTCAGATATGAGCTCCTCAGTAATGTTGGTCTTCCACATTGCCTTTTTTTCTTCTTGCACATTAAGTTTTGCAATGGTTCGAATTCGTGTTTTCCTTGCAACAAATTCATATTTGTGGGGTTTTGATACATCTATTGTTCTTTAGTGCTGGTAAATTTATTCTCAGCTGCTCCTGTGTACATCTACTGGTATGCTATTCCGGTTTCTGTAGCTTCTACAGATATGTGTATCATTGAATCCATGCTTTTGTATTCTGTTACATTGGGACAGAAGCAAGACTCAGTGTCAATCTGGTTCGTCAACTTAAGGATGCAGGCTGCTCCAATGGTAAGATATTGAGTCCATGTGCTTTTGAAGCCACATATTCAATTTCAGTGTTAATCTCTTGTGGCATTAACGAAGCATCTTGTGTATTCATTCATTTCGTATCCTATTGGGTTTGCACTCTTATTCAGCTGGATTGTGATGATTTCATTTCTTACCATTGGTTTTCGTAGCGTCTGCCCTCTCAACCTTCTTAGTTTTCAATGTCATCCCTTTACAGGTTTTACTCGGTATCGATTATTCTCCTGTCTACCCAGTTTTCTTTTTTGTGCTTCTTTGTCTGCCCAAACATGTGACCATGTATTGCTAGCCTATGCAGCCTTTAGATTCGTTCATAATATTTCGCAGGGATATTTGACTTTTTATATTACTGTAGCCAGATCATGTGAATTATTGGGTTGCTATGTGTTACCAGGAAACGAACATGCAGCCTTCCAAGCTATGTGAGTGACTATCTTCCCACCTCCACATGTTCAGTTGATGAAGTATTTGTTGATTTGTTGTTGCCTATTGACATGCCATATTTACATAATATAAATGCGCTTGACATATTGTTAGTACTGATGATTATAGTTAGGGATATTTTTAAAATTCTACACATGGATGCACCATATATTAACCCTTTCTTTTACGGAATGAAATTGCAGCATACCATCTATGTATTTCTCCTTTTCTTTTAGAGGTGTTGTGTTCAAACCTTCTGTCCACCCTGCTCCTTCAGTTATATTTTCCTCTTCAGACGCCAACCAATTATTTTTGGGAGTCCACCGCACCTTTCTTTATTTATTCAACCACTGAAACCATATACCAGTTTTCCCTATCTTATTCCCAAGGCTCTCTAGACAACAAAAAGATGCATGGCTTCTTCTTAACAATACTTGGTTCTTTTACCAACATTAGATGCTAACAGATTGAGTAATACATTTTCCTGTTGCAGTGTACCTACTAGCACAGCTCATGCGCCAATCATTTAGCGTTTCCTAACATAGATACCATTGTTAGGCAGCTGTTATGCTTTACCGCTGAATTATTTGATTATTTCGCTTTCAACAATTGAGTTCTCTATGCAAGGCCCATTTGTCAGATTCTGTACTCCTTTCTAACAAGGTGCAGGTATCTGTCAAGGGCATTGTGTCTCTATAGTCTGCCTTTATGTGATTGATTTGAAAATTATCTGTCAAGGTCACTGTACAGTGCCTGCTTGTTTCAGGATTTCAGCATCATGTTACCTATATGAAACATGGCAATGTCCAGATTCTGGATATATAATGGCTGTACAACGAGCTTATATGCTTTTGTTAAAGGCTTATTTAGGTCACTGACAGTGCGCGGTCATGATTATCACTCTTTCGTGATCTTTTTATTCTCATTTGGGATGAGCCATGTGCATATATTATGATGACTGCTCTGTCTTTTATGATACTTTTTATTGAACTATTTGGCGTACTGAGTGAAATGTACCCTTACATATATATGGTCTTTTTTGGTGTTCTTAGTGAACTGAGGGCAATGGAAAATCTAGCTGACAGTTCTTGCCTTCCATTTTTCACCTTCTAATTGACAGTTCGATGCTCCATCGCGTTGGTGCTTCAATTCAGATATTTTGACATTTCTTTCGTATGAGTCAATTTTCAAGTTGCCTTGCGGTTGCTATTTACCTTAGAATCATATCTCTGCTCTCTATTTGCGCATTCAGTCCATACCTGCCTATTTATGTATGCAGTCTTTGGAAGTTTATGTTGCCTTTTTTCCCTGCTTTGAACCCTGCAGAACTATATATCTCAAAACAAAAAATTCGTCAGTGTCTAACTTAACAAGGGCAGTTCTTTTTCTTTGGATGATATCTGCCTGACCGCATATGCTGATACTGCTGAGCATCTGAAACTCACGTCTGTTGATAATTTTGGCAAGTTTTAAACTAATTATTAAATATTAAACAGAGGGTACTAAAGACGATGCAACTATGCCAGTTCATGAATGGTGAATTGGGTATATAGTACCATTTCTGCAGTTCTTGCCTTTTCATAACTTATTGTACGTACAACCATGAGATGGAACCTGTAATGTATTTTTCCCATATTAGATTATTACAGTAACATGCAGTAGGAGTTATCAGCTCTTTCAATAAACAGAATATTATCTATATGATTTCTCTCATTTTTCTAAGGTTCTCTCATTTCGTTAAAATATTTGATTGATTGCACGAAATAAATACTCATAGTCAACTCTCAATGACAGCTATCATATAAGATCTTCAGTTGAATTTTGTTTTCACCACACGCCTATATATGGCTCACAACTTTGTAAATTTCATATAGGATGATGGCTAATGATGTCAAAAGTTTTAAGATTATTTCAATATTATTTAAATAATATTGTCTACTTCCCAGTTAACTAAACCAACTATTACTATCAGAAATATATAGCTAGTGCCAAACTATTTTCTGTTTGAAGATGTTAATTTTTTTTCCTGGCTCCGCATTTTATTATGATATGTCGTTTACATTTTTTTTGCGCTACCTGTGATTGATCCTTGGCCGGATCCATCGGCTGCATGGTTGGATTTCTTCGCTCCCTATTCAATCTATGCAGTGAATCGGGTGAAAAAAAATCCCCTTTATCTCCTTTCCTATCTTGCAGGCGCGCGCGATGGCGCGCGTGATGGACTAGTTATTATCAACAGCAAGTCGGCTGGCGGGGGTGGCGAACTCGACCACCTGCAGCGGTGGCGGTCGACGAGCATGGGGGCAGCAGGGGCGCAGGGCAGGTGGGGCGCTTGCCTCGCAAGCTCAATGTTGGGGGTGGCCAATGAGCGGATTTCGTGCTGGACCACGATCGTGGTCTCCCTGTGCAAACTTTGATGGCTTCGTCCGGCGGGCGTGGCAGGGCACTAATGCAAGGCTGAGCACCTCGCCTTTGAGGCACGTCGGGCCGCGCAACGGTTGGAATGCAAGTTCTCGATCTTCCAAAGGTGGAGTTGAGGTCGTCGACAACTGAATCAGGATGGGATCTGGCCAGGGGGATCAAGGTGACGTGACCGTTGCGCCAGTGTGCTATAGGAGGGACAGGGGAGGTGCATGGTGATGGAGCTCAACTCTATGACGTTCATGTTGGAGATAAAGGTTTGATGAAGGAGGAAGAAGAGAGAAGGAAGAAGAAGGGTATTTTGGTCTGTACAAAATTATCTAGTGCTGCAGGTGAGTATAAGGTCATAAAAGACAAACAAAGTGGCAAATTTGAGATGAGCTAAATTATAATGATGCATCTCTAAATAGGTGAATTATAGTGTCGTATCTCAAAAATTAAAAAAACTATAATGGCACTGATCCAAATAACTCTATAGTAAGATTATACACAAATGTTGAACCAATTTGTGGGACTACAAGCGACGACACATGCAAGGGGAGTACTTGGCATTTGAGAGGCCCTTTGCTATGGACGAATGCAGGCCTAAAGAAACAATCATCAAGTAGCAAAGTTTCTAAGGTTTATTGCATTTATGCAGGTTGCATAAATTGAACTGAGTTAAAATGAATGTCGAGTAGCAAAGTTTCTTAGCATTGATGTGTAGGGATCCACACAAGAAAAATGGGTCAGTTCGGCCTCGGTAGCAGGTTGGTCGACTTAGGTGGGCTTCGCTCCACCCTTCACTGAGGCCAAATCCACTTAAATTTGGCACAGAGGTTCCTTGCATATCCTAAAGCCCAATGGGAGTGGTTTGGTGGAAAATGGGCTACTTCGAGGGTCACCTGATGCCCATAAGGGTCACCTGACCCTGGCGACCAGAGCCCGTGGCTCTCCAACTTGGTCCATGATGAAGAAACACAGCTCCCATTACATCCATCCGTTGGAGGTAAGTTAGTTCATTGATCAAAGGCTTAGGATGTGATCACAAGGCTCCATGGTCCCACCATTCAACCAGCGGTGATCAATTTGCACACCAAATTTGTTTAGCCACACTCCCATACACATGAAGTTCCACCTTGCGGAAGATGAGGGCCATAGGGCTCAATGGGTTGTCGCCCGATATCACCCCAGGTCGCTTGTAGTGGGCTTTCCACAAAACCACCTCTCTTTTTTGGCATGCATCAAATCACAATTTGGAGCAATCCTAGCCACATGTGAGAGGTTGGTTTGATCCGAGGGTGTGCAGGATGCTTCCACATGGATTGAAGGACACACTTTGGCACTCCTCCACCACTATAAATAGAGGGCCTCACTTCACTTGTAATCATAGCTTAGAGGAGTCCACTCTTTAGCAACAAGGCAAAGCTCTACCTTCTAATAGTGTTAGAGAATAGGGAGAGAGTGAGGGGACACCGAGGAAATGTTGGGTCTGTCGTCACTCTCCCCACTTGTACCTTGGCATATGTTGTCTCCATTAGTGGTCGTTTGTCTGGCGCTGCTTTAGTTGTTATTGTTATTTGTAGGCTTTTATTTTTTTTCTTTTTCCCCGTAGTGTTTCGCCATTGGAAGAGAACATTAGAATTTTGAAACAACAAATAGAAATGTCATTACCAAACAATACTTTGTGTATCTTTAATACCACTGGCATAGAAGAATAGAGTTGTCAAACAGTAAATATACGTGTACACAAGATGGTTACATTCTATTTTTTTTTCAAATAGCGCATCACTTATTTGGTTAGGAACTATGTGTAGACAATATTCTTAGTGTATGTCTCGCTTGTACTACTCTTCTTCTCCCTTACTCCTTGTATGTTATTTATAGTTGTTGCTCTAGAAAGCGTGACATATAATTGACCCTAAGAGAAAATCGGTTCAGGTAGGTAGATGCCCACATTTCATATTGTCTGCCCTTGTGATTTGTTTATTGTCATTGCGAAACTTAGTCTGACAAAAAATTGTTTCCTCTTGAAACGGAATGGAATCATCTCATCGTCTAAGGGACATAGTGTATTCTTGGCAATAAAACCCGCATTCCAGAGTGTTGTCCTTGCACTATATATCTCTGTATCAATTGCATTCTTATGAAACCCACGTACCACCAATCTTGTGCCATTGCAAAGACCATTAGCTGGGTTGATATTCTTGGACAGTTAATTTTGAGTTTGAGCATATGTGGAGATAGTCCATTTAGTGTAAGGCTGTTCAAGAATTCTAGGGGATAGTAGTTATTTGGGTCGCCATCTACAGAATCGAAGTTGTGATACACATCTCCTTTCCCTCGAAGTGATCAATCATTTTTAGGTTGATGCTGTCTGCATAGTCATTCATTGTGGATAAAATCGCTCGTGACGTGATGTATTGTGGATCCTTCTAGGAAGTGCTGTCCTTTTGGTAGATATGGTCGATCAGTCTATCCAATACATTATCTTCTGTCTTGTTTTCCACACATATACTTTGAGGTAGAAGGATTTCGTTGTTATCATTTGTCTCGTTGGTGCCATTTCCAACACGCAGAAGGTATTCTATGAACCACAGGTCATTTTGAGCTCTCATGTTCCGTACAAGCTTCAAATGTTGCATACAATTCCATAGCTAAGATCTTTGTAGCGATGCGTCTACTATCTTGGGTCTTGTACCCTTTCGGATAACAGGGAGGACTTGCCTAAAATCTCATCCGAATACAACTGTTTTACCGCTAAATGGTAAATCTAGTGCCTCAGCAGCCTGCCTCTTAGTCATAGATGCTTCATCCCAGATTATTAGTGATGTTGCCTATAGTAGCTTGTCTGTCTCGCTTTGTTTTGTGAATCACCAATTGCTCTATTGTCTATTCTTAGTGGTGTCTTGAACCTCGAGTGCGTAGTTCTTCCTCCAAACATTATTGAAGCTGCAACACTGGAAGTGGCTGTTGCTAGAGCAATCTTACCTTGGCTGTGCACGATGGTTAGGAGCACCCTGTAAATTAAGGAATGTTTTTTTGTGCCTCCTGGGCCATCGATGAAGAAGAGGCCTCCCTGTTGTCGTTAGTTGCTGACAGGATCTTCTCGTAGGTTGTCTTTTGCTCATTGTTTAGGTACTTATGCAAAGATGCGTCCTCTGGGTCCACCTTGATTGAGGATTCCTCGATAATCTTCCTAGTTACGTTGTCTATTATGTCATGATGTTTATCAATATCTAGAAGTGGAAACATTTTTATGTATTTTCCCATTGATTCCAACATGTCCCTGATATTTTTAGTACCATCTGCTGGACTGTGTGTTTGCATTTGCAGTGTCTACTATAGTCTTTTGACACTGTCTCAAGGTGATTGTTCCAAAGACTACGGATGTCGCTTGGTTCGCAAAACACTAGTATTGTTGCGAAAGTCTTCTTAGTGATGATGACTGTTGATATTTCTTATGACTATTGGACTAATTCCGCAAGCGCACAGAATATATCGATGTAGCACTTCACTTGGGAGTAAACCAAGTATCGTATTTATTTCCACATAGAAGGCATAGTACGACTTCACGAATGTAATGGAACAAATGAAAGTAAACTAAACTAACTAAAATAATAAAATGAGAAAGACTACTACTACTACTATGGTCACAGAGTAGGTGAAGATAAATGAAGTACTGCCTTTGGCGTACCTGCCCTAAACTCACCCTAAGGTTGATTAGGCACAAAGCACCACGAGCCCTATGATTTAATAACTAATTCCAACATGGTGGAATACAGAGGATGGACAGAGCTGTCACCACCTGCCACCTACCACAATCTATCTGGAGAACTAGCCACAACCCAAGGTACCCTATAGTCTAAGCACCACGCTTACACTAAGTGATACTACTCTAATCTCGCGCTAAGACCAGAGCACCAACTAGTGACGAGGATCCTGTATATTAGAAAATTACTAACTAAACAAGATATGATCAAAATATTCACAACACTACTTTACTCTAATTGCAAGAAAGTAAATGCTGAAAATAAAGACAAGTACTAAAGGAAATATAAATAAAAAGCAAGAGTAGCTTACAAGAGCTTACAGAGAGACTCCCAAGGACTCCTCCTAAGCTCCTAGCTCTTCACTTCTTCACTCTCACTCTCACCACTAACCTAAACTTAGGAGTAGAGAGAATGATTCTACTTGGGACACTTTACAACTGCAGGAAACACCTCTATTTATAGCACTAAGGAGCTAGGGGGGTATTTGTAGGCAGTGGAGAGGCGGTGGAGGTGCCTTGGGCGCTGGGCGGCCTAGTGAGGGCACCGGCCGGCCCTCCGATGCACCACCATTGCATCGAAGGGTCACGGTTTGCTCCCAAAGGCGGTTGCATTTCCAGCACGTGTGAAGACTTGATCTGAAGGTGGTTCCAAAGTCGGTTGATGGCCTCCAAGGGGATGACAATGGGCCCATGGATCCATGGTGAGTGAATCATGGCCATTGCTCAAACCAACATGAAATGGACGCTTGTGATGCAGTGTAGGAGGTGTCCCACGGATCGATGACGTGGATGGGGACAGGGTGGCGCTGCATGGCCACCGGCCGGCGTGGCAGTGTGGGCCTAGAGGCCCCTACCACGTCCATTTGCCTCCATGGTGCATATTTTCCACCTTTTTCACTATTCTTCCAGCATTCAAACAGATCTCATGTACAAGTGGAATTCCATTAGTAATAAACCAAATCTTTTCAATTTATGTTGATTTTCCTTTGAAATGTATGCATTGTTGATGGCTAAAATAGGTGTTTAGTGACCATCAACAATGACATCCTAAATAGCTATGCTTCTGTCATGCATTCATCTATTGTCGTGTCTGCCTCAATGTCGGTGTTTTGTAAACCGGACTAGTAAATTTATACGATTGCTGCACTACTCTAGGAAGACGATGGTAGCATCCAAAAGACACGAGGATTTATACTGGTTCAGGCTAGAGCCCTACATCTAGTCTCAGAGATGATCGAGTGCATGTTCCTCGCTTGAATGCTCTGAAGTTCTTACAATGGGGTGCAAAAATGGTGGAAGAGGAAGAAGAGCTAGAGCTAGGAGATTGTAATACCCTCGGTGTTACATTGTATAGCTTTTTGCTAAAACACTGCATGAGCATCATACTTGTGTGTAAATGTGTGTAATATAGGGTATAAAGCAATATATGGAACTTGAAACGTTCATTTGAAACATGAAGCGAATGATATATTTCATGTCGCGTTGTATCACTTAAGGTTCCACATGAATTTTTAGTGAACGAGAATGCTATAGAACGCATACGCGAAACTTTAATAAAGTTTGTAGTACAAACTTCATAGGTGATGGTGAAATACTCACGGGCGAGAACAGGAGTCACTAGCTAGCTTAATTGGTAGCCTGGAAATCGAAGTTGACGCAAAACCGATCGAAACTTAGTCACTTTTCTTACGTCTGAAAATGGGTCGACGAAGCTGAGTTCGATAATTTTTATAGGAGGATTGGGTTAGGTAGTGGCATGGTTGTAGGGTTTCTTTTAGTAGCTTGATATACCAACTAGAGCGTAAAATAGGTGGTGTAGCTACTGGATCATCGAGTGGGGTTTTTAGCAGCTTTAAAATGCGTGCAAGGCACGTTCCCGGTCGGCTTCGGTGTCTGGGCGTGGTCACCGCGTCTCGGTCGGTGTCGCTGCTCGCTCAAGCGTGCCCACGCGTACCATCACGTAGGCCGCACCGCCGTTGCCGCGCCTGGCATGCTACCCGCTCGCGCACACGCGCACGTTGGGCCCGGCAAGCCTGGCCGCTCTACCTCATTCGTCGTGTCTGCCTATGCCCCGTGGCTTGCCGTCGCGTCGAACTGCACCCCGGTCGCGCTACGCGTCGTCTATCGCTGCCGCGTGGCTACTGCTCCCGTTGACCGTCGGCTGCACGCGTGTGGGCTTGCCCGCCGACCTTTGCCTTCACTTCTGTGCGCAATGCGACACCACGCTGTGTCTTTCCTTGACTGCACCACGCCATGTTTCCGTTGCGTCGTTGGCCGGTCGAGCCGCGCCAGGGCCTAACCGCAGCGCTGGCCCCAGATGGTAAATGCACACGTCTGGAGCTTGGTTTGGGGTCTAGCAATCACGCCAGACTTGCCACCGCTGCTACCGTACGGTGTTCGTCCCCAATTTAAAGTTTTCGCCCATCGCCGACCACCATAAGTCCAAACAGCGTCGTCCAAGCAAATTGGCCTTGCGTAGTCCACCTCCTTCCAATTAACCGAGCACCAAACTAGCTCTGGTAGTTAGCTTGCGAGTGGAGTCAACTCGATGAGCTTTCATTCGCCAGTGAGGTAATGCGGGGTGTTTTTCCCCGCGGCGGTCCACAATGGCTGCCGAGACGGGTGCTCGGCCAAGGCGTCACTCATTGTTCCATTGTATCAGTTGAGCATTGCTTTTGCGTCTCCTTGACTTGGTTGCCTTGGTCATGTAGCAGTTTCACCAGCGGAGCAGCAGGTCATTGAGGACATCGTTGCCGCGCTTGCCATGAACCAGAGCGACCCCGTGTACGTGGCCAGCAGTCTTGCCGTGCCTTGCCACTTCATCCAAGCTGTCCTACGCATCGCTGGTGAGGCCCTCTTGATCCTAGGGTAGCTGGTTGAGTTAGTTGGGGCCGAGGTTTGCCGCAGCGCGTGGCCATCATCGGCGGACGTAGTGGTTTCGCTGTGTCCATGGCCGGTTTGTTTGGAAGTAGAACGGGTGTATCTAGAACCTCTAGGGTGATATCAGTACTCTAGTAATGGAGGCTAGGTAGTAATTGTAGCGCTGGGCTCGACATTTCGCCGGCGTCGGCGTCACCGTGGCCAAACCCCGCCGTGGTGCACGGCCACGTCTCTGTGCGACACTAGTTATGGCGTTTGGTACCTCGATTAGTTGTGTGTTGCACGTAGAGTGTCATGGTGGTGCTGGTTGGGGCCGGGGAGGTCCGTGCTTGTCGATGTTTAGCCAGGCAGGCCACGACCTCTGTTAGCTCCGACCAGGGACCTTGGGAAACAAAAATTGGAATAAGGGAAGGGTGGTAAATGCAAACGCCGTGACTCGGTGAAATAGTGCTCGAGTGAGTTTCGTGAATAGGGTAGAGAATGGGGGCTCTTTTGCAAAAGAGCCAGCACGCGCGTGGGTCTCCCCGCGTTGGGCCTCAGTCGCGCACGTGAGCCGTGCCGGAGTGCTGAGCGTGCGCAGATGTGGGCCGCACCGTTCAGAAGCGGGCCACGTGAGGAGGAAGTCGGTTTTCATTTTTCAACGAATTACTAAAGAGTTATTCAATATAGTTTCAAGCTGAACTTTGGAAAAATAATAGTAAATGTTGTGGGTATCCAAAAATGGTGAAACAAAAATTGTTAGGTTCACAAAAATGCTATCTATCTGTTGGTATAGTTGGTTCACAGTTAGATGTTACAATGATAGGTTCATAAATTCAAATTGGAAAGCTTGATATTAGTTAGCTTAATATTTGTAGGAATTTTTGTAGGAAACTGGTGATAGCTTTAGCCATGAAATTGTTACAGTAGACTCATGAGATTATTGTGTGCTTACTGTAATTTTTGTAGCCCTAGAGTAGGTTGATAAATAGAATAAGCTAAGTACTACTTGTTTTATTATCAATAGAGTAAATTGGTATTAAGAGTAAGAATACCCTTAGTTGCTATGATACATATGTCATGCTTCATACTTGTTAATGGTAATAGTAGGTAACTTAGCACCTTAGTCGGTAGGACTCACTTAGTAGATGGATAGATGTATTTTACTTTAAGAGCTGCTGTTGCCGTGTTACTAAGTGTTGCATCATCATTTCATTCATGTAGATCACGAGTTGGTAGAGTTCGTGCTCGTGGACGAACAGGATTACGAAGAAGTCATTGAGGAGTACGAGGAGGAGATCCTCATACAGGAAGGAGCCCCGGAGCCATTTGGTGCTGACTTTGCTGACCCACCACCTACCCAAGGCAAGCCCTGGTGCAAAACCTATATTTTTACTGATCACTGAATATATATATATGATGTGCATTTATGTTTCAGGTATTTTATGGAAACTACATGCATAAATATATCTACATATGAGTCTTACTAGCATAGGTCGAGTAGCTGCTATGCTCAGGGTCATAAGGCTCCACTTTTGGCTCCTCCTCCCCCGCCACCGCCACTGCCGATGACTCACACAAAGATGATGGTGAAACTAATGGCTACTCGCCACGAGTCAGCCCATGCCATGGAGCTAATGGCATAGGCTGTCGATGGCTTCGCCCGTGGGGGCCATAGGGGAAATGGTGGGAACAGGGTGGTGCCCGCCGTCCTGAGGGACCCTCCTCTTACCAAGATTTCCTCAAGACCCATCCGCCCACTTTCACACCGACAGCTGAGCCCCTGGATGCTGAGCACTGGCTTCGCATTCTAGAGCAGAAGTTTCTATTGCTCAACGTGGTCGATGAGCAGAAGGTGCACTTTGCGACGCAACAGCTGTTGGGGTCAGCGAGTGCATGGTGGGATACCTTCAATGCCATGCAGCAGCCAGATCATCCGGCGACCTGGCAGGAGTTCACTGCGGCATTCAGAGAGTTCTATATTCCTGCTGGTGTCCTCAATAGGAAACTGACTGAGTTCCTGGAGCTCCGGCAAGGGGGTATGACAGTGATGGACTATGTTAATAAGTTCAATCACTTGTCCCAGTATGCTAGAATTCATGTGGACACTGACGAGAAGAAGAAGGACCGCTTCTATCGTGGCCTCTCTTACATCCTTCAGGAGAAATTGTACACTGGGAACTATCAGACCTTCGGGGCAATGATGAATGCTGCCATCGCCATGGAGGGCTTGCAGCAAGATTCCTAGGCAGAGTGGAAGAGAAAGCGGGTGGCCACGGGGTCTTCTAGCCACCCCCATACTTAGAAGGTACAGGTTGTCCGACGGGTGCCCTATCAATCATCAGGTGGGCATTCATTTCGACAGCCCCAGCATACTTCTCAGACATCTTCCACATAGTACCATGCACCCACTCAGCAGGGACAGCAGGTCCCACCTCACCAAGGATTGGGGAACAAGCCTGGCACTTGTTTCAAATGTGGCAAGGATGGCCACTATGTCCAAGAGTGTCCCCAGAACCAGCCGGCCCAGTATGCTCAACCATTGGCGAACTCCAGGCTAGTCAAGCGGACCATGATCAAGAGGAAAGTGCCAGCCAGCCGATCCGGATAGGTGAATTTCATGGATGCTGAGCAGATATTGTAGCAGGAACCAGTGATGGCTGGTATGTTTACCATAAATTCCCATCCAACTTATGTGTTGTTCAATTCTAGTGCATCACATTCATTTATGAGCATGGGATTTGTAGACCAGCACAACATACCTCTTATGGCCATATCGTATGCCTATAGAATCTGTACTCCGGGTTTGCTGATGTGCATCAATACCCGAATGAACATGTAAGCTTGGTATTAGCCACCCACACTTACCGCCTATAGTTCATGGTACTGCCTGGGCAAGGCATTGATGCAATTATTGGAATGAACTGGTTGCGGGTGTATGGGGTAGTCTTGGATTTGAAGCAGAGAATGGTCGAGTTATGGCTTTCTTCTTCTGAGGATAGGATGTCTCTTCTTGTACCCTCAGATCCAGTCTTACCTGTTGCTGCTCATGTTGAAGCCTCTCCTGATCTTACCTCTATTTCGGTAGTATGTGAGTTCCTAGATGTATTTCCTGAAGATCTACCTGGGTTGCCACCAGACAGAGAGGTGGAATTCTCCATTGAGCTAGAGCCTGGTACTGCTCCTATCTCTCAACGCCCATACCGCATGGCTCTAAAGGAGTTGGCTGAAATGAAGAAGCAGTTGGAAGAATTGATGGAAAAAGGCTTCATCCGTCCTAGCTCTACACCATGGGGTTGTCCAGCCATTTTTGTGAAGAAGAAGGATGGCACTCTGCAGATGTGTGTGGATTACCGCCCTTTTAATGCGGTAACGATTAAGAACAAATATTATTTGCCCTGCATAGATACTTTGTTCGATTAACTAGCTGGAGCCAAGGTGTTCTCAAAGATTGACCTCCGTTCAGGTTATCATCAGATCAAGATCAGACCATATGATATACCAAAGATAGCTTTCTCTACTAGGTATGGGATGTATGAGTACCTAGTGATGTCTTTTGGTCTCACCAATGCTCCTGCCTTCTTCATGTACCTGATGAATTCAGTCTTTATGATGGAGCTGGACAAGTTTGTTGTGGTATTCATTGATGATATCCTGATATATTCCAAGAATGATGAAGAGCATGCCCAGCACCTTTGGATAGTACTGGCTTGATTGAGGGAACACAAGCTGTATGCCAAATTCAGCAAGTGTGAGTTCTGGTTAGATCGAGTGCAGTTCTTGAGGCATGTGTTGACACTTGACGACATTTCTATAGATCCCAGCAAGGTGCAAGATGTGTTGAGTTGGAAGTCTCCCAAGTCTGTGCACCAGATTCGTCAGTTCCTTGGTCTAGCGGGGTACTATCAGTGTTTCATTCTAGATTTTTCTAAGATAGCTTAACCAATGACCAAGGTGCTCCAAAAAGAAGCCAAGTTTGACTAGAGCCCAGCCTATGAAGAAGCCTTCCAAGCTTTGAAGACATATCTGACCACTGCTCCTATGTTGGCCCAACCAGATATTGACAGACCCTTTGATGTATATTGTGATGCCTCAAAGACGGGGTTGGGGTGTGTGCTTATGCAAGATGGGCGTATGATAGCTCTAGCTTCGCGCCAACTGAAAAAGCATGAAGTAAATTACCCCACTCATGACTTAGAGCTGACTGCTGTGGTCCATGCTCTAAAGATTTGGAGGCACTATCTGTTGGGCAACAAAGTGCATATTTTTACAGATCATAAGAGCCTCAAGTATATTTTCACTCAGTCTAAGCTGAATATGAGGCAAAGGAGATGGTTAGAATTGATAAAAGATTATAACTTGGAAGTCCATTATCACCTAGGAAAGGCCAATGTTGTAGCTAATGCTTTGAGCTAAAAGTCACATCAGGTTGAGGAAACACCTTTGTCTCTCAACCATGCAGAGGTGTTGGCTCACATTGCGTTGACCTCAGAATTGCTAGAGCAAATTATTCTGGAGCAAAGGCAAGATCCTGAAGAGATTCTGCACATCAGGAGCTGAAGAGATTGCCAAAGGGCGTGGCCCTCACTTTAGTGTTGATGAGCATGGAGTAGTGAGATACAAGGATAGACTGGTGGTTCCATCCAATGAGGAGCTGAGAAGGAAGATTTTGAGTGAAGCCCATCATTCAAAGCTGTCTATTCATCCGGGCAGCAACAAGATGTACCATGACCTGCGCCACTTGTATTGGTGGTATAACATGAAGCAGGACATCACCTAGTATGTCGCGGAGTGCGACACTTATGGGAGAGTTAAAGCAGATCATATGCATACTCTAGGATATTTGCAGCCCTTGCCCATTCCTGTTTGGAAGTGGGAAGATATCTCCATGGACTTTGTGGTGGGTTTGCCCCGCACATCCAAGGGCTATGATTCTATTTGGGTCATTGTGGACCATCTCACTAAGTCGGCTCATTTTATCCCGGTGGACACCAAATATACAGCCAAGAAGTATGCGGAGATATATTTTGATCGGATTGTGACCCTACACGGAGTCCCCCTTACTATCATCTCTGATAGAGGGTCAATTTTTGTCTCTCATTTTTGGGAGCAACTGCAGCACTGTCTTGGTACTCGTCTCCTCAGGATCTCAGCATATCATCCACAAACTGATGGTCAGACTAAAAGGGTAAACCAGGTGCTTGAGGATATGTTGTGAGCTTGTGCCATTTCTTTTCCGGAGAAGTGGGATGAATGCCTGAAGTTAGCTGAATTTTGTTACAATAATAGCTACCAAGAGAGCATTCGCATGGCACCATTTGAAGCTCTATATGGCAAGAAGTGTAGGACACCGCTTAACTAGGTTGAAGTGGGAGAACATGGAGACTTTGGGCCAGAATTCATCAAAGAGGCTTGAGAGCAAGTCACCATTATTCGGAGTCATTTGAAGGCAGCTCAGAGCCGACAGAAGGCTTATATGGACAAGCGAAGAAGGCCTTTGCAGTTTGAAGTTGGGGATTATGTGTATCTCAAGGGGTCTCCTATGAGAGGGGTGCATTGGTTTGGTGTCCATGGCAAGCTAGCTCCCTGATATGTGGGTCCCTACAAGGTTTTGGCACAGTGTGGCCCAGTGGCGTATCATCTCTAGCTCTCCGATATTTTGTCTGCAGTACATGATGTGTTTCACGTCTCATAGTTGAAGAAATGTCTGCGAGTACCTGATGAAGCTGTAGAAGTTGAAGGACTTCCACTCCAACCTAATTTGACTTATGTTGAGCACCCTGTCAAAATCCTGGATGAAAAAGAAAGAGTGACAAGGAACAGTGTGGTAAAGTTCTATAAGGTGCTGTGGCAAAACCATTCGGAGGATGAAGCCACGTGGGAACAAGAGAGTTATATATTGAAGCATTACCCCCACCTTCTCTCTAGTTCTGATGAGTAGTTGTTACGTTGAAATGTACTTCGTATCTCCTTCCCACACTAGGCACGTAAATCTCGGGTCAAGATTTTATTTTAGTGGGGTAGATTTGTAACACCCTCGGTGTTATACTATACAACTTTTTGCTAAAATACTGCATGAGCATCATACTTGTGTGCAAATGTGTGTAATATAGGGTATAAAGCAATATATGGAACTTGAAACGTTCATTTGAAACACGAAGCGAATGTTATATTTCATGTCGCGTTGTACCACTTAAGGTTCCACACGAATTTTTAGTGAACGAGAATGCTATAGAACACATATGCGAAACTTTAATAAAGTTTGTAGTACAAACTTCGTAGGTGACGGTGAAATACTCGTGGGCGAGAAGGGGAGTCACTAGCTAGCTTAATTGGTAGCCTGGAAATCGAAGTTGACGCAAAACCGATCGAAACTTAGTCACTTTTCTTAAGTCTGAAAATGGGTCGACGAAGCTGAGTTCAACAATTTTTATAGGAGGATCAGGTTAGGTAGTGGCATGGTTTTAGGGTTTCTTTTAGTAGCCTAATATACCAGCTAGAGCATAAAATAGGTGGTGTAGCTACTGGATCATTGAGTGGGTTCTTTTGAGTAGCCTTAAAATGCATGCAAGGCAGGTTCCCGGTTGGCTTCGGTGTCTAGGCGCGGTCACCGTGTCTCGGCCAGTGTCGCCGCTCGCTCAAGCGTGCCCACGTGCACCGCCGCACAGGCTACACCGTCATTGCCGCGCCTGGCACGCTACCCGCTTGCACACGCGCACGCTGGGCCCGGCAAGCCTGGCTGCTCTGCCTCATCCATCGCGTCCGCTTGAGCCCCGTAGCTCACCGTCGCGTCGAACAGCACCCCGGTCGCGCTGCGCGCGCGCCGTCCGTCGCTGCCGCGCGGCTACTGCTCCTGTTGACCGTCGGCTGCACGTGCGTGAGCTTGCCCGCCGACCTTCGCCTTCACTTCTATGCGTGATGCGACGCCACGCTGTGGCTTTCCCTGACTGCGCCATGCCATGTTTCCATCACGTTGTCGGATGGCCAAGCCACACCAAGGCCTAACTGCAGCGCTGGCCCTAGATGGTAAATGCGCACATCTGGAGCTTGGTTTGGGGTCCAGCAATCGCGCCAGACTTGCCACAGCTGCTGCCGTACGGCGCCCGTTCCCAATTTAAAATTTTTGCCCATCGCCGGCTGCCATAAGTTCAAACGGCGTCGTCCAAGCAAATTGGCCTTGCGTAGTCCACCTCCTTCCAATTAACCGAGCACCAAACTAGCTCTGGTAGTTAGCTTGTGAGTGGAGTCGACCTGACGAGCTTTCATTTGCCAGTGAGGTAATGCGGGGTGTTTTTCCCCGTGGCGGTCCGCCATGGCCGCCGAGACGGGTGCTCGGCCAAGGCATCACTCATTGCTCCGTTGTATCAGTTGAGCAGTGCTTTTGTGTATCCTTGACTTGGTTGGCTCGGTCGTGTAGCAGTTTCACCGGTGGAGCAGCAGGTCACCGAGGACGTTGTCGTCGCTCTTACCGTGAACCAGAGCGACCCCACGTACGTGGCCAGTAGTCTTGTCGTGCCCCGTGACTTTGTCCAAGCCATCCTACATGTCGTTGGTGAGGCCCTCTTGCTCCTAGGGTAGCTGGTTGAGTTAGTTGGGGCCAAGGTTCGCCGGAGCACGTGGCCATCACCGGCGGACGCAGTGTTGCCACTGTGTCCATGGTCGGTTTGTTTGGAAGTAGAACGGGTGTATCTAGAACCTCTAGGGTGATATCAGTACTCTAGTAATGGAGGCTAGGTAGTAATTGTAGCGCTGGGCTTGACATTTCACCGGTGTTGGCATCACCATGGCGAAACCCCGCCGTGGTGCATGGCCACGTCTCTGTGCGACACCAGTCGTGGCGTTTGTTACCTCGATCAGTTGCGTGTTGCACATAGAGTGTCATGGTGGTGCTGGTTGGGGCCAAGGAGGTCCGTGCTCGCCGACGTTTGGCCGGATAGGCCGCGGCCTCTGTTAGCTCCGGCCAGGGACCTTGGGAAACAGAAATTGGAATAAGGGAAGGGTGGTAAATGCAAACGCTGTGACTTGGTGAAATAGTGCTCGAGTGAGTTTCATGAATAGGATAGAGAATGGGGGCTCTTTTGCAAAAGAGCCAGCACGCGCGTGGGTCTCCCCGCGTTGGGCCTCGGTCGTGCCGGTGGGCCGTGCGCGTTCGAAAGTGGGCCACGCGAGGAGGAAGTCGGTTTTCATTTTTCAATGAATTACTAAAGGGTTATTCAATATAGTTTCAAGCTGAACTTTGGAAAATAATAGTAAATGTTGTGGGTATCCAAAAATGGTGAAACAAAAATTGTTAGGTTCACAAAAATGCTATCTATCTGTTGGTATAGTTGGTTCATAGTTAGATGTTACAATGATAGGTTCATAAATTCAAATTGGAAAGCTTGATATTAGTTAGCTTAATATTTGTAGGAATTTTTGTGGCAAACTAGTGATAGCTTTAGCCATGAAATTGTTATAGTAGACTCATGAGATTATTGTGTGCTTACTGTAATTTTTGTAAACCCTAGAGTAGGTTGATAAATAGAATAAGCTAAGTACTACTTGTTTTATTATCAATAGAGTAAATCGGTATTAAGAGTAAGAATACCCTTAGTTGCTATGATAACATATGTCATGCTTTATACTTGTTAATGGTAATAGTAGGTAACTTAGCACCTTAGTCGATAGGACTCACTTAGTAGCTGGATAGATGTATTTTACTTTAAGAGCTGCTATTGCCGTGTAACTAAGTGTTGCATCATCATTTCATGCATGTAGATCATGAGTTGGTAGAGTTCGTACCCGTGGACGAACATGATTACGAAGAAGTCATTGAGGAGTACGAGGAGGAGATCCTCATGCAGGAAGGAGCCCTAGAGCCATTTGGTGCTGACTTTGCTGACCCACCGCCTGCCCAAGGCAAGCCCCGGTGCATAACCTATATTTTTACTGATCACTGAATATATATATGATGTGCATTTATGTTTCAGGTATTTTATGGAAACTACATGCATAAATATATCTACCTATGAGTCTTACTAGTATAGGTCGAGTAGCTGCTATGCTTAGGGTATCGGTAGCGTGAGTAACCTACCGTTACTCACAATAGTTGATAATTATGATTACTCATGATAAAATGATGGAAAGGAAAATGGTGACCGGGCAAGGATATGGTTGGGTACTGGTGGGTGTAAGAGGTTGTGTCCTGCGGCCAACAGGGCATAGCTTGGTTACACTTTTTTCCCTATCTGTGTCGGTTAAGGACCGCCCGTTGCATAAGTCTCGAGGCAAGTCACATATTTATTATCCCAAGCACATACTTGGATATGGGCGCAGGGAAGGCTTGTTGCTCTCTTGTTGTGGAATTCGGTTCTTTCCCGACCGACTGATTGGAGGCAGCGATGGTGGAGGTCCCTGCACCGCACTGAGTCTGGGACTCAGGAGTGGGGGCTTGGAGTCTAAGTTTGGACAAGGACCTGGACACCCAGGACAGGAGGGTGATGGGTTAGTCCTGCTTGTGCCTGGGGTACAAGCGGGGCGTGTGTTTTTGGGGTACCCAGCTGGGGGCATTGATTCGTGAATCGCTAGGAAATTCGGTATGGCTTGTTTTGGGTCTAGCACCGTAGTAAGAACTGAAAGATGGAAGATGCTGAAATGGAACTGATTGCTCAACTCTTGCTTGAAAGTAGAACAGGTGCTTACATAGAATTGGCTAGATAATAAATTAATACGGCTATTAATAATAACATAAATAAGGACTCACTATTAGTATTGCTTTCTACAAGAAGGAAACCAGCAAGCCATAAAGCTTATCATATCCCTTAGAGTCGGGAAAGTATTCCCACTAGTCGGATAAGTCTTGCGAGTACATTGTGTGCTAAGGGTTTATTTACCCCTGTTGCAGGTAATGCATGAGGAGTACCTTTGTGTGGAGGATTCATCTGGTGGGCATAGACGGATCCTTGTTCTTTTATCGCTAGATGTTTATTTTCAATTCTACTGTTTAATATTCCGCACTCTGACATTTGGCAATGTAATAATGAATTTCTAAGAACTCTGGATGTATGAAATGTATTAAGGATTTTAACTCATTCTCATTATTGAATCCTCGGGAAAAATGTGGATCTTTTGGGCTCTCCCTTGGGGTGTGCCCGACGTATACCGTCGTTGTAACTCGCTTACAGGGTGCTTAGTGTCTAGTGGAAGATGAGCGCCTCTGTAAGTCTGTTATTTCGAGCAGTTTTGCTACAGAGATGGACTGCCTAAAGAGAAGCTCTAGGAGCCCTACTACGATGGAGAATGAATGAAATGGTAGAGGATGTGAATCTGTTTAGAGAGGGTGCCATGGCTGCCCTTATATAGAGTTTAGGGCCATGGCATATACAAAGCAATAGGTTCTCTCGACCGAAGGGTCGTGAGGCTAAGGGAGGGAATAGCTAACTTGGCTTGCAAGCTACGCTGTCTTGAGGTACATGTCCAGGCGTGGTTGTCGTCATGGTCTTGTGGCCACGTCGCGGCATGGTGCAGCGTGGTGCTACTATGCTGGCAGTGGTAGCTCTATAGGCACACTAGTGGTTCGCCAACCATCCTGTGCGATGTGGTCTCCGCTATGGTCTTTGTCATCCTCTCCTGGTTTCCTAGGGCATCATACCAGAGTTGGTAGCCGCCCCAAGGTCATCGATTGTCTTGTTGGCTTGAGGAACTGAGGGCCACAATCCTAATCGTTGGGATCGTGGCTCTCGCTGATCTGGATGGCCTTTAACTCAAGGCTCTCATCGTGGATCCTATCCTGTAGTGGGTGGCATCGTACCCACATCTTGTCGGTCCATAGTTGGACGGTGGGCTCCATACCGTCATCACTGCCATGCGGTATTGTCTTTGTCTATGCAGTGTGGTACGGGGATGGCGTCTGACTGGGCCGAGGTGACTGTTGTCCCCTCAGTCCTTTCGGGGTTAGTGTGGCATGCCTATTCTTGTCAGAGCAGGCACGCTTGGCTAGCCTCAACCTCTCCCGATTCCTTTTGGGGGTCGTGATGGGGGAGAGGTCATGCTCCTTTCGAGCGTCGTGCTGATATGGCAGGAGGAAGGGGTCATGGCTGACCCTGGCCTTGGTGTCTCCGCTTTGGCCTAGCTGGGCCATGGTCGTTCAGACCTTTGTGGGCTGCTTGGCCTACTAACTAATCGGTGCCCTGAGGTATCCTGGGGTTATATCCCCGACAATAGCCCTCGAGCATTTTTGTGATCACGAAGTGGTCGCGAAAGCGCTGAGATGCGTGTGTATTTGTGCGCGGGTTCGTAGTTGTGGCCTTTTTGAGCTTCATCACTTGACCCCTTGTGGGATGGTGCATTCGATGCAGTAGGTAGCCCTTGTGCTTTGCCCTGTCAGGATGCCCTGGCAATGTGGTGCGTGACCTTCGAGCCCTACTATGTGTCGTGTTATTGTGTTGCGTATCGAGGTTCGTGACCCAGGCGGGATCGAGTGGTCTTGTCGACGCTGTACCGGCCCAGCCTTTGGGAGGGTCTCGATTTCCTTGACCTCACGTAGGCATCTGACATTGGCCGTGACCTCTCATGGTTCACCACATGGTGCGGGAGTCTCAGGTTGTTTGGTCCACCCTTGGGCTTATAAACATGGGCTTCGCTTCCATTCAAGCTACACATGGCTACAACTACAAACTGTCCCCTTCCTTGCTGAGAGAGTGAGGAAATGGGAGGAATTTGTAGAGCACCGTGACCGATGGTCGGCAGCGTCCTTTCCAATGGCTAGTGCTAGAAGGTGACTTGCGAGCAGGGGAGGACGAGATGTCATGGAGGCTGGCTCCGTGATCATGCAGCCTTGGTTTTACCCATGCCTAAGTGGTACGGGTATCCATGATGGCTGTTGATCAGGGAAAGGTTCTCCTCACTGTCGTGGGCCATCAGAGTGTGCAGGTAGCGAGTCAGTTCTCCAGTGAGAGCGTTTATCGCTCCCTGGCCGCTGAATGATGGACCCAGGGTGTCATTCATCACTATGCCTAGTCGTGGCATCATGACAACACGGCGAGATGTTCTATGCTGGGGGCTGCTTCACCCTCCTCTCCTCCCTACATTCTTCAGTCTTGGGGAGTCACGATGCTACGAGGGGGCCTTTAAGGTGTTCTTTTCCACCTTGTCCGACCGCGCTCGCAACTCGTACCCCTGGTGGCGTCGTCCTTGAGGTGGTGTTGGGTTTTCCCCATCCTTGTCTCGACGGTTTGGCCACGCGTGTATTGCCCATACCCATGGATATAATTTTCAAACTTTATATTCCTTCCTCGAGATCGTGCCGAGCCCCAAGCCGTGAGGTCCAGTTATGGGGCTTTGTTCCCAAAGTTGGGTCTTCCGTGCGGGTGGTCGACCTTCCTTTCTGTGGGATGGAAAAGTCACCCTCGGCATGGAAGCCCTTGCTTCGTTTGTGCTTTGGCCTATTTGGCCCAAGTCTCCTCGTTCGCTGATTAGGTTTTGACCTCGTTTCCAAGCGGCAATGTGATTGCGGGTGTTTCCCTATGGCAAAAAGTTGACACTTAGGGTCGAGCGGGCCCAGACCGTGCATGCTTGGATCATGGTGAGGTTGTTGTTGCATGAGGTTTGGCATTGCCTCGTGAAGAGGGCATCATCGCGAGCCCCGAGCACCCGAGTGACCATCCACGAGGGGTCGTCGACCCCTGTTGGTCTGTCAGTTTTAGGTCATGGATCAGGGATCTCAAAAGGGGCTTGTCACGGGGACTTAGCCCCACTTGTTTCGGGATCCCTTGCGGCCTCACGGGTCACTGCAGCCTAGTTTTTGGTCAATCCTGATTTTGCCCCACACGGGGAGAGGCATGTCCACCGTAACCACACGGTCGGAGCGGTGCGCCTCATCGGGGTCGATGGGTAATTCGAGCAGGACCCGATATCCTCCCCAATTGACATGGAGTTTGGCTATGGCTCATCAAGAGATGTCCCATAAATCATTGGCCGTCAATCCCATTGGTCCCCAACCACCTCCGCAACGGCCAGAGGGCAATATGCCCCCAGAGGGGGTCAACCTGGGAGACTTTGAAGCAGACAACTCGAACACAGGGAGAGATGGTCGTGTGGATCCATGCCACGAATTAGAGCCGTGGGGCCCACCTCCTCCTTGCCCCTATCCCTTTGTGGCCTCGAGTCCTTGTAAGGACCGACTGGAAAGGTGAGTTCCTAGATACAACACGAGGTCATGGATGGGCAGGTCGCACTGTGTGTGGACTTCAGGAATCATTGCCTCCCTAGTCACTGTGTGGCTTAACGGTGACCGCTTACCCATAGGGCAAGAAGAGGTTGCGTAGGAAATTAAAGAAACAGACAAGAGGGTGTAGGTCTTACGTGTGCTCTGCCCTCTGCTTCTTCGTTCCTTGCCCTTCGTCTTGTTCCGCTGGGGCCATTCATGTGGCAGAACCTCCTAAATTATAGGGCCCACATGCACCTGTCACTGTCCAACGACCTTTGACATTTATGCATATGTTACCGATAACTTAAGAAGGCTGTCGGGTGTCATGGGAACCCCGAATCATCCACGATTTCGAAAGCAGGATCACATTACGAGAGTCATTGCGGTATTACAACATTTATTCAAATATCTACACCGAGTAAATCAGTGGAAGTCTTACAATAACTTAGTTTACAAAACATTTATTTCAAACCTTACAAACTAAGTTTGATTATTAATACAAACCAAAGTAGGGGAGTGGCATTATAATATATACAAAACACACAAATATATTTGCTTTACCTTAAGGACCACACATTACTTATCATCATCAAGATTGAACAACGGTCATGCGGCATGATCCAAAAGCAGATCGCTCATGAGCCTCACCTCGCAACAAGGGTCAACAAACCACGAGTGCGAAAGTACTCAACAAGACTTAACCGAAATAAAAAGCGATAAGACTCGGGAATGCGGGCTCGAGGATTCAAGGTATGGCTTTAGCAATAATCAAAGTTCTTTTTGCGTAAAAGCACTTTAACAAAATTCTTTGTATCAATAATTAAAATCTCATAAGATCATATACAAAGTCGACACGATCCGTATTGAGATCATGAAACTTCATATCCAACACTTTCTCGAACCATTCTCAAGTTCCGATTATTAATACTACGATGATGAGCAGAAGTGAGTCTCCATAACCGAGGAGCAACGACGATTGAATCGATTATAAACCCAATTTGGGAATTCCAGACCACCACACGACATATGTAGGTCCCCGACCTACATATACCAACCTACCCTTGGATCCTCTAAACAAGAACGGGTCCGCCACCCGAGAATACTGATACTCCACACTCCAGCCCATTGCCACGTGGGTACACGCTATTCCGCCATCTCTCCACTCCCGGTCTTGCGAGTAGCCATTCTCGTAATAGAATAGCCAAGTTAAGGCTTACCGGAGTATGTGGTTAGTACTACAAAGTCTCACCTACAACAGTTCACCAACCAGTACGGACCTTAATCGACACAAAGGAAAGAACCCGCTCACAAGACATTACTGGTCTTGTGGCTCACACACACCAAAGTCCATGGGTCTAGATTTATTACTCCACATTACCATATCACATGATAACATAAGTAACCAAAGTTCCATTTAAAACTCGCGGTGTGAGGCAATCACCCAACTTTGATCGGTCTAAGCAGAGCTAAGCATAACTAGGCATATACGATTTTAAAGCGGGTAACAAGGTAGATATGGAACAACAGGTTGATAATGCAACAATTAGGTTTCCACTTGACTTCTAATCACTTAATGCAGTATTGAAAAGCAAAAGCGAAATCAATTTGTAAAATACAAGGTAGGGTTATATGCATCCGGGCTTGCCTTCGTTGACGGAAAAGTCGGCTCTCGCGACGTTTCACAAGTCTTCGATCCGACCTCAATAGACAGATCAACCTCCTCCGCAACTTGATTAACTACCACGTGCTCACCTTCGTTTACTACACGTAGTAACATTGCCATGCTTAACATGATGTGGAATATGAAACATGATGCTCGATGATGGATGCAAAATTAATAAATTGGATACAATTTTTCTTCGTGATCTGATTACAAACCAAACTAACCAAACCATATCCAGAATCGATGTGACCACGCTAGCACCGATCACTTTGGTGAACTCTCCGACCACTATGGTGAGCTATCCGACCACTACGGTGAACTCTCCGACCACTATGGTGAGCTATCCGACCACTACGGTAAACTCTCCGACCACTACGATGAACTATCCGACCACTACGGTGAACTATCCGACCACTACGATGAACTATCCGACCACTACGGTGAACTATCCGACCACTACGGTGAACTCTCCGACTACTACGGTGAACTATCCGGAGCAAAAATCGTCGGTGAGGGAGAACCGCGATCGCGCATGATCAAAATGAGTAAACAACAACTAACTAAAGACTACAAAGATCGTAAAGCGAAACCGTAAGAACAACGACATGGACAACGGCTCACCGAAAAGCTCGCCACGATGACACGCCCATGCGGTGAAGTTCTTGACCTCGAGGAAGAAAAAACGTGGACGGCGAGTTCTCGGCAATTTCAAAGCGACCAAGGCTAGTCATTTGGATTCGCAAGGAAAAGACGGAACTAGGGACGGCCTTTACCGAGATGGCAACAATGGTGGTGAAAACAAAGGAAGAAAAAGCAGCGATGACGACGTCTTGGTAATTATAGCGGCGCAAAAGCTCAAGGAAGCCACACGGAGCTGCGGCGGCGATGGATCGGAAAAGCGAGAGGAAAGGAGCGGGGCAAGCGGCGACGGCTCACGGTTAAAAAGGATGGCCAGAAACTCAAAGAAGCCACGACGAAACCATTTCCCTCGCCAATGACGACCAGACGGACTGACCATGCGCTGATCGAAACAAGCCGAAGCTCACGGCCGTGTGTAAGCATAAGCGGTGAACTTCATTCATCGAAATTACAAGTTTGCCATACGCCAAAATTCACAAATTACTCTCAAATTTTCATAACAACTCAAAAATCTCCAAAACAAAAGTTGTTCAAAATTGAAAGTTCTACAACTTTGCTTCTATAACCATCTCCTAATTCTGTCTAGATTTTGAAATGGATTTTCGAGGGTAGGATTTAAATCTTTGAAACGGGTTTTCTCGAAAAATTCAAAATCCAAACAAACTTTGAATTTAAGTCAAACAATACAATTCAACACATACCACATGAATATAAACTTGTTTTAGTGTATGCATCTCAAAGTTTTCACCAAATGCCAAATGCTTTGCAATGCATATGATGACATGTCAGGTTTTAGTATTTTAAACACCCGAGGTGTTACAATTCAAGTCTATGACCTTTGTGTAGAAAGGGTAGTTTACCAATTCATGAGGACAAGAGGGTTAGTGTATGTTTGGAAAGAAGGGCTAAGGATAGAATCTATGTAGCTGCTCAATGTTCTAGGAGTTAGTGTAGATCTCATTGGCGTCGTTCATGAGTTGGTAGGATCCTGGGCAAATGATTTTGGCGATGATGAAGGGTCCTTCCCAGGGCGTTGTCAGCTTATGCATGTCCTTGGTGGTCTAGACCTGCCTTAGGATGAGGTCACCCACCTAGAACGTTCGCTCTCATACATTCTTGTTATGGTATCTCTGTAGCACTAGCTAGTGCTTCATGAAGCGGAGGAGTGCTGTCTCACGGGCTTCGTCCAGTTGGTCGAGTGTGTCTTGGCGATCCTTCTCCACTTTGGCTTCATTGTATGCTAGGACTCGAGGTGCTCCATAGTCGAGGTCGGTTGGTAGGACGGCTTCGGCGTCGTACACCATGAAGAACGGTGTGAAACCGGTGTGAAAGCATCTATGACAATACGTTATTACTATGACTAACATATGTTTTGCAGAGGCAATTAAGTTAGGTCATGGTAATGGAGATCGATTGGGCAATCAAGGTGGTCATGCCCCTACGATGGAAATCATTTTGGTTTTCAAAGGATGGACGACAAGGTTAAGGATGGACTAGTTCTAAGTGTCGTTTGGAGTTGAAGAGACACTTAGAGTAGTTTAGGACTTTGTTTTTCCTTTGGCCATACTATTAAGGGGGGTATGGATGGGTAGCTTGACCTAGGTGAGTCTAGTGGGTTAGGTGTGGTGCACACTTGCTAAAACTAGCACTAGGTAGCTCCAAAATAGCCCTTAGATCCAATGGAGCAAACTTCATTCACGTATGATCGAGAGTTGGAAGTGAATGGAGGGTCAAATACTGACCGGATGCTGGCGTAGAGTCCGGTCAGTTTATTTGACCAAGGTGTTTTCGTTTGGTGCGACCGGATGCTGAGAGGTGAAGTGACCGGACGCTGAGGGCCAGCGTCTGATCGACTCCAGTAAGGTTCCAGAGAGGGAAAATCACGACCGAACGTGTCCGGTCACACTTTAAACACTAGAGTTCGGGGTGAACTGACCGGAGCGTCCGGTCACCCCGCAGAGGCACATAACGGTTTGTTTTTCAGCCGGTGTTATAAATACCACCTCCACTCGTGTGTTGGGATACTTTTGCTCATTCTAACAGCTGAGAAACATCTTAGAGAGTGCCAAGAAGAGCAAGGTCCTAGTGAGGTGATTGAGATTTGAGAATCCCAAAGAGAGCCCTCATTAGTGAGATCAAGACTAACAAAGTGTGCATCCACCCTTCTCATTAGGCTTGTCGTGGTCAAGTGAGAGTTCATGCTTGTTACTCTTGGTGATCGCCATCACCTAGATGGCTTGGTGGTGATTAGGAGCTTGGTGATCATCTGGAGAGCTTGTGGATGACCCAACTCAAGTTGTGAGCGGTTGTGGGTGATTCACCACGATGGAGAGTCAAAGAATCAACCCATAGAGAGCACTTGATCCTTACACGGATCAAGGGGGAGCTACACCCTTGCGCGGGTGCTCCAACGAGGACTAGTGGAGAGTGGCGACTCTCCGATACCTCGGCAAAACATCGCTGCGTTCCTCCTTCTCTCTTTACTTTGAGCATTTACTTTGAGCAATTCAATTCTTGTCATTTACATTCCTAGAATTGCCATGCTAGAGTAGGATTGGAACTTAGGGTGCTAAACTTTTGTGCGTTAGATTAATAGAAACACTTTCTAGGCACAAGGGATTAATTGGGCTAACCGTAGAGTTTAATTATTGAAAAGAAATTTAGAATTAGCCCAATTCACCGCCCCTCTTGGGAATCTTGATCCTTTCAATTGGTATCAGAGCCTTGTGCTCACGTATTTAGGCTTAACCGCCTAGTGAAAGATGTCTCACGGGGATGGACCTCCTCCTATCTTTGAGGGGGATGATTTTCCATATTGAAAAATCCACATGGAGGCGTATCTAGAAGCTCTAGATGCTGGAATACTTAGAGCCGCCTCATAAGGTTTCCCAAAATCTCAGGATGCCACACACCCACAAGGTGATGAGTTGAATTACGAAAAATGGAATGCAAAGGCTAGAAACACCATCTTTAGAGGCCTTTGTAAAGATGTGTTCAACCGAGTGAGGAACCACAAAGACGCCCATGCACTATGGTTGGACGTTTGTGCACTCCATGAGAGAACAAAGAGTGAGAGTGAGGAATGCTATCATCTTGTCATGAAAAAGCTTAACTCTTTTGAAATGCTTCCTAAAGAATGTGCTAATGAAATATACTCACGTTTGAATGTTCTTATAGAGGAAGTCAATGGGCTTGGACTCACTCAAATGCAACCATCCGATGTTGTAAGAAAGATCTTGAGTGTCCTCCCCATTGACAAATATGGGCATATTGTGACCGTGCTTCATCAAGGTGATCTTTCCACCGCTACACCGACATAAATCTTGGGAAAGATCAATGCTCATGAAATGTACATGCACATCACTCCATAAGATGGCTCATCCTCTACTAAGAAGAAAGACAAGGACTTAGCATTCAAAGCTAGTCAAGAGAAGGGCAAAGCAAGACTTGAGTATGAGAGCTCAAGTGATGATGAAGTTGATGATGCAAGTCTTGCCTTCATAGTGAGAAAAACCACCAAGATGCTAAAGAAGCTAAACAAGAGTGGCATCAAGTTCGATGGCAAGAAGAAGAAGTTCTTCACTAGCTCTAGAAGGAAGCCAATCTCCAAAATGGATTGCTACAATTGTGGAGAACTTGGTCATCTAGCACACCAATGCACCAAGCCCAAGAAAGACAAGTTCAAGAACAAGTACAAGGGCAAGAAAGATGACTCAAGTAATGAAGAATAAGATGAGAAGAAGAAAAACAAGCCATACAAGAAGAGAGATGGCAAGAAGAAGGACTTCCACAAGAAGAAGAAGAGTGAAAAGGCATACATCGTTGGTGATTGGCTCATGAACATTGATTCATCTAGTGGCTCATCCGATGATGATTATGACAACGAGAAGGTGGCTGCCATTGTTATTGACTCTTCATCATCTTCACCGTCACCACCGCCATCATCCTCTACACACCTATGCCTTATGGCCAAGGGTGAACGCAAGGTATCAAATGATGATGATAGTAGTGGTGATGAACATGCTAGTAATGATGATAGTGATAGTGATGATGATGAATATGAATCACCTTCTTATGATGATCTTGCTAGATTGCTAAAACAATACACTAAGATCATTATAAAGACTAGAACTAAGAATGAAAAGCTAGAGGCTAAGATTGATTCACTTTTAGCAAAATGTGATGTAGCGGAAAAGGCTAATGTTGAGCTTAGAGAAGCAAATGATGCTATATCATCCAAACTCAAGGAGCTCAAATCTTCTAAGAAAGAGCTTAAAGAAAAACATGATAAACATGAGGGGATGCATAAAGAGCTCATCACTAGCCACAACAAGCTAAAAGAAGAATATACCACTCTTAAGATTAATCATGATAATCTTATCATAGCTCAAGAATTTCTATCCAATGAGTCACATGATGCTACTAACAATATTGTTAAGATTGATATAGCTACATCATGTGATGATTTGATCATTGAGAGCATTGACCAAAGTTCTAGTAGCAAGGGCAAGCAAGTGGTTGAGGCCGATGATTATGATGAGTTTGTCAAGCTCAAGAATGACAATGAAAAGCTCAAGAAAGATCTTGAAGAGATCAAAAGCCACAACACTATTGTGCTAGAAACTCTTGATCATGATGGTGAGTTGATGCTTGAGAATGAGAAGCTCAAAGAAGAAAACAAGAAGCTCAAGGAAGAGAAAAACAATGATGCTCTTAAGGAAGAGAACAAGAAGCTCAAGTTGGAGAAAGAGCATCTCAAGATTGGAGCGAGCAAGTTTACAAGAGGCAAGCATCTTCAAAGTGAGCTACTAATGAACACCGTCATGAAGATGGATAGAAGTGGCATTGGGTACTTGGCAAACCAAGAGAAGAAGGCTCAAGCTCAACAACAACACAAATCAAAGCCGAAGCCAAAGAGATGCTTTGAGTGTGGACAAGAAGGTCACTTTGCCCATGAGTGCCAAACTCCACCACCACAACCCTTGCCCAAGCATGCTAGACCTTTTGCTTTCAATGCTTATTACATGCTTAGAAAGGATTCTAGTGGAAAGATAAAAGTGATGTTCTTAGGACCTCCCAACAAGAATAGGCCTAAGAAAATTTGGGTAGCAAAGTCACTTGTTGAGAAGGTGAAGGGCCCTCAACAAGTTTGGGTTTCTAAAGCTTGATCTCTTGTGTGTAGGTGAACTACAAGACCGGTAGAAGTCATTGGGTTATTGATAGTGGTTGTACACAACATATGACCGGTGATCCTCGTATATTCACCTCACTAAATGAAGAAGTAGATGGACAAGAAAGAATCACATTTGGAGATAACTCAAAGGGCAAGGTTAAAGGATTGGGCAAAGTGGCAATATCAAATGATCATTCAATCTCAAATGTGCTATATGTTGCTTCATTGAGCTTCAACTTGCTATCCGTTGGACAATTGTGTGATCTTGGCTTCCAATGCTTGTTTACCGAGAAGGAAGTTGTTGTATCTAAGAAGGATGATGATCAAGTGATATTCAAAGAATTTAGATATAACAACCTATATCTAGTGGACTTCACCTCCGAAGATGCTAACTTGAAGACATGCCTATTCACCAAAACAACACTTGGGTGGTTATGGCATAGAAGACTTGCTCATGTTGGGATGAGCTCATTCAAGAAGCTAATGAAGAATGATTTGGTGAGAGGGTTGAAGGATGTGAAGTTTGAGAAGGACAAGCTTTGTAGTGCATGTCAAGTCGGCAAGCAAGTTGTAAATACTCATCCAACCAAAGCTTTCATGTCAACCACAAGAGTGCTAGAACTCCTTCATATGGACTTATTTGGGCCAACAACATACAAGAGTTTGAGAGAAAATCTTTATTGTCTTGTGATTGTTGATGACTATTCAAGGTATACATCGGTATTCTTTCTTCATGACAAATCCAAAGTTGCATCATGCTTCAAGAAGTTTGCCAAAAGAGCACAAAATGAATTTGAAGTGAAGCTCAAAAAGATTAGATGTGACAATGGGAAGGAATTTGACAACACAAACATAGAAGCCTATTGTGATAAAGTTGGAATCAAACATGAGGTCTCCACAACATATACTCCTCAACAAAATGGTATAGTTGAGAGGAAGAATCGGACATTGATCACTCTTGCAAGAACAATGCTTGATGAGTACAACACCCCCGAAGCTCTATGGGTGGAAGCTATCAACACCGCATGCTATGCATCCAACCGCCTATTCCTTCAAAAGTTCCTTGGCAAGACACCTTATGAGTTACTCAATGGGAAGAAGCCAGACGTCTCCTTCTTTAGGGTGTTTGGTTGCAAATGCTACATCTACAAGAAGCGGCAACACCTAGGGAAGTTTCAAAGACGTTGTGATATTGGTTTTCTTGTTGGTAACTCATCAAAGTCCAAAGCATATAGAGTATTTAATCATGCCACCGGCTTGGTTGAAGAAACATATGATGTGGAATTTGATGAATCTAACGGCTCCTAAGGAGCACATGAGAATCTTGGTGATGTAGGTGATGAACCATTGAGGGAGGCTATGAAGAACATTCCGGTTGGAGACATCAAGCCTAAAGATGATGAAGATGATGTACAAGTGATTGATCCACCTTCTTCATCAAGTGTGCCATAAGATGGTGATAAAGATAGGAGAGTAGAAAATGAAGATACTCATGTCTCCCATGATCAAATGGTGGTACAAGCACAAGATGTTGATGCTCCACAACCTCCTCCTCAAGTGGTCAATAGAAGAAATACACCTCTACTACAAGATCATCCACAAGATCTCATCATAGGGAGTCCATCAAAGAGTGTAATGACTCGCTCACAAAAACTTGCTTCATTTATTGCTCATCACTCTTTTGTCTCTTGCTTTGAGCCTACTAAGGTAGAAGAAGCTCTTCAAGATCCGGATTGGATAAATGCCATGCATGAAGAGTTGAACAACTTCACCCACAATGAAGTTTGGACTCTTGAAGAGCAGCCAAAAGGTGCAAGAGTCATTGGAACAAAGTGAGTGTTCCGCAACAAGCAAGATGATCAAGGTGTAGTTGTGAGGAACAAGGCAAGACTAGTTGCAAAGGGGTTCTCTCAAGTTGAAGGTTTGGATTTTGGAGAGACCTTTGCACCGGTTGCAAGACTAGAAGCCATTCGTATCCTCCTTGCATATGCATCACATCATGAAATGAAACTTTATCAAATGGATGTGAAAAGTACATTTTTAAATGGCTTTATTAATGAACTAGTCTATGTTGATCAACCTCCTGGGTTTGAAGACCCTAGATATCCTAATCATGTTTATAGGTTGTTCAAGGCATTATATGGGCTTAAGCAAGCCCCAAGAGCTTGGTATGAGCGCATTCGAGACTTCCTCACTAAGAAGGGCTTCACAATTGGGAAGGTCGACACCACACTATTCACCAAGAAGCTTGATGGGCATATCTTCATTTGTCAAGTGTATGTTGATGATATCATCTTTGGATCATCAAATGAAGATTCTTGCAAAGAGTTTAGTGGATTGATGTCGAAGGAGTTCAAGATGTCAATGATTGGAGAGCTTACATTCTTTCTTGGTTTTCAAGTCAAGCAAATGAGAGTAGGGATCTTCATCTCTCAAGAGAAATATACAAAAGATCTTCTCAAGAGGTTCAAAATGGATGAATGTAAGCCAATCAAGACACCAATGCCAACTAATGTACATCTTGACCTAGATGAGGGAGGTAACACGGTTGATCAAACTCTCTACCGCTCTATGATTGGTAGCTTGTTATATTTAACCGCATCTAGGCCTGACATCATGTTTAGTGTGTGTATGTGTGCTAGATTTCATGCTAATCCTAAGGAAACTCGTTTGATTGCCGTTAAAAGAATCCTTAGGTGTCTTAAGTACACACCAAGCATTGGCCTTTGGTATTCCAAAGGAGCTAGATTTGAATTAATTGGCTATTCCAATTTAGATTATGCCGGATGCAAAGTTGATAGAAAAAGCACATCTAGAGGGTGCCATTTGCTTGGTAGATCACTTGTGTCTTGGTCCTCCAAGAAACAAAATAGTGTGGCCTTGTCCATCACCGAAGCGGAATATATTACCGTGGGTGCTTGTTGTGCACAAATTCTTTATATGAAACAAACCTTGCTAGACTATGGTGTAGTTCTAGAAAAAGTACCCCTTTTGTGCGACAATGAAAGTGCGGTAAAACTTGCAAATAATCTGGTTCAACACTCTCGCACCAAGCATATAGATATCCGCCATCACTTTCTTAGAGATCATGTTGCAAAAAATGATATTTCACTAGAAGGTGTAAGGACCGAGGATCAATTGGCAGATATCTTCACTAAACCGCTAGATGATGCAACATTTTGTAGATTGCAGAATGAGCTCAATGTTCTTGATTTTAGAAACTTTACTAAAAGATGAGCTTGTGTTGTCCCTAGCATTGCAATATAATATACAACATGTTTAATATTTGGTAATGCATATAGGGCTTGTCTAACATGGTTAAGATAACCGCCGTAAAGCGTGTGAAGAAGCTTAACCTTGGATCAAACTTGACAAGCAACTAGATTTACTTTCAAGTATTGTATTGCATATGCATGAATGTTGTTTTGTCGTTTATCTTCAATTGCCCTCTTATTGCCTATTTTCTTAAAAAAATTATTATAGCCTAAGGCAAAATATTTTTGAAAAAATATGAGGGTTTGAGAGAGGTCACTCACATCAGTCTCAATTGGTGTTTATTTGGATCTTATTGAAGTTGGGACTTGATTGGGAACAGGCAGCACGAAGGATTTTGAAGATTTGCTGGAAAAAGAGTGACCGGACGCTGCACCGAACTCTGAAGTCCAGCGTCCGGTCAGTTCACAGGAGGTGAACCTGCTACTGAGAAGGAGTGACCGGATGCTAAAATAGTGTTCTTCTAGCGTCCGGTCAGAAGGTGATCCAGCGTCCGGTCAAGCGAAGAAGACAAAGTCTGGATCGACCGGACTCTGGCTGCGTCCGGTCAGTTGGGATCGGACGCGTCCGGTCGCGATTCCAGGGGTTTTGAACCTCTTTGGAATCGACCGGACACTGGGTGGCAGCGTCCGGTCGCTGCCACCGGAGCGTCCGGTCAATAGGGAACGTGCGGGATTCAATCTCTTTTCTCCGTTTCCTTATCTGACTCGGGGGGGCACCGTATTTAATCTTAGCGCCGGTGTTCTGACCTAGCCACTTACGCCAACATCGTTGCCGCGCCCCCATCGTCCTGAGTCATCGAGCTCGCCTCTACCACCGCTGTCCCGTTCAGGCATGCCAGCACCGCCACCGTGCCCCGCGACGCCATCCCCGTGCCGAAGCAGCGCCCTGCTCCCACGTGCCATCCTCCACGTGCTGCTCCCCGCGCTATCCCGAGCTCGTGCGCCACCGCGCTAGCGCCCCACTCTAGCACCGCCATGCCCTAGCTTGCACCAGCACCTCTCCTGCCGCTATGTTCCACACGCCAGAGCCTCCACTGCAAACCCTAGCTGTCGATTCACTGTGCTTTGCGAACCCTAATCTCTTGTTGCCGACCCGATGGTTCCCCAATCCATTCCTCTTCTCGTTGTTTCGCCGGTTCATCAGGTAGCAAGCCCTCGATTCAATTTCGTACCTAATTGCTTGCTTCCTAGGGTTTCATATCTCTAGATGAATAATTAAAATTATTTGTATATCCTATCTATTCTATCGTACAGTGAGTCAGTGCTGTTGAGGTCCTATTTGCGGTTGTCAGTAAACTCGGGGCCAAGCTAATGAGTATGGATCGAGGCCAAGCCTCGGAAGTGACAGTTAGCAGTTGTTTCTTGTCAATGGCAGTTGTTCTTTTTAGATTTATCAGATGGCTCGTGTCAAGAACATCGGAGGTGGTCCAGGTGATGAGGATCCGAGGCGTCCGCCTCGCTTGCCTGCAGATCCAAAAGGCAAGGCGACAAAGAAGCTAGCAACAAGGAAGCGCAAGTATCCAGATGCAGATATAGCTAGAGCAGCCGCAGTTGTAGAGGCTGCAGAGCATGCCGATAGAGGAGGTGCTCGTAGTGGTGTTGTTATTGCAGATCAGCTTCCGCCAGCGACAAGAGATGCACTTGAGCAGGTTGAGCACCGTCATGGTGGTCCAGCTGGGACTGTCATGGTTGCAGGACAACGAGTTGTCTTAGATGAGAGTCAGCCTCTGGGGGGAGTCACAGTAGGAGCCACAGCCAGCAAAGCGGACTCAGGAGGGAGAGCAGACCGAGGAGATAGAGTAGGCACCTCAGCCTCAGTTACGCCGCTCTAGTCATACCCATGCTCTAGTCACACTGAGGCCAGAGACACATCGGAGGGGTTCTCATCCACCGCCTAGACCACAGGGTCCGCCTCCAGTGACACATCTAGATCTAAGGGACGCCACGGCCAAGCAGGTGCAGCAGCTTAGATTTGTGGACTTTGAGTAGTGGTTCCCACCGAGGAGGGATGACAGAGCTTCAGAGGGCTTCTACACACCACTGTAGGAAGACTTCTATAATGCATATCTTAACAGTGGGGCACTATTCAGGTCACAGAGGGTGTGCAACATCGAGTCCATAGTTGCAGCAGCTGGAGAGCATATTCGCCCCTATCTTGCATATCTACCAGGGCTGACAGATTTACTTGGACAGATAGGCTTATATGTTCCATCTTGGGTCCGTTAGTTTTATGCTACTCTCTGGATTGACCCGCAGCACAGATATATTCACTTTGTATTCAGAGGCAGAGATTACAGGCTGACGAGCACTAGGGTCAGGGAGATTCTCAGGCTTCAGGAGCAGCCTGTCAGGCTACATGAGGTTTGCTATGGATAGACAGTGCCTCCCAGATGCCCTCATGGCGTTATGGTACCTCCTATAGATCTAGTCTGCCACTGCTTCAAGGAGCCTTTTGGCGAAGCGTCGAGCAGGACTCCTAGTGATCTCACACCTATAGCTAGAGTGCTGGATGCTATTATGAGGAGGACCTTAATTCCAAGGATGGGGTATCGTGAGGGCTTGACTTGCATACAACTATGGCTTCTGAACTCTCTGATGCAGCAGACTGTGTTTGACATTTGGGATCTCCTTCTATTGGAGATGGAGGATACTATTGTTGAGGTGTTTAGAGGTCACCGTCAGTTGCCCTATGCTCACTGGATCATATTTCTTAATCATAGGGCAGTTATAGTGAGGCCGCTTGAGATGCTAGTCGAGTACAGTGGTGCTACGATAGAGTTTCCTGCATACAACCTGACTCAGATGATCCACCATAGTATATCGAGTGCACCTAGCCAGCCACGCCATCGTCTAGAGGTGCCAGAGACTGCAGCCCAGCAGGATGAGACTATTAGGGGCATAGCAGCTACTGAGGAGGAGTAGTTAGATGCTCAGCAGGAGGAGATGGTCGAGAGTGACCCCAGCAATAGCTCAGATGAGGACTACCGGGACATTCCTCATATTCCTACACATCGACATGACCATGAGGCCGGTAGCTCTAGTTTAGCTTCACCTGCACCACAGACAGACCCCGCTCTACTTGTCATACTTGAGCGGATGAGGCAGGATCAGGTTCGCCAGGCTCAGGAGACCGCTGCCACTTTTGCACAGTTCCAGACTCGGCAGGATGAGTTCCAGCATCAGCAGCTGGCTATGCAGCAGCAAACGCAGGCGCTACAGCAATAGCAGCAGGCCATGCATCAGCAGTAGCTCCTCATGCAGCAGCAGCTACTTGGGTTTATGCAGCATGTTGTGATAGCTATTGGGGCTCCACCGCCATAGCCTTTACCCTAGCTTGGTCAGACTGCCACCACTTCTATGACTCCAGCGTTACAGCCTAGTGGGCTTCAGAGTCAGGGACAGCCACTAGCACAGTTTGCTTCTCCTATAGAGCAGGTGTCCCAGTGGTTTGCTTCGCCAGTCCTAGCCCCGCAGTTCACACCTCTTCAGATGGGCTTCACACCGGCTCAGACTTCCTCGCTGCTAGTGCCAGAGACTACAGTGTCTAGAAGCCTTGGAGCTTCCTTTAGTGAGTTGACAGGGCAGCCTACTCCTCCATATCTACATGTCCCAGGTCCTTCTATAGTTGCACCTATTACTGGGACTACAGAGACGCTCCCTTCCTCAGTGGCATCATCAGAGCAGGCTGCTACAGTTATACCTGCATAGTCTACAGCAGCTCCAGTCGTTGATCCGACCCAGACTGCTTCAGCATCGCTTCTAGCTACAGAGGGTTAGACTGCTCAGAGCTCAGGATCAGATGATGATGACACTCAGTTCCAGCTCGCTCCTCGTACCTCAGCGCCTGGCTCATCCGCTGTAGCCCCACCGACCGACCCTTAGGTTTTGGTGTTTGACACCAAAGGGGGAGAGGGATCAAGTATGTTAGACTTAGGGGGAGCGACATATCTAGGGGGAGCTTAGTTTATCTATTACATTTGGAGTTTTTATGTGTGATACACTATTATGCATTCGTCGTGTGTTTACTTTTTATGCATCAAACTATATTTATGTGATAGTGATATCTACGTGATCGTGATATATGACATGTGTGCTCTCCATTTTGAATCATTTATATGTCATATCACTTGTGTTGTGCTCATTTGCTTTTGCTTCCATGTTTTACTCCGATGCAAATGAGCTTTATTACTTGTACTCATGCTTATTTCATATCTTTTGAGTACATCATGTTGTCTTGGGTCATATAAGCTTGCCTAACACTTTTGTTCTTATTGCCAAAAGCTTATATGAACCAAGCATGTTAAAAACCTCATCTCTTTCACATACTCGAGGTGGTATTGTCATCAATCACCAAAAAGGAGGAGATTGAAAGCATCTAGGCTCCTAGTTGGGTTTCGGTGATTAATGATAATACGTGATTACTATGACTAACGTGTGTTTTGCAGAGGCAGTTAAGTTATGTCATGGTAATGGAGATCGATTGGGCAATCAAGGTGGTCATGCCCCTACAATGGAAATCATTTCAGTTTTCAAAGGATGGACGACAAGGTTAATGATGGACTAGTTCTAAGTGTCGTTTGGAGTTGAAGAGACACTTAGAGTAGTTTAGGACTTTGTTTTTTCTTTGGCCGTACTATTAAGGGGGGTATGGACAGGTAGCTTGACCTAGGTGAGTCTAATGGGTTAGGTGTGGTGCACACTTGCTAAAACTAGCACTAGGTAGCTCTAAAATAGCCCTTAGATCCAATGGAGCAAACTTCATTCACGTATGATCGAGAGTTGGAAGTGAATGGAGGGTCAAATACTGACCGGACGCTGGCTCCAGTGTGATCGGACATTGGCGCAGAGTATGGTCAGTTCATTTGATCAAGGTGTTTTCATCTGGTGCGACCGTACGTTGAGAGGTGAAGTGACCGAACGATGAGGGCCAGCATCCGGTCGACTCCAGTAAGGTTCCAGAGAGGGAAACTTACGACCGGATGTGTCCGGTCACACTTTAAACACTGGAGTTCAGGGTGAACTGACCGGAGCATCCGGTCACCCCACAGAGGCACATAACGGTTCGTTTTTGAGCCGGTGTTGTAAATACCACCTCCACTCGTGTGTGGGGGTACTTTTGTTCATTCCAACAGCTAAGAAACACCTTAGAGAGTGCCAAGAAGAGCAAGGTCCTAGTGAGGTGATTGAGATTTGAGAATCCCAAAGAGAGCCCTCATTAGTGAGATCAAGAGTAGCAAAGTGTGCATCCACCCTTCTCATTAGGCTTGCCATGGTCAAGTGAGAGTTCGTGCTTGTAACTCTTGGTGATCGCCATCACCTAGATGGCTTGGTGGTGATTAGGAGCTTGGTGATCATCCGGAGAGCTTGTGGATGACCCAACTTAAGTTGTGAGCGGTTGTGGGTGATTCACCACGACGGAGAGTCAAAGAATCAACCTGTAGAGAGCACTTGATCCTTGCTCGGATCAAGGGGGAGCTACACCCTTGCACAGGTGCTCCAACGAGGACTAGTGGGGAGTGGCGACTCTCCGATACCTCGGCAAAACATCGCGCATTCCTCCTTCTCTCTTTACTTTGAGCATTTACTTTGAGCAATTCAATTCTTGTCATTTACATTCCTAGAATTGCCATGCTAGAGTAGGATTGGAACTTAGGGTGCTAAACTTTTGTGCGTTAGATTAATAGAAACACTTTCTAGGCACAAGGGGTTAATTGGGCTAACCGTAGAGTTTAATTATTGAAAAGAAGTTTAGAATTAGCCCAATTCACCCCCCCCCTCTTGGGCATCTTGATCCTTTCATGGTGGACTAGTTCGGAGTCATTCTCAAGCCCCAGAGCACGGCCGGTACCTCCCCCGCCCATCACCCCACAAATTTGTCGAGCCTGTTAAAGATGCGGGGTTTAAGGGCCTAAAGGATCATGGCATTCGCTCGCTGCACTTGGCCATTGGTTCGTGGGTAAGCGATGGAGGCCCAGTCGACTCGAATGCCGTAGTCATCACAAAATCAGAGGAATTTCTTCCCAGTAAAGAGCATGACGTTGTCGGTGATTATGGAGTTTGGGACTCCAAATCTGTATATGATGTCGAGGAAGAATTCCACCGCGTCTTCGGATGTTACTCTTGTTATAGGTTTGGCTTCAATCACTTGGTGAACTTGTCGATCGTCACCAAAAGGTGGGTGTAGCCCCCAGGTGCTTTCCTAAATGGCCCGAGCAGGTCAAGCCCCTAGGTCACAAAGGGCCACATTAATGGGATGGTTTGCAGCTCTTGCACGGGTAAGTGTGTTTGCCACGCGTAGAACTGACATCCCTCGCAGCTTCATATGATTTGTTGCCCGTCCGCAACCGCCGTGAGCTAGCAAAAGCCTTGTCGAAAGACCTTCCCAACTAGCGCTCTGGGCACTGCGTGATGTCCATAGATTCCTGTGTGGGCTTCCCATAGGAGTTGCTGCCCTTCTTCTTGTGAGATGCATCTCTAGAGAATTCCTGAGGTGCTGCACTTGTAAAGGATGTTTCCTATGATCATATAGGATATGCAGCTTCTTGCTAGGTGCTGCGCCTCCGTTAGGTCATCAGGTAAATTCCCCCACGCTAAATATTCTATGAAGGGCACAGTCCAGTTTGACCTGGTGTCCATCATTGCTCGGTCGATCGCCATCAGGCCGAGAGGGCACGCGGCCTCCGGGTTATGGTGGTGTTCAACTGGCAGGGCGGGCTCTACCTTGCTAGTCACACCTGTCCTTTGGTCGTGCAGCCGAAGAGCTCGCATTGATGGTTCATGTGCATCGTTGATGACTACTCCTGGTGGGGTAGGTCCCCGACTTGATGTGATATGGCTAGGTTGTCTCGTCTGAGGATGTGGTGGAGTTCCAGCCCATCGAATCTTTCTTCAAGTTTTTGGACCTTGTCGTAGTAAGCCGCCATCTTGTTATCGTGACATGACACTTCCTTCATGACCTGACTGACAACCAACTCCGAGTCTCCTCTGATGAAGAGGTGGTGGGCACCAAGCTTGGAGGTGATTCTAAGGCCATGGATGAGGGCTTTGTATTCTACAACGTTGTTGGTGGCCCAGAAGTGGAGTCGGATGGCGTACTCCATGCGCTCTCCAATCAAGGAGATTAGGACGACCCTGGCCCCTGCGCCTACGGCCATGAGCGATCCATCGAAGCCTCTAGTATTCCTGGCAGGTCGGAGGTGGGGCGTCTGTACTTCGGTCCATTCGGCGATGAAGTCCGTGAGGACTTACGACTTGATCGCTGTTCACGAGACGTACATGATGTGGCAACCCATGAGCTCAGTTGCCCATTTGGCCACACGGCCGAAGGCATTGCGGTTCTGGACCATGTTGCTGAGCGGGGCGGACGCCACGACCACGATGGGGTGTCCCTCAAAGTAATGTAGCAACTTTCGTTTAGCGATGAGGATGGCGTAGGTAAGATTCTAGATTTAGGAGTAATGCACCTTAGTGTCCGAGAGAACCTCGCCGATGAAGTATACTGGCCTCTGGATCTTGTGGGAGTGCCTGCTCTCTTCTCGCTTGATGATGAGTGCCGCGCTGACCACCTAAGTGGTCGTAGCGATGTAGAGGAGCGGTCTCCCTTCTCGGGCGATACCAGTGTGGGGGTTGTTGCTAGGAATGCTTTAAGCTTCTCAAAGGCCTCCTACGCTTCAGTCATCTAGGTAAACTGATCGGCCTTTTTTAGGAGCTTGTATAATGGCATGCCACGCTCTCCTAGCCAGGGGATGAAGCGGCTAAGGGAGGCCAGGCATCCCATGAGCTTTTGGACTCCTTTTAGGTTCGTGATGGGGCCTAGATTCTCGATCGCCGTAATCTTCTCTAGGTTGGCTTCGATGCCCCGCTCTAAAACGATGAACCCAAGGAGCTCTCCCTTGGGGACCCTGAATACACATTTTTTGGGTTGAGCTTGATCCTAAATTCTCTAAGATGAGTGAAGGCGGCCTCCAGGATGCTGACCAGTTGGTCGGCTTTCCTAGATTTTACAACGATGTCATCGATGTAGACCTCCACGATGTCCCCGATGAGCTCGCCGAGGCATCGGTTCATGCACCTTTGGTAGGTGTCTCCCGCGTTCTTGAGTCCAAAGGGCATGGTGACGTAGCTGTAGGCGCCGAATAGGGTGATGAAGGAAGTTGTGAGCTAGTCGGCATCCTTCATCACGATTTGATGGTACCCCGAATATGCATCCAAGAAGCGTAGGGTTTCACAACACGTGGTCAAGTCAACTACTTGATCGATTTGCAGTAGCGGGTAGGGTACCTTTGGGCATGCCTTGTTCAAGTTGGTGTAGTCCACGCACATCCTCCAGGCCACGTTCTTCTTCCAAACCAGGACTGGGTTAGCGATCCATTTAGGGTGGAAGACTTCCTTGATGAATCCTACCGCTAGGAGCTAGGTGATCTCTTCTCTAATGGCCTTTCGTCTTTCATCGTCGAAGCGGCGAAGGCGCTGTTTGACCAGTTTGGCTCCGGGCAAGATATCAAGGCTATGCTCGGCAACCTGCCTTGGGATTCCTAGCATGTCAGAAGGTTTCCATGCAAAGATGTCCTAATTTTGGAGCAGGAAGTTGGTGAGCTTGTGCTCTTGCCGATCGAAAAGGCCGTAACCGATTTGAATGGTTTTGCTGGTGTATTCGGGGTCGTTTTGTACCGCTTTGGTGTCCTCTGTGGGCTTAAAGGCTCCCGTGGACTGCTTCCTCGTGCTAGGCTCGGGCGTGACCTTGGTCACGGTAGCCTGGATAGTTCGTAGCTCCGAGGCTCGGCTCGCGGCCACTATGATGTTAAGGTTTTCTTCCTCGTAGGAGTGCGCCTAGTGCAGGTCACCGCTTACCATGATGACTCCTCGAGGGCCAGGAAGTTTAAGCTTGAGGTAAGCATAGTTAGGGAAGGCCATGAATTTTACGTAGCATGGTCAGCCTAAAATGGCTTGATAAGCGCTGGGTAAGTCAATTACCTCGAAGTCAAGCGTCTTCGTACAGAAGTTAATGCGCCCTCCAAATGTAATGGGTAGGGTAACCTGCCCGAGAGGAGAAGCTCGTGCTCCAGGTACAACCCCATAGACGGAGGCATTTGTCGACCGTATCACTTCTCTGGATAGGCCCATAGCGTCATACGTCCGTGAGTATAGGACATTGAGTCCGCTCCCCCATCCATCAACACTTTGGTGAGATGTGTTTCTCTGATTGTTGCATTGATGACGAGGGGAAACTGCACCGGTGGTTGAATGTTGTTGGCGTGATTGGACCTATCGAAGGTGATCACTGTTTCCGACCATTTTAGATAGGCCGGGGTGGCTCTGGCTTGAGTTGCAGTCATGTTGATCTCCCTCCCTGCTGGAGTCTTCTCTTGCATTGACTCGTCCACGGATGGCTCACCGATAAATGGTATCGACAGTCTTGTTGTGGCAGGCTCCCGGGCATGGCTACTAAAATCCATTCCGCGGATCTACCCACCATGGGCCAGGGGGTCCTAGCCTCTAGAACATAGGATCTAGTCGTGATCTTGGGCGTGGGAGGGTGTTGACCTCCCCATCATGAAGAGCTCTTGGATGTGGCCACAGTGGGCCATTCCATGAGCTTGCTCGCCAATGATGATGAGAGAGGGCATTGGCCCTCCTATGTGGGTGGACTCTAGGATGCAGCCCCCGAGGGCAATTCCAAGAGTGTCTCCACCATGGACCATGGGATCTAGATCTCCAGGGCAGAGGTCTAGGCCACGGCTGAAGGCAGACGTGGGCATTGGCCCTTTGATGCGGGTGAACTCATAGTTTTCATGGTGGATGTGGCCGCCATGGGCCGTTCTACGAGCGAGTCTACCGACGGTGTGAGGAGCCATCGCTTCCTTCTCAACAATCGAGAGTGCATGATTGTCCCCTACCTGGCACACCAACTATCGGTGTTTTGTAAACCAGACTAGTAAATTTAAACGGTTGATGTGCTGCTCTAAGAAGATGATGGTAGCATCCAAAAGACACGAGGATTTATACTAGTTTGGGCCAGAGCCCTATGTCCAGTCTCAAAGATGATTGAGTGCGTGTTCCTCGCTTGAATGCTCTAAAGATCTTACAATGGGGGTGTAAGAATGGTGGAAGAGGAAGAAGAGCTAGAGCTAGGAGATGGACTGCCTGAAGAGAAGCTCTAGGAGCCCTACTACGATGGAGAATGAATGAAATGGTAGAGGATGTGAATCTGTTTAGAGAGGGTGCCATGGCTGCCCTTATATAGAGTTTAGGGCCATGGCATATACAAAGCAATAGGTTCTCTCGACCGAAGGGTCGTGAGGCTAAGGGAGGGAATAGCTAACTTGGCTTGCAAGCTACGCTGTCTTGAGGTACATGTCCAGGCGTGGTTGTCGTCATGGTCTTGTGGCCACGTCGCGGCATGGTGCAGCGTGGTGCTACTATGCTGGCAGTGGTAGCTCTATAGGCACACTAGTGGTTCGCCAACCATCCTGTGCGATGTGGTCTCCGCTATGGTCTTTGTCATCCTCTCCTGGTTTCCTAGGGCATCATACCAGAGTTGGTAGCCGCCCCAAGGTCATCGATTGTCTTGTTGGCTTGAGGAACTGAGGGCCACAATCCTAATCGTTGGGATCGTGGCTCTCGCTGATCTGGATGGCCTTTAACTCAAGGCTCTCATCGTGGATCCTATCCTGTAGTGGGTGGCATCGTACCCACATCTTGTCGGTCCATAGTTGGACGGTGGGCTCCATACCGGTCATCACTGCCATGCGGTATTGTCTTTGTCTATGCAGTGTGGTACGGGGATGGCGTCTGACTGGGCCGAGGTGACTGTTGTCCCCTCAGTCCTTTCGGGGTTAGTGTGGCATGCCTATTCTTGTCAGAGCAGGCACGCTTGGCTAGCCTCAACCTCTCCCGATTCCTTTTGGGGGTCGTGATGGGGGAGAGGTCATGCTCCTTTCGAGCGTCGTGCTGCTATGGCAGGAGGAAGGGGTCATGGCTGACCCCGGCCTTGGTGTCTGGCCTGGCCTAGCTGGGCCATGGTCGTTCAGACCTTTGTGGGCTGCTTGGCCTACTAACTAATCGGTGCCCTGAGGTATCCTGGGGTTATATCCCCGACAATAGCCCTCGAGCATTTTTGTGATCACGAAGTGGTCGCGAAAGCGCTGAGATGCGTGTGTATTTGTGCGCGGGTTCGTAGTTGTGGCCTTTTTGAGCTTCATCACTTGACCCCTTGTGGGATGGTGCATTCGATGCAGTAGGTAGCCCTTGTGCTTTGCCCTGTCAGGATGCCCTGGCAATGTGGTGCGTGACCTTCGAGCCCTACTATGTGTCGTGTTATTGTGTTGCGTATCGAGGTTCGTGACCCAGGCGGGATCGAGTGGTCTTGTCGACGCTGTACCGGCCCAGCCTTTGGGAGGGTCTCGATTTCCTTGACCTCACGTAGGCATCTGACATTGGCCGTGACCTCTCATGGTTCACCACATGGTGCGGGAGTCTCAGGTTGTTTGGTCCACCCTTGGGCTTATAAACATGGGCTTCGCTTCCATTCAAGCTACACATGGCTACAACTACAAACTGTCCCCTTCCTTGCTGAGAGAGTGAGGAAATGGGAGGAATTTGTAGAGCACCGTGACCGATGGTCGGCAGCGTCCTTTCCAATGGCTAGTGCTAGAAGGTGACTTGCGAGCAGGGGAGGACGAGATGTCATGGAGGCTGGCTCCGTGATCATGCAGCCTTGGTTTTACCCATGCCTAAGTGGTACGGGTATCCATGATGGCTGTTGATCAGGGAAAGGTTCTCCTCACTGTCGTGGGCCATCAGAGTGTGCAGGTAGCGAGTCAGTTCTCCAGTGAGAGCGTTTATCGCTCCCTGGCCGCTGAATGATGGACCCAGGGTGTCATTCATCACTATGCCTAGTCGTGGCATCATGACAACACGGCGAGATGTTCTATGCTGGGGGCTGCTTCACCCTCCTCTCCTCCCTACATTCTTCAGTCTCGGGGAGTCACGATGCTACGAGGGGGCCTTTAAGGTGTTCTTTTCCACCTTGTCCGACCGCGCTCGCAACTCGTACCCCTGGTGGTGGCGTCCTTGAGGTGGTGTTGGGTTTTCCCCATCCTTGTCTCGACGGTTTGGCCACGCGTGTATTGCCCATACCCATGGATATAATTTTCAAACTTTATATTCCTTCCTCGAGATCGTGCCGAGCCCCAAGCCGTGAGGTCCAGTTATGGGGCTTTGTTCCCAAAGTTGGGTCTTCCGTGCGGGTGGTCGACCTTCCTTTCTGTGGGATGGAAAAGTCACCCTCGGCATGGAAGCCCTTGCTTCGTTTGTGCTTTGGCCTATTTGGCCCAAGTCTCCTCGTTCGTTGATTAGGTTTTGACCTCGTTTCCAAGCGGCAATGTGATTGCGGGTGTTTCCCTATGGCAAAAAGTTGACACGTTGGTGGTTCGCTAGCCGTCCTGTGCAATGTGGTTTCCGCTGTGGTCTTCGTCATTGTCTCTTGGTTTCCTGTGGTGTCATACCAGAGTTGGTAGCTGCCCTAAGGTCATTGATTGTCTTGTTAGCTTGAGGAGCTAAGGGCCATGATCCTAATCGTTGGGGTCGTGGCTCCCACCGATCTGGATGGCCTCTAAGTCAAGGTTCTCGTTGTGGATTCTATCCCATAGTGGGTGGGATCGTACCCACGTCTTGTCGGTCTGTAGTTGGATGGTGGCCTCCGTACCGGTCATCACCGCCGTGCGGTGTTGTCTTGTCTATGCAGCGTGGTACGGGGATGGCGTTTGACCGGGCTGAGGTGACTGTTGTCCCCTCGGTCCTTGTAGGGTCAGTGTAACATGCCTATTCTTGTCAGTGCAGGCACGCTTGGCTAGGCTCGACCTCTCCCCGTTCCTTTTGGGGGTCATGACGGGGGAGAGGTTGCGCTCCTTTTGAGCATCGTGTGGCTATGGCAGGAGGAAGGGGTCGTGGCTAACCCTGGCCTTAGCGTCTAGCATGGCCTAGCTGAGTCGCGGTCGTTTGGCCCTTTATGGGCTACTTGGCCTGCTAACTAATCAGTGCCCTAGGGTACCCCGGGGTTATAACCCCAACACTTAATGAGTCCCCTTTTTTCAGAGGTGTCCCAAAAGGTTGGCATTATTTGACCATCAATCGTTCTAAGGTCTTTGTAGCTCGTTGCACCCATAACATGGTTTAGGAGAACCCAAAGATAGTATTGTTCTCCTTCAGCTGGATGTGCTGAGACTATCCTGCCAATCTGGTATTTAGTTTTTTGTTTCCTTGGTTGCCATAGCTTACCTTGTGTGTTCTAAGTATAATATTTAGGAAAGTCTCTGTATAGTATGCCTCCTGCTTTGTCATCATTGGTGTTCCTTTCAAAGTATGTTGTCAACATTGACCTTTCTGTGCATCCACGGTAGATAACATCCTTGATTTTTTCTTTGCCATTATATGAAACCATGTGCATATTGGGAGGTGCAGCTGTAGTTGCATGATCGGTGGGTTTATTTTGCTTAGTTCAAAGCCATATATTCTCCATAGTGCTTCTAGAGGCATCACCCATCATGTGTCTCTGTATTGTCCAATCTCATCGATTTGTACTTCGTTTTCTACCCCAGTAACAGATATAGATGCTTTGTCATGTCCCTTGAATAGGTATTTATATAGGTACTTGACTACTTTAATGCTGGAGCATATCTCAACATTTATGTGGCAGTTGAACATCATCAATAGGTGAGGGTTGTAAGGAACAACCCACCTATTATGTAGTTTGCATTTTATAACTTTTGCAATCCTTCCATCGTTGTGTCTCCTATATAATGGGTAGGAGTCCTTGACTTGTATTGTTGCTTCATTAAATGGCCTTGAGTAATTGTTCTTGCATGTTGTGTGATTATTTATGCTTGGAAATATTTATTCAATGCTCCACAGAGACCATGCACCATATGTTTCACTACCAATTTGTATGGCTTTGAGTATTTTTGCTTGTTGGGGAGCTCGGCGGAGATGATTTTATCGCACTATTCTAGGCACGTGTACTTGTATTTTCCTTTCATGACCAACAAGAAGTGAGCATGTGGTAGTCCCCTCTTTTGGAATTCTACCACATAGGTATATGCCTTAACCTTTTCGAGAATGTCCTTTTCAAATAGTTGTTGCTTCATTTCTTCTAGTTTTACCCTAAAAACACGAACAACCAGGTCTCGGCAATGTTGTGATGTCTGTCCAAACTTCAGTTCATTTTTTATCTCTTCCCAATTAGGGTTGCATGTCATCGTAGGGAATATGTCTGGTTTTCCATATTTTCTGACCAGAGCCATAGCATCTAGATATCGATGATGTTTAACTCATGGCCCTCCAATAAATGATGAGGCAAGTTTTTTTTCCCAATTGCATTTCCCTGTTGCTTGTCGGCTTGAATGCTATCCAGAGGTCCATGGTATAAGTCTGCTCTTATTTCTTTTTGATGATGATACATAAAGTCCAATCTAGAGTTTTCAATCTTGATGTATGTATCTACAGCAAACTGTTGGAATAGTCGTCCACCATGTAACACTGGATCAAAAAAATTTGGTCACACATGGAATTTGTAGCAATAGTATTCTCTCATGGTTAGGCACAGTCTACTATTTGAATCTATTTTAATCTAAAATCAAGAATCATCTTCGTATGGATATATATATATATGGACTTTAACTTTTGATACAACAACAACAAAGCCTTTTAGTCCCAAGCAAGCTAGGGTAGGCTAGAGTTGAAACCAACATGAGCCCCTAGTCACGTTTTAGGCACGTCAATAGCTATTTTCCAAGCACTCCTGTCCAAACAAAGATCTCTAGGTATATCCCAACCCTTTAAATATCTTTTTATTGCCTCCCCCATGTCAGCTTTAGTCTTCCTCTACCTCTCCTCACATTGATGTCTCGACTTAGAACTCCACAATGCACTAGTGCCTCTGAAGGTCGGCCTAGGCATTTTTTAACCGCAAACCGAATCGAACCGAAGTGTCAGTTTTTTCGGTTTTTGGTTTGCGGTTCGGTTTCTAGTTTTGCACTGTTCGGTGTTCGGCTTTGGCTTCAGTTTTATACTCAAACCGAACCGATTAACCGAACAAACCGATGTACATTGTGTACTGTTGTCTTGAGGCTTGTTGATTTGTGTACTGTGAGATGCCGACACTACTTTGTGTAATTCTGTGCTGCTGGTTGTTGCTTTGCTTGACAGCTTAAGACTTGATATATCATATGTGTTGTAATCTGTTGTTGCTTGTGTTCATTTTTTGTAATTCGGCATTGCTGTCGCTGCTGGCAGAATGTCTCGGTTAATTCGGTTAAAACCAAAAATCGAATTAAAAAAACCGAAACCGAATTCTGCGGTTTTTAGTTTTCTGCAGAACCGAACGGGTGATGTAGGCTGGAAACTGAAGTTTTTTATAACCGAATTAATGGTTAAAACCGAACGCCCAAGCTGATCTGAAGGTCTCCTTTGGACATGGCCAAACCACCTTAATCGATGTTGGACAAGCTTTTCTTCAATTGGTGCTACCCCTAGACGGTCACGTATATCATTGTTCCGAACTTCGATCCATCCTTGTGTGACCACAAATCCAACGCAACATACGCATTTCCGCGACACTTAGTTGTTGCACATGTCATCTTTTTATAGGCCAACATTCTGCTCTATACAACATAGCGGGTCTAATTGCCATTCTATAAAACATGCCTTTAAAATTTTGTGATACCCTCTTGTCACAGAGAATGCCAGATGCTTGGTGCCACTTCATCCACCCTACTTTAATCCTATGGCAAACGTCTACATCAATATCTCCATCCTTCTACAGCATTGATCCTAGATAACAGAAGGTATCTTTCTTAGGCACCACTTGACCTTCCAAACTAACCTCTCCCTCCTCATGTGTAGCATTGCCAAAGTCACATCTCATGTATTCTATTTTAGTTTGACTTACTCTAAAATCTTTAGACTCAAGGGTCTGCCGTCACAACTCTAGTTTCTTATTTACTCCTGCCTGGCTTTCATCAACTAGCACTACATCGTCTACAAATAGCATACACCAAGGGATATCCCCTTAAATGTCCCTAGTCACTTCATCCATTACCAAGGCAAAGATATACAGGCTCAAGGCTGACCCTTGATGAAGTCCTATTTTAATCGGGAAGTAATCTGTGTTACCATCATTTGTTCAGACACTAGTCACGGTATTGTTGTACATGTCCTTGATGAGGGTAACATACTTTGTTCGGACTTTATGTTTGTCCAACGCCCACCACATAATATTCCTTGGTATCTTGTCAGAAGCCTTCTCCAAGTCAATGAAAACCATGTGTGACAGAAATATTTGATATACTAACATGGGTCATCGATGTTCCCTTTTTTCTTTGTATGAGCCTTTATCACATCTTCCATTTTTATACCGATTTGATGATCCTTTCCTAGGGGGCGGTTGGGGTGGCCTTGGGCGGTGGAGCGACAACGGCGTGGTGCGGCGACGCTGAGGCACCAACAATGTTGACGGTCACTAACACCTGTTTTGACCATCAACATTTCACCCCAAAAGCATGATAAAGTGAGGTCAAACATCATCACATGTGTTGCATTTTGTTTATAATTCACCTAGTTCTACTTGTACTTTTAGAATTATTTGTATGCAGGAATTATAGCAAAATTTGTGCAAAATGGTGAAGAAAATGGGCAAAGGAGGCAAGTGGATGTGGTAGGGGGCCTTGGGCCCACTTGGCCACATCGACCGGCCTCACTATGGTGCCGCCCGGTGCGCCAAGTGGCTCGGCCACATCACCGATCCATGGGAGCAACCCCCAAGCCTTCTCAAGTGTTGATCCAATGTCGGTTTGCACCAAGGGATGAGATGGAGTGGCCTTGGATCGCCGGGACCACCGTCATAGACTTGGAGGCCTCCAAGCGACCTTGGAACTGCCTTTCTGTCCAAAACTTCGCACGTGCCGACTTCACAACCGCCAATGGGATCCAACCAGCGTCGTAGGATGCAGAGGCAGTGGAATGGAGGGCCGGTTGGCCTAGGTGCCGCCCAGCGCCCAAGGCACCCCAACCGACCTCTTGGCTGCCTACTAGTACCCCCACTGCCTCTCCACACTATAAATAGGGGCAGTGGTGCTCGATGGAGAAGTGCCCCATTCATTTCCAAGCTCTCCAAGCTTCTCAGCTCTCTAGCTTAGTAGCTTAGAAGTAGAAGTAGTCTAGTAGTAGAGTAGAGCAAGAGCGGAGCTTCTCTCGGAGTCCGGAAGAGTCTTCTGGATCTGGTATAGCTCCTTTGTAATTCTTTCATTTCGCATTTACTTTATTCAGTACTTTACTTTTAGTACTTTATTTAGTAATTATTGCTTTGCTTAGTTCAAGTTCTAGTTCATTATTGTTCATCATTAGTGAGCTTAGGTGCTTGTTACTTGCCATTAGTAGCATAGGTTAACTTTTAATTAGTAGTCTTTCGTTAGTACCGGTTCCATCGTCTGGTTAGGGTACTTTGATCCCATTTCATCGGAGCTCAGATCAAAGTAGTAAGCCTATAGATTAAGCGAGGTGCTTAGGCTATAGATTACCTGTGGATACGGCTAGGCCTCCAAAAAGATTGTGGTAGTTGGCAAGTGGTGACAGCCTTCTCCATCCTCTGTATCTAACCACGTTAGGTCTAATTATTAAATCATAGGGCTCGTGGCAGACCTTATCTATTTAACTCTCCTAGTTGGTAGGCGGGCTGTGCCCCGAAGTACTAGCGCATTTCTCCTAGTCATTTGTTTACCCTTTGTTACTGAAAGATAAATTGCTCGCTCTCCCACCTAGCTATTCTATCTCTAGTGTAGCTTGTTTAGTAGTTTACTTAGTAGTTCACTCACAACTACCATTATCGTTTAACCACTTAGGATACACTTAGGCTTTCCTTTAGCGATCCTAACAAATAAATATAAATTTAGCCTTCCACCTTCCTTTGAGAAAATATAAATTCAACACTCGGTACTCACCGAGCGAAGTGCTACGCGATAGTTCTGTGTGCTTGTGGAATCCCTCCACTAGTCGTTAAGAAGTATCAACAAGCATTTCTAGCGCCGTTATCGGGGACACAAACCTGGTAGTGATGTTTAGAAGTGTCAACAGGCGACAGGTAACGTGGGGCGGCGGCGGCGGGCTGGCGACGATGGCGTGCGGCTAGGGCAAGGGGTGCACATGAGGGAGAGAGGGAGGGGGCGGCAGCAAAAGAGAGAGAGAGAGAGGAGGTAGGGAATAGATTATTTCTCTTGCTTGATCTGAATGGTTACAATGCCCCTATATTTCTAGTCCCTATGGGACTTCACCCTTAAGAAACCTAATTCTTGTGGAAAGAGTCCTTATAGATTTGGATTGTTTTCATTACAAGTAACTATTTATTTTCCTAACAAAATCTCAATCTATTTTTACTAAGCAAATCCCTATTATTTTTCCTATTTTATTCTAATCATCACGGGAGGCTAGATTTCCCCCGGGTGGTGGCGGCCCTCCCTAGGCGCACCCTCCCCTGGCCGTGCGCAGGAGGCGCCACAGGCCAGCCATGGCCCCGCGCTGGGCCTTGCTGGGCCCGCTAGGCTTGTTATCGGGGCCCATATTGGGCGCATGACATAGCCCGCCATCTCCACTCTGTGCGTCCTCGCGCCGAATCATTGTCCAGGCGTTTGTTCCATTAGTTGGTGGAGGACGGGTTGGTGGAGTTGCTTGGATGCATATGTTGAGATGTCCTCGCATTATTGGAGCTCCAATCTTGTTGTCACGGGTTTGGTCGATGATGAATTTGAAGGAGTAGCAGAGGTCGCCGACGTAGCCGTGGAAGTAAAAATTGTGAGTCCCCTGAGTTGTTGTTGTCCCTTGTTCATGACATGCTCGTACTAGGATGTGCCGATTGATGCCGATGTCGATGGTGAAATAGCATAATACCCATGGAGGTCATACATAGTTGTGCACCATGTTGTTGGGGTTGGGGAGGATGTAGCCCATCATGCGGCGACAGATTGTTGTAGTGGTACGTCTTGGTTGGTTGGTTGTGAAGTGTAGCATGTCGTTGAACATAAATTCCCCTGCATAGAGTTCATTTGGTGAAAGTAGGGATGTTGATGTATTACGCTGTATGCCAATGTAGGTGTGTCCTACTGTTATGAATTGGCTGCCCAGATTGTCGAAGAAGATTATGGAGACGTCGGGCATAATGCCTTGAGGCCATTATCGGTCCATGAGGATGTCTGATGGAAAGCTGAAGGTTGTAGCTGATGTCAAGGCGGGGTGTGGAAGTTGATTGCTAGTAGTTGTAGGTTCTCGACGTGGCCGCATAGTAGCAATGTGTCCCATAAATTGGGTAGCAAGGATGATGAGGCTGGAATGTAGAATTGTCCTTAAAAGATTAGCAGTCCCCGATTCAAGGACCATGCTGTGGGTGTCCTCCCTATTGATGATGGTGAGGGCTATTCTTCTGAGCTCTGGTATTTGTAGGATCTCTTGACGGAGTTAATCAAAGATGACTGATTGGCTACTGATTCTATCCAATGCATTTGGTTGCCATGGTGTTGAGGTTAGAAGCATGTTGTAGTGTGGCTGTTGTTGTTGTCCGCCTTGCACTGGTAATGGTTGTATGGGCACCGGTGCAGGTAAGGCAAGGACGATTCGACGTTCATGTGGGTTCTGGATTCCTGAGAGTTTGATGGTGCGGTCGTTCCTTTGGAATTGCATTTCTATCGATTCGAAGTTCCATGTTATGATGCCAATGTCAGTCAACCATGGTGTACCCAACATGATATCAATGCCATTGCCAATGTTCAGCAGAAGAGCGTCGATGTGGAATGTCTCTGTGTCCATGCATAGGGGGACATCGAAAGAGAAGCTAGTGTAGGCAATTTTCTGTTCCGTTACCCACCAGCACTGTTGTGTAGTCTGGCGAGGTTGATATCTATGATGTTGTGGGTAGCGCCGTTGTCGACTAGGATTCATACGCGCTGACCAAGTAGGATGTCGTGTAGGATCATGGTGCACTAGCCAGGAACTCCAGAGCTTTGGGCACCAATCATCATCATTATGCTGGCCTCCTCCTCGTTGAGATTGATGAGAGTGACGTCGAATAGTTGTTTGCATTTGTGTCCCCTGGTGAATTGCTCATCGCAGTTGAAAAATAGACCCATACATTTGTGTTCTGTCATCTCCTCCGGGGTGAGTCTCTTGAAGGGCCAAGGTGGCGTGGCTGGTGTTGATGACGCTGTCGCTGGTGTTGTTGGTGTTGTAGGGCTAGTGGCTAGTTGCGGTGCCTTGGGTGGAAGGGAGGGACGTGTTGATGGCCGCAATGTTGTTGTCGATTTGTTGGAGTCGGCGACAACAGCTGCCCTTTGTTCATAAGCCCGTGCTAAGGACATAGTCATCTCCATGTCGTGAGGTTTTTGGAGCTCCACATCTGTCTTTAGAGGTTCAAGCAGTCGTCCTGCGGTGTAGATGTTGACTTGTTGTTGCTCATCGAGTGCGCCGGCGCGAGCTAAATGCACCAGGAAGCACTCTGTGTACTCATAGACAATGACGGTCTTTCATAGGGATGCCAATTCTCTGAACAAATTGCATATTATTGGTGGTCCAAAACGTTTGTTGACGCAACCCAGCGAATAGTAGTCCCAGTCTGTGATTGTTGTGTCCTGTGTGAGGCGCATGAACCATTGTTGAGCTACCCCGTTAGATGATAGGAGGTGTACGAGACTCAATCTCTCTCTAGAATTCGATTGACAACTCTTTTTTTCTCTGTATAATATATTATTAATTAATGTTGGGCTAGCTATCAAGGGAAGCCGACAACTCTTTTTTTCTTCTCTATATAATATGTTTTAATTAATTAATGTTAGGCAAAAGTCTCATTAATGTTGGGCAAAGCCGGCCTATACTGAGACTAGCAAGAGAAGCCGGGGGCGGCATTTTTTGGTGGGGGTGGGGGGTGGGGGGGGGGCGCTGGATTTCTCACAGGCAATGCACACTCGGATTGGAGTGGAACATTTTTGTTTGGGCCTGATTTCTCGCACGGTACGCAGACTCAGACTGGAACGGGAAAAAAGAACGGCTAAATACTAAATACGGATAGAACCTGGAATGGAACGGAAAAAATATACAAGAATACGGGAGGAAGAGGCAGGAAAAATGTATGATAGAAATTTTGGCTCTTCGTTATTATTAGGGGATAGAAGTATCATTGCCTTAAACATTTAAACATTACAACATTTTTGTTTTGTTTTGTTAGAAAAATATATGACCACACTTATTGTTTTTGCTAATGTAAACGCAATATATCTAGCGATGAAACGTTGAAATACATACTTATGCCAATGTAACTGTATTAGCTAAGAGTGCATTCTTGGCCTATAACCTCCGATTCTTAAAGTCTAGATAGATGGAAAAACTATTCTCATCTATAGTTCAACTTAATGATGTCATACTTATTGATTTTGATGTGCGTTAAAGTAATTAACATTCACTACGATCAATGACACTTAAGTTCGATGAGGTCCCATGCTTCTTGATCGTATATATGTACAACTATATAAGTGCAGGACGTACGCACATACAAGAGTGATCGCACACACATCCCGGGTCACTTCAGCTCCACCACGGCAATGGCGGCTTCAACGAGCAGAACATCACCAGGAAACCACAAGGTCCTCCTCGGCGCTCTGCTCTGCATCGCCGCCCCCGCCTCCTTCCTCCCCGGATCATCCGCCAGCACGCCCCTGGTCGCCCAGACCTGCGGCAGGACGTCGAACCAGCGCCTCTGCGTATCCCTGCTCGAGTCCAGCAACCGGAGCCGCAGCGCCACGACGGTCCGGGATCTCGCCATCATCGCGCTGAGGGGCGCCAGGAGATCGGCGCTCCGCGGTAGGCTGCGCGCGTGGGACCTCAGCTACGGGGCGCGGCGAGGGACGCCGTCGCCGGCGGGCCGCCTGGTGGCGAGGTGCGCGGCGCTGTACAAGGACTGCCTCCACGCCGCGGCGCACGCGCTGGCCAGGGTGACCCACATGCCGGCGTACGACGACCGCGTGGCCGACGCTGTGAGCGCGCTGCGCGTGTTCCCGGAGAAGTGCCAGCGCCTCTTCCACGCGCAGGAGATCGTGTCGCCGCTGGAGCAGGTGAACCGGGACACCGGGGAGAAGCTGGGCATCGCGTCGGAGATCGTTCACTTGTTGCGCTAGACAAATTTCGAACGCACAAATGTCTAAATAGAGGACATGGTACAGGTACTAAGTGGAGCTGGTGATAAGTGCATGGCTGATGCACAAACCATATATAAAAAAGCTTGGAGCTTTTATATATCGATATCGATCACTTTTGAGAAATGAATTCGTGCACCCGCAAGTACGTGCGTGCCTCAGGCAAATCATCACTCTCTACCAAAAAGGCAAAAAGTATGATGGTCACGATCAAATCCTTCAAAATTCTTCCTTCAGAGTTCAGACGGAGCACTCTACTGCCGACTCAACTGAGCACACCACAGTTGGTGACTAAGATCTTGGTGTACGGGCGGTTGAAGCCTCGCTCTGCAACAACTGCTCTCTTGTCGCCGATCAGCTTGGCCACTCTGCAAACATTCGTATTCACACATCAGTCGCCGGAGCTACCTCCAGTAGGATTAATGGTTCCGAGAGAGCATTGAAGCGGCAATGGGAAAACAAACGACCTGAAGTACGGCGAGCCGGTGTTGTCCCTGACGGTGGGCACGGCGGCGATCTTGGCCACGACGTCCATGCCATCCAGCACCCTCCCGACCAGCACCGCCGACGCGTCCAGCTCGGGGGCCGCCTCGGTGGTGACCACGAACTCGGTGCCGTTAGGCACCACGCCGGCCTGCTCTTCCTCCACCTCCAGCTTCCCGCCCCTGGCCACCAGCTTCGGCTTCGGCGGCGGCAGGCTCGGGTCCCGCACCACGATCGACACCGCGCCGGCCGCTGCGTGCACGGCCCCGGCCCCGCACCGCGCGCGCACCGCCTCGGCCTCGGCCGCCAGCCGGTCCGTCACCGCGGGGATGGCTGGGTACGACACCACGCCGCTGTGCTGCACGTAGCCCGGCACGATCTTCACGAACTCCTTGCGCCGGTACCCCACGCCCGTCACCAGGGACAGGAACCGGGACGCGCCCGCCGGGGCCGCGTCCCCGAACAGGCCCACCGTGATGCGCCCCGCGGGCTCGCCGCCGATGGACACGTCCAGGAAGGCCTTCGCGGTGACGGGCAGCTCCGCGAGGCACGGCGGCGCTGCCTCGGCAGCGGCTTCGGCTTCCTGCGCCTTGGACGACGCCGGCGAGACGCTCAGGAGCGCCGGCGCGGCCGCGATGGCGATGGCCGCTGCGGCGGCGGCGCGGCGGCCGAGCTTAGGCGGCGGCTGTGGCGGCGAAGGGTGGTGCCGCTGCGTCGGTGCTGGCGTCTGCTTGGCGGTGTTGAGGATTCGCTGCGACATTGTTTGCTTTGCTGAGGCTGGCAATGGCATGGCATGCCGCGCATTTTGCAAAGTGTGGTGACGACTGACGAGCCGGTTGTGTGGATAAGGTGCCCAATCAGGTTCATTTGCCGGGGCTCGGGATTCTCTACTACCACCCGGTCTGTGCCAGGTGCCTGTCTGCCAGGTGCCACCTCCACCAGTCGTCCAGTCCAATGATATACACAACCTGACGTCCTCAACATATCAAACCTGACAATAACGAAATTCTACATTTTATTTAGAGGGCGTTTGGTATGGATTCTCCAGCAGCTCCTCGAGCCATTTTACCTCTTTCTCTATCAAACGGGTGAAAAGCAAAGTGCTCTTCGCATGAAGCTCCGAGAAACCCGTTCACGCACGGTGAAGCTAAGGGTCCGTTTGGTAGAGCTCCGGCTCCAGCCAAAACAGTTTTAGTTATGGCTTCACTTGTAAAACAGATTCACATGAGGAGCTGAATCTGTTTTTTAGACCGTTTAACAAAACAACTTCTCCTTACGATGAAAAGGGATGAAATATCCAGAGTACCCGTTTTTTTTTCTCTCTCCTTTTATTTCTTTTTATTTATTCTTTTTCTCACTACCTTATCTCTACCTTATCACCCTGCACACGGATAGGCCTCGCGTAGGTCGTTGCTCCCCTGTTCCTCTTCCCTGTGCGTCGACTTCGTCGCGCCTCCCCGTGTCGAGGCCACGGCTCCTGGTGCCTCCCGAGCAGCGCACATCACCCTAGCCCTGCCCCCGCATCTCGCCGCCCGCGCGCCCCACAACCTCTACGGCTGTGCGCCTCACCAACACCGCCGCCTCGCGCTACCTGGGCGGGGCCCCGCTCCCGATTCCAGCGGATCCGGCGCCGGTGTCCAGCAGACGCACCGCCGCCGCCCTCGCAGACGCGCCGGGGCAAAGGAGACACATGGCCACGATGGGGCCCGCTACCGCTAGAGGAAGCCGGAAGAAGCCACAAATTTCAACTCCTACTCTCTCTCCTCCCTTGTCTCAGCAAGAATTCCAAGGCTTCTTCCTAAGATCTGAGCAGGTCAGAGGCGTTTGGCAAGTGGAGCCAAAAAACGAATTCAGGAGCCGGCCAAGAATATGTACCAAACGGGGCCTAAAAATAGCGGCTCCCCACTGCTCCCTCTGACACCATGCGGGCCCGAACCCTTTTGACTCGGCGCGGGTGCGACGACGAGGCAAGGTGCGGTTGCGGGCGTGCCGGCGATGCAGACCGTGAGCGCAACACAGCGATGCGGAATGCGGGCGAGATGGAGATTGAAAGGACCTTCAAGTCGCTTAAAGAGGGTCAACAGGCGTTTCTGAAAATTAACAATAAATAAAACTTACAACGGATTAGTAAAGTGCGCGACACTGCTGCTCTAATGCTGCAGCACTGTCGCACTGTAGCACTGCCTCACTCAAAATGCAGCACTGTCGCGCCCTTACAGATAGCTCAACACAAGCTGCGCATAGAACTCAAATTTGGAGATAAGTGTGGAGATATCCTGTGGCAAGTCCACTAAGTACCTACACTCACAAACACGCACAACCAAGTGGATCGAGTGGAACACAGATAATGCAAATCAACACAAGAGAGAAGACACTCGATTTATCCCGTGGTTCAGCTCGCCACCAAGGCTTGCCTATGTCCACGTTGTTGAGGCAGCCACTAAGGCTTGGACTTTGCAACCCTTATCCTCGTTCTCAAGTCAAGAGAGTGAACTCTTAAGATGAGGGGTTTCCACTAGATCAATGGGGTGATTATAAACTTTCTCGTGGCTCACCACAAGCACAGGAGCTCGCCGAGTGACGCCTAGCCGTCTAGGAGGCTTCCCCTCCAAGCGTAACAAATGCGCAACGAATATTTGACGCAGCCCAACAAGTGCTCAAGGATTGGCTTGCTCTTAATTGCTCTCTAACACTTAATCAATCACTAATCACCCACTCTCACAAAGAGAGAGAGGTTAGAGAGAGCTCTCAAATGGCTTGGAATGTTTGGAGCATCAACAGCCTCACCAGGAGACGTGGGATGGGTATATATAGACCCAATCACAAAATTAGCCGTTGCAGTTCAAAAACTAGCCGTTATGACCTGGACAGGTGTGGCACTGCTGCAAAAGTTCGTGGCACTGCCGTAGCTGTGAAAAACAGCACAGATCACCTTACAGAAAATGCCATAACTTTTTACTCTAAACTCCGTTTTCAGTGATCTTAGACTTTTCGGAAAGCTTGTTTCGAGGGCTATCCAGCCCAACCAAGAACAAGTACCAAGATCAACAAGTGCAAGTGTTGTGCTAATGTATTTCTCTCATGTTAGCACTTGGGTTTGGTTAGTTTGAGCACTTGAGACTTGTCTATGATTCGTATTGCATCCCCCTTGATAGTACGGCATACTTGTACTTAAGATCAAGAGAATATAACCATTTCAACCACTTGAGTCTTCAATGTTTTCATATACCATTTCTTCTCAATATCATTTCCATATATATGAGTTCACCTCAATGGCTTTAAGTCACTTTCACTAATGATTTGATACTCAACACAATTTGACTCCTCATAACTTGATTAGTTTCTCGACTCAATATAAGTACTCTCTTTTTTACCTTAGCCATGGTACCTCGGTCCTCAAGCCATCGCTTGCCCTTCACCTCCGCTTAGTCCCTCGAAGCTCTTTCCTTGCTATCTTCACCTTATAAAGTCATACTCAAGTCACATCGTATTAATCATCCATTGAAAAATCATTTCTTAATTATTGTGATCCTTGCTTGAATATCTTCTAGATATGAATGTTGAGATCAATGAAGCTTCAGTTTGACTCACATAGAGACATATATGGATCAACATCAATATGGTCAAGCCAATTTACGATTTCTTATATCCTCTTTATTTTGGCTTGACACTCCTAACACTCACTTCAATCTCTATCTTTATTTTTCCAATTTCGATCATATTAATGCAAATTGATTTTCTAAATCTTTATCTATATAAGCAAACCAATGTAGAGAGCATCTTATATCCATTATATATTGTCTCCTTTGTTATTTCACCTTTGCTGGATATTTCCTCACTTATGCACTCTTGATTCATTCTTCAACCCTTGATCAAAGCTAGTCCACTATCCAACTCTTCTTGTTCATGCAAAGCAAGCCATTATAGAGACCAATCCAAAATCATCAACTCATGTCTCATTTACCATTTACCAAATATGCTTGCTTTCTCATGATACTATGATATCCCACACTATAGAAGCCATTTCATTGATCCCATTTGCATTATTGTCTTTTGCTTGAACTAAATTGTTTCCATAATCTTTCAATATAACAATATACAATTTGGCCTTCATTTCAACACTATGTGGCATATCATCAAGTTTGCCTTCTTGTTGAACCTATATACACTTCTCATTTCACAATTCACAAGTGTATGCAATAAACTCAATTTCCTGTTCAACACTTAACAAACTTGTTAGACCTTTAATGGTGTTGTCATTCAATTCACCAAAACCCACTAAAGGGCTAGATGCACTTACAGAGATGCAGGACGCGAGCGAGACAGAGATGCAGACCACGGGCACGGGCCACAACGGCGAGGCGGAGCACAGGCGAGGCCTCCTCTATGCTCGCGGTCGAAGCCCGCCATCGTGCTCCTTGCGTTGGAAGGTGAGGGAAGAAGGGAGAGGTTCACAAGAGATAAGGAGAGAGAAATCAGAGAATACAAGGAGGCATTGTGCTTGCGTGTCTTGCGTGCGGTGAAGAGATAAGGAGAGAGAATTGGAATAGGAAGAGGAACATGAGAAAAATAAGAATGAAAAAAAAGAAAAAAGAAGAAGATCGCTATGGAGAAGGCCAAGCCATCCGTGCGACCGTGTGCGAGGATAAGTAGAGAGAAGGGAACTAATAAGGAACAAAAATAGGAGAGGAAAAAAAGAAAAAAAAGAGAAGAGGGCAATATAGTCATTTCATTATTTTTATGTACTACGTGAAGCTGTTTTGCCAAACGGTCTAAAAAACTGACTGAATCTGCTCTACAGGTGAAGCCATAACTACCAAACGGGCGCTTAGGCCTCGCACAGCACACACTGTTAGGCATGACCGCAGGAGTGGGAACATAGGAGTACAGTATACAATTTCCGTTTCTTACAATTTAGTGACTGATTAGGAGTATTTTCATTGGAGATTAATTGACAAAAGAAAAGAAAAAAAAGGAATGGAAGAGCAGGTGCCAATCAGCTATATTTCGTGTTGGTAAGCAAAACATAGGCAAACCTTGGTGTACCACACATATATTTTCTTATTAACCTATTGCAGATTTGATAAATAAACTATCGTGGTAAAAACATCCAGAATCGATGGACATTTTTTTCTGTGCCGATGGACATGGAAACTTATAGATGCCTAATTTTTCATATGGAAAACTTGAACCATCATGCCTGAGGATGAAACCTACAATCAGACAAAAAATATAGACATGTGGTTTCTGCATTCGCAAAGCCAATATCTTGATAAAGAAAAAGTAAACAAAGAAGCTCTGTTCTAAATTGTAAATCGTTCTACTAAAGCCCATGTATTTAGTCATAGCGTATATCTAGATGCACAAATAAAACAATGTATCTAAAAAAGGGCCCATCGTCAGGAATACTAACATTTTTTAGCCAATCCTGACAATTTTTAGCTGTTAGGAAACCCCCGTCATTGATAGTGTGATCTCTCAATCTCATGGGTGTGGAAGTCACTAGCGAGGTTGAGATGTGGAGCACAAAATTTGGAGTAGTAACACATGCAAAAGCACTATTCAATGCAAATACTTAGCTATTGCAATTTTATCCCATATATGTTTTGAGGCGCGATATGGAGCTACTGGCTTGCAACCCTGCGACTGCAAGTATGTTCCAACTTCCAAGGCAGTTGAAATCCAATGTCTAGGATTACTCACAATCATAGCACCAGCCAACTCTGTGTCTCTGTCCAGGAAGCAAGCAACCATGCCCCATCCGTGGGACATGCTTTCCACTTAATTTTCATTTTTGTTTTGCTAAGATCCTTCCATAGTTCCATACAACATACGAGGAACACACGTTGCTTGTCAACATGCTTGCAATTGCCTTGGAGTTTTTGCTACTTTTTTCTAGAGCATGTGCTTTAGGTCCCATTATCGATGGCTGCCTGCAAGAATCACCAAGAATTGCTCCAAACGGTCTGTGATGCCAACGATTACCGCTACAACCCGTGACTCTGTCATCGCGAAGCCGTGGCTCCGTTACTGCATCACGCGGTAGACAAGATCATTTCCAAACAAGGCCTTACTCATCTACCCAAAACCAACATTCCCATTTTACATCTAGGAGAAAAGAGGCACAAAGTTTGAAGGTTGAGCAGAGGTTTGAAATTTCAAGTTCAGAGTGAAAAGAAACCTTAGTAAACAAGGGCATTTTTAAAACTTGTAGTGTGACCGACGATCGATTGATTCAACGTGCAGAAGCATCTAATAACGATTCTTAGAATCAGTTCCAAATGAACTACACTTTTTCTTCCTCACTCATCTTATTAAGCCTTTTTCTTAGCCCGCTCAGCGAGAGTCTCACTATTCTCATATTGTAGGCTTAGTTGCTTATTTCATCCAACCCAGCACGCTAGGGTATGTTTGATCCTTTTGCTAGTCACTGCGGTGCCTAGCTAAGCGAAGATTTCGAGCAAGATTGTGTGTTTATGGGGCGTTTGGTTCCAATGCTAGCTTGCTTCGCCTTACCTCATTGGGCAAGGCAAGCCTTGCCAGGCGGGGCGAGCCAGATTGGCTAGCCTAGGCTAGCGAGGATTTTCTTGCCAGCACAAGCCCCGATAGAGCTCGCTAAAACAACCAAACACACAACACTACTGTACAATCTCGCTGGGTAAGGCTGCATAGTACTTAGCAAACTTTCCAAACGTCCCTTCCTTTGCTGGAGCGCACTGAAACCCGTGTAAGCGAGTTTTTCTTTGCTTGTACGAGAAAGCAAAAATAACTTACCTGTTTGAGTAAGTTTTTTTTGTTATTCGGATATATAGGGCTAGACAAGGCTAGGCAAAGTACTAATGGCAACCTACTGCGCCCATAATACCTTTTTTATGCTCATGCTTTTACCTCTTTCTACATTTATTTATCTAAAGTGCTGTTTGGTTTAGCGTTTTAAGTCTGTAATAAATTCACAGGGCTGTCTGTTAGCGTTACTTTACGTTTGGTTGGACTAGACCGTATTCGATCACGACATATACGATACGGGCTAGTGTGAAGCCGTGCCTTTCCGATGTCATTCAATTCCACCCCGCTTTTCCACTCCTCTTAGCTCTACAGTCCGCAAACAAACAAAAGGTGCCGATCGTTGCATCGTAAAAGATAACATGCGTAGCTGTTCCCACCAACGTTACCGCCTTGTTGTTGAAACAAACAGCACCTTAGTTATTAATGTTGATCCAAAGGAACTCATGTATAAACTTTGGAAGGTTTGATTATTGAACGAGGACTTTCGAAGGTTTGAATTTTCCCTTGATTTTTATGACCGACCAAGCAGAAAGAAATAGAACGAATTGAGTCCTCGACATTGGAAATATGACGTTGATACTGACAATGGGGAAAATTCCTAACTGCACCGCTGCACGCCTGCTCGTTCATTTCTGCTGCCGGGCTTTGCTGGCACAATGGATCGGACCATCATCATCTTGGGCATAAGAAATTCGCAGACTGGGCCCCTAATCCGGTCGGACGCAAACAAACCGCCCCTTCGCCTCTCCACATCACCTCGCCCATATCCATATCCATCCCACCCGAGCCCGTTTTAATAGAGAGCAGCAAGGAGAGCGAGCGCACCAACGGGATCTGAGCATCTGACCGGCCGCTTGCTAGGGTTTCGTCCTCCTCCCCCCTCTCCCTCTCGGCCAGCACCACCTCGCATCCCTAGCCCTAGCCTCGCTCGACCCGGGATCCCGCGGCGGCCATGGCTGCGGAAGCGCCACCGTCGGCGTCTTCGTCCTCCTCCTCCTCGGCCCAGCGGCCGCCTGCCGCGGCCGCCTCTGGCTCCGGCGGCGGGGCGGCCGGGTCCGCCGAGTCGTACATCGGGAGCCTCATCAGCCTGACCTCCAAGAGCGAGATCAGGTACGAGGGCGTCCTCTACAACATCAACACCGAGGAGTCCAGCATCGGCCTGCGCAATGGTAATTGCTTTCCCTTCTCCAGGGCGCTCGCTCCGCACCCACTGCTGCCATTTTCCTCAGATGCGACTGTTCTAGACCTAGATTTGCAGCACTCTGGTTCGCCTGGCGAGGCGAATCCTTGTCCTCCTACCAATGTCAGGGTCTCAGGGATTAAGGGGAATTCGAATTTTTCCAGTGTTGTATGGTGGAACTATTTTACCCACCTCACTTGCTCCTCGACTCGATTTGTCACCAGTTATTGTTGCGTCTGTTATGTCCTTTCATGCCTGAATCAGTTAAACTTCAGTTTTCAAACTGAGACGTGTGCCGTGTGCGCCTTAGGCCTTAGCTATTGCTTTACTTCAGATGCTGCTGTTATGATCTACATCTGTCAATTCCTTGTTTTGTAGTGCGGTCCTTTGGGACCGAAGGGCGGAAGAAAGACGGAATGCAGATTCCTGCTAGCGACAAAGTTTACGAGTACATCCTCTTTCGGGGAACTGATATCAAGGTATGCGGAGCCATCTACGGGGCTCCAGATGTGATGTTATTTTCAGTGTCGCCAATTGAGTGTTATTCAATGCACACTGTTGATGGTTCTGTCATGCGGGTGCCTGGTCTCTGCTTAATGACCAATACATTCTGTGTTTCAATTATTATGCATTTTGGCCCATCAGTTTGAGGGCCCAATGGATGCAAAAGCAATAGTGGAATTATGTTCTCACCAAACTAAGCCAAACCCACACGTGGTGTCCATGTTTCTATTTCACTAATTATTGTATTTGCATTATTTTCCTGTGTTTGTGTCATTAAAATTATTAGAATATAAGATTGCTGATTTGCTGTAAAGTCACTAAGAACATGCTGCTTGAATTGGTTGCCTGCCTACAGTAATATTGCCCACAGGGACACACTTATGTATTTGTTTGTCTTTCATACTTACATCCTCTTGCATTTACCATGTGCCAAAACGACCTAGGAAATTTATCTTTTCCTATTTTCCTATTGCTAATTCTATTTTTTTTTTTGTAGCATGCACTCTTTGTTGTCTGTTGTTATGTTTCCTCTCTAACCTACCTCAACTTGTTTTTGAGGACTCTGTATATGTTTATTTATATTTCATATGTATCCAACTTAGTACAATAAGCAGACAATTAATATTAGCTATGTGGTAGTTAGTTCTGAATATTTTAGTTCAATATGTGTGGAATCCATAAATGCATATGTGCCATGTTGTCATGTACTTATTTAAAATCTCTATTTGTAATTTCCTTCTCTAAACTTTATGGCATCCATTGATTATTTTGCCTTATGTATTTTGATGCATGAATGGATCCATGTCATGTTTTCAGTGCGCATATTTGAATATGTATATATGTATACTTTTACAGTTTCCTCTTTTAAACTGCCTGCCATTTTTTGATTTATTTAACATTATAATTTACCTGGGTTTCAATAATTCTGCAGGATTTGCAAGTTAAGTCATCACCACCACCGCCGCCACCACCACAAGCTGCTTCCCTGCACAACGATCCTGCCATAATCCAGGTACCGCCATATACCAGTATAAAATAGATAAACTGTTCTCTGTCCCTTCATGGCTGCTTAGCTCGCAAACACTGTTCTGCAGTCACATTATTCTCAACCAGCATCAACTTCGTCAAGTTTGCCTTCAGCTGGGGGTGCAGTTTTACCAGACCTCAGCTTCCAGGCAGTTCAATACGGGCTTCAGAGGCCAACTTTTCAGAGTAACCTTCCTCTATACCAACCAGGGAATGCTCCGTGGGGCTCTTCAGTGGCACCTCCTGCAGGAAATGCTCCATGGGGCTCTTCAGTGGCGCCTCCAGCAGGAAATACTTCAACACTTTCAGTTCCCTCAATGTACTGGCAAGGATACTATGCACCTTCAAGTGGGCTGCCACCTCATTTGCAGCAACCTCCTTTGCTTCAGCCAACACCAGGATTGGCTGTTCCCCAGAATTTCCAATATCCAGGACTAAATCTTTCTTTGCCATCTGGGCCGCAAAAGCTGTCAGAACTCCAACCCTCATTGATGCCACCTATTACTAGTCAAGGTCCTTCGTCAGGTATCCTGCCTGCTACAACAGCTCCTGCTTCTGCTACCTTATTAGCTCCAGAAAGCTCAAAGCCTCTGTTGCCGAACATGGGATCATTGTTTACTACTCCTGCAACATCTCTTGGTGCAACTTTTCCTTTTCCAAGCCAGCCAACTTCCGTGGCTGAAACTAGTGCAACAGTGTCGCAGAACTTAACTTCATTTGGTAGCAACAAGGCTACTGCTCTTCCAGGCTCAACATTGGCATACCAAACTGTATCTCAGTCTGTTTCTTCAACTGTTACCCCATCTAGCTCAGCCCAAGTGGAGATGCCTGTGCCTTTGTTGGCACTATCAGGTCAACTATTGCAGAACACATCATCCATGCTTTCATCATCGCACTCCATGCAGGCACCATTACAGGTGGCTAGCAAAGAAGTCAAGCCAGCTGAGCCTAAGGCTAAGGTTGCAGAACCGTCACTACCTGACCCTTTGCTACCAGATCCACCATCACGGGCTCTGCCTGAAAGTAAGGAGCCTATATTACCATTGCCGAAACAGACACCTCAGAAGGTATGTGCTTTTCTACTCACGTCTTTGTGCTTGCAGAGGCAAAGGAGAGATTTTTCAACTGAAAACAGTTGTTAGTTTTTAACCATAAGCAGATGTTTCAGTACATGTTTTGATTTGGAGTTATTCTCGATGACCTGGTGAACCTAGAGCCACAATCCTTTTAAGTTTGAATTTGTGAACTACGAAAATTATTCTGCTGGTCATTACTTTCTTTTTGTTCTGACTTAATCTAATGAAAACCAGTAACATACTAGAATCTTTTTGGTTGATATATATATAAACGTACAAATATTTTAACTATATGATCAACTGAAAGTTAATCTACAAGATAAGGTAAAGTTGCAGGTTTCCAAAAACTATGCAACATAGCATGGATTATTATTTTTTGCCGATTTCATACACCTCATTAGCCATGATGCTTTTTAGTGAATGATTAGTTTCCCTTTCTTTCTTTCATACCTTTTCTTGCTTTTGATTTTGAAATACCATGTAGTGAAATTAATGCTTCATGTCTCCTTTGAAGAAAGTTCTTGCTTATCCCATATTTGTCTTTGCTTTTATTTAGTATATGTTTTATCATGGATTCATTAAGTTGTGCCTCATTTTGATTTCAGTACAATGGATCTGGTTCGCACAACCATCACAACTTTAGGGGCCGTGGAAGGGGCAGAGGGAGTGCGGTATGTTGATACAATCCACTTTTTTTTTTTTTTTTCTTATTTGATCATATTTAATGACAAGGAATGCTAATTTAACCTTATCTCATGGTCCACGTCCCTACCTTTTCCTCTTCACTACTTGTCTGAATGTAATTATTCTATGTTATTTTTAGAAGAGATAATGTTCAGACGATCCTATGCAGCTTTATTTTGTTTTTGTCAACTCTAAAGCATGAAGTTTGACAAATATGACAACTATAATCATTTTATGATTTGATAATTATAATTTGTTGTTAACAACTTAATATGAACTCCCTCCATTCCAAATTGTAAGTCGTCCTGGCTTTTCTAGATACATAGCTTTTGGTTCGCACCTATCCATTATGTCTATCTAGATACATAATAAAAGATATGTATTAGAAACGCCAGAACGACTTACAATTTGGAACAAGGAGGGAGTACAATTTAGCTGTGTGAGCCTTGTGCATCCTTTGATATTTGTATCAACAGAAAAGCATGTGTACTATAAAACATTGAAGTGGTTTCCTGCTTCACTTTATTAGTTTGTTAGTGAGTTCACACATCTCACAATGTACAATGCACATAAAAGGTCTTTCGGGCAAGCTATTGTGAAATTGCTTGGTAAGCGAGTAACACTACAAACAATTTGTGAGTTGGAAAATGTCACCTTTGACTCGTGATAAGTGGCACACTGACCCCATCAGTGTGTACCTAAGCATGTGCGCTTTGGGTGAGCTGTTGTCTCTTAGAGGACTTGTAGGATGTGACTATTACTCCTACGCTGTGGTTTGTGATCCCTATGCCCATATACCAAGTTTTTCTTGTAGCATATGGTAGGAGGCTCTGCCTTTGACTGTGTACAGAATTTGTGCACCCTTTTGAAGGGCGGGCCTGGTGCAAGCGGTAAAGTCTTACCGCCTGTGACCGGAAGGTCCCGGGTTCGAGTCGCGGTCTCCTCGCATTGCACAGGCGAGAGTAAGGCTTGCCACTGACATCCTTCCCCAGACCCCGCACAGATCGGGAGCTCTCTGCACTGGGTACATTCTGGGTCAAAGATACTCAAGGACAAACTCTATGCCCCCCCCCCCCCGCGCGTTCTCCCAGAAAAAAGGACAAACTCTACAAACCTTTTAGAGTGTACTTTCAGATATTTCTTGTGCAAGTGCCTCTTGCATCATATCTGGGGTTTACTCCCTCCAGTCCAGTTGATAAGGTGCACATGGATATCAATGTTCAAACTTCAGTCTTTTGACTAATAACTTCGCCAACAATTTTTAACGATTGTAATAAAAACTTGATACGGTTAGATTTGTAATCCAATGTACTATCCAATGATCATAAGTTTATAATCATAAAAGGTATAATATATGAAACAAATGAATGGTTAGATTTGTCATTTGGGAGACCGTGCCATGTCAAACTATGCTTTGTAAAATGCAATGGTGGGTGTATTTGTATACCTTGGAAAATGATGCTCGGATTGAATATGATTTGTTGTTAAATACTAAATAGTTAAATGTCAGATTTGTTCATGTTTGTGTCTTGCTTTGCAGTTTTCACAGTCTGTAACAGCATTCACTGAAGAATTTGATTTCACGGCCATGAATGAGAAGTTTAACAAAGATGAAGTCTGGGGTCATCTTGGAAAGAAATCCCAGTCAAGGGACAAGGATGGTGAGGTGGGAGATGATGTGTTTGATGAAGACCTGGAGGTTGAGCAAACTGACAACCCAGAGCTAACTGTTAAGGTTTGATGCTCTTTTATCATTGTTTCAGACATGTTGATGGTTTTTTCTTTGCAAGGAATCTTAATTTGTCTTGACCTTAATGCAGCCTGTTTATGTCAAGGACGACTTTTTTGATTCCCTCTCTAGTGGAACATTTGGACGTGGAGGGCCAAATGGAAGGGGCAGACCTTCTGAACGGCGTAGAGTAGACACAGAGGTACAGGAACCACCTTTATTCTTGAGTTTCCACTGTTACTGCTTTACTCATTGTTATTGGTGTGCAGACGTTTGGCGAATTTCCAAGGCACAGGCAGCCTTATCGCGGTGGCGCCCGAGGTTACCGTGGTGGTGGGCGTTCCCGTGGTTCGTATTATGGTGGCAGAGGCTATGGAAACACAGGGACGGGTGGCTATGGAAACACAGGGACAGGTGGCCCTGGAAATTCGTATCCTCACCGGGGCTATGGGAGAGATTGATTATAGCAGAAATGTGCTGGCAACCATACTTGCGAGTGTCGTAGTTGTTTACCACATGCATGATGCATCCCTTACTATTCAACAAATAAATGGAACTTATCACCATGTCACTTGGGTGTTCCTTTGTCCAGACAAGGCCTGTAGCTTTTGGTCATTGACGTGGCACACCTGTGTTCTGTAGGAGAGTTACGAGTAGATGAGCAGCTGATGCTTGATAGGTATAAGCTTGTGGCCCTTGATGTGCATACCGTGCGCTTGGGATTTAGTTGTATAGGCCGATCTCGATGCAGGCATGCAACGCCGGGCCTAGCTCAGTAACTTTTTCCTTTCACAAAGTTTAGACGTGTTATCTGTTTTGTATTGGTGGTAGTGTAACTTTGAAAATTTTACCGCTTATCTTAAGTTTTCAACTGTATCATGAACAGAAAGATTTGTGCTGTTGCAGTTCATCTTTATTAGCTTGTGATGAGATGCTGCTTTCAGTATAACAGGTATTTCTTCTTTTCGCTGTAGCTTTTAACCCCTGAAGAATTCAGAGCTCTTGTTGAATGCAATGATGCAGTATGCTAGTAAGTTTGGGTCCATGGGTTATTAGTTCTTTCCTCTTTGGTAAGCTATGATATTCATTCGGCCTGTAGGGTTGGTATCTTAATGGTTGGTTGGAGTGGAGTGGCGCTGAGTTGGTTCATCAATGGTGTGCTGACCTCTGCCCCACAGGAACGGGTGCTGCTTGCCTGCCTGTTGGATAAGGCGACCACTAGTCCACTACCCATGTTCGGTGCGAGATGGGTGGGTTAGAATTTGCTGTAGGATGCCCACAGATTCTGCAAACGGACGAGGGAGAGACACCATGACAAGTCCTGTTGCCAGGGCCATGTTCCGAGCATAATGATCAGGGGCTGGGGCCGACTTTGCCCAATGTCGGCGCTACGAGCCCGCCGAACTAGGGCCTAGCGGTGCGGTCTTGTCTAGTACTCGGAACAGAAGTATAGAACGGCTGCTCGGCTGTTCCGTTCAACACTAGTACCTGTTGTACTTGGGGCGTTGGGATTTCGGCGGCCAACTTTTGCCGCCACCGAAGGGTTGAGAGTTCACATGCACCAAGTACCGGCACCGGCCGGGCACGAGAAAGCAAGCGGCGCACACGTAAACAGCAGAAATGTCTTCTTTTCCTTTATTTTGGTTTTGTCACGCACCAAAGATGTTGTGATCATCCTTTTGGGCATGCCTCCGGTCAAAGTTCAAAATATTAGTGCGGCCTTTGGCAGTAGCACGAAATCAAGTGTTGGTGACCAGGCTAGTGCTCATTTTCATTTGCTTCCGTAGCACCGTAGGTAGCAACGACCGAACTTGACGTGCCTGCACCTGACAGCCTGAGCCCAGCGGCGAGGAACCAGCTGACCGAACCGTGAAAAGCGAGGTCAGGAAGTGAGGCCGTGGCGGGCACGAATGGCGTGTGTGGTCGGTGGTAGGTTCCTCCGGTGGTCCAGTCCAGCCATGGATGGATGCAGTGCAGATGACACCATCCGTCGCGGGCGGCGAGCACGCACACGTGCGGAGCAGGACAACAGCAGCAACGAAAACACCAGCGCAGGAAAAAAAGCTGATTATGCCAATCGCCATGGCATGGCCCTCTTGGTTCTACTATCCTTGTTGCTCTCTCTGTCATTTAGCGTGACCGCGATCATGCGTGCATGCATCAGGCATCATGCGTATGCTTTGTGGTTGTGGGATGCTGAAACTGTAATCAAGCTGGGCCGCTTAGTTTGTTTACTTGAGATGGTGCCATTCTTTGCATCTGAATCAATCTTGGTTAAAAAAAAGAATTGACTTCTTTTGGGTACTAGAACTAGAATAGGCATTGCAACTCCTTAGACCGTTTTCAACAGCACAACCCAAACACAAAATAGGTCGTTCACAGTGGTTTGTGTACCAAAAAATACGCTCCAACAGAAGACCTAAACAGATAACCCATTTTGCATACCAGTCGAGCCGAAACGCAAATAAGCGTATCTCGAGAGAGACGACGCAAATATCTGGCGCCCGTAGTGGTGGGCCCGCGGCGGGAAGCCACCGGCGCTTCTAGGCGGGTCCGCGGCGGGGAGCCGCCGGCGCGGCAAGGAGAGGAGAGGGCGGCCAGATCTCGTGTTGAGGAAGGTGGTCGCAGGTGCCGCTTGCGGTGGGGACGGAGGCGGCTCACGCACGGCGGCTCTCACCCGCGGTGATGCTTGCCCGCGGCGGTGCTCGCGAGGCGGCGGACGAAGGGGCCACGCCGCGAAGGGGGCCACGCCGGGGACGCTGCCAAAGCTCGTCCGCGCGCCTCGCCGGATCTCGCGTCGGAGCTCGCAGCTCGGTGGCCGGCCGCGGGGAAGACGAAGACGGAGGAGCAGGCGGCACCGGGTGGAAGAAGAGGAGAATATGGGCTGCATGCTTTTTGGGGTCTTTTTTTTGCGTTCGCTGATGGAGAACGAAGGTTTTGGGTGTGTGAACTTTTCCTGTACGTGACTCAAATTATGAAATAGGTCTTGTATTTGCGTCCTTGCCGTTGGAGACAGCCGCCCTGTTCGATTGGCTTATAAGCCATACTTTTTTCAGCCAACTAACAATATTTTTCTCTCACAACAAATCAGTATCAGCCAAAGCGAACATGGCAAGTCTTACTCAAGACACGAATACGGTGCAATCGAGAAGTAGGAGTATATGAGGAAGCCTTGACTGATCGGTAGAGATGGTTGTAGGCTGTTGGTCTGTTGCTATTTTTGCCTGCTGGCTACTGTTCCAAGGTTCCATTTTCTCTCACAAATAACAACACCATTACACACACCGAATACCTGCCGTATGGCCCGAGCTGATGCGAGCTGTTGCATGTAACGCGATTTTTTTTTAGAGTTTAAGAGCATATGCCCCGGCCTTTCAATTAAAATCAAAAGATCACGAGTTATTACAGTTCATGTAGTTTAACGCCAACAGCAGTGTCCGCCAGGACTATGAAAGACACTAATTCCACTCTGATAACAAAATAACAGCACTCATCACATTACAGACATCAGAACACCGAGCCGCTTCACGCCACGTTCATCGACTCGTTCAGAGTTGTCCACCATGGTAACTCCACCATCTTCTGATCAGCCGACAGATCCTTCAGACTTCCATACTCCCAGATCTCCTCTTCAGTCACACCCTTGTGAAACTTCAGGTGGTGTCTCGGTGAACAAAAGGTAGCCAAAGTATCCTGCCTGCCGCCGATTTGATCTTGTTGATGTAGTCCATCAGCATATCCTTTTTGTCGGCCGGGCAAAGAACTATCCAGTTCAGTAAAAGCCCAGTGATCCTGAAAAGGAGCATTTCCATGCTTCTCCAGCCAATCCTCTGAAAACAGAGATCGTTTCTAAGTTTCCAAATAGACCAAATTACAGCAGACGTAATCATATTCAACACACAGTTTCTCTTGTTACTCAACCAGAGCTTCCCTACATCTAACATACTCTCAATATAAGTACAGTCTAAAGCTTCTGAGATGATTTTCCAACACTGTTTGGCTATAGCACAATCAAAAAAGAGATGATTAATGTTTTCTTTTTCTAGGCAGAACAGACAATTATCATCTTCTACTTTTCGTCTCTTGGCCAGATTATCCCTATTCATGTAACGCGATTTTTTTATAGGTAAAGGATTCCGTTAGTTATAAGCAAAATACATAGATGGGATTCCCTCAAAAAAACAAAAAATACAGAGATGGGGGCATATTGGTCCCATTGATGGCCGTACAGGATCTTTAGTTGTTCAGCGGGGAGTGCTTTTTTTAGAGCGTTTTCCAGCGATGTCAGCCAGGCATATTAGATACAGTAGCTGATTTATCGTGAGAGGAAAACATCGCCAGGTTGATAAGTTCAATTGAACGTAGCCCTAGAAACAAATAAAGCCAATTACTGTATCTAACAAAAGCTATTGAGAAGTAGCAACGCAAGCATCTATGTGTTGCATATTTATATTTGTTTATATCTGTAGCATGACATGAGGCACTACCATCAACGCACATTTCTTTCAAGCAACTCCACCTAATGAACCAACTGCTACACTAGCCAACTCTACAATACTCCATTTACAATTGTATTGCAATATACTATTTATAATTTTACTATCATCTGCTACTAGTACTAGTATATATATTAAATATGAAAAGGAAAACTTGAATTGAGACGAAACCGAATCCGACCGGGTCTCACGACTCGCGCATCTGACGCTATCACACCGAGGGGATGTTCTGACCATTTCTTGGCCTGGCTTTCGCTGAAGGTCACACAAAAAAGAGCTGCGATTTGCTGCCTGTTGTTGGTAACATGAAGCAACAAGATTCCGGCCAAAACCGATGCCGTAATCCACTGCTAACCTCTTTCGCGTGACTGGTATACACCCCTACTGTACTGTGTTGCGTCGCGTGCACAGCGGCGAGTAAAAGGGGACCATACGCCACGCAACGCATGCCCACACACACTGCAACACCAAAGTGAATAAGCCAACAGGGCTCAGGTTACAGACAAGAAGCAAAATGATGAGCTTCCAAACAGTAACAGCCAAGCAATAATGTAAGATTGTGCTCTCCGTGCCATGAATACGCTTTGACATGACGTGGCCATGATGTTCGGCTCATCGTTTCTACGGTTGATAAGCTAGCTGATGCTGTTTTGCTGTGAGAGAAAAGCACTGTATCTTGCTGATAAATTCAAGCGAACAGGGCGATATTATACAGGTCACCCTTTCAGTTTCAATCTCAATTCGTGTATAATAGTAGTTAGGAATAGCAGCTGTATATCAGTAAGTTAACAAGACGAGAGGGGACCTACCCCCCATCCTTGGCTGCAGCTGCAACCTCCTCCTACCTCCTATCACCTCCTCCTCTGGTCTGGCCCCCTTGCCAGCATGCCAGCCTTATCAACGTTTCTTAACTCTAGCTAGCTAGACAGTAGCCACAGTCCTCTCTGCTCTAGCTATAATCCTCCACAGTGTCGCCATTAGCTGTTAGCTGCCTAAGCTGCTCACCTAGTGTGTAGAGTGTAGTTTGTGAACATGCTTAGTTCATCCCTGACCTAATACGAGTGCTGAGGCCAAGAAAGACTGGAGCTTAATTTCGTCCCAAAGGGAATCGGCCGCCATGGATAATCAGCCAACAACGTCAAAGGAAATTGGTTGCTTGCTAGGAGCCTAGGAGTAGGAGGAGGAGGTTGTTGGCTCCAGCAATCGTGAGGGGAGGCCGGAGCTCGGAGGCGGCGGGCGCGAGGTTGTATGTATGGAGAGCCAGAGGGTGGTCGTGGTCGTGGAGGACGCGGCCGCCGCGCGGTCGGCGCTGCAGTGGGCCGTCGGCAACTTCATCCGCAGCAGCGACTCCATCACGCTGCTCCACGTCTGCCCGCCAGCGCGGTCGCGCCGGAAGCGCCGCCGCCTCCGCCTCGGCGGCTTCCAGCTCGCGCTCGCCTTCAAGGACCTCTGCAACGGCATCGCCGAGGTACGTACTGGTCTTTCGATCGTCACGATTCACGGGCAGTTGGATTTTGGGTTGGTACTTGGTAGGATAGTCGGTCGCCGGGGCTTGGCACCGAACACCGAAAGCAATTAATCGGCCGGCGTGATGTTGCTGTCGCTGTCCCGCGCCAGCGGCGGCGAAAGGGCCGCTGTTGTTGTTGTTCAGCGTCGGTCTCGTGGTCGACGTATACGGCTGACGGCCCAGAGGATCGATCGGATGTTGCAGGCCAAGGTGGAGATCGTGGTGACGGAGGGGGAGCTCGGGGAGACGGTGGTGGCCACGGTAAACCAGCTCGGCGCCACCACGCTCGTCGTCGGCCTCCACGACAAGAGCTTCCTCTACAGGTGAGCCTGAGCGCGCGTGATCGAAACCGATCGAATGCGATGGAGGTGGCCTGTTTGGGTTTCGTGATGAATTCGTTCGTGTTCTGAACTCTGAACATGCAGCTTGCTCCTCCAACCCATTTGCCTGAATCTTTCGCTTGTTTCTTTACGGTGCAGGGCGCCGAGCCAGTACAGCAGAGTCCGGAGCCTGGGCTGCAGGGTCCTCGCCGTCCGGCAGCACGCCCCGGCGCGGGGCGGCTTCTTGAACGCCGAGCTCACCCAGATCGAGACCGTCAACTTGCAGTAAGCACACCACCTGTATGTCTGCACTTTGAACGTCGCAAACAAATCGGGTCGCTCGACTGTTCTAGTAGCATGTTGGTTTGGTTTGTTGGCTACCATCTACTAGCATGCATCGGGTTTCTTCAGAAATCAGAATAGAAAACAACGGGCGGGCAATGTGCAATGGGTTGGTTCAGCTGCTAAACATGACATCCTTGGATTCCTGGGCTCTGATCGAGATTAGGTAACTTGGACATCGTGCGGTTTGAAATTTATGATAAATTATGCCTAGGCGCTTCCAAATTCCAAATGGAGTTGGCCCGCTCTGACGACTTGAATACATTGCAACTCTGGAAATTCGTTAAGGCGTTCAGGGTGCCTCCGTGCCTGCCCTGACGAATCCAGCCCTTTTCGTGTGTCGCTATGCTAGTTCACTAATTCCAAATGCCATAGCTTTCGTGCTTGATCATTCATCCATTATTAAATAAAAGTTTAAAAGCAAGCAGTACGCTGATAAAGATACAGTTTTCAGTTTGAGTGTTGTCTGGCTCTCTGACTGCTACAACGCCACTGACTTATTGGTCGATAAACAATTTTTTCAGCATACCACCACCAAAGATCCCGTTCCCGATGTTCACGCTTCCCCTTGGCGTGATATGGAGAAGATCGAAGCGGAGAAAGTGATGCCTGCCGCTGCGGCGGTGCGATTGCGAACAAGACGACGGAGCTCCTTCCGTTTCTGTCGGGGGAGCAGCACGGCAGGCTGAGCTGAGCCTGTCCTGAGTTCCTGACAGGTAGTTGATACAGATACACTACAGGTATGCATACACATCAAGATTCAAGGGGATAGCAAATCTGCGTATTGACATATAATTGTAATGACAGCGGCAGGCACAGAATGTAGAGAGGAAGGGTATACTACTCCAACTCCGACCTGTACTTGTATTAGTGAATCGACAGGTTGGTTTCCTGAGAACCAGATTAGTCATTTTGTTTTCTGAAAAGAAGAATGAGTGAGCAAAATTAGGGGACTACTGGATCTGATGTTAAGTTTGTACTTCTCACGATCGACCTAAGTCCCTGTTATCTTTAATCATCTTCATTAGGAAAGTGCTATAGACTTGAAGCCGACCAAAATTAGATTAAACCTTGTTACCTGTCCAGTCATCTTCTTTAGAGAAGTGATAATGCTCCGTCCGATCGGATGACGTTTTCTGGGCCTGCGCGGCCCAACGGGCCTGCTTCCTTGCGTCTCCCCATCTCTCTCTCAAACGGCAAAATACCACTCACTCCCGTGCTCGTCCATCGCGTGCGGCTGCGTGTGCGCTTGCTGCTCGGCTGATGTCGTCTTCCCTGCCATGCACCCTAAACCATGCGCCGCTCCAGCTCGCTGCGCGCCGCGCCCCCACTGCTACACGCCGTGTCCCGTCCCCCACACGCGTCGTGGTGCTGCTGGGGTGCCGTCACCGCCGTCGTTCCCCACCACAAGGTCGTGACTGCTGCCGACGCCGTGACGCACGACGTCAGCAAGGAGATGTTGCAATGAAAGCGCATGTTGCAAGCATATGCTAGTGTTTCAGACATTTCAGAGGTATGTTGCAATTGTTTCGTATAGATGTTGTAAAAGTAGATCGGGGATGTTGCAAGTGTTTTAGAGGGATGTTGCAAGTGTTTCAGATGTGTTGTTCAAAATGTTTCATCTGTTCTAGACGTATGTTGTAAGCGTTCCGATCTGGATGTTGCATATGTTTCACACATATGTTACAACAATATGTTCCAAATGTTTCAGCTGTTTTAGTCTTATGTTGTAGTAAGCGTTTTGATGTTACAAGTTGCAAGTGTTTTTATCTGATGTTGCATATGTTTCACACATATGTTGTAAGTGTATATTTTAGATGTTTCGTCTATTTTCATACGGATGTTGCATTCAAGTGTTTTTATGTTGCGCGTGTTTCATGTTGTTCTGAATCAAGAGGCACGGGGAGGGATAGTGGCACGGCACAGGCGCCGGGTAATAATGGGCGAGAAGAGCTAGGGGCCGGCGGACGAGGCGCGTGGCGTGCCGGTGTCCTGCGGACGGGGCACAATGGGGGCCGCCGGTCGGGGCGCGACGGGGCGGGGTGCGTGTGCGGGACGGGGTGAATGGCCTCGAATCGAGGCGGACAGGGCGGGCTACGCGTGCGAGACGAGTCGTGTGGACGCGTGGACGCTGTGACAGGATGGGTGCACGTGTGGGGTGGGAATAAAATCAGCGCACGGGGGCAGGCGGCGCGAACGTCTAGACGTGTCCTCGCGCCGTCCAGGCGCTAGTCGCTCCGTTAGAGAAGTATTATTATATGGACTTAAACATCACCAAAGACGGACTAAAACCTGTTTCTTGTCCTTGGGCGGCGTGATCAGGCAGACCATGTTAGTTCCTGTCGACCCCAGGCATCTACCTAGCTTATTGCCTTACGTGGTCAAAACAAATTGTTGAGTTTCAACATGAGTCATCATCTTTTCTAGAGGTGTCCATCCCTCCATCCTCTTAGCCTCACTTGTCATCTAAAACCCCATCACAACTCAAATATAGTTATTCTAGTCCATGACGCGCGCCATCGCGCGCGCCGGCGGAAAAAAATATGTTTAATCTTTGCATGGAAACAATATTAGGAGTTTAATGTAGATATGCCAGGCACAAAAAAATAAAAGATTAGAGCTTTTTTATATGGTGCAGGACACATCTACTCTGCATACTTTTGAAAGCATGGCATTTTCTATGCGTGGTAATCATATACACGAAATTTCCAGATCATACAAATATCTGAATCTCGCACTGGAATGGAGCCTATTATGAAATTCTAAAATCTTGGAGAGCAACAATGCTCGTACATTTAAGCAAATTTGAGTTCCATTCAAAGGAAAACAAATCATAGCAGCACAAACCTTATTTTGTCAACTGAGCTAGAGACTGTAAAAGAGGTCGAATAAGTACATTCTAACCGACTACCTTTGCAGCACCAATTTCGTCCTGGAATAGTTTTTTGCAAGGAAGTTGTCATTCTGTATGTCTTACTGATCTATTTTTAACAAGAGGTATCAGTTATAACTAAAATGCAACAAAGACAATCCCGTTGCTTGCTTGTCAAATCATTTTCTAGACCTACTTGTGATTATTGGTAGCAGGTTTAGTTGCGAGTATGCAAAAATAAGGAGTGTAGAAATAAGAATGGTATTAAGTAACATTTTTTCGTTAAATGACGGCAAGAGTTCTGTCACGCTATATTATTAAAACACAGATAACAAAAGGGAACCACGGAGGCAAACAAAAAAAATAGCCAAGCCTGTAGAATTAATTCTAAAGCTTAACAGACAGTGGTAGCATCCTGAATACCTTAATCAGATAGTACGTGTTTTGTAACAGGTGCTTCGTGGGAACATTGCGATCCAGCATGTGATAGTCTGTAACATATGAACAGACTATACTATAAATAGAGGACCACTAATCTGAGTGAGCATCATACCTTTTATGAAGCAGCGCTGGAAGAATCATGCTAGCATTAGTGTTTGCAGATGGGGCTGTAGCAAATAAAGCAAAATTCAACCAAATTAGATTTAGTATGACCACTCGTGGACATGGGAAAATGAAGCAGTAAAATATGATTCCATCTTGCAAATTTGTCACGCAGCAGTAAAAGGTTTGGTACCATAGGTAGTATGAAATGGTGTCTAAGGTAGGACTGTAGAAAGTAGAACATTTGGGGGAAATAGCATGCACAAACCAAAGGAACATGTGCAATAGTCAGCAAGTATGTTGATGAGGTATGAGACTATTAAATATTAATAATATATAAAGTTGTTTAACCAACTGTAGGATGCTTTAGTTTCTCAGCCTAACAGATCAGTAAGGTCACCCAATGTAATACATGAACTGCAGTTTGCTATAATAAGACCCTGAAATCGCACATACGCAGCTTCGAAAACATAACTAGACTACTTTTAATATCAAACCAATTGTCTTTCACTGGCTATCTATATCAGGCTAAGAAGTAATGAATTTTTAAAATTGCACACCAAACTGTCACAGCACTGATCAGTAATAATAGTAACGCTCATTCTACCCACAAACTAGAATATAGGATTATCAGGCCGATATCGAATTTTGTCTATATATTTTTTGTAATGCATAGCTCAGTATTATAAAATGCTGGTACCATTGCCATGTTTTATATCCAAGCTATCGTTAAGAAGGAATACAGAGGAACAAAATTTAGAAGGGAATACATTAGAAGCTGATCGTATATGTTAGTAGAGTAGGATCAGGAAGCGGAGAAATATTTTTATTGTATGCAAAAGGCTAAACAAGAAAATACCTCTCATTTTTTATCTTGCACTGAAAATAGCCTAGTGTAAGCTGAAATTGGGAATCTGCATGTAGGAAGACAACAATAAGCTATGTTGGCTCCATGGCACTATACACGTATCTAAGTTACAGAAAAAATTGCTCTGTTTGGATTGGAAAACACATTGACAGAAAAATGTGAGAGGACAATTTACTATATCAAACACTAAGGATCACAGTTAAGTCACCACAATGTGACCCACCCAGATTCCTGTTTGAATATTAAAAAAAAAGAAGGGATGAAGAAGGAAAGAACGCACAGTTTATCAAGTATTTTGATAGATGAGGAAGGAAATATCCATATAATAATAGGTAGCACAGTCGGCGTTTGAGATGTTTTTCATGTCAATGGATACGTAGAATTAATTTTGAACTGTAACGTGCATATTTGGAACCAATAAATGTTACCTGGTGAAGCTTCGGTGATGGGTGCAGTAGTGCACTAGCTAGCTTTATTTTTCTTGTAAGCAAGGGTTGATGTGGTTTGCCAATGAATAGTGCAGTGTGGAGTGCAGGATCCTGGAATGGCGGTATTCTATCTACACACATAATATCATGCAACATGAATTTAACTAATCTGAGAATAATTCATTGGAATTATGTATGGCTAACCTTTTTGAGGGCTATGCGAATTGCAGAAAAGGTGCAGCAAACAATGCTTTTTTTCGCTGAAAAGGGTAACACCAATGTAAATGAATGAGCCAATATCCATAACTGCTGAACCTGTAAGGATAAAGAAAAGGAAAAGAGATAAGAGGTGAGGCCTAGCATCCATGCTGGAGGGTAAACAAAATAGAAAAATAGGGAAGTCCATCGCGACCATTTCATGAAATCCCCGTGTAAAAGGTCCTAATATGGCTAGAGGGGGGGTGAATAGCCTATTTAAAAATCTATAAATCAACTAGAGCAATTTGATTAGTATGACAAATAGCGAAATACAAACTTGCTCTAGCTCTACAAGGGTTGCAAGTCACCTATCCAATAATTCTAGTTGCAAAGATTACTAGGCACACAACTTGCAATGTTACTACTCACTAAGAGCTCTCAATCTTGCTACTCTAAAGAGCTCCACTAGATGAACTTAAAATAACAAAGCAAGCTCTCAATTCTAATTACACTAAAGAGCTTGCCACAACTAGTTTGCAAGAATATAAATGAGTAAGAAGGGTGATTATACCGCTGTGTAGAGGAGTGAACCAATCACAAGGTGAATATTAAATCAATCACCGGGAGAATACTAAATGGCAAGAGACAATCAATTTTCTCCCGAGGTTCACGTGCTTGCCAACACACTACGTCCCCGTTGTGTCGACCAACACTTGGTGGTTCGACGGCTAAGAGGTGTTGCACAAACCTCGTCCACACAATTTGGACACCGCAAGAACCTACCCACAAGTGAGGTAACTCAATGACACGAGCAATCCACTAGAGTTACCTTTCGGCGCTCTGCCGGGGAAGGTACAAATCCCCTCGCAATCACCGGAGATGACCACGAACAATCACCGACTCGTGCCAATCCTCCTCCGCTGCACCAAGCCGTCTAGGTGGTGGCAACCACCAAGAGCAACAAGCGAATTCCGCAGCGAAACACGAATACCAAGTGCCTCTAGATGCAATCACTCAAGCAATGCACTTGGATTCTCTCTCAATCTCACAAAGATGACGAATCAATGATGGAGATGAGTAGGAGAACTTTGGCTAAGCTTACAAGGTTGCTATGTCAATGCAAATGGCCAAGAGAATGAGCTTGAGCCGGCCATGGGGCTTAAATAGAAGCCCCCACGAAATAGAGCCATTGGGCTCCTTACTGCACTAAACACGGGCCGACCGGACGCTCCGGTCATATTGACCGGAAGCTGGACCTCAGCGTCCGGTCGTGCGATGTGTGCCACATGTCATCGGCTTCAAATGCCGATCGCCCGATTTCAACGGTCAAGAGATGACCGGACGCGTCAGTTAGAAAGTGACCGGACGCTGAACCCCAGCGTCCGATCATTTCCAGTAAGGTTCCAAACGCGAGATTTCACGACCGGACGCGTCCGGTCATGTCTGACCGGACTCACCCAGCGTCCGGTTACTCAATGTCTCCTCTGTGCGTCCCACGTCAGCGTACGTCAACACTGATCGGACGCACCCTGCCAGCGTTCGGTCAGTTTTAGCGTCAGCGTTCGGTCGAAGACCGAAATACGCGCCCTCTGCTGCCGCTGACCGGACGCGCCGGTCCAACCGAGATCAGCGTCCGATCACTTACAGTAACCTTCGTCTTTTCTGTAAAGAGCGCCGGTGAAGTTTCCTACCCTTGCTCAAATGTGCTAACCACCAAGTGTATCACTATGTGCACATGTGTTAGCTTATTTTCACAAACATTTTCAAGGGTGTTAGCACTCAACTAGATCCTAAATGCATATACAATGAATTAGAGCATCTAGTGGCACTTTGATAACCGTATTTCAATATGAGTTTCACCCCTCTTAATAGTATGGCTATCGATCCTAAATGTGATCACACTCGCTAAGTGTCTTGATCACTAAAACAGAATAGCTCCTACAATTTATACCTTTGCCTTGAGCCTTTTGTTTTTCTCTTTTTTCTTTTCCAAGTTTAAGCGTTTGATCATCACCATGCCGTTACCATCATCATGATCTTCGCCATTGCTTCATCACTTGGAGTAGTGCTACCTATCTCATAATCACTTTGATAAACTAGGTTAGCACTTAGGGTTTCATCAATTAACCAAAATCAAACTAGAGCTTTCAATCTTCCCATTTTTTATAATTGATGACAACCCTTTCACAAAGATATAAATTATAATTTAATTGAATCCATGTTGCTTGCCCAAGCATATTTACCATGTGTAAAAGAATACGGACAAGTTTCATGAATCCCAAATGGTAGCAATTGCTCCCCCTACATATGTGCTAAGAGTTTGGATTATAGCTTGCACATATGCTTAGATAGGAAATATAGGAGTCAATGTCTACCATATGATGCTAAGGTATAAGAGATGGACCGTTGAAGCGTGATACCAATCGGAGTGCACCAATATACCATCCTTAGCATCATTAGTAACTAGACATACATAAAAACTAGAATACCCCATGAGATCAACGTTATAAGTAAGGGTCTAGTTTACATAATGTAAGCATGAGTCTAGTTACTTAACCTATGCATGCTAGTTATTCATTTCATCATTCAATCCTACAACTAGCATACACCACACAAGTATGGATATTGAAATTAAACACTTGTGCCATGCAAGCAACTATTGTGAAATGCACATTCAAATGCAACATGCAAGTTTATGAGCTTGCTCCCCCTACTTGTGTGCATTTTTGATTGATCCCCTTACAACAATGTCATTTCATTTGTTTGCTCCTCCTATCTTACTATCTTTGTGAATTTCTCTCCCTCTTTGTCAACAATTGGCACAAAAGGTGAGCTCAAATTATAGATAGGTTGTGGTGCAACCATGTGAAGTGAGGATTATTTTCCCAATTTGGTTCAATCTATATCACTTGCAAAAGATATTTAGCTTGGTTTGATCAAAGGATAAACTTCTTCACACCTCCAAATAAGGGTTATCTTGTACCATGTTGAGTTAAACACTTATAGCTTATTTTCTAGATCAAACACTAGGTTTACAAGCCCACAAACATGTCATATGCTACCACTAGATCATTTCAAGCATACAAGCAATAGTGGTACCATACAAGCATTAAATTCATTTGATTTTCATGAATGAGCCTATCCAAATGTGAAATATGTCTAGATGCACTAAACATGTCCTTAGCAAGGATGTATGCCATGCCAATCAACTTTTACCTTGGATTGCTCGAAGGAGAGGCATGTCATATAATTGAGGGTGCATCAACACATATTGGAGAAGTCAAGTATGTTCAATTCATTCGTTAGCTTGCAAAACCTCTTCTCATCAAGTGGCTTAGTGAAGATATCGGCAAGTTGATCTTCGGTGTCCACACTCTCAATGCAAATGTCCCCTTTTTGTTGGTGATCTCTTATGAAATGATGGCGGACATCAATATGCTTTGTTCTTGAATGTTGAACCGGGTTGTTGGTGAGCTTTACGACACTCTTATTGTCACATAGCAATGGCACTTGCTTGATTTTAATTTTAAAGTCACTCAAAGTAGCCTTCATCCAAAGTAATTGAGCACAACAACTACCGGCCGAAATGTACTCCGCTTCGGTGGTTGAAAGTGCTACACTATTTTGCTTCTTTGATGACCAAGACACAAGTGATCTTCCCAATAGTTGACATGTGCCCGATGTGCTCTTTCTCTCAACTTTGCATCCCGCATAATCGGAGTCCGAATATCCAATCAACTCAAATCTTGCTCCTTTGGGATACCACAATCCAACATTTTGTGTATGCTTCAAGTACCTCAATATTCTCTTTGTTGCCTTCAAATGACTTTTTCTTGGTGAGGCTTGAAATCTAGCACACATGCATACACTAAACATCACATCCGGCCTTGATGCGGTTACATAGAGTAGGCTTCCAATCATAGACCGATATATCTTTTAATCCACCATGTTGCCACTAGCATCACTATCCAAGCTTCCACTTGTCCCCATAGGTGTACTAATAGCTTTAGCATCATCCATTCCAAACTTCTTGAGCATGTCCTTGATATACTTGCCTTTACTCACAAATGTGCCATTCTTCATTTGCTTGATTTGAAGACCAAGGAAGTAGCTAAGCTCTCCAATCATGGACATTTCAAACTCATTAGCCATCATCTTGCCAAACTTCTCACAAAAAACTTGATTTGTTGACCCAAAAATGATATCATCCACATAGATTTGCATTACAAACAAGTCATTTTCAAGCTTCTTGGTGAAGAGAGTGGTGTCAACCTTTCCCATCTTGAAAGCCTTAGAGAGTAGGAAATCCCTCAATCTCTCATACCATGCTCTTGGTGCTTGTTTCAATCCATACAAAGCCTTTCTCAACTTGTAAACATGGTTGGGTTTCTTTTCATCTTCAAAACCGGGAGGTTGCTAAACATATACAAGCTCATTGATGTACCCATTGAGAAATGCACTCTTCACATCCATTTGGTACAACTTGATTTGTGGGCACAAGCATAGGCTAACAAGATCCTAATTGCTTCCAATCTTGCAACCGGGGCATATGTTTCTCCAAAGTCAAGACCTTCAACTTGAGTGTAATCTTGAGTCACTAATCTTGCTTTGTTCCTTATTACTATTCCATCTTGATCTTGCTTGTTCTGGAAGACCCACTTGGTTCCTATCACATTATGATTCTTAGGCCTCTCAACTAACTCATATACTTGGTTTCTTGTGAAGTTGTTTAGTTCTTCATGCATAGCATTGACCCAATCAACATCCTTCAATACTTCATCTATCTTCTTTGGTTCAATGGATGACACAAATGAGAAATGTTCACAAAATAAAGCCAATCTTGATCTAGTTTGCACACCTCTTGAAATATCACCAATGATAGTGTCCAATGGATGATCTCTTGCAACATTGGTTGGTTGAAGCACTTACACTCGATTGCTTGCATTTGATTGATTATTTGGTTGAGATGATGAACTAACCACTTGTTGATCTTGCACTTCGTCATGACTAGTACTTGCTTGTATTTGATCATAAGAACCGCTAGCTTGCACATTTGAGTTAGAGAGCACTTGATTCTTGTCATCTTCAACATCAATCACCTCTCTAGGCCTTATATCACCAATGTCCATGTTCTTCATTACATTGATCAATTGAGTGCCTCTTACATCATCTAGATTCTCATCTTTCTCTTGGGAACCATTTGTTTCATCAAACTCCATATCATGAACCTCCTCAAGAGTACCACTAGCCAAATTCCAAACTCTATATGCCTTGCTAGTAGTGGAGTACCCAAGCAAGAAACCTTCATCACATTTCTTTTCAAACTTGCTCAATCTAGTGCCTTTCTTCAATATATAGCATTTACAACCAAAAACCCGAAAGTATGCTATGTTGGGCTTTCTTCCATTCAATAGCTTATAAGGTGTCTTCTCCATCATGGGGTGACAATAGAGTCGGTTGCTATAATAGCAAGCCGTGTTGATTGCTTTGGCCCAAAATGAATGACTTACATTGTACTCACTCAACATTGATCTTGCTATGTCAATCAAAGTTCTATTCTTTCTTTCAACTAGGCCATTTGATTGTGGAGTGTACTTGGCCGAGAATTGATGTCTAATTCCAAATTCATCACACAACTCATCAATTCTTGTGTTCTTGAACTCACTTTCATTGTCACTTCTAACTTTCTTGATGGTTGTTTCAAACTCATTGTGAATGCCCTTGACAAATGATTTGAATGTTAAAAACACATCACTCTTGTCAACAAGAAAGAATACCCATGTGTATCTAGTGAAATCATCCACAATCACAAATTTATATTTGTTTCCACCAATGCTTGTGTATATGGTTGGTCCAAACAAGTCCATGTGCATCAACTCAAATGCCTTAGATGTGCTCATCATGCTCTTCTTAGGATGTGTGTTACCAACTTGTTTTCTGGCTTGACATGCACTACATAGCTTATCCTTCTCAAATGTGACATCTTTCAAACCTCTAACTAAGTCATGCTTAATCAACTTGTTCAATTGTTTCATTCCAACATGACCAAGCCTTCTATGCCATAACCAACCCATGCTAGACTTAGTGATCAAACATGTTGTCAATTGAGCTTCTCTAGCATTGAAATCAACCAAGTATAGATTCTCATATCTAAATCCTTTGAATATAAAATTAGATCCATCTACACTTATGATCTCTACATCATCCACACCAAATATGCACTTGAAACCAAGATCACACAATTGAGCTACCAACAAAAGGTTGAAATTCAAGCTTTCTACTAGGAACACATTGGAAATGCTCAAGTCATTGGATATTGCAATCTTACCAAGCCCTTTGACCTTGCCTTTGCCATTGTCACCAAATATGATACTATCAATCCCATTGCTCTTAGTTTCATTGATTGAATTGAACATTCTTGGATCACTGGTCATGTATTGTGTGCACCCACTATCAAGCACCCAATGCCTTCCTCCGGCTTTATAATTGACCTATAAAAGAAGATCAATTCCTTTTAGGTACCCAAACTTGCTTGGGTCTTTGAAGGTTAGTTACCAAGGTCTTTGGTACCCAAATGGCATTCTTCTTTGGGCCCACAATTGGTGTACCAATGAACTTAGCCTTTACACCATTGGCACCCTTAAAAAGCATGTAACAAGAATCAAATTTAATTGAGGATACATTAGGTAGCTTATTCTTGTTAATCTTGCAATATTGCTCTACATGCCCAACTTGCTTGCATCTATTGCAAAACCGACCATTGCCCTTCACAAAACTAACTTTGGGAGTGACAAAGGCCGATTTGCCTTTCTTGGGGGTATAGCCTAATCCCTCTTTATTGAGAGAAAACCTTTGGCTACTCAAGCACTTTAGCAACCGGGCATCTCCACCATAGGCATTGCCTAAGGCACGAGTGAGCTTATTCACCTCCTTCTTGAGGGTCTCATTTTTCACCATTAGTGAGGCATCACAAGTGAGACCATCACTCAAAGGTGAAGTAGAAGTGGTAGTGCTACAAGAAGTGTTAGTGGGAGCAACTAAAATGGGCTCATAAAAAGATTCATCAATAAGATCACATGTTAGTCCCACATCATATGATGCAATCACTTGCTCCTTCTTGGCTTCCTCCACTTTGACTTGCTCGATGAGAGAGGAGTGAGCCTTTTCAAGCTTAGAGTGAGCTTTGCCAAGCTTCTTATGGGCTTCCATTAGCCTTTCATGAGTGGCATTGAGCTCATCAAAGGATTGCTCAAGAAATTTTACTTTCTTGCGTAATTCTTTGCACTCTTTTCTCTTCATCTCATTACAAGTGTGCACTTGCTCACACATATCCAAGAGTTCCTCCTTGGTGTACTCCTCCTCCTCATCATCATCATCATCATTATCATCATTCCTACAAGCATCACTTTCACATTCATCATCATCACTCTCATCATATTTTACCTTGGTAGGCTTTGCCACGAGGCATGTCGATGAAGTGTCGAAGATAGAGGGCTTGTTGTTGATGGCGATGCTTGCTAGTGCTCTCTTGATAGATTTCTTGTCATCATCACTAGAGCTATCACTATCCGAAGAGCCATCACTATCCCATGTGACCACATAGCCTCCACCTTTCTTCTTCTTTTGGAAGGTCATTCTTTTCTCCTTCTCCTTTTCTTTCTTATCCTTTCTGAGTTTCTTCTTCTCATCCTCATTATTGTCACTATTGTAGGGACAATTTGCTACAACATGATCGGGGCTCTTGCAATTGTAGCATCTTCTCATACATTCCTTGCTTTTGGTGTGATCTCTTCTCTTTCTTGCACCATAGCCCTTCTTCTTCATGAACTTTCCCATCTTGCGTACAAAGAGGGCCATAGCTTCATCATCAATATCACTAAGATCATCATCATTACTTGATTCTTTCTTAGACTTGCCCTTGTTCTTGGATGATGATGAGCTAGCCTTGAATGCTATATTCTTCTTCTTCTTCCTTCTTGTCATCCTTGTCATCCCCTTCCCTTTCCACATGGTATGTCTCTTGGGTCATGACATCACCTAGTACTTGGTTAGGGGTAATCTCCTTCAATCCTCCTCTTATGACGAACAATCTCAATATCTCAAATCTTGGAGGTATGCACATTAAGAACCGATAAGAGACATCATCATCTTTGATCTTCTCTCCCAAAGCCTTCAAGTCATTGATAATTACTTGCAATCGATGGAACATCTCCGGAATGCTCTCATCATCCTTCATCTTGAAGCTTGTCAACTTATCCTTGAGGATGTACAACTTGGCACTCTTCACCGCCGGTGTGCCCTCATATGTTTCCTCCAATCTCCTCCACACCTCATTTGCTCTTTCACAATCCTTGATTTGCTCAAACACTTTGGAATCAATTGCATTGTATATGGTGTTGAGAGCCATTGTATTGCATTGCTTGTTGGTCTTGTCTTGGTTGGTGGGGTCATCGGGATCAATGATAGCATAGTCATTCTCGGTCACCTCCCATACTTGATCATTGATTGAACTAAGATACATCCTCATCTTTCTCTTCCAATAATCATAGCATGTGCCATCAAAGAATAGTGGTTTGCCCCCCACATGGTTGAACACAACTTGAGTCATAATTTGACACCGAGGTTGTTAAGCCTTCAATCAAACGGTGACCACGGCTCCGATACCACTTGAAAGGTCCTAATATGGCTAGAGGGGGGGTGAATAGCCTATTTAAAAATCTACAAATCAACTAGAGCAATTTGATTAGTATGACAAATAGCGAAATGCAAACTTGCTCTAGCTCTACAAGGGTTGCAAGCCACCTATCCAATAATTCTAGTTGCAAAGATTACTAGGCACACAACTTGCAATGTTACTACTCACTAAGAGCTCTCAATCTTGCTACTCTAAAGAGCTCCACTAGATGAACTTAAAATAACAAAGCAAGCTCTCAATTCTAATTACACTAAAGAGCTTGCCACAGCTAGTTTGCAAGAATATAAATGAGTGAGAAGGGTGATTATACCGCTGTGTAGAGGAGTGAACCAATCACAAGGTGAATATTAAATCAATCACCGGGAGAATACCAAATAGCAAGAGACAACCAATTTTCTCCCGAGGTTCATGTGCTTGCCAACACGCTACGTTCCCGTTGTGTCGACCAACACTTGGTGGTTCAATGGCTAAGAGGTGTTGCACAAACCTCGTCCACATAATTTGGACACCGCAAGAACCTACCCAGAAGTGAGGTAACTCAATGACACGAGCAATCCACTAGAGTTACCTTTCGGCGCTCTGCCGGGGAAGGTACAAATCCCCTCGCAATCACCGGAGATGACCACGAACAATCACCGACTCGTGCCAATCCTCCTCCGCTACACCAAGCCGTCTAGGTGGTGGCAACCACCAAGAGCAACAAGCGAATCCCGCAGCGAAACACGAATACCAAGTGCCTCTAGATGCAATCACTCAAGCAATGCACTTGGATTCTCTCCCAATCTCACAAAGATGACGAATCAATGATGGAGATGAGTGGGAGGACTTTGGCTAAGCTAACAAGGTTGCTATGTCAATGCAAATGGCTAAGAGAATGAGCTTGAGCCGACCATGGGGCTTAAATAGAAGCCCCCACGAAATAGAGCCATTGGGCTCCTTATTGCACTAAACACGGGCCGACCAGACGCTCCGGTCATATTGACCAGACGCTGGACCTCAGCGTCTGGTCGTGCGATGTGTGCCACATGTCATCGGCTTCAAACGTCGATCGCCCAATTTCAACGGTTAAGAGATGACCGGACGCGTTAGTTAGAAAGTGACCGGACGCTAAACCCCAGTGTCCGATCGTTTCCAGTAAGGTTCCAAACACGAGATTTCACGACCGGACGCGTCCGGTCATGTCTGACCGGACTCACCCGGCGTCCGGTTACTCAATGTCTCCTCTGTGCGTCCCACGTCAGCGTACGTCAGCACTGACCGGACGCACCCTACTAGCGTCCGGTCACTTTTAGCGCTAGTGTCCGGTCGAAGACCAAAATACGCGCCCTCTGCTGCCGCTGACCGGACGCGCTGGTCCAACCAAGACCAGCGTCCGGTCACTTACAGTGACCTTCGTCTTTTCTGTAAAGAGCGTCGGTGAAGTTTCCTACCCTTGCTCAAATGTGCTAACCACCAAGTGTATCACTATGTGCACATGTGTTAGCTTATTTTCACAAACATTTTCAAGGGTGTTAGCACTCCACTAGATCCTAAATGCATATGCAATGAATTAGAGCATCTAGTGGCACTTTGATAACCGCATTTCAATATGAGTTTCACCCCTCTTAATAGTACGGCTATCGATCCTAAATGTGATCACACTCGCTAAGTGTCTCGATCACTAAAACAGAATAGCTCCTACAATTTATACCTTTGCCTTGAGCCTTTTGTTTTTCTCTTTTTTCTTTTCCATGTTTAAGCGTTTGATCATCACCATGCCGTTACCATCATCATGATCTTCGCCATTGCTTCATCACTTGGAGTAGTGCTACCTATCTCATAATCACTTTGATAAACTAGGTTAGCACTTAGGGTTTCATCAATTAACCAAAACCAAACTAGAGCTTTCACCGTGTATCGAGTTGAATCCAAAGTTGCAAACAAAGCTTATGCTCTAACAATGTAACAAAGCTGATGTTCAGAAAAGAAATAGAATGTAGTGTGCATCAACACAATTAACTAATCACTAACGCATAGTTCACCAGTACCGCCTATTATATTTTTGTGGGTTCTTGATTTATGTAGCATCAATGTATAAATAAATCATTAGAATTTATATAGCATTTCAGAATCAATGTAGAAACAGAATGGAACAAAGAGACTGGAAACACATGAGTATTTATTGTTGCCTAATCAAGTGTACATGTCCTAATATAGACATGTATAAATAAAAAGGCTATATGACTTACTAAAAGACCAGCAGAGTCGATGGTCTCATGAATGGACCCACTGGTTAGGTTTTCTGTAGTATGATGCGAAGCAACTGTTAGAGCAAGTGGAGGTGTTGGAGCATGATATCATAAGCTAATGTGAAGCGAACAAACTGATAAATGGGAAGGCAAAAATTGGTAGAAGCTACATATGTTTACCTTGTTGTACAAATGTAATGAGGGGTGGATCTATGGGGAAAAAGGCAAGTAAACTGGACATAATAAATAGATAAGGCGCAACACTAACCTGACTAAATTAGTTGAGTTTGGGACGCAGTGGAGAGCACTATAGAAATAGGATTTACAACTGCAGCGCCTATATCATTCAGAGGAAACGGTTAGATAAATAATAGTAATTCCCAGTGACATTTCTCGCTGCAAACCAACATGTTCTTTTAAAGGGTTTTAAATTTTTTGCTGCGGCAATGGAAAATGTAACATTTTTTTAACGAAGACAGGATTTTTAGAGGTTTTAGAAACATACCAATCAATAATTGTTCATGAACTTGGAGCTTCGAGGCATGCCGACAACTGGCTTACTCTCATAAATTGCATAATATAAGTAGCAGGTCATTGCCAGTACCTCACAAGCGAATGAACATCAGATCATATCCTTGAGCAATGGGTATGGATTTTTTATGATAGGTTGAAGAAGGGGAAAATGGCAAATGGCAAATGGAAACAAATCAAAGCATAAGGGGTAGTGGGCACACAAATTTTAGTAAGATTGCATTAGATATTCAACGAAATAATCACACAACTAAAGAATGGCTAAGGAATCTGTAGATCCATATCAATAGGTACACGTCAACAGTGAACTCGTAAGATCAAATCTAAAGCAAAATGAGAGGGTAAATCAGATGCTGAATCAACATTCTTGAATGGTGGCACAAAATCAAACATGATCGTTTAAGTGACACAGCCTGATGCTACAGACTGTAGTAAATAAATATCATGTTGGCCATTCCGTTCCCATCCTATCCATGACAAGGAGAACAAGGTAGACAGGTTTGTTAGGCAATTGGCACAGCTGACAACCCAAAAAAAGGAAAAGGGTATGCAATAGCAGACAACAATACAATTGACTGAAAGTAAAGTCACTTCTAGAAGAGCATAGCTGGCCATAAAAGCAATGTTCACAGTAGCAATTGACATTGTGCATTTGTGTAACGGCACAATATCCATATTTTCACTTTCAACGAGGAGAACAATAATCAGCATACCTTTGGCCTCATCATACAGCTGCAAGCAGAACTGTACATATCATAAATATCAAATCATCAATAGGATAATAGCCATGTCCTGTTCTAAGTGATCAGGCATGCTCCTGCACAATGCACCTTGTAAGCTGATCTCTCCATTGCAATAGAGAGAGATATGTAAAGATAATTTGGAAATCAGCGTATCCACCTTGTAAGCTGATCTCTCCATTGCAAATTGTAAGGCGTTTTGGCTTTTTAGATACATAGATAGTAGATACATGACAAAAGTAATTTATGTAGAAAGGACAAAATGTCAGCATGTTTGTAACTCAAATATAAGTTAAGCTAAAGCGAAATAATTAACATGACGCTGACCACATCACAAGCAGCCCAGGTTGCAATGCAGTGCTGTGAATTTTGGTTGGGCATTCTTCCAATTTAGGGTAGCCTTCATAACTTTTGTATGTACAGACGCATTTTTCGGAGCCTGCTCAGCCACCTAAGTGGTGGATGAGGAGCAGATGATACACACACACATAGATAAATAAATAGATAAATGTGTGTGCAGTTTTAGTTCCCCTCTCACATAGAGAGCTACTCAAATATTTTAGAACAGAGGGGGTAATATGTCTGCCAACGAGCTGAGGTCAAGGCAGCTTGTCTACCACGGATCACATGATCCACCACAGCGGTCAAGCAGGGTTCGACGGGAAGTGCATTAAGATCTCCGTTCTTTGTGCAAACAATGGTAATCATCAGGCCGATGGATTAGAATAGCCTCCATGAAAAATAAATCAATCATCTAGATGCATTCAAAACCAAAATCCAACAGGATTGAACTCGAATCCCCTAAAACCGAAGAGGAAAAGGGACAGAGGTGGGAAAAGAATGAGGGGAGGGAGAGGAATGGAGCCTCACCAGCAAGTATCGGGAGTGGAGGAGTGGAAAAGATAAGCGAAAGAGGACGAACAGGGAGAGCAGCAACGGGGGGTACCGGAGATGGTGTGGAAGCGATAATCCTAGCGCTCCCGCGCGTGTCGCTATCCACGACCGAGGCGGACGGAGGGGCCTAGAAGGTGATGGATCCGGCCAACCAGGCGACACATCTGGCCAAACAACAGACGGATCTGGCCAAGGACGGGGATTCACCAGAGCGACATCCATCCGCGCCGCTGTGACGACGCGCTGGGGGAGTGGGTGCTCGCCCTACACCCGCGCCCAACGCCGGGTCCTGCCCGCGCGGGTGCGCCACGCTCACACTAAAGGTAAAACGAAACGGCGTGAGCGTGGAAACTACTAGGGATGGGAAAGAGGACTAGCAGGGAAGAACAAGGATGGGCCCTGGAACCTTCCGGAGAGGACGTAGCACCGCAGCCGTGCAGCCGCCCAGAGGTCGCAGACAACGGAGCAGCCTTGAGTACCCAAGGACGCAGTGGACGGGCCCCTTTGAGAGAGCGGAGTCGCCGATGCCGAGATTGGCGGGGCTCCTTCCCGTGCGAGCCCGTGGAGGAGCATAGTCGGCGAATGGAGGCTGGCGCAGGCGGATGGCGGAGCGGCAGGGGCACGAAAGCGACGGCGTTAGGGTTTGGCTGGCTGTAATAGCGGGGTCCACAGTGGCATGGCAGGGCCCTCATTGGTGGCAAGTGTGGCTCGTCTTGAGCCGGATCCACCACTGTGGAGACGCTGCCGTCGGCGGCGCAAGCCGGGTGATGGGCGGCCGCGACCATCAGCCATGATTGGGGGGAGAGAGGGAGAGCGGGAGGAGCGAATGAGAGCGAGAGGGAGCAGCGAAGAGAGAGAGAGGAAGAAAGGGGGAGAAGCCGGGAAGGGGAATCGGAAGCCGCTGTATATATTTGGTGGGCTGCCTTCGAAGTAAAAGCCGGACAACAGCAAAGGGAAGCCCGGAAAAGAGAAGAAGCAGGCCCAGAATCCGCTCTCGGAAAAATCAGTTTCAAGCAACGGTGGCCAGCCGATGGAAGATCCGACGGGCGAGGGAATTGCGGGCGACGTGGCCACCCTGAGAGGTGGTCAAAGCAAACTGGCATAATGATAGTAGATTTCGACATTATAAAGCTACTCCATTTGTTACAAATTATACACTTCACTTTGGTTTTATCCTAAGTCAAACCTTATTTTAACTCTAACCAAGTTTTTAGAAAAGTTTTACTAACATCTATAAGTTCAAATAAGTAAACTATGAAAAACAGATCTCATGTAGTATCTGATGAAACTATTGAAGCTGCATATGTTAGTGTATCCTAAAATAAATTGGGGCTCTTGCATTTCTACCCCTGTTTTGTATCGAAATTGTGATTTTGTCTTTTTGTGAATTTACCTCTACGATTTTAAAACGAAGCACCTGTTTGCCACTATTCTGTCATCCTCCCCTAATGGTGTTAAATTTTATACAAAGGACAGAAATGTCCATGCAATTCTGCCCCTATTTATGTTTATTTGTGATTTTACCCCTGATTTAGAATTAGACATTTATATTGTATATGTTGACAAAAATGATTTAATTTGGTCAAATATATTTGGCACGACTTGCAATTATTTTAATTTAGATTTAATATTGAACAAATTCAAAATATCAGATTTAATACTGAAAAAATACTCAAAATATTTGGCACAACTTGCAAGCCGTGTCTGCCGGCTAGGGCTGGCTGCGCCCGCCGGGACTAGGCAGGGGCGGAGGTGCTCACCGGGGAGGAGAGGACCAGGTCGAGGGAGTCTAGAACAGGGAACGCCGGGGCTGTCCAGGTCTGCCGCCGCCGAGGCCGCGGCCGCCGGGACTGGGTAGGGGCGCAGGTGCTCGCCCGGGAGGAGAGGACCGGGGCGAGGGAGGTCGGAGCAGGGCGAAGGATAGGGCCGCGCCCGCCGCTGTCGGAGTCACCGGAGCCGTGTGGAAGACGCCGGAGTCGGGTCGGTTGCGAGGAGACCAGCGACTGGGCACCGCCATTGCCTGGCGCGTGAGCGACTAGAGCCGGGCCCGCTCCTCGCGCGTGCACCCCCGCACCCCGGAAGTGCCGCCACACTACGTAGGACTAGAGCCGCGGCCGCGTCTCGAGTTTTGGATGAGGAAGAGCCATACAAGGATATGGGGCAGTGTGGTCATTTCGCCTTTCCTCTTCTGGTTTGAATTTTTTTTAATTCATCTATTCCCTGTCCATTTGACGCCCATCCAAAGCAAGGGCAACAGATAGTTCATTTCAAAATAACAGGGGTAAAAACACAAAGTTAAAAAAACAGGGGCAAAATCACAATTAGAGTACTGAACAAGGGCAAGAACGCAATTTTCGCAAATAAATTTGATCAAAGTCAAAAAAATTTAAATGAAGTCGAAGTTAAAATGAGCTATAAATTAAAATAGAGGGAGTATATTCGACGAGAGTGTGACATGTGAGCCCGAGTTGGATTCGGTCCTGAGAGCATGAACATGGTAGTTGTTGCTGGAAGTGTGTGAACTAGCTCGCGAATGAGTAAGCCCAGCCCAGCGCAGCCCAGGGCCCTAAGAGGGAGCCGGCGGCTGGCTCGCGGCCGCCCACCGAGCCGCTCCGCGCCGTCCGATTCACTAGTCAGAATCACAAGGAAGGCTCGGGCTCGTTTGCTGGAACCCAAATCGGCCAAACCCTAGCTCGCTCGCTCGCTGGCTGGATCGGCGCCGTCACCGGCTCGTCGCCCCTTCATTTCCCCTCCTCCTCGTCGGCTCCCCCGACCTGTGTCGTCCGTCACCCATCTCGAGCGGCGGCTCGGCTCCCGCCCGCACCCCCCTCGCCGGCGCCGCTGCCCCCTGCCAGTCCACGGATCGGCTCGCTCAGGTACTACCCGCCATTCTTCCTGCCCTCTCCTTCGCTTCGGCCTCGCGAGTCGCTGAGCCAGAAATGACCAGGATCCTTTTGCGATTTTGCCTTGTTCAAGATAAAACTCTTCGATTCTTTTCGTCGAATCTGTCTGATCTCATCAAGTTGATGTCGCAGAAATGTTTTCCTACTGAAATAAAGTTTGTCAATTTCACACTCCGTGCATAACAATTAGTTCTGAAGGATTCATATGCTGGCGAATTGCTCGTCGAATCTGACTGATCCTGCTATGGCGCCTTGCTCTCCTTTCCGCAGCGGACACACCGGGCATAGGGAACTCAGAAATGTTTTCCTACTGAAATAAAGTTTGTCAATTTCACTCTCCGTGCATAGCAATTAGTTCTGAAGGATTCATATGCTGACGAATTGCTCGTCGAATCTGACTGATCCTGCTATGGCGCCTTGCTCTCCTTTCCGCAGCGGACACACCGGGCATGGGAAACTCGACTCTCACCGACATGACGCTGCTGCCCGGCGTCGAGCCGGTCGTGGCTGGCCTGGCCGCCGGCTCCTCCTCCCCGGGCCAGGAGGGCAAGGCCAGGAAGAAGCCCATGAAGTCCCTCTACCTCAAGTTCTTCGACACCGCGCCCGACGGCAAGTCCCGCATCTGCAGGCTCTGCAGGAAGAGCTACTGCATGACCACTGCCACGGGTAAGTGTGTCTGTTGTGTTCCCAGCACGCGACAATGTTCTATGGCTGATTCAGTGCTGTTTACAGTGTTTATGAGCTTTCAACTCTTGGGTTGCGTCAGAGTAAGGATGTGATGTCAGGTGTGTGTGTGTGAAACAGAGGCGAAGCCAGGATAAAATGTCACCGGAGATTCAAGCGCACAGTACTTACTTTTAGCTTATGATACTGGAGTATAATACTTCCTTTAGTTGTGTTGCATGGAAATCAACGGATATGATTTTAGCCAACTCAAATTCTAAAGAATTCTTAGGATTCAAAGTAGTAATAGTAAGTTATTTAGAATTTGCCTCATTAAAACACACCTAATTTAATTATATAAGCTGAAGTCAATAACTTGATTTAAGCAATCGTCAATATAGTCATCCTCACGCCCTCCAAAACGCCGGTTGCGCTACCCTTCCCCACCTCCGAAATAACTAGATCACTTGTCTGCATAAATGGTTGTGTAGCCCATTTACACAATGTTTAAACGCTACATGGGGGAAGCGGCACATATTTTTCTTAGAAAAGTAATTTTTATTTTGGTCTCTTCATAAGTTATACTCATTACCTTTCATTATTTCTGTTCTAGACTTCTAGCCTCCGGCTCATTAAAACATGCTCGCAAAAAAGCAAACATTAAAAAGGAGACAAAATGCAAACTCAAACTTGCATGACGTCTTGCTGGAATGAGGAAAAGCATGGCAGCAAGCTCTTAATTTGCTAGAAGTAACAACAAAATATGATGTAATGCTATTTGGTGTTTACTTCTTCTATATAACTGAAAAGCTGAAAAAGATAATCATATCCTTATTCATCAATCGGTGATTAAGGAATTCTAAAAGAATACGATGTACTTCTGTAACACAAGCAACAAATGGGGGATTAGTGAACTCTAAAAATTGAGAAATCGGATTCTTATTTGTCAACTTTAGTTGCTAAATTGGGGATCTGGGCCTTCGGGGTTACCTCATCTAGGTTCTTTGGTAGAGGAGACGAGAGCCTCCTCGCAGTCGCTCCTAGCCACCAGGACGATGCATTTACGATGAGTGGTGTGCCGCCTGACGAGACGGGAGGCGAGAAGCCGAGAACGAAACGCAGAATAGTCTTGGACTGGTGGAGGGGACTAGTCAGGGAGAGGAATCGCCGATCTAGCAAAGGCCAAGCATTTTGGGCTCCAGCTGTGCTAGTGCTGCATGTCCAAGAACTGAGCTATTGTCTACTGGGCTTGCCGCTTGCCTTTGGCCCTTGTGTCTTGTGTAGTGCGTTGCAAGGCTGGCCGGCTAGACCCTGCCACGCTGGGCTGCTGGGCGCTGCTTGTCTGGCTGTGCTCTACTGGGGACCAGGTTCAAGCTATTTTTTGGCAGGGGTCTTGGCTGGCCAAAATTCGTATTGTACGAGAGGTGGTCGCTGAGTCGTCGGGGTCGGCCGACCCTGATCACATAACATAGCTTCGCCCCTAGTGGGAAATTGTTTTGCAAGAGGCATAGCCGCATAGACAGGGTTTCAGTATTTGCAGCGTTCACTTTTGTTTTCGGCACTTGAGCCGGCCTAAAGATCACTTAGAGCATTTCTCTGTTGCCTATTTCTAGGAAAACACATAGGCCAAAGAAAGTGTTTTTATGATTATGATAAGCACCAAATATGATTTTTTGGAGTTACTAGTTGCCGCATAAGAATATAATTTGTATACATGCACCATAGGCACTAATATGCTTTCGCATGACTGTGTGCAGGGAATTTGGGAAAGCATCTTAATAACCGCCACCCTGGTTATCACCAACTTCCTGAGGGCGTCAGCTTCACTACCCAGAGTACCATAGAGGCTACCGTGCTTAATAGAAACAAGAAACCTCATGTTCCTGTGCGAGCTCGGGCTCAAGCTCAGCCTCAAGTTCAAGTTCAAGCTCAAGCTCAATCTCAAGTTCAAGACCAAGCTCAACCTAAACTACGGTCTCAACCTAAAACGAAAGCAACGATTGATGTTGACCATGTCAACTGGTTACTTCTTAGGTGGCTTATCAGTGCCTCCCTTCCACCTTCCACTCTCGAAGATAATATGCTTATTGATAGCTGCAAGTACTTGAGCTCGTCTGTCAGGCTCTGGCCAAAAGAAAAGGTTCAAGAAATTATCCTTGAAGTCTTCAGAAGTATGAAGGAGGACGTCAAGGAAACTCTGCATTGTATCAGTTCCCGGCTCTCTGTGACTCTGGACTTTTGGACTTCATACGAGAAAATTGTATACATGTCCGTCAAATGCCATTGGATTGATGAAAACTGGGTCTCGCAGAAAGTTCTACTTGATGTGTGTAGAGTCCCATACCCATCCACTGGTTCTAAGGTTTTTCAAGTTCTAATGGATGTCTTGGTGATGTATAACATCGATTCAAGAATCCTTGCTTGCACACACAATAACAGCCAACGCTCAATACATGCTTGTCAGGAGTTCGCACAGGAGCTTGAGTCCCGTAAACTCCCCTTTTGTTACATTCCTTGTGCTGCTAGAACACTGAAGACCATCATTGAAGCAGGATTGGAGAATGTGAATGTGAAACCAATTTTGTCCAAGATCCGTGAGTTTATTCTTCACATCAATTCAAACCAGGAGATGATGGAGGATTTTAAGCACTGGACTGAAGTTTATCAAGAAGGCTCATGGAAACTCCCCTTTGACCATTCAGCAAATTGGAACAGCGATTATAATATGCTTGATGTGGTAAAGAAGGTAATGCATAGTCCATTCATGTACATTTGGGGTTTGCTACTGTACTCCCAAATAACCGTGAGCCGTTCATTTAATTAGATTGTATGGTCATTATTATCTATTACCTCCTAGGTGAAATATATATTTATATAATTATTTATTTTATAAAATAGGATAAATAAGGAAAGTTTATCTCTAAACAATCTTTCTTCTAGATTCTAATTGATGCATGCATGATTTGTTGGATGTGACAAATCTTTTCATTTTAGAACTTTGGATGACATGATATATTTTAATTTTGCATGTAGCGTATGTTAGGCTGTGACGTGACATTTTTTTAAAGATGTGGTTGATCTTTCTGTACACTAACATGATTAACGTGACATGTATATACATTTTGACCACCACTTTGTACGTTAACATATATATGGACGATGATTTGTGTGTTTTTGTGTAAATTTTTACCACTTTAAGACAAAAAAATATATATTAACATAACATTGTATAGATGATGAACCCGCTGGAAAAAAATTCTTTTAAATCCTATCATAATTGGTATACAGCTTTGACCTTGTAACATGATAGACTCATGTGTGTGAACAGAAACTGTAGCCTCCAACTCATGATGCGCTCACACAATGGTGCACTTGAAGCATGCGCGCCGAGCAATTTTAGGAAGGAATGGATGCGCGTGATGTATGCACGCCGAGTAGATTAGGGAGGTGGGCTTGATTACCTGGTTTTTGTTTTCTGTTATTCTAACTATAATTATTAATTATTTTGTGTTCTAAAAATCAAGGGTCCAGATTTATTTGAGATCTTACCTTCTCAAAAGTAATGGGAGTACCATAGCAAACCCCTGTACATTTTTACCATGCTGATGCTCTGTTGTTTAACTCTTCAGTTCTGTATACCCTTTTTCTTTAATTTTAGGCTCCTAACGCAATAGAGAACACCATCAAGAAGGTTGAAGAGCTCTTTGGACCAAGGGATTGGGTTCTGACTACTGCAGAGAAGTCAGTGATCGATTTGTTGCACTCATACCTTGAACCATTCTTCAAAACTACTACCAACCTTTGTAATTGCAAGCTACGAACTCTTGGGCTGGTCTTCTTCTTCATGGACCATGTCTTTGAGTTGATCAATCTGTGTCATGGCAGCAGCCACCAAGAATGGCTCAAGAACTTTGCTGGTGACATGTCCGAGACAGCTAAAAAGTTCACATCTGAAGCTTACAACATCTACACCTTCACAGCCGCAATTCTTGATCCAAGGATCAAGGGAGAGCTCATCCCTGAAACCCTGAACTCCAGGAGCAACTTGGAAGATGCAAGGAACCATTTTGTCCGGGACTACAGCAGCACCTTCCAAGCTGTTGGAAATGGTCATGGTGCTCAGGACACCACGGAGGATGCTGGCGCATTCTCCTTTGCTGAAGAGATTATTCGCAAACGGCGTCGGGTGAGCATGACCACTGCTGCTGATGAACTCTCGCAGTATCTCGCAGAGCCCCCTGCACCGATTTCCACTGATGCCCTTGAATGGTGGAGGGGCCATTCCTCCCGCTATCCACGTCTCTCCCTGATGGCCCGAGACTTTCTGGCAATTCAGGGGACCTCATTGGATCCTGAAGAACTGTTCACAAGTAAAGGGGACAACATCCACAAGCAGCAGTACTGCCTTCCTGTTAGTAGCATGCAGGCTATAATATGCATGAAGTCATGGATGCAAAGTGGGTACCAGTTCAATTTTCAGTCGACTATCATAGATTTTGAGAGATTGGTCGAATCTGCTACTGCTCCTGATGATATCGATGGTCCTAGCCTTCACAGCTAAATGCATATTCAGCAATCAAGAACCCCGGAATAGTTCTTTGGTTTATGTTTTTCTTTTTCTTAGGTGCTCATCATGTAAATAGTCCTTAGAACTTGTGAATGCGACTTCTAGTGTTGTCTCCTGCAAAATCCCAGGGTTAGAACTACCGCGAGCAGCTTGCCCTTGCATAATCTTTTTGATCCATTGTGGTAGTGACCAACCATGTAGCTGCAATTTATTTCTGTCTCTTGAAGAGGCCATGCCTTCATACCAAAAGGTAATTTTGCTTAATCTTGATGTTTTATTTTTTGGTATACTAGTTCTGTATCTCTAGCCGTGTAGCAGTGTTGCCTTTTGCAGTTCACTTCAGTTTTAGTTACCTATTGAGTTAACACCGCGCGAGCGTAGTGGGTGCTCAAATTAGCAGCAGTAGTTCGACCAGTGATGCTCCAAAGAATATAATCAGTGCAATATAATGGGCGATTATGCACGTGTTTTATCATTCTGTTGGGTTATTTGCAGATCCAGATCATTTGCTACCACAGTGCTCCAATAATTTTGTCACACAAAAAGATGGGCATCTGAGTCAAAAAGACATGGCGTGTTCACAAGTATGCATTAAATTCATGTGATTTTTCTCAATTGTTTTCTGTTGCAATTTGCGAACAGAGAAAGCAAATTGAACTTTGAAAGCGTCGATAGAATATCGTCGGCAGTCCTCCGAGGGGTATCCCACGAAGGTAAATTGATCGATAGAGATGCGTGTAATCAAGAACAAGAAGGCAACAGAGACACAAGAGTTAGACAGGTTCGGGCCGTCAGCACGACGTAATACCCTACTGCTGTGGTCTGTTGGTTTGTATTGGCTATCGTATGATATTACGTGTGTGATTGGATGTGGAATGGGGCATGCCGACTAGGGGACCTCTGCCCCTCCTTATATACACTAGAGGGGTAGAGTTACAAAGAAAGTATCTTAGTCGGTTACATGCCAAGTATTAGATTACAATATCTGTAGTATCCGATCAAATCTTCTAGATGTCTTGCAGTGTACGCCGAGCAGTGCTGTGCGCCGCAAGTCTTGAATCTTGTGGGCTGGACCATCCCTGACCGTGCGGCCCATGTCCCTTGCCGTGGGTACCTAGAGTTATACCCCCCACAGTTAGTCCCCGAGCGCCTTGTATCCTTTGAGCAGCGCCGTCTTGAACTAGTCTGACCAGTTTGACGTGAAGCCGACCAGTTTAACTGGTGATCCGAGCAGTGGAAGTCGAAGCCGACCAGTTTAACTGGTGACCTGGGCGGTGAAAATCAAAGCCGACCAGTTTAACTGGTGACCTGGGCGGTGAAAGTCAATGCCGACCAGTTTAACTGGTGACCTGGGCGGTGAAAATCAAAGCCGGCCAGTTTAACTGGTGACCTGGACGGTGAAAGTCAATGCCGACCAGTTTAACTGGTTACGAGACCTCGGACTTAGCCAAGTAAGGTTTGCTAGAAGGATGTAAGGGGCTCAGGATAAAATTTGAAAATTCTTCCCCTTGGGAGAAGTGTAGCCATTTAGACTTCGTCAATAAAGAGGGTAAATCAAGAAATAAGCACTACATTCACCGCCAGGTGAAGTATAGCCACTTAGTCCCCGGGCCTGGCAGTAGGTGAAGTAGTCACGTGGTGTCAGGGTCCAAAGCAGTAGTCTTCAGGTGCTGGCCCAGTTCCCAATGTCGCTGGAAACCAGTGTAGAAATAAATTCCGTCATCGCGAGATGACATGTACACACGTAGTCTCTGAGTCTGCTGAAAGATGAAGAATGAATCTTGAAGTAGGGTCAAAGAAAAGAAGTCTGAAAGCTTGCCGACATCATCTGACATGCGCGTATCAAGACCCCAGACGTGCTGTCCAAGATCAGCACCCTGATCCAAACAGTATGGAGCAACTTGATAGCACACCAATGAGACGTAGCAAGATCCGACCATCAAGGTAGTCCCCAGCTTAGCTGGCGACGCTTGCACGAAGAATTCGGACACCAAGAAGTCCCCAGTGTAGCTGACGATGAAGCCCATGCGATGAGCAGTCCAAACGCCGAGGAGTCCCTAGCTTAGCTGGCGAGCCCCAGCGTAGCGGACGATGAAGCAACGGACAATCCGACCAGTTGGTTGGTGAAGAATCGAGCACCGAGCAGCCCAACCAACTGGTCAGCGGCGAAGTGAGCGCCAAGTAGAAGTGAACGCCGAATAGTCTGACCAGCTGGTCGGCGATGAAGTCCATGAACATAGCGGTCCGACCAGTTGATCCGCGGAGAAGTCCGAAGACTAGGTGGTGCGACCACCCAGATGATGATCCTATAATAAATATGTAGAATGAGTAGTACATGATGAAAGGATCAAGATGCCCAAGAGGGAGGGAGGGTGAATTGGGCTAATTCTAAATTTTATGCAATAATTAAGTCCTACACTTAGCCCACTTCACCCCTTGTGCCTAGAATGTGTTTCTATTATTCTACCGCACAAAAGTTTTGCACCCTAGGTTCCAATCCTACTCTAGCATGACAATTCTAGGAATGTAAAGACCTGAAATGAATTGCTCAAATGTAAATGCTCAAAGTAAAGAGAGGGAAAGGAACACGACGATGATTCTCCGAGGTATCAGAGAGTCGCCACTCCCCACTAGTCCTCGTTGGAACACCCGCACAAGGGTGTAGCTCTCCCTTGATTCGCGTAAGGATCAAGTGCTTTCTACGGGCTGATTCTTTGACACTCCATCACGGTGAATCACCCACAACCGCTCACAACATGACTTGGGTCATCCACAAGCTCCGCCGGATAATCACCAAGCTCCCAATCACCACCAAGATGGCGATCACCAAGAGTAACAAGCATAAACTCTCACTTGACCAAGACAAGCCTAATGAGAAAGGTGGATGAACACTTGCTACTCACTATTCACTAATGAGGTCCTTAATCTTGGATTCTCAAATCTCAATCACCTCACTAGGCTCTTGCTCTCCCTTGTACTCCAAAGGTGTTTCTCAGCTGAACAAATGGGCAAGAGATCTCCTATAGACGAGTGGAGTAAATATTTATACACCCTCATTCAAAACATAATGTTTGGAGGCTGAGTCAGCACTCTACGGGATGACCGGACGCTTCGGTCAGGGTGACCGAACGCTCCGGTCAGTTATACCCGCCACTATGTTAGAGAGAGCCATTAAGCTCTAACCGGACTCTGACCAGCATCCGGTCAGCACCAACCGGACGAGTTCGGTCAAGAAAAAACCATTCTCGAACCTCTCTGGAGTTGACTAGACGCAGGCACCACAGCGTCCGGTGCTCCTCCACTCAGTGTTCGGTCAGTACCAGATGACTGTAGTTGATCAAATGAACTAACCAGACTCACCCTCCAACGTTCGGTCACAACCAGACCAGCGTCCGGTCAGTCATTTGACCCTCCATTCACTTCCAACTCGAAATCCTATGTGAATGAAGTTGACTCCAATTGATCTTAGGGCTATTCCTGAGCTACCTAGTGCTAGGTTTGATAAGTGTGCACCACACCTAACCCACTAGACTCACCTATGTTAAGCTACTAGTCCATACCCCCCTTAATAGTACGGCCAAAGGAAAAACAAAGTCCTAAACTACTCCAAGTGTCTTTCCAACACCAAACGACACTTAGAACTAGTCTGTTCTTAACCTTGTCGTCCATCCTTTGAAAATCGAAATGATTTCCATCGACAGGGGCATGACAACCATGATTGCCCAATCAATTTTCATTACAATGACTGTCGATGAAGAAAGTGACCAACACGTAAATATTTGTTGTTTTACCATACGTTGTGATCAGATGTGGCCTAGCACTCAATGACACAGGGTTTATACTGGTTCAGGCAACGTGCCCAACATCTAGTTTGAGTCGATCGGTGACTTTATTCCTAAGCCCAGGTGCTCGAAGTTTGCTGTGGGGTTACAAATGGAAGGGAGAAAGATGGGGGTGCAAGATGTCTGGTCAGACTCTGGTATGAAGGGCCGAGAGTGACGGGAGCTCCGCTATGTGCTAAGTGTTCGAGCGTGTGCTTGAGGTTTGAACCTAGTGGTTCTGTTGTTGTGTGTGAGTGAACTGATCGATCTCTCTGTTAGGAGAGAGCGCATCCCCTTTTATAGGTGAAGGGGACGGCCTTACAAGCGAGAGAGAGAATACACATGTTACTTAAGTCTTGTCGCCCATGCCGTCGGGTACAAGATGATTGTAAGTGCCCATAACACTGTTAAATGTCAGATGCATGTGGGAGGTTGCGTCGTCTTCTTTCGGTATGGCAGACGTCGGTGCCTGTCATACTGTTGATGCTCAGAGGGGCATGTAGGGGGTTTTACCATGTTCGCCCGGTATGGTAAATCCCGGCGCCCACAACACTGTTGATGCCTGGAGGCATGTGGGGGGAGCCTTACCGTGTTTGTCCGGTATGGGAGTTGATGGTGCCCACAACACTGTAGGGCAAATATTGACGCCCACAACACTGCTTGGGTTCTGTCACACCAGGAAGGTTGCAGGGTACCCTTCTGACATGCCCTGTTGGTACTATCCTACATGTGTACAGGGAACGGTCCTCGGTATTGCAGTTGACTTGAGTGCCCTGCCTTACTTTCTTCGTCCGTTTCCTGGTCCCCACCGAGCGGGCGTCCCCAATTGGTTGGTCCCAGTCGGCTCTGATTGCGCCAGTCGGAGAGAAGCTATAAGTAGGGTTTCGGTGCATTCTCGGTTGGAGAAGTGGGTCAGAGTCAGAAGTGGTGTTTGGCCAGGCCTTCCGGTCGAAGAGGCCGTCTAGAGGTGGGCTAGAGTCGGAAGCGAGCGCTGTCCTTCTTTGGGTCGGAGAGACGGGCCGGAGTCGGAAGCGGGCGCCATTCCTCCTCGGCCAGGCCTTCCGGTTGGAGATTGGATCGCCCTTTCGGCCTATCATTTAGGTTTTTGGGATGACCCAGGAGTTGCGTGTCATTTGCAACGTTGTCTGCTGGGCTGAGCCTTTGTTGAGAAGCTGGTCCATGAGGGACCCTGGGTTTATGAACCCGACAGGAGCCCCCGAGCCCCCGGGTGATTCGGGTAGAATTGTTGGGGGGATTTTTGTTTTGACGGTGGGTGCGCGTTAGCACACCCGTGGGTATAGCCCCCAAGCCCTTGGGCGATTCGGGTAGAATCATCTGGGGGGTTTTTTCGTGTTGCCAGCGGGGGAAGTTTCGTTTCGCCAGCGGGTGCGCGCAAGCGTACCCGCGGGTGTAGCCCCCGAGCCCTCGGGTGATTCGGTCAGAATCGCTAGGGGGGTTTTTGTCAGCGGTCAGTTTAGGGATCGGGCGAGACAGAGTCACGGATCCTGGCGTCGGACGTGCCAATGCAGTTTAGGGATCGGGCGAGATGGAGTTCGTGGATCCTGGCGTCGGATGTGCCCGAGGTAGTTTAGGGATCGGGCGAGACGGAGTCGCGAATCCTGGCATCGGGCGCAACTGAGATAATTTTAGGGATCGGGCGAGACGGAGTTCGCGAATCCTGGCGTCGGATGTGCCCGAGGCAGTTTAGGGATCGGGTGAGACGGAGTCGTGGATCCTGGCGTCACACGTGCTAAGGTAGTTTAGGGATTAGGCGAGATGGAGTTCATGGATCCTAGCGTCGGACGTGCCCGAGGCAGTTTTAGGGATTGGGCGAGACGGAGTCACGGATCCTGGCGTCGGACGTGCCGAGGCAGTTTAGGAATCGGGCGAGACGAATTTTGCGGTTCCTAGCGTCGGACGTGCCCGAGGTAGTTTAGGGATCGGGCGAGATGGAGTCACGGATCCTAGCGTCGGGTGCAGCCGAGACAGTTTTAGGGATCGGGCGAGACAGAGTCGTGGATCCTAGCATCGTACATGCTAAGGTAGTTTAGGGATTGGGCGAGACGGAGTTCGTGGATCCTAGTGTCGGATGTGCCCAAGGCAGTTTAGGGATCGGGTGAGACGGAGCTTCATGGATCCTGGCGCTGGGCACAGCCGAGGCAGTTTTTAGGTGTCTTGAGCTCCTGGGGCCTATTGGGCTTGGTAGGGGTCGGTTGAGTTTTGTGTGTTACCTCATCCGTGGTTTCTCGCAACCGGAGGGGCTGAGCTAACGTCGCTTGCCTCGGTGGCTCGAGTGACGCGCTCGGTGAGCTCGCTAATGGGTATGATCGAGTGAAATCCGAGTCCGTCATTCGTGACGGGGTTGGCATAGCCCTCATGTGACATTCCACTGCTCCTTAACCTGCAACCCGATAGATGCCTAGGTCGTTTCGAAGACCAACCCGGGTGGCCCGCTGGCCTCCCCTCGATGAAGATTTTGTGGGTTTGGCAGAGGTTAGGATCGAACGAGAAGGTTGAGATGACCCAGTCTGCTTTAGGGTAGACTGGGCGAGGGCCACTCGGGGCTCATATGCGTTTTCTCCCTAGCTCTGTTTGATGCGAGGTGGCCTCAAGCCCTTCGTGGGTTGGCCTTCGAACCCCGTTCGGTCGTTGCTCATGTTGAATGAGGCAACTGCCGCTTCGTGACACAACACGGAGCGTTGTGATGCATTTTACTACATATGCGATGCCTCGGATGTATGGAATGAATGAATGCATGTATAGATGAATGAATGATTATATAAAGAAATAGTGGGGGTTCGTAATGTTACCTTGATGACTCGAGTGACAGGGTTTGAGGAGCTCCAATCAGAAATATCCGACCAGGATCTGTGCTCGTCGTTCATGACGGAGTTGGCATGGCCCACATGGGGCATCCCTTTGCTCCTTACCTGTCTCTCAGCGTTCGCTTGAGCCGTCCGATTTGACCCAGGAAGCCCATTGGTCTCTCCTGGCGGAGATCCTATTGTTTGGGCCTTTCCAAGTCCTACCTGGGAAGGCGGAGGGCCGCCTGCGCGCAGTGGCGCCTTGTTTCTTGCGCCCGGCGTGCGGTTGTGGTGGGCCATACCCAGGCGACGTCCTGTCTGACCAGGCGCCGTTCTGTTGGGCAGGGTGTGTCCCATCGGTCAAGGCGCGTCCCATCGGTCAGGGTGCGTCCCATCGTTTTCCATCCGCATTGAATGGGGGAGGGTTTTGCGCCCCAATTCTTTTCCCTTCTTCAACTGCCGCGTCTCCTCCTTAAATAGGGGAAGGGAGAGGGAAAGGAGAACTCACAGACCTATTCGTGATTTTGGAGTGAAATGTCGAGCTAGAGGTCATTTAGCGTAGATGAGGTGGTGCCGGCCGCCTTTGCCGAGAAGGGGTTGCTTTCGTCGAAGGAGGTGGCACACTAGAGGGTACTGCATGTTGCTGGCTTTGTCACCGTCTACGAGGCTTTCATTGGGATGGAGCCGCACGTGGACTCCTTCCGGTGAGTCTTCTCCGGGCAAGCCTTGTCGGAGAGGAAGACGCTTGGGATTGCGCCGGTGGGAGGTTTCGCCCTTGCAGCTGCTCAGGTTGGCTAGTTCATAAAGTTTGATGAGACATCTTCTAGCCATGGAGGTCATACCTCGGCGGGCAGCGTCCCTACCCAGGAGCTGCCTCAACTGCATGAGAAGGTCAGGAGCTCCATGCTCTTCTCCTGAGCATCTATGGGTGCGACGCCCTTGAGGTACCCATTGTGCTCGCCGAAGTCGAGGGAGCAGAATCGGGAGGGGCCCTTGAGGTACCCGTGCGCTCGCCGAAGTCGAGGTAGCGGAACCGGGCAGGGCCCTTGCGGCGGTGGTTATGTTCGGCGGCATGTGCCGTGGCCTCTCCTTTGGCATCAGCCAATGCCGTCGAGCAGCCACAGTAATATTTGGAGTAGAAATAGTCAGCAAATGTAATCGTTAAGTTCATGGGGGAGCCCCCGTGTGAACAGTTTTTGTATTAATGAATACATCAGTTCTGTTTTGTGATAGAATCACTATCCGTTCCTTGTTTTTTTATCCTAGCATAGCTTTGTTTTTATCCTTTCCTTTTCACACCTGCCCGTACGTTCCGTAGGCTGCAACTTTTAAGAACCTAGGCATGGCCCGTGAGGCTCGGCTGATCATAACCGTAGGTCGTGGCAGGGTGTGCTCAGTCGGGAGTAAAAACTAAGTCACATAGGGTAATCAAAGGAATGGAATGCGCTTTCGTTCGGGCAAAAAGTTTTTACCACGTGATAGTAAAAAAGAGAGGTAGTATTTAGTATTGTACCCTCATGGAGCCCTTGAGCGACCCGGGCTAAAAGTGTTTAGGCTGGGGTGCTTTGCAGGAGTAAGTGTTGAATAAAAGCGGTAAGACCGAATTTAGGGGAAAACGACGTAGCTGTTCAATGTTCCAAGTGTTGGTGAGAACATTGCCGTTGTCGTCCTTTAGTCGGTAGGCGCCCGGTCGGATCACCTCGGTCACCGTATAGGGTCCTTCCCATGGTGGAGAGGGTTTGTGTTTCTCCTTCGTTGATTGGGTCCTCTGGAGTACGAGATCACTGACTTCAAGGATCCTCCCCCTGATCTTCCTTTTGTGGTACCTGCGTAGAGTTTGCTGGTTGCGAGCGAAGCGGATGACGGTCGTCTTGCGAGCCTCCTCGAGCAGGTCGACTGTGTCTTGCTGAGCCTCCGTGGCTCAGTCACGGTCGAAAGCATTCACTCTTGGGGCACCGTGGTCGAGGTAGGAGGGCAGCACTGCTTCAGCTCCGTAGGCCAGAAAGAAGGGTGTGAACCCTATGGATCAGTTTAGGGTCGTTCTTAGGCTCTAGAGGATCGCTGGGACCTCTGCAACCCATTGCCCAGCGTACTTGTTGAGTCGGTCGAAGATGCGTGGCTTAAGTCCTTAGAGGACAATGTCGTTGGCATGCTCGACCTGACCGTTAGTACGTGGATGTCCGACTAAGGCCCAGTCGATCCTGATGCCATATCCATCACTGAAGTCTAGGAACTTCTGCCCGGTGAAGTTAGTCCCGTGGTCAGTGATGATGCAGTTAGGAACGCTAAACCAGTAGATGATGTCGAGGAAGAATTTGACCGCCTCTTCCGAGCGGATGTTGGTGATGGGCTTGGCCTCTATCCATTTGGTGAATTTATCGACCACTACGAGCAGGTGAGTGAAGCCGCTCGGGCCCTTTTTGAGGGGTTCTATCATGTCGAGGCCCCAGACCGCGAATGGCTAGGTGATGGGGATGGTTTCAAGCTCGTGTGCCGGTAAATGAGTTTGCCGAGTGTATAATTAGCATCCCTCACACCTGCGGATGACCTCCTCTGCATGTCATAGTACGGTGGGCTAGTAAAAACCTTGGCAAAAGGCTTTTCCAACCAGCGACCTCAGGGCTACGTGATGTCCGTAGATCCCAGCATGGACCTCGAGGAGGAGCTGCTTCCCCTGGTTGGTAGGGATGCACTTCATGAGCACCCCCGATGGACTCCATTTGTAGAGTTCATCACCGAGCGCGATGAAGGTCTTGGCGCATCGAGTGATCCATCGAGCTTCCATCCTTTTGGGTGGGAGAACCTCCTCGAGGAGGTAGGCGAGTAGTGGCACTCATCAGTCAGTTTGATCGAGTGCCAACACGACGACGTCAGCGGGTGACGTCATCACAGAGGCACTGGGGTCGGAGCCCCCGAGCGCCGGCTTGGCATTGGGGTCGAAGCCCTCGGGCACCGGCTTGGCGTCGAGGTGTGTCTAGATTGGACCTTCTAGGACACGGGCAGACGGCTCATGGAGATCGTTGATGAAGATCCCGCTCGGAGACGGATCCCGCCTGGCGGCCAATTTTGCGAGAAAATTGGCGGCATCGTTGTCCTTTCGGGGGACGTGATGCAGCTCAATCCCCTAGAATTTGTACTCGTGCTTGCGCACCTCCTAGTAGTATGCTGCCATGAGGGGGCTTCTGCAGGAGGACTCCTTTATGACTTGGTCAACGACCAACTCTGAGTCACCGCGGACGTAGAGTCGCGTAGCGCCGAGCTCGATGGCGATGCACAGCCTGTTCATGAGGGCCTCGCATTCCATGGTGTTGTTTGAGGCTAAGAAATGGAGGCGGATGGCGTAGCGGAGCCTACTCCCGTCCAGGGAGATCAGAACCACTCTAGCCCCCGAGGCGGGCGCCATTATGGACCCGTCGAAGTACATTGTCCAGTACTTGTGGGTGACGTCCGGGGTCGGTAGCTGCACCTCCGTCCATTCAGCGACAAAATCCATGAGAGCCTGAGATTTAATAGCAGTACGGGGGATATACCTGACGTTGTGGCCCATGAGTTTGAGTGCCCACTTGGAGATCTGTCCCGTGGCATCGCGGTTGTGGACGATGTCCCCAAGCAGGTATGAAGTGACGACTGCGACTTCATGGCCGGTGAAGTAGTGTAGGAGCTTCCGGGTCGCCATCAGTACGGCGTATAGGAGTTTCTACACCTGGGGGTACCGGACCTTGGGGTCGGTGAGTACCTCCCCGATGAAGTATATGGGCCACTGGAGCTTAAGGTGGTGTCCCGGCTCCTGCCTTTCGACGACCAGGGCGGCGCTCACCGCATGGTTGCTTGCCGCGACATAGAGGAGGAGGGGTTCTCCCTGTTCGAGAGCGACGAGGATTGGGGCCGTTGTCAGTGACACTTTGAGGCTCTGCAGAGCCTGCTGAGCTTCCTTAGTCCAGACGAAGGTGTCTATCTTTTTGAGGAGCTTGTAGAGTGGCATCCCCCGTTCGCCGAGCCAGGAGATGAATCGGCTTAGGGTAGCCAGATAGCCAGTGAGCCTTTGTACGCCCTTGACGTTGCGTATAGGACCCATGTTGGAGATGGCCGTGATCTTTTCGGGGTTGGCCTCAATGCCGTGCTCAGACACGATGTATCCAAGCAGCTTCCCCTTCGGAACCCCGAAAACACATTTCTCGGGATTCAATCTGATGTTGAACCTTCAGAGGTTCACGAACGTTGCAGCCAAGTTTGCGATAAGGTCGCAAGCTTGAGCCATTTTGACCACTATGTCATCAACATAGACGGCGATTGTTGGTTTTAGCCGCTCGACTCGATTAGGCTGACTGAGCGGGTCGATTTGGTCGGTGAAGCATTGTTGCATGCACCTTTGGTAGGTGGCGCCAGCGTTCTTTAGGCTAAAAGGCATGGTTACGTAGCAGTATGAACCATACGGGGTGATGAACAAGGTTGTGAGCTGATCGGACTCTTTTATCGCGATCTGGTGATAGCCCGAGTAGGCATCCAGAAAGGAGAGGATCTCGCAACCCGAGGTGGAGTCGACTGTCTGGTCTATGTGCGGCAAAGGAAAGTGATCCTTTGGACATGCTTTGTTGAGGCCAGTATAATCAATGCACATTCTCCATTTCCTGGTTTTCTTTTTAACAAGAATGGGATTGGCAAGCCAGTCGGAGTGGAATACCTCTCTGATGAATCCGGCTGCCAGAAGTTTGGCAATGTCTTCGCCTATGGCCCTGCACCTCTCATCGTCGAAGTGACACAGGTGTTACTTAGTGGGCTTCGAGCCTGGGATGAGGCGCAGTGCATGCTCGGTGACCTCCTGTGGTATGCCTGGCATGTTAGAAGGCTTCCATGCGAAGACATCGTGATTGGTGTGCAGGAAGTCGATGAGCTCGCGTTCCTATTTGACCGGGAGCTAGGCCCCGATTCGCACCATCTTGGTTGGGTCAGTGGGGTCGATCCCCACTACCTTGGTTTCCTTGAGTGGGCAGAAGGCCATCGAGGTGGTTGGTTTGTTGCAGTTCAGGATTGCTGGGGTCGACAATTCCTCGAGCCGTGGGAGCTCAGACGAGTTGATGACCGCAGTGGCGAGCTCGAAATGCTCGCGATCGCACATGAAGGCATGCAAGAGGGCGCTGCTCACAGTGATGATGCCGTTCGGTCCTGGCATCTTCAACTTGAGGTAGGTGTAGTTGGGGATTGCCATGAATTTGGCATAGCATGGCCGCCCCAAGATGGCGTGGTAGGACCCTAGGAAGTCCACCACTTCGAAGGCGAGGACCTCCGAGCAGAAGTTGGCATGGTTGCCAAACGTGACGGGCAAGTCAATTTGCCCGAGTGGGTATGCCTATGCTCCTGGGATCACATCGTAGAAGGGAGGGCCCGTTGGGTGGAGTTCCGACCGGGGGATGCGCATGGCGTCGAGGGTGTTGACGTAGAGGATGTTGAGGCTGCTGCCTCTGTCCATCAGCACCTTGGTGAGGCGCTTCTTGCGGACGATGGGGTCGATGACGAGTGGGTAGCGTCCTGGTCTCACGACGTGGGAGGGATGGTCCCTCTGATCGAAGGTGATCGGAGATTCTGACCAGCTAAGGAAGGAGGGGACAGCCGTCTCGACGGCGCATGCCTCTCGGTAACGTACCTTGTTCTAGTGCTTGGAGCAGATGGCGTCGGATCCCCTGAAGATCATGATGCATTCCCCAGGGTCGGGGAAGCTGTCCCCATCCTTGCCTACCGCACCTCCCTTCTTGGCTGCCACCTCTTTGCTGTCTCCTTTCTGTCTGCCGGCCTATCGTAGGAAACATTTGAGGAGCTCGTAGTCCTTGTAGAGGTGTTTGGTGGGGTAGGCGTCGTTGGTGCATGGGCTATCCATGAGCCTATTGAAGTGGTCAGGCAAGCCCTGCTGGGGCTGCTTGCTCGCACGATCAGCTGCGGCGACCAACGTGGTGTTGTCCGGTTGGCGCCGATCCTTTTTGTTCTTCTTGCCCCTCTGTGTGGAGGGGCCCTCGTCTTGCTCCTCGTGCTTGGCCTTGCCTTTGTCCCGGCCTCTGTTGAAGACCGCTCCGACCGCCTCCTCGCCAGAGGCATGGTTTGTGGCGACATCGAGCAGGTCATGGGTGGTATGGGGCTTCAGGCAGCCAAGCTTGTGGATCAGGTACTCGCAGGTTGTCCTAGAGAGGAATGCGCTGATGACGTCCGTGTCGACGACATCAGGGAGGGAGTTGCATTGTTGGGAGAACCTGTAGATGTAATCCTGCAGGGACTCGCTGGGCTCCTACTGGTAGCTCTTGAGGTCACAGGAGTTACCAGGGCAGACATACGTCCCCTGGAAATTTTCGACGAAGACCCTCTTGAGGTCCGCCAAGTCGCGGATGCTGTCATGCGGGAGGAATTCAAGCCACACCCGAACATGTTCCCCCATGTAGATGGGGAGATATTGAATGATGAAATGGCCATCATCCACCCCTTTGGCTCGGCAGGCAAGCTAGAAATCTTTGAGCCAAATACCAGGGTTCGTCTTCCCGGTGTACTTGGCGATGTTGGTGGGCGGTCGGAAGCGCTGTGGGAACGGCGCTCTTCGAATATGCCGGCCAAAGGCCCATGGTCCCGGGCCATCCAGGCTTGGACTCCAGTCGTCTGGCCGGCGACCATGCCTAGGGCACGTTTTACCGCTCCCCTCGATGGTCGGGCCACGGCCCGTGTCGCGTGCCCTCGCCGCCGCCCAACGGATGTCATCATCATGCCGGGCCTGATGCCGGTTGCTGATGACGCTGCGAGCGTCTTGGTGCGGACCGAGCCATTCGCGTACCAGCGGTCGGTGTGGAGCAGGCGCCAGGTTGGACCATGGCGTAGCTGTGGCCTCCTGTGCCACGCTTGGCAGCTGTAGCGGTGAGCGAATGGAGCGATCCGTCTAGTGCGTCCCCACTCCCCTAGTGGGGTGAGAGGGCGCAAGTTGGAGTCGCGATACGGAGCTTTCCGCCTGTTGAACGACGGCGGCTTCCACCAGCGCCCGAAAGTTCTGGTGGACTACCTGCTCCTAGGGGTCAACGGGCTCGGGAACGCCGTGCAGAAGCATTGCCACAGCGGTGATGTTCTGGCTAGCCCGAGTGAACTGTGGGGGATCATTCCCCCCCATCCATGATGTCGCGCTGGACCTGATGGGCGTGACCCCAGGCGCCGCTCGCCGGGTCATGCACACGGGGCCCATTGCAATGCATCGAGCATGCGGGCGCAGGTGGCAGCTGGTTCCACCACCTTTGTCGTAGCTCCTTGCAGTGCTCTTGTGCAAGCGTGAGGGCCCCTGCACGAGGGTTTAGAGGGGTGTGAGTCTGCAAGGACTCCGCTACCACTGGCGGCTGTCCCAAAACGTCCGTCATGGAGAACTCCCGGGATGGACGGTGGCTAGGTGCCACGTCGCCGATGCTGGAGCAGTCGCTCTCAACCTCGTCATCTAGGAGTTTGTAGAAACAGGTGGGAGCATAGCTCGCCATCCCCACAAATTTGGATGTGAGAGGAGGCGGCATCAGTGTTCTTCGGATCCCCTAGGTGTACATGTCCACGGGGGATGCAAGGCCATAGGGAAACCGGTCGTACGGTGGTTGTGGTGCGGACAATGCGGTCCCTCTAGATAATCGGTGAAAGATAGTAAATAGCAAGTAAATAACAGTATGTACATTACTCACAGTGGGGTTTGAGCAGAGCGTTTGCTCAAAATGAAGTGCAGGCGCCTCATTGTTGAAGTTGTTGGGTGTCCTAGAGCCGATGGAGGGCGCCCCTCCGACGGGCCCTGGGATGGGTGCCTCCTCACGGAGGTGTAGTACGCCGAGCCGGTCGGCGATGAAGTCTAGGCTTCCGAAGAGGAAGGCCTGGGATGGCTTGAAGATGGGTGGAACCCACATCCCAATAGGTGGGAGTGTGGGAAACTCTAGCGAGCCAAAACAAGTCGTATCTCTTGAGCCCGCCATGGTGAAGGTGGCGGAAAAGTGGGCCATCCGATGACCAAAAGTGTGAACGTACAACGTCTTCCCCACGGACAGCGCCAACTATCGGTGCAGGAAGTGACCAACATATAAATATTTATAGTTTTGCCATACGTTGTGATCGGATGTGGCCTAGCACTCAATGACACAGGGTTTATACTGGTTCAAGCAACGTGCCCTACGTCCAGTTTGAGTCGGTCGGTGCCTTTATTCCTGAGCCCAGGTGCTCGAAGTTTGCTGTGGGGTTACAAACGGAAGGGAGAAAGATGGGGGGTGCACGAGGTCTGGTCGGACTCTGGTCTGAAGGGCCGAGAGTGATGGGAGCTCTGCTATGTGCTAAGTGCTCGAGCGTGTGCTCGAGGTTTGAACCTAGTGGTTCTATTGTTGTGTGTGAGTGAACTGATCGATCTCTCTATTAGGAGAGAGCGCACCCCCTTTTATAGGTGAAGGGGACGGCCTTACAAGCGAGAGAGAGAGAGAGAGTACACATGCTACTTAAGTTTTGTAGCCCACGCCATCGGGTACAAGATGATTGTAGGCGCCCATAACACTGTAAAATGTCAGATGCATGTGGGAGGTTGCGTTGTATTCTTCCGGTATGGTAGACGTTGGTGCCTGTCATACTGTTGATGCCCAGAGGGGCATGTAGGGGGTTTTACCATGTTCGCTCGGTATGGTAAATCTCGACTCCCACAACACTGTTGATGCCTGGAGGCATATGGGGGGAGCCTTACCATGTTTGTGTGGTATGGGAGTTGATGGCGCCCACAACACTATAGGGCAAATGTCGGCGCCCACAACACTACTTAGGTTCTGTCATGCCAGGAAGGTTGTAGGGTACCCTTTTGACATGCCCTGTTGGTACTGTCCTGCAGGTGTACAGGGTACGGTCCTCAGTATTGCGGTTGACTTGAGTGCCCTGCCTTACTTTCTCCGTCCATTTCCTGGTCCCCATCGAGCGGGCGTCTCTGGTCGGTTGGTCCCAGTCAGCTCTGATTGTGCCAGTCGGAGAGGAGCTATAAGTAGGGTATCGGCCCATTCTCGGTCGGAGAAGCGAGTCAGAGTCAAAAGTGGTGTTTGGCTAGGCCTTCCGGTCGGAGAGGCTGTCCGGAGGCGGGCTGGAGTCGGAAGCGAGCGTTGTCCTTCTTTGGGTCGGAGAGGCAGGCTAGAGTCAGAAGCTAGCACCATTCCTCCTCGGCTAGGCCTTTCGGTTGGAGATTGGATCGCCCTGCTGGCCTGTTGTTTAGGTTTTTGGGCCGGCCTAGGAGTTGCGCGTCGTTTGCAATGTTGTCTGCTGGGCTGATCCTTTGTTGGGATGCCGGTCCATGAGGGACCCTAGGTTTATGAACCCGACAATGACCTAACTCAAATTGCCTCTTCAAAATATACGTTAGTCATAATAATCTCATGTCGTCATTAATCACCGAAACCCAACTAAGGGCCTAGATGCTTTCAATCTCCCCCTTTTTGGTGATTGATGACAACACAACTTCGAGTATGTAAAATAGATGAGTGAGGTTTTCAACATGCTTGGTTCATATAAGCTTTTGACAATAAGAACAAAGGGGAAATGTAGTTGCTGCACCTGTCTAGCTGTGGCTGCCCTCAGGTCAAGGTGTACCACCAGAGGTGGACCCTGTGGTCTAGGAGGTGGACGAGAACCCTGCCTTTGTGTCTCAGGCCTCGGTGACACCTAAGTGCATGTGCGACTGGAGCATCGAAGCTATGGCTGTGCTGCTTGCTCTACCTCCTCAACCTGCTCTCCCTGTTGAGCATCCTCTGTCTGGTCTGCCGACTATGTCTGCTGCTCAGTCTCCCCCTAAGTCTGACTCTCCTCTAAAGAGACACATCGTCCTCCAAGCATGACAATCCTAGGTGGACTACCAAGACTAGCCTCAATCCTCTTGACGGTGGCCCTCTGAGCGGGTGACAACTGGTTGCCTATGCGAATGCCACTGCTAGCTCCACCTCTCTCTACATGCTCTGCGGTGCCTGCCACTGGTGCTACCCTCTCTGCCTCAACATCATCTAACTTTCACTTCTTCTTTGTAATCATTTTCGCCTTTCCTTTTTGTTGAGCAGTTAGGCGAGGCGGAGGCCTTAGATCCTCATCACCGGGACCACCTCCGGCATTCTTCCAACGTGCCATCTCTAAAGTTGATGAGAATCACTACCACTGACAAGATACAACTGCCAACTGACACTCGTGAGGCTTGGCCTCAATTCCAACTCGTGGGCTTGGCCCCGAGTAAAACTGCCACAATCAAATCAACCACAAGAGCACCGACTCGTTGCACGATGGAATAGATAGGAAATATAAATAATCACTATATTCATCTAGAGGTGAGAAACCCTAAGAAGCAAACAATAGATGAAAAATTGAAACCGATGGCTTGCTACTTGATAAAATCCTATGATCCGGTGACCGAGAAGCAAAGGAGAGGATCTCGTGGTACCACTCGGGATCGGCGGTTATGCCTAGGGCTAGGGTTCTAGTGCCTAGACAAAAATCACGACGGTGCAAAGTAGACGGTGGTGCTGTGGCCCAATGTAGGCGTGGGCGTGGGCGCAACGAGGCAGACACAGGTGCGGGCGCAGTGAGGCAGGTGTGGGCGCAGTGGCGTGATGCGGGCGTAGACACAGGCGCAGAGCGGTGTTGTAGAGCAGCGCGGCGGTGGCGGACGTGACGCGGTGGTGGCGCAGGCGCGTGCAGACGTAGATTGTGGTGCAGCGGTGGAGTAGAGCAGCGCGGCGGTGGAGGCCGGTTAGGGCACGAGTAGCGGTGCGGCGTATGGAGATATATATGGTGGGCCCCGCGTGACAGAGAAGAAAAGAAATTAGAGATCCACTCGGATTCAACTGATCGGACACACCTATGGCAACTATCAGACGCTACCACTCGGAGTCTGGGCGACAATAGAGAGGTCCAAAACCCCTCAAGTCACGACCGGACATGTCTGGTGCCTCATGATCGGACTCTCAACAGAGCCTGGTTGATCCTGACATCTTCTTCTTCATTTGACCGGACATAGGGCCATCTTCACACCGGACGCTGGAGGAACACTGTTCAGCGTCCGGTCACTCCTGTGCTGCATCTGTTCACCTCCTGTGAACTAACCAAATGCTGAAAGGAGAGTCTGGTGCAGCGTTCGGTCACCAGTTTTTAGCAAATCTTCAAAGTTCCTTCGCGTTGCCTATTCCCAATCAAGTCCCAACTTCAATAAGACACAAATAAACACCAATTGGGACTGATGTGAGAGACCTCTCTCAAACCCTCAAAATTTTCAAAGTATTTTTCCTTAGACTATAATTCTTTTTAAGAAAATATGCAATAAAAGGGGTGAGGAGCAACATGTGGCCACACATTAGGATTTAGAATCAATAGAAGCATCAAATTTTCTTCCTATTTGTGGGCAAACACAACGAGTGCTCAAAAGACAACCGAAAATAAATGACAAAGCAACACACATGCACATGCCATGCAATACTTGAAAGTAAGTCTAGTTGCTTGTCAAGTTTGATCCAAGGTTAAGCTTCTTCACATGTTTTTCGGCGGTTATCTTAACCATGTTAGACAAGCCCTAAGTGCATTACTAAAAATTTAAACATGTTTTATAATACAATACAATGCAAGAGACAACACAAGCTCATTTTTAGTGAAGTTACTAAAATCAGTACATTGAGCTCATTCCTCAACCGACAAAATGTAGCCTCATCTAGTGGTTTAGTGAAGATATCCGCCAATTGATCCTCGGTCCTTACACCTTCTAGTGAAATATCATTTTTAGCAACATGATCTCTAAGAAAATGATGGCGGATATCTATGTGCTTGGTGCGAGAGTGTTGAACCGGGTTATTAGCAAGCTTTACCGCGCTCTCATTGTCACACAAGAGAGGTACCTTTTCTAGAACTACACCATAGTCTAGCAAAGTTTGCTTCATGTAATGAATTTGTGCACAACAAGCACCCGTGGCAATGTACTCCGCCTCGGCGGTGGATAATGCCACACTATTTTGCTTCTTGGAGGACCAAGACACTAGTGATCTACCAAGCAAGTGGCACCCTACGGATGTGCTTTTTCTATCAATTTTGCAACCAGCATAATCCGAATCGGAATAGCCAACTAGTTGGAATCTAGCTCCTTTGGGATACCAAAGACCAATGATTGGTGTGTGCTTAAGGTACCTAAGGATTCTTTTAACGGCAACCAAGTGAGCCTTCTTAGGATTAGCTTGAAATCTAGCACACATACACACACTAAACATGATGTTGGGCCTAGATGCAGTCAAATATAATAAGCTACCAATCATAGAACAATAGAGAGTTTGATCAACCAATTTACCTCCCTCATCTAGGTCGAGATGTCCATTAGATGGCATTGGTGTTTTGATTGGCTTACATTCATCCATTTTGAACCTCTTGAGAAGGTCCTTGGTATATTTTTCTCGAGAGATGAAAATTCTCTCTCTCATTTGCTTGACTTGAAAACTAAGAAAGAATGTAAGCTCTCCAATCATAGACATCTCGAACTCCTTCGATATCAATTCACCAAACTCTTTGCAATAATTTTCATTTGATGAGCCAAATATGATATCATCAACATATACTTGACAAATGAAGATCTCTCCATCAAGCTTCTTGGTGAATAGTGTGGTGTCGACCTTTTTAATGGTGAAGCCTTTCTCAATGAGGAAATCCCGAAGGCGTTCATATCAAGCTCTTGGGGCTTGCTTGAGCCCATATAGCGCCTTGGACAACCTATAAACATGATTAGGATAATTAGGGTCTTCAAATCTGGGAGGTTGATCGACATAGACTAGTTCATTTATGAAACCATTTAAAAATACACTTTTAACATCCATTTGATATAATTTCATTTCATGATGCGATGCATATGCAAGAAGGATATGAATGGCTTCAAGTCTTGCAACTGGTGCAAAGGTCTCTCCAAAATCCAACCCTTCAACTTGAGAGAACACCTTTACAACAAGTCTTGCCTTGTTCCTCACAACAATGCCTTGATCATCTTGCTCGTTGTAGAACACCCAATTTGTTCCAATGGCTCTTGCACCTTGTGGTCGCTCTTCAAGTGTCCAAACTTTATTGCGGGTGAAGTTGTTCAACTCTTCATGCATGGCATTTATCTAATCTGGATCTTGAAGAGCTTCTTCTACATTTGTAGGCTCAATGCAAGAAACAAACGAGTGATGTTCAATAAATGAAGCAAGTTTTTGAGAGCGAGTCATTACACCCTTTGAAGGATTCCCTATGATGAGATCTTGTGGATGTGCTTGTAGTAGGGACGAATTTCTTCTATCAACCACTTGAGGGGGAGGTTGTGGAGCATCAACATCTTGAGCTTGTGCCATCATTTGATCATGGGAGACATGAGTATCTTTATTTTCTACTCTCACATCTTTATCATCATCTTGTGGCACATTTTATGAAGAAGGTGGATCAATCACTTGTACATCATCTTCATCATCTTTGGGTTTGATGTCTCCAACCGGAATGTTCTTCATGGCCTCCCTCAATGACTCATCACCTACATCATCAAGATTCTCATGTGCTCCTTGAGAACCATTAGATTCATCAAATTCCATATCATATGTTTCTTCAACCAAGCCGGTGGCATGATTAAATACTCGATATGCTTTGTACTTTAATGAGTAACCAACAAGAAAACCAATATCACATCGTCTTTGGAACTTCCCTAGGTGTTGCCGCTTCTTGTAGATGTAGCATTTGCAACCAAACACCCGGAAGAATGAGACGTCCGGCTTCTTCCCATTGAGCAACTCATAAGGAGTCTTGCCAATAAACTTTTGAAGAAATAGACGGTTGGATGCATAACATGTAGTGTTGATAGCTTCCTCCCATAGAGCTTTGGGTATATTATACTAATCAAGCATTGTTCTTGCAAGTGTGATAAGTGTCCGGTTCTTTCTCTCTACTACACCATTTTGTTGAGGAGTGTATGTTGCGGAGACCTCATGCTTGATCCCAACTTCATCACAATATGCTTCAATGTTTGTGTTGTCAAATTCTTTTCCATTGTCACTTCTTATCTTTTTGAGCTTCACTTCAAATTCATTTTGTGCTCTCTTGGCAAACTTCTTGAAACATGCGGCCACTTTGGTCTTGTCATGAAGGAAGAACACCCAAGTATATCTAGAGTAGTCATCAACTATCACAAGACAATAGAGATTGCCTCCCAGACTCTTGTAAGTTGTAGGTCCAAATAGATCCATGTGGAGAAGCTCTAGTACTCTTGTTGTTGACATGTAAGCTTTGGTTGGATGAGTGTTTGTAACTTGCTTGCCGGCTTGACATGCACTACAAAGCTTGTCCTTCTCAAATTTCACATCCTTCAATCCTCTCACCAATTCATTCTTCATTATCTTCTTGAGTGAGCTCATCCCAACATGTGCAAGTCTTCTATGCCATAGCCACCCAAGTGATGTTTGGGTGAATAAGCATGTCTTTAAGTTTGCATCTTCAGAGGTGAAATCCACTAGATATAGGTTGTTGTATCTAAAACCCTTGAATATCACTTGATCATCATCTTTCTTTAACACAACCACTTCCTTCTCGGTGAACAAACATTGAAAGCTAAGATCACACAATTGACCAATGGATAGCAAGTTGAAACTCAATAAAGCAACATATAGCACATTTGATATTGAATGATCATTTGATATTGCAACTTTACCCAATCCTTGAACTTTGCCCTTTGAATTATCATCAAATGTAATCCTTTCTTGACCATCTACTTCTTCATCTAGTGAGGTGAACATACGAGGATCACCGGTCATATGTTGAGTGCAACCACTATCAATAACCCAATGACTTCTACCGGTCTTGTAGTTCACCTACACACAAGAGATCAAGCTTGTTGTTTAGGGACCCAAACTTGATGGGGGCCCTTGACTTTCTCAACTAGTGACTTTGCAACCCAAATTTGCTTAGGTCTATTCTTGTTGGGAGGACCTAAGAACATGACATTCATTTTTTCACTAGAATCTTTTCTTAGCATGTACTGAGCATTGAAGGCAAAGGGTCTAGCATGCTTGGGCAAGGGTTGTGGTGGTGGAGTTTTACACTCATGAGCAAAGTGACCTTCTTGTCCACACTCAAAACTAAAGATGGCAACGGGCGTGGTGCCCGCGGATACTGCCTTATTACGCCCGCGCCCGCCAGCTAAATCTCTCGCCCGCGTCCGCGCCCGCGACCCGCCACGGGCAACAAACCACGCCCGCGCCCTCCATCCGCGGGCATGAAATGCCCACGGGCATGCCCATGTGCCCGTCAGGTTGAACATATACATAAACCATAGTGCATTACAAGAGATACGAAGATACATATTCACAACAAATCGTGTATATATACATATATTTGCTTGTAGGTCCCACATGTCAGACCTTTGGAGTGGGTCTGGCGGATAAGTGGGCGAGGATAGCAAATTTCTTTGCCCGCGAAGAACTATCCTCTGGGTTCAGGATGGTGCCCACGCCCGTGCCTGTGGGCAAGAAGTGGTGCCCGTATCCTTGCCCATCGGGTTCCATGCCCGCGAGCATGCGGGCATTCTGTGCCCGTTGCCATCTTTACTCAAAACATCTCTTTGGCTTACGCTTTGACTTGTGTTGTTGTTGATGTTGAGCTTGAGCTTTCTTCTCTTGATTTACCAAGTACCCAATACCACTTCTATCCATCTTCATCACGGTGTTCATGAGTAGCTCACTTTAGAGATATTGGCCTCTTGTGAACTTGCTCAACCCGGTCTTGAGATGTTCCTTCTCCAACTTGAGCTTCTTGTTTTCTTCTTTAAGTTCATCATGATTTTTCTCTATCTTAAGTCTCTTGTTCTCTTCTTTAAGCATCTCATTCTCAAGAGCTATATCATAGTCATTGTCAAGATTCTCTATCACAATTGTGTTGGTGGTTGATAGCTTTTCAAGATCTTTCTTGAGCTTTTCATTCTCATTCTTGAGCTTGACATAATCATCATAGTTGTTGGACTCAACCACTTTCTTGCCTTTGCTACTAGAACCTTGCTCAATGCTCTCAACAATCAAGTCATCACATGATGTAGCTATATCAATCTTAACAACATTGTTAGTAGCATCATGTGGCTCACTGGATAATAACTCATGAGAAAGAACAAGATTGTCTTGATTAATCTTGAGATTGGTGTACTCTTCTTTTAGCAAATTATAACTAGTGATGAGCTCATTATGTATCCCCTCAAGTTTATCATATTTTTCTCTAAGCTCCTTTTTAGAGGATTTGAGCTCCTTGAGTTTGGATGACACAATTTTATTTTCTTCTCTAAGCTCAACACTAGCTTTTTCGGCCATGTCATACTTTGCTAAGAGTGACTCCTTCTCAAATTCCAGCTTTTCATTTTTAGCTCTTGTCTTTCTAATAATTTTAGTATATTGATTTAGCAACTTGACAAGATCATCATAAGAAGATGAATCAAATTCTTCATCACCATCACTATCATCATTGCTAGCATTATCATCACCACTACTATCACCGTCATTTTATACCTTTCATTCACCCTTGGCCATAAGGCATAGGTGTGTAGAGGATGATGGCGGAGGTGTTGATGAAGATAGTGAAGAATCAATCACAATAGCGGCCACCTTCTCCTTCTCATTTTTACTTTCATCATCGGATGAGCCACTTGATGATTCAATGTCCGTGAGCCAATTACCAACAATGTACGCCTTGCCATTCTTCTTCTTCTTGTGAAATTCCTTCTTCTTGCCATTCTTCTTCTTGTATGGCTTGTTTTTCTTCTTCTCATCATCATCTTCATCACTTGAGTCATCTTTCTTGCCCTTGTACTTGTCTTTCTTGGGTTTGGGGCATTGATGAGCTAGATGACCAAGTTCTCCGCAATTATAGCAATCCATTTCGGAGATGGGCTTCCTTCTACTACTAGTGAAGAATTTCTTCTTCTTACCATCAAACTTGACACCATTCTTGTTTAGCTTCTTGAGCATCTTGGCAGTTCTTCTCACCATGAGAGCAAGACTTGCATCATCAATCTCATCATCACTTGAACTATCATGATCAACTCTTGCTTTGCCCCTCTTCTCTTGGCTAGCCTTGAATGCCTAATCTTTCTTCTTGGTGGAAGAAGAGCCATCTTGTGGAGTGATATGCATGTACATCTCATGTGCATTGATCTTCCCCAAAATTTGAGTTGGTGTAGTAGTGGAAAGATCACCTTGATGATGCACCGTCACAATATGCCCATATTTTTCAATGGGGAGGACACTCAAGATCTTTCTTACAACATCGAAGGGTTGCATTTGTGCGAGTCCAAGCCCATTGACTTCCTCTACAAGAACATTCAAGCATGAATACATCTCATTTGCACTTTCTCTAGGAAGCATCTCAAATGAATTAAGCTTTTTCATAACAAGGAGGTAGCGTTCCTCATGCTCACTCTTGATTCCCTCATGGAGCGCACAAATGTCCAACCATAGTGCATGGGCGTCTTTGTGGTTCCACACACAGTTAAAGACATCCTTGCAAAGGCCTCTAAAGAGGGTGTTTCTAGCCTTTGCATTCCACTTCTCATAGTTAACCTCATCACCTTGAAGGTTGGTGGGATTCTTAGGTTTTCGAAAACCTTGTGAGGCGGCTCTAAGAACTCCAACATCTAAATCCTCTAAGTATGCTTTCATGCGAATTTTCCAATATGGAAAATCATCTCCCTCAAAGATAGGAGGTGGTCCATCCCCGTGTGACATCTTGCTCTAGGCAGTTAAGCCTAATTTAGGGAGCACGAGGCTCCGATACCAATTGAAAGGATCAAGATGCCCAAGAGGGGGGTGAATTGGGCTAATTCTAAATTTTATGCAATAATTAAGTCCTACACTTAGCCCACTTCACCCCTTGTGCCTAGAATGTGTTTCTATTGTTCTACCGCATAAAAGTTTTGCACCCTAGGTTCTAATCCTACTCTAGCATGTCAATTCTAGGAATGTAAAGACATGAAATAAATTGCTCAAATATAAATGCTCAAAGTAAAGAGAGGGAAAGAAACACGGCGATGTTTTCCTGAGGTATCAGAGAGTCCCCACTCCCCACTAGTCCTCGTTGGAGCACCCGCGCAAGGGTGTAGCTCCCCCTTGATCCGCGCAAGGATCAAGTGCTTTCTACGAGCTGATTTTTTGACACTCCATCGTGGTGAATCGCCCTCAACCGCTCACAACATGATTTGGGTCATCCATAAGCTCCGCTGAATGATCACCAAGTTCCCAATCACCACCAAGCCGTCTAAGCGATGGTGATCACCAAGAGTAACAAGCACAAACTCTCACTTAACCAAGATAAGCCTAATGAGAAAGGTGGATGCACACTTGCTACTCTCTATTCACTAATGAGGTCCTTAATCTTAGATTCTCAAATCTCAATCACCTAACTAGGCTCTTGCTCTCCCTTGCACTCCAAAGGTGTTTCTTAGCTAAACAAATGGGCAAGAGACCTCCTATGGACGAGTGGAGTAAGTATTTATACCCCCTCATTCAAAACATAACATTTGGAGGCTGAGTCAGCACTCTACAGGATGACCGGACACTCCGGTCAGTTATACCCACCACTGTGTCAGAGAGAGCTGTTAAGCTCTGACCGGACTTTGACCAGCGTCCGGTCAGCACCAACCGGACGCGTCCGGTCAAGAAAAAACCATTCTCGAACCTCTCTGGAGTTGACCGGACGAAGGCACCCCAGCGTCGTCCGGTCAGTACCAGACGACTGCAGTTGATCAAATGAACTGACCGGGCTCACCCTCCAGCGTCCGGTCACAACCAAACCAGCATCCGGTCAGTCATTTGATCCTCCATTCACTTCCAACTCGAAATCCTATATGAATGAAGTTGACTCCAATTGATCTTAGGGATATTCCTGAGCTACCTAGTGCTAGGTTTGATAAGTGTGCACCACACCTAACCCACTAGACTCACCTAGGTCAAGCTACTAGTCCATACCCCCCTTAATAGTACGGCCAAAGGAAAAACAAAGTCATAAACTACTCCAAGTGTCTTTCCAACACCAAACGGCACTTAGAACTAGTCCGTCCTTAACCTTGTCGTCCATCCTTTGAAAACCAAAATGATTTCCATCGACAGGGGCATGACAACCATGATTGCCCAATCAATTTCCATTACCATGACCTAACTCAAATTGCCTCTACAAAACACATGTTAGTCATAGTAATCTCGTGTCGTCATTAATCACTGAAACCCAACTAGGGGCCTAGATGCTTTCACATGATATAAAAATAAATATATGAACTCGACGATGAAGAAAACAGAGCGGAGTAGATAAACATTATGTTTGTTTGAAGTGATCATATTTTAAATATAAGTGACTTCCTTCCATTTGGTTCTATATCACGTCGCCAGCCCTGACTAGCCCAAACTCTAGCGCGGAGTGGCCGGCACCCGTATACGCGTAAGAGAGAGAGAGCGTTGCCAAGGAGCCGCTGCTGACTGTCCATAACACAGAGCGTGGCTCGTGCACGTGTAGGAGCGAAGTTGAGGTTAGGGCCGTTTTCTAGGTGCCGCGAGTAAGAACGTGGCTGGTTGGCGAGTCGAGTGGAGAATATCTTAAAGATAATTCGCATGGAGAACAAATGGAGATTATTGGAGACATTAATCATGGAGACATATTGGAGAAATAACAATAGGAGAAAACATGGCAAAACTTAGAGAAAATTGTATTAAATTTAGATATAGGAAGGGTACTTATCTTTAGTGAGAACGTCTGATCGGCGACGTATGACGTTATCTGGTCGGGTTTGGAGCTCTTCGGCCTGTCATCATGGCGGCGGTCGTGGTCGTCATAGCACAGTTCTATGCGGCTATCATCGTTGCGACGCGGCAGGCGGTTGGAGCGAGTAGTCCTGGCGATGTCGTCCTTATGCCGCTGATCGGCCTTATGCAGATCAGATTCATGGAGATCATTGACTGGTTCGAGAAACGATGCTGTATGACGGAGTAGATGGGACGTGGCTGATTTGCAGCATATTGATAGTTGGCGAGAGCTGGTCGGTGATCGGGTCGGCGAGAGGGTAGATGTCTCCAATCTGGTCGGCGAATTTGTCCCTTAGGGCATCCTGATGGGTGGTGGCCATATCCCCTAGAGTTTCCCGTTCGGCTTCTGATAGATCGAAACCGGAAGGTGGTCGGTGCCGAACCAGAGTGGTCAGAGCCGATTCCGTGAGGGAGAGGCAGTCGGCGAGCTTCTGGCCGACCTGATCGATGGATGCGATCAGATCGTCGTTGCCGACCTGCTTCCTCGAGTAGCGGGGCAGTAGGCGGCGAGTTGTTGGTGAAGACGACCTCGGAGGCGGTTCCGGGATCGGATCAGCTGTTGCAGGCGTTGGTGTGGTCGGCGCAGAATCGATCTGCGCCGGCTTGAAGATCTCTCCGTCTCCATCAGCATTGATGACCCAAGAGATCGATCCGACCGTAAAGATCTGGCCGGGCCCTGGAGAGGATGAAGAGCCTAAAAAGTGTACCATCTTGTTCGTCATGGAAACATCACGCACACCCCTACCTGGCGCGCCAACTGTCGACAGAATATCATCGGCAGTCCTTCGAGAGATATCCTACGAAGGTAGATTGATCGGCAGAGGTGCGTGTAATCAAGAACAAGAAGGCAACAGGGACACAAGAGTTAGACATGTTCGGACCGTCAGCACGATGTAATACCATATTCCTATGATCTGTTTGTTTGTATTGGCTATCCTATAATATTGTGTGTGTGATTGGATGTGGGATGGGGCATGCTGACTAGGGGACCCCTACCCCTCCTTATATACACTGGAGGGGTAGGATTATAAGAAAAGTATCCTAGTTGGTTACATGGCAAGTATTAGATTACAATATCTGTAGTATCCGATCAAATCTTCTAGATGACTTGTAGTGTACGCCGAGCAGTGCCGTACACCGTAAGTCTTGAATCTTGTGGGCTGGACCGTCCCTGACCGTGCGATCCATGTCCTTTGCCGTGGGTACATGGGGTTATACGCCCACAGCAAGTAATAGTGCTCCTCACGTCCTTGTCTTGTTTAATCCAGTTTTTAATGACAAGGGGTGCCTTGGTGGTATTAGTTTAAGGGTTGCGCTCAACAATCACATGGGACTGAAAGTGAAAATACAATACAATACTAGATGGTGTTGAAGAATCCTTGGATTTTATTCTGCTGGAATACTGTCTCAAAGAACTATTTCAATGCTCACATAGGTGCACATGATACACCCCATGTTTACTGATTCCTTCTGGATTCACACCATTGTCATATTAAGCATATAAACATCAAAAGCAAAAAAATCCTGAGAACTCATCTTATTATTAGCACACATCGCACCAATTTCCGAAACTTATGTTTCAAGATTCATAGCCATGATCATTCATGGTTTCACGAATATCTTGATCCTGATTTGTTTGACTTCTAAAATGTAGATCCCATTGTCAACAATTAAAGTAATGAAGTTACCACATGATCTGATTCTGATGGGACTTTGGTTCAGAAACTTGTAGATCCTAGGACCACATTATAATTTCCCTTCATTTTTACGAGTGAATGAGTGATAGGACTGCTTGCATTATGTGCTTCAGTTCAGACACCGACCATTTGCATGACACAGCTAAGATCTCTCTCATTTCCTGACCATTATAATATAATTTTAGGGATTATAGTAGCATCTCACAACATTGTTTATCGTATCCTACTAATGGGATGTCAATGACAGTCAGTTTCCACATGTCAAGCATCTAATGATGTGATATCATGCAGTGTCATGTACACACATATTTTGTGTGGTAACATGTCCTAGAATACATCTCATATTTATCAGTTGCCATGAGTTCAACCACCGTCGTAACCAACGATCTCATATTCTAAAAGTGTTCAGCTTTGGCCGATGAAACGTCCGTCAGTCAGTTCCGAAGAAAAAGGAGGTGTTCCTCATCGTTGTGCATCATCTTTTGTCCTCTGAATCACTCGCAAATTGTCATTCCAGTTGCATTACTAAATTGTTTGACTTAGAGAAAAAACACAAGTTCCCGTGTCATGCATCTCCGATCATATATATGCCACACTATCAATGTTGCAACAGAAAATCACTAGTGGCAGAATACTGAATACATGGTCCTGTATATGATGCATGCCCCCGCACCCCCAATTAAGGCATCTGACAGACAGTCGTGGAGCATACTGCAGTAGTATTTTACAAGATCAGTTCGTGCAGATCAAGTAGAAGTCAATTAATCTAGATCTCTGCGTAGAAAGAATTATACTCCTCCCGTTCTAAATTGTAGGCTTTTCTAGATACATACAAACGGTTCGGCTGATGGTTTCTGCGGCTGATAAGCTGGCTAATGCTGTTTTGGTGTGAGAGAAAAACACTATACTATGACTGATAAGCAGTTCAAGCGAACATGGTGTGATTTTACTATTTATATAGATATATACACTATGTATCTAAAAAACGCTCTCCCTTTTCCAAACTATGTATCTACATAGATATATGCACTATGTATTAAAAAACAATCTCTCTGTTCTAAATTATGTATTTACAAAAATTAGAAAGGTTTACAATTTAGACCAGAGGGATATTAGTGTCTCATAAAACGAAATGCCATGGGGGCGTGGCCAAGTGGTAAGGCATCGGTATTTTCTATTGTCAAGCATACACGCTTCTTTACGGTAAAAAAATGCATACACGCTTCTTTCTCCATCCAACCGCCCAAATGATAAAACAGAGGATTCACGAAGCTTCCCGATCTCGTCAACTGGGATTTAGGATGACGTTCACTAAGAATTACCCGCACACGATCATGAGCGGAAAATTGATCTAGTTACTATTATTATTTCATTTATACAGTGCCTAGAGTTGTTCTATTTCACCTTCATTTTTAAACCTGAAAGTGTAATTCATTCATCTGGAACAGCAATGCAAGGAAAATGCAGATTATATGGTAAGTAAAAGAGAAGTGTTGTTAAGACGACTATTTGACGATGTGTCGCACAAGTTCTTCACAACACGTATCTGACAGTCTTGGTTTAAGGTTTAGTGATTGGATTGTTGCTGTTTTACTCAGTCCAAAAAAGAATGAGGTTTTAGGTTTTAAGTTAGTCAAACTTTGTTAAGTTTGATCAAATTTGTAGAAAATAGTATCATCAACATTTATGTCTCCAAATAAATTTATTATGAAAATATATTTCATAATTAATCCAATAACAGGGTATCAAATTAGTACCTTACTATATAGATTTGATCAAACCTAATATCGTTTCTCTTTGAAAAATGAGAATCATATTTTTTTCGGATAGAGGGAGTAACTTACAAACTTTGCCATGATTATAACTTTTAGCTTACTGTTAATAATTTGGCCACGCAATGGGAGACAAATATATATGTACATTTTCGCTAATCAAGTGGTCGAATATATTCAGATAACGTAACTGTGATACAAAACAAGATGTGATTATCTTGAAAAAAGGATTGAGAAAAAAAAAGGATCGACGACCATACTAGTATACGACTGAATTCGGCTAAATTAACTTCAGGTAATAACTTAACCGTCACTCTCTTCAGAAGTTGTCCTGTACTACTTTGTTTGCTGGCCTGTTCTTCGCCAGCCATACACAACGCATAGATAGATCTCCTAATTAACACATCTTTACCATCTTATTAGGCTTCTAGAGAAACTAAAACGAAGGTCATTATTTAGGGTACTGCTGGGATGACAGGATGGCATCCAAGGCTTCCTTCACTTGAGAGAGCTCTGGTGCCTTGCCTCCTTGTGCGGGCCAGAACTCATCGGCAGCCAACACCTGCATGCAGCATGCATCCATCAGATAGAGCTCGATACCATCCCATGCAGAAGGTAGCCAAAAGCACAGATCAGGCTACAGGATAACTTGAAACATTGTATCGTCATCATCACGATACCTTCACTTGCAGCTGGAGAAACTTGACATAGGTGATCGCCTTCTCTAGCATGGTGACCAAGTCCACCTACACAAGAGCCATTTCCATCCAAATTATTAACAGATAGGAACCAGTGAACTAAGATAGATACTGACTAATACAGCAGCTTAACGGAAACGTGCACAATATGTAGCGCGAGTGTATATATATGGATTATTATCGTACCTTGGTGCCGTTGGGCACAAGATCTTGCAGGACCTTGAGCTTCTCGGCAATCTTCTCTCTTCGAACCTTTGCAGCTACGCTTTGAGGGTCCTTGGTAGGAGCAGGAGCAGCCTTGGCCTTGCTCTTCCTGGCCCCGCCACCAGACTGCTTCTTCGCTGCTGCAGCTTGCACCTCACCATCCTGCTTCAAATCAATATCATGTTACTATTCGCTTGAATCCAGTGTCCAGTCATGACTAATTTTGATGTCATCCTTATGTATAACCATGCATGAATTAGCCTTGATTTTTGGAGATGAGTTAATATTGATTAGATAATTAATTACCCGGCGTGCACGCTTGTGAGGCGCCTTGGCCGGCAGCTGAACGGTGCCCGGCTCCTGGATGTATAGGCCAGCATCATCAGGCGAGCTGCCTGGGCTGACGACGAGTCCAAAGTTGCAGCCGGATCCGTGCTGCTGCTGTGCCGGATGCTCGACCATGCCAGCGGCCGGGTCCATCCAGAGCGCGCACCCGTCTTCGCCATAGGCCAGGTGATGCTGTCCGCCGCTGCCGGCCTGCTCGAAGCTGAGCACCGACGAGCTTGAGCTGGATGTGGCGCCCGAGCCACCGTAAGCAGCCCAGCTGCTGTAGTAATCAGCCAAGGCACCGTCGCACCCGCCCTTGAAGTTGTCGTCGTCGAAGGCGAGCTGCAGGGAGAGGGCTGCCGCAGCAGAGCCGCCGTCGGCCTCATCACCGTCCACGACGACGCCGTGGTAGCCGAATAGCTCGAGGGACATGGAGGAAGGTTCATCCTCGTACATCATTGGCCGGAGCAAAGCACTGCGCTTGCTTGCCGCCTGAGCCATCTAATTAATCCCTCGATGGACTGAGTTGAGCTAGCTATCCCTAGCTTCGTGTCGCTGAACGTGAGAGTGGTGTGATCGTGTTTAGGAGATGGAGAAGGAGTAAACAGCTAGGGTTTTCGTTCTTGGTAGCTTAGCGTGGGATGCCTAGCTCGATCTGGCTATGCATGCGTGTAGGCCGGCAGCCACTTATAGAGAGGGTTCTGAAGAAGAAGCTAGCATAGGTAGCTAGCAGGTGTTACTAGCCTCTGGAGCTTAAGACAGCAAGTTGGTCTAATCCTCTAACCAGCGAGGTCTTGAGCTGACATACACGGTGAAATGAACACTGCTATGTTAGCTAAGGGTGTGTTTGGTTTGAGGGTTTGAAGGGGTTGGAATGGGTTGGACCCAGATGGGGAGGTGTTTGGTTGAAAAGGTAGTGGGTTGGGTTCATCCTAGTAAGAGAATATTCCCCTCAGATGCGAGTTGGATGCATCTGCCCAAAACGAGTGGACGCATCCAACCCACATGCACGGCGGCGTCCTCTGTTTCTGCGCGAGAGGAGGAGCTGGCGCGAGGGGCGCGGGCCTCGGCCTCCGGCACCGCATGAGGCTGCTCCGGCCATGGCGAGCCGCGCATGGGGAGAGGCAGGGGCTGGTGGAGGCTGGCGGGGAGGAGGGTAGCGGCTGGCATCGGGGAGAAGGGAGGGGTGGGCGGCGGCACAAATAGAGAGGGAGACAGCAGCAAGAAGTCGCGGGGAGGACGGTGGCCGGGAGCAGCGAGGAGGATGGCGGCAGGAGCGCCGGCCCGGGGTGCTCCGCAGTCCGGCCATGGGAGCTTCGCCACGCCAGCCTGGGGGAGCTGCGCCGCACCGGGCCAGGGAGCTCCGCCGCCGCCTCCGGGAGCAGCTCCGCCGCCGGCCCCGGGTGCTCTGCGCCGCTGGTGGGAGGGACGGCGTGGGAAGGAGTCTCGGTGTGGCCTGTGGGGGAGAAGATAAGGCAGGGTAAAATGAAAAAAAGAAAATGTTAAGGTGGATGACACGTGGGACCTAATGGATGATAGGTGGGTCCGTCAATAGATGTGGCTAACGGTGTTAAAATGGCATCCATCCCAACCTTCTCATCCCCTCCAACCAAACAAAAAATTAGAACGGACCCATCCCTCCTAACCAAACACGAGACGGGTTGAACCCAACCTAAAAAATTGGGATGAACCCAACCCATTCCACTTCATCCCAAAACCAAACACAAGGTAAGAGAATATTCCCCTCAGATGCGGGTTGGATGCATCCGCCCAAAACGAGCGGACGCATCCAACACATGCACGGCGGCGTCCTCCGTTTCCTGCGCGAGAGGAGGAGCTGGCGCGAGGGGCGCGGGCCTCGGCCTCCGGCACCGCATGAGGCTGCTCCGGCCATGGTGAGCCACGCATGGGGAGAGGCAGGGGCTGGTGGAGGCCGGCAGGGAGGAGGGTAGCGGCCGGCATCGGGGAGAAGGGAGGGGCGGGCGACGGAAGAGGGGCGGGCGGCGGCACAAATAGAGAGACAGCAGCAAGAAGCCGCGGGGAGGACGGTGGCCGGGAGCAGCGAGGAGGATGGCGGCAGGAGCGCCGGCCCGGGGTGCTCCGCAGTCCGCCCAGGGGAGCTTTGCCACGCCAGCCTAGGGGAGCTGCGCCGCACCGGGCCAGGGAGCTCCGCCGCCGCCTCCGGGAGCAGCTCCGCCGCTGGCCCCGGGTGCTCTGCGCTGCTGGTGGGAGGGACGGCGTGGGAAGGAGTCTCGGTGTTGCCTGTGGGGGAGAAGATAAGGCAGGGTAAAATGAAAAAAAGGAAATGTTAAGGTGGATGACACGTGGGACCTAATGGATGATAGGTGGGTCCGTCAATAGATGTGGCTAACGGTGTTAAAATGGCATCCATCCCAACCTTCTCATCTCCTCCAACCAAACAAAAAATTAGAACGGACCCATCCCTCCTAACCAAACACGAGACGGGTTGAACCCAACCTAAAAAATTGGGATGAACCCAACCCATTTCACTTCATCCCAAAACCAAACACAAGGTAAGAAGAGGACATCCATGGATGGCATGACACATGCTGCTACTTAGGGTTACAGACATATACTTGCATAATTATCTGTTCAGTTCAGCTTATTAAGGCAAGCAGCAGTAATTAGTGACACAGGCAGCTTGAGAGCCGCCGTGACATACGGGTGTCCCATGTTGTAGTGAAGAGAGAGCCACTAATTTACACATGTACTCCTCCACAGATGGATCCTCTTCACGTGGCATTCAATTAGGCCACTTCGTGCTTGTGTGCATTGTTACACTAAAACAAAAGGTAGAAGGACATCAAAGCTGGCTAAGCTAGGTGATGGCAAGCTATTTTTTAAAGCTGGACGCCAGGTCGCCAGTGCACACACGAAGTATTAACAGCTAGCGAGCAATCTCGGCTTCCGTCCCCATAATATCCAAGCCCAAGTGCAGTATAGAAGAAATAAAGATCGATACATATGCATGCGTAGAGGAAAAACTTCATTATCATGCATGCACAGACTACCAAGTTTATAAAAGAAAATATATTGACATCTACGGTCTCGAATGAACCCACGTCAAAATATATTTCACAGTGTATCTAATAAATATAGTTTGATGTAGTAGATGTTTGTGCATCTTTGTATAAACTGGATTAAAGTTAGAGAAGTTTGACTTAGAACAAAGCTAAAATGACTTATAATTTGGAATGGATGTGGACTAGCATATGCTGGTGTGAAAATGGCTGCAAAATGGTGTCATATACTCCTGTACCTCCTATATGTAATAGGTAGCCACCAAAGAGATGGCCTTCCTGTGACATTAGGGTACCAATCTGGTTATCCGGCTTCCTGAAAGACAAAATGTGCTCAAATGGTCAATTCTGAGTTCCAAACAGTTTAAATATGGTTGGAGAAAGATAGGCATCAAATGTTCAATTAACCATGAAGTACACATACTCACCATTCTTCTGCACTGTAACCTATAGAAGAAAATATTGTTAATGGATAATCGGTACAATTACCGACTTGCATCCAGCTAAACACGAGCACTAGTGGTACAAACCTTAAAATAATATAAGCTGTACTGCTACGTACAGGGAAGATAACCTTCATGCACGGGCATCCTAACAAGGCAGGTCAGCCATGGTATCTGCTCCAAGCTTCGACGTGCCCTCACGTTTCATCGGGAAGCTATGTACCACTGAAAATTAACCAAAGCTTGATTGTCCTTGCAAGAGTGGCCTTTCTAAGCTTCACATGGCCTTGCTAGCAGAGCCCAACACTGCTGAAATATTTATGTTGAGCGCATGTGTCACACTTGCTGCGAAAACGCTTAAACTATATGTCCTTCGGCCTCCGGAGTCAGCTTCAGCTTCAGCCTCAGCAGCCGTGAGAAACCTGGACCTGCAATCTCCCAGAGAGAAGAACAGACAAACGGGACGTGCGACGCAGTCGTGCAGCACCCGTCGTGCAGCACGTAGAGATTCCACCCCACCAACCTACTCGACTCCGTGCATCCTGCAATACAAAACTGGAAAATCAGATATATAAAGTATCACAATTCACAAGTAGAATGTACCAGTATTATACAGCATCAAGACAGTCTCTGAAGACCAGAGCTGACGTACTCGTCAGCTTCGAGTAAACAACAGCTAGTGCATGCCTGGACTATATATTCCCTGTTGATCAGATGCTTTGGGGATAACTTCTCAACAAACTGGATATATTTGGATATCATTAACTCTAAGCATGGTTTTGTGCCTTGGTTGAGTTGGGTTGCTCCAATATAATGGCTGTACAACTATGTGTTATGATACAAGTGCGTTGTGCTGACACAAACTAGAGCCACAAATGATAACTTTCACTAGGTAGCTGGTTGATGATTTGAGGCAGGGATGGGACAAGATACTAAGAGATGCAGCTAATTTTCAACTGGTAGCTGAAAAGGACTTGATCCAATGGAAATTTGGCAATAATGGCCATTTTAGTGTTAAATCTGTCTACAAAGCCTTAACTGTTAGTGATGCTGACCCATAGCGCATGAAAATTTGGAAAGGGAAGATCCCTGCCAAAATCAAAATATTCCTATGGTTAATTATGAATAATGCAATTCTTACAAAGGACAACATGATTAAAAGAAGATGGTTGGAAGCCCCACTTGCTATTGAAACTGTTCCTCATCTTCTTTTTCAATGCAGTATTGCAAAAGCTGTTTGGGCCTCATTGCCCATTGTGTTGGTGCTAATAACGTTCCTAGATCAATTGAACAATGTTGGACGTGGTGTGAGAATTGGCACCGGCTGGTAAACAGTTCAATACCCTGGGTATTGCAGCTATCTGCTGGGCAATTTGGAAAATGCGCAACACTGTGTTTTGAAGGCAAATCTGTGACAAATCCTGTTACAATTGTGTGCTTCGCCTGTTCGCTCATGAGTTACTGGGTAGGTTCCTGGAGAATGACAAGGAAGCTCTGGTGGTGGGTGTCAAGCTGATGAACAAGAAGACGGCGAAAAAAGGGCAGTACTTGCTGAAGGATGATAAGGGGGACAGTCAGGAGGACTGAGAAGGGCTTTTCTGATGCCAGTTTCGCTGGAAGGCTTTGCCGAAGTTTGTCTGGTGTTTGTGCTAGTTCTTCAGCAAAACTGTAATTTCGTTGGTTGACTCATGGTAGTCGTTGCTTTGTCGCTGTTACTTTTGTGGTCTCGATGCTGTTCTCTGTAGATCGTCTGAACCAGGCGAGTGTCGTTTTGTAAGGGTACCTTTTGTAAACTCTCTTATCGCTCCCTTCTTCTGTCTGAAATACTCTTTAATGCTGTATTTCCCTTGCAATCAATGGAAATGGAGAGATCCCCAAAAAAAAAAAAAAAAAGCCAGGGCATAACTAATTTGGTAGATCGCCATATTAACACTGCCTCAGTCCTCGCTACAAGACTTACTAACAAAGTCATTTGTAATTTCACATATGCGCATGGTGATGCAAACATGACAAGGTTAGAGGCAGTGAAATACTCCATCTATTATTCCGAATTATAAGTCATTATCGTTTTTCTAGATTCATAGTTTTTACTATTTATATCTAGAGATTTATCTAAGTGCATAGCCAAAGCTATGTACCTATAAAATCCTAAATGACTTACAATTTGGAATGGAGGGAGTACCTTATATCTCATGCAGCCACCAAAATACAGATACTGATGTATTACCTTGTGTGGATACATGTATCCCTCTGCTGAAGTTCCAGCCTGCAATATAAAACAAGAACTTAACTCTGTCAAGAGTAAGATTCAGTATTCATATACTTAATCACTATAATCAATTAATCATTAAGATTGCAATAACTCCACCTTGTCACACAACCCAGATCTTGATCTAGGGCTTCTACTGATTTCGTTACGCAATTGCCACCAACTGCAGGATACAGCTCATTCTATCGTAAAGCAAACAAACTCTAAATTCTTAAAGTGCCACATGGAAGTCGGCATGGTAATAGATTGATAAGTTATCAGTTAGCATTTCATTCCAGTCACCTCAAATGATAGCTTGTTGTCTAGCAGGCCAGTCTTGCAATAGTCAACATTCAGATAATAATATGATGTACCCACAGCAATAAAATGTGTACTAGTAATCATGCTGTTCTGTAAAACTCCTACTGTCTTTACTAACTGACATATGTATCTTGCATTACATCACCAGGTTTTCTGCTCAATGATGCATCGATGTTTCATTATTTCTGCAGTGTCCCAAACTCCCAACCAATATTTCTCAAAAGGATAACCCCTATTATACTTTGACTTATTGGTACTTGAAGAAAGTTCACAAATTATGAGTCTACACATGAAGATCAGCTTCTCCAGCAACTCTTCACACATTCAGTTAACTGGCACAAACAAAATATGCTGCACTATCTGCCACATTATTACTGAGTTCCACACTTTAGCTCATAGAACATGTCATCTATGAGTCTGAAAACTACACCCATTGCAACCCTGTTTCCTATAGGCCAAAGTTATTCCCACTAAGTTACCACATGGGCCTGGTTGGCCTGGTCTCAGCTTTAAACTTAGTAGTAATAAATATGTAATATGCTTTAGTAAAGTTAGGTCCAAATAGCTAGCTTAACATTTAACTAAACTTGAAGCCCACTACCAAAGCACCAGGTGGGCCTCAGCTCAAATATACAGGGGATAATGAACCATAAGTTCGCTCGTACTGCTTTAGCTAGGATCACCTAATAAACCATCATATTGCATCTATAAGTATAGGCCCAATAGGACACCTTATATACTTTGAGCCTAGAGGTCCAAGAAATCATCCACATGCAAAGAAAGTTCAATATGCAACCAAATACTGACTATTTAAAATGATTTTGTTTCAACTTTCAACAAAGTTAACTGAGTTCAGATCTAGCATCAGATGTAATTGTGAAGAGAGAAAACATGTGTGCTATCAGAGTTTAAAGGTTAACCATACCCTCTAATATTTCGCACATCATTTTTGCATACGCATGACCAGAAACCATTACCTATTCTATTACTGTACATTCATATTTTTGGTTAGCCAACCAAGAGTTCTAAGCAGGGCTGGCTACCTATCAATCTTTGCACACATAACTAGAAACCAATTCCAGCTCCATCACACTGAGTGCACCACAAGTTTTAGTAAGCCAACCTGATAGGAGACTACTATTCTAAGCTGGTTAAGGTCTAATTTAGGCAGTGACCTGTTATGGACATGATTTATTGGGGGAGGAAGGAGATGGCGAGTGCCGCAGATCATTTGAACTATTTCTTAAGTTAAACCTCCTTCACAAGTACAGATAAACAAACCAGACCCAGTTACATTACATATTGACATGAGGTTCACAGTATAAGTTAGCAAGAAGAAACTAAACTTAGATATAGAGAGCAATGATAAACAACCATGAAAGATAAGGGATATTCATTGCAGCTGGGCAAAAGGGCTACAGGTTTTCACTGAAAATACATTTCTCCAGATTTACTTAACATCAGCCCCACTAAACCACATATGAATTATCTGGGAGGTTGGGACTGATACATGACACAATCAGACTAAGAGGTGACCTGCATTAACAACCTAGTAGCTCCATAAGAGTAACAAAAAAAGGTATAGTGGCAAGAGACTGCATAACAATTTTAAGAAAGCAGGTGACTGCTAGTATGTGGCAGGTAAAAATAACAGCAGTCATCACTTTAAATTGTGTGCCTACAGCATACTTCAAATTTTTTTTCTAAAACACAATCATGAATCACCATCTAGTGAGTTCATCTGTCTGTCAAGCTCCTCATCAGCCTTCTTCAGAAAAACATCCCAGCCACTCCCCTCTCCCCAATCCAGCATATCATATGGCACTGCTGTCATCAATCCTGGCCTCACTGCACCCTGCTGCATGACCACCCGAAACTCCAGCTCAGGCACTCTCCCCTCCTCCTCAAGCTCCTCCCAAGCAAACAGCAGCGGCAAGGTATAACCACCCCATGGATTGAAATCTATCAGCTTGACCCGCCCATCCGCCCTCACATATACATCAAACGTATAATTGATTGAAGCAAACTGTGGCTCAATCACTTCATCAAAGAAAGCCTCAATTTTCGGTTGCACCTCAGAACTCCATCCAGGCAGTGATGGGTAGTAAGCTGATGGGTCTCTCTGCGACACAGCAACCAGCTTCCGCTGCCGAACGAAGCATCGGAACTCTGACTCAGGGCGTAGGCCTGGGTACCACTTGCGGAGGGCAAGGTAGTATTGGAACCCATCATCCACCCAAGTAGTCTCGTTACTTTCTTCTTCTGTTGCAGCTTCAACATCACAGTCCTCATCATCTGTCTTGCCTCCCTCCTCGCCTATCTTGCTTGAATTACTTGGAGCTTCATTGGTGCCCTCGTGGCTGCCTTCGCTGCTACCAGTCTCATCGGCATTTGGTCGAGCACCTTCCTTGGCACCGGCCCTAACATTTTGGGCATTCCGTCGAGCACCCTCCGGGCGCACGAAATCCTCGCATGATTGTCGAGCGGAGGCAAGGTCGTGGGCCACACAGTCGGAGGAGCGGAGCAGCATGGCAACCTCGGCGAAGCAAGTGCACCGAGTCGTCCCATCGGCAGACATGAAGGTGGCATCCTTGGGCGCGCTCCAGTTGAGCTTGGGGAGCGCGGCGCCGCCTAGCTCGGCGATGGCGGCGTCGATGGCCGCCTCCAGCTCCGGGAACTCCGGCCGGAGCGGGTGGTCGGCGTCGGGGTCAAAGACGTCTTCGTCGTTGGAGCCGAAGAAGATGTCGGAGTTGAGGAGGGAGTCGGGGTCGGGGTGGTGCGCGTGGATGGGTGCGAAGGCCTGGCGGCCGGAGGTTATCGCGGGGAGGAGGAACGGGAGCGGCTCCTCATCAGCGTCGGCATCGGCGTCAGGGTCGGGGTAGGCCCGCTGGCCAGCGAGGTAGCGGAGGAAGGCGGCGGGAAGCGGGATGATGACGGTGGGGATGGAGTGGCGGCGGAAGGCCGGGTACCACTCCTGGATCTGGCACCGGAGCAGCTCCTCGAGAAGCATCTCCTTTGCTTGTTTGCTTCGCTGCGATTCGCGCGGCTTCCCCGTGGCTGTGGGTGTAGCTCGCCGAGTCTTCGTTCTCCTCGTCGGCGGCCTCCCGTCTTCTTTGGGTTAAAACCCTCGCAGCCTCGCTGCCCTCTGTCGGGATCGTTCGAGTCTTGCTGGGTCGGGGTTGCGTGGGAGTTTGGTGCAGCATATGGTTATGAGGCTTACATGGTTCAACATGGGCCGTTTTGGGATGTCAACAGATTGGGATTTGGACCATGGACATTACTAGCTGTTGGGCCGCCCATCAAGGTCCAATAGTTGGATGCATTGCATCATCCGGAGGCCCTTAGCTCGTGGTCTGCTTCCACCCACCACAGTTCTATCTCATTTCTCATTCTCCTTAAAAAAGACAGTTCTATCTCATGTATTTTTTCTTTAATTAATTTCTACGATCAGAAAACTATTAAGTTATTATAAGGTTGCGTTGGAGTTGATTGGAACCCAATGACATAATAACATCATCCTATGAGTCTTACTAGCATGATATACTCATGTAGTTGCTAGGATGGTCGATAGAAGTTGACTGATGCTTTCATGGTTTGCGAAAAATATGATGATTTCCACCTCTACTCATTACTAGAAACATGACATGAATGATGAACCAGAGATCGGGTAGGAATGTGTTCATGTTGGATTGATAGGGCATTAGAATTGGGGTCTGGTTGTGTAGTCGCACCCTTGTAGATCAAGGATCATCCTTTGTCGGCCAATAGGTTAGGCTTGAATGTACCAAACCACATACTGGCTGAATAAGACTGGGAAACCGATATAGTTCCTTACCCTAAGGGAACTATTTGTAGTTCCCTAAATGGTTTCACTGGTTCTCCTGGTAGTAGTAGAAGGCAAGGAATCACTGTTGTAGCTTGTTGATTACCTGGTCGGGCCATGGGCCATGAGCCATGGGGTTGGGTTCCTCGACCTTAGTGGACGAGTGAGGGAAAGGTTGCCATGTGTGACCATTTAGGGAGTACGTGTCATGTGTTTGGGTTACCATGCATGATGTAAATCAATTTGAATCACCGCACTCCTAAATACCACTTGACTACACACCAACATCATATTTTTTTGAGAATTACACGGTACAACGTAGACGTCCACAACATGCACGCACACTCACCCCTATGAACACACGTACGCAAACCCTACCCCTATGAGTACCTCCGAATGACTGAGCCAGTAGATCTCGAGATTTATGAAGTCACCACTGGCACCTCGCTATCGACGGGGACGTCGCCTACCACTAAAAGCACAGCGTCGTTAAATCCTAGAATAAATCCAGAAAAATGCGAGCACCCGTGCCAAGTCAAGGACTTGAACCCAGGTGGGCAGGTTCCACCACAAGGAACCTAGCCAACTGATATACGATCAGTTCGCAACATCATAGTTAATGTACGAGAATATGATGGCTTATGAAAAATGAATTATAGTTACTTGCCTAGTCTTGACAGGTTAACTACTTCGATGTTGCTAAAACTTGAAAGACTAATGATTCAAAGTTAGTAAGCTTTTTTACAAGAAAGTTAACCAACTAGCCAAACAACCTTTGCATATCCTTGAGAGATGGGGTAAGTGTATCACCTATTTGGACAAGTCTTGTGGAGTACTTGTGTACTCAGGATTTGTTCCCAAAATGTTGTAGATGATTTGCATGCGGAACATGACGATGCTCGCTGAGATTTGAGCTTTTCCTCATGATCATTATCTTGTGGTCAAGCTTAGTCATGCAGACTTTTGGTATCTCATAGTGGGCTTGTTGATAATTCCCTCTTACTTCGTGTTTCATTTATTTCAATCTTGAAAGGATCAAGATGTCCAAGAGGGGGGGTGAATTAGGTTCAACTAAAAATTCTTGCAATAATTAAGTCCTACACTTAGTCCATTTCACCCCTAGTGCCTAAATGTGTTCTCTATTGTTCTAACGCACAAAAGTTTTACACCCTAGGTTCCAATTCTACTCTAACATGGCAATTCTAAGAATGTAAAGATATGAATTGAATTGCTTGAAAGTAAATGCTCAAAGTAAAGGGAGAAAAATGAATGCGGCAATGTTTTGCCAAGGTATAGAGAGTTGCCACTCCCCCCCACTAGTTCTCGTTGGAGCACCCGAGCAAGGGTGTAGCTCACCCTTGATCCGCGCAAGGATCAAGTGCTCTCTATAGGCTGATTCTTTGTCTCTCTAACATAGTGAATCAACCACAACCGCTCACAAGATGAGTTGGGTCATCCACAAGCTCCACCAGATGATCACCAAGCTCCCAATCACCACCGAGCCGTCTAGGTGATGGCAATCACTAAGAGTAACAAGCACAAACTCTCACTTGACCATGACAAGCCTAATGAGAAAGGTGGATACACACTTGCTACTTCCTATGCACTAATGAGGTCCTTAATCCTTAGATTAACAAATCTCAATCACCCCACTTGGCTCTTGCAGTCCCTTGAACTCCAAATGGTTGCCTCAGCTGAATAAATGAGCAAGAGAGAGGAATTGGACGAGTAAGTGATGTATTTATACACCCCACTTCCAAACATAACCGTTGGGGTCCAATTCAGCAACTCATGGGGGCACCGGACACACCTGTTAGAGTGACGGACGCGTCTGGTGTAGGGTCGAGATGGCAGACTAGAGGGGGGTGAATAGTCCTTTCTAAAATTAAATGCGCCGGCTAACCGAAATAAATGCGGAATCAAACCTATCGGTCTAGCCAAGACTACACCCCTCTATCTAAGTTCACAAGCACCTTATAAAGTTCCTAATTAGGCAACAAAGGTGCCGGGCTAGCTAGAGCTCACCTAACCAATCTAGCTTACAAGGTCACACAAACCTATGCAACTAGTACTTCACACAACCGAGGGAGCTCCTACACAATCTAGTAAGCAAAAGCACAAAGCCACCTAAGCTCACTAGCAATGCTCAATAACAAGTCTACACAAGCCAAATTATGGAGCTCAAAGCACTAAGCTACACAAACTAAGCAATACGACTAACAAGGTTACTCAAACCAAATTAGTCACGCAAGGGAGCTACTTCTATGCTACACAAGCAAGAAGGTAACTAGCAAGCTATGCAAGCTAACTAATTACAAGAGCAACTACACAAGCACAATGTATATGAAAGTAAATACAAGCTTGTGTAAGGGGATTGCAAACTAATGGGAAGACAAGGATGACACGACAATTTTTATCCCGAGGTTCACATGCTTGCCAACACGCTAGTCCCCGTTATGTCGACCATTCACTTAGTGGTTTGGTGGCTAATTGGCACCACACCAAGCCCACACGTTGGGCGCCACAAGAACCCCCACAAACCAAGTGAGGATAGCTCAATGACACGCTCTACTAGAGTTGCTCTTCGCGGCTCCCGCAGGGTGAGCACAATACCCCTCACAAATCACTTCTCTGGAGCACCGCACAATCTTCCTTGCGTGCTTCGACGAAGACCACCACCAAGCCATCTAGGAGGTGGCAACCTCCAAGAGTAACAAGCATCACCGGCTTACAACTCAATCACCTAGTGCCACTCAATGCAATATTTCAATGCAATCGCACTAGAATCACTCACTAGCAATCGGATCGCACTCTTGCAAGCACAAGTGAGTTGGAGGGCTCCCAAGCACTCTCAAGCATGGACACAAAGTCCCCCTAGGTGCTGAACCTCAGCCATGCCTGAGTACCCCTTTAATTTATAGCTCAAGGGCTCAAAAGAACCGTTGCTCAAAAACTGCTCGGGGAGGTCCGGACTCAGGCTTCGGACCCAGGGTCTGGACCATGAACAGTGAGGGTCCAAACCATGGGATGCTGCCACATGTCCCCAGGTTCGAATGCCGACCATTGGAGCTTCAACGGTCACTTTCGTGTGCTCAGACAACAATCGGACCGAGCAACTGGACCATCTCACACCTCGGTCCTATTCAGCTCCTAAGAGCTCCCAAAGCAACCGGACCCGGTCCTGTTCCTACAATCGGACCATCTCAGGGTCCTGTCCCTTCAAACACATATAAAAAACACTCAACTGGACCCAGAAAACATGGTCTGGACCCTAGAACCGGACTCAGGGGACAGGGTCCTGAGCGCTAAAACGACGATAACTCTTAGCTCCGAACTCCGATTTCGATGATCTTGGACATTTTGGAAAGTTTATGCAGAGGGCTACACATCACACATGCATATTTGATCCAAAGCACAAAGGATCAACATAGAATTTCCATCCAAGAACCATCAAAGTTCAACACAAACCAATAGGACCATCTCACAATGGTCCTGTTGCCCTCCACCAGGGTCCTGTTGACCTTTTTACCTCCAAATCATCTCAAATTTCTTCTCCTTTGCAAATGTACCAACACCACTAAGTGTACTCCATCATGTGCAAGTGTGTTATCATTTTCACAATCATTTTCAAAGCATTAGTCAATCAATTCACCACGCCACTCGATCCTATCAACGATGCAAAGTTAGATCACTCAAGTGGCACTAGATGACCGATATGCAAACAAGTTTGCCCCTCTTGATAGTACGTCAATCTATCCTAAACCCAGTCATAAACTTCTCCACACACCTATGACCGATGAAATGAAATGCCCTATATGTTATACCTTTGCCTTATGCATTTCATTCCATCTCCTCCATTGTTGATACAACACATGCACCAACCATAACACAAATGATATGATCCACTTTATATCATCACATGACCTTATTGGTTCATTGATCTTGACCTCACTTGCTCTTCACCATTGCTTCGGTCCATCGGCGCCAAGTCATCACTCAACTTGCCCTTCACACTTCCAACCGGTCCATCAAGACAAGTCTTGTCTTGATCTTCTCCACCTTAGTCACATGACTCAATGTCATGTCTCATATGCAATGAGCTCCTTCATTACATGTGTGCACCTTGCAACAAATCCAATCCATCTTCACCGTCATGGCATAAGTTGCTCACACAAGTATATCTATGGACTAATCACCTATGTATCTCACATTTAAACACATTAGTCCACTTAGGTTGTCACTCAATTACCAAATCCAAACAAGGACCTTTCAACCGGTCAGTAGCCAACGGCTACATGACGCCAGTAGTTTGCACTAGCCGTTACAGTGACCGGACCCTGAGCAAAGTCTGGTCCAACCCCATCAGATGCGTCCTGTGTGCAAAAACGCTCTCTGGACCATCATTGTTCATGACCGGACGCTGGCTCACCAGAGCCCAGTCACTTACCAGCCAGCTATTGGCGTTCCTTAACTCCTATTTTCAACCGCCAACACTCGCATAAAATCCACTCAAATGAACACCAAACTTAGTGATAGGGTTTATAATTAACGAATTCCATGAGTTTTGGTGTTTATTCATTTGCAGGAGGGCATTTGTGGAAATACACATAAAAGGGCAAAAAATGTGCAAAAGAACAAAACACAAATATCATTCTACACAAGCCCAAAGGAGAGAGGCCCACAACTAGGCAAAATAGGGCCCAAATGAAAAGAGAATAAGGATAAATCCACATCAAATCACCTCATCTTTGCAGAGTACCCACATAAACCCACTCAAGAGGTCCAAAGGAGTCGACCCACCAAAGATGGGCCAATTTGGGCTCACTTGTGGGCCGCACCACCACTAGGCCCAAATCGCCCCATTTTTTGCAGGCTACCTCTTACCGCCTTCCTATGGTCGGTTCAGGTGGGGATGGCGGTAAATTCAATGCTAAGGAGGCGGTATGTTCTTTCCATAGGGGGAGATTGTTGGCATTTCTTAACGTCGCTACTAAGAACAAGGTTTTGAATGTAGTCTCTAGCAACGACGCCAGAAATGCTTATTGGTATTTACTTGTGACTTGAAAGAATATATGAATGAAAAGGATCTACAAGCGCACAGATAATATACTATTGTAGCACTTCACCCGAGAGTATTCCAGGTATTGTTATTTATATTTTTTACCACAAGGAAGGACGGACAGTTAGAATATATTGATAACTTACATGCAAGATGGAGAGATAAATCATAACCAACTTCTACTCACAACAGGGGTAAGTCATGAGATAAATGTATATGATAAGTAATGATAAATGATAATTAATCATTTAGAGTACTCCATTTTATGACATTAACATGGCTAAGTAGAATATTAGAGGAATAATTCCTAAGTCATTCTTAATTACAAGTCAAAGCATACATTGATTAGTGCAATTACACCTAGTAGTCATGGCTAAGATCAACTTCATATCTACACATAAGGGATATTACTAAGGAAGATTAAGAACAGAGCTTGCCTTCCTTTGTAACTAGATCATACTTATCCTATATTCGGGGAGTGGACTATAAAGGACTCAATAGGAATGTCACATCCGTGATCTACCACATTGTAACACCTCGGGTGTTTAAAATACTAAAACCTGACATGTCATCATATGCATTGCAAAGCATTTGGCATTTGGTGAAAACTTTGAGATGCATACACTAAAACAAGTTTATATTCATGTGGTATGTGTTGAATTGTATTGTTTGACTTAATTCAAAGTTTGTTTGGATTTTGAATTTTTCGAGAAAACCCCGCTTTTCAGCATTTAAATCCTACCCTGAAAATCCATTTCAAAATCTAGACAGAATTAGGAGATGGTTATAGAAGCAAAGTTGTAGAACTTTCAATTTTGAACAACTTTTGTTTTTGGAGATTTTTGAGTTGTTATGAAAAATTTGAGAGTGAATTGTGAATTTTTGGCGTATGGCAATTTTGTAATTTTTGTGAACAGTGTTCACCGCCTAAGCTACATTGCCGTCGTTCCTTCTTCGGCGTTCTAGGCGTGTCGTGGCCGTCTTTGATGTCGCGCTGGCATGGGAATAGCTCCGTCGTGGCTTCCTTGAGCTTCGCTACCGCGCTATAAGTACCAAGACGTCGTCATCGTCGTTTTTTCTTCCTTTGTTTTCACCACCGTCGTTGTCATCGCTCCAACAAGCTCAGATCGTCTCCCTAGCTATTTGTTGCCATCTCGGTAAAGGCCGCCCTAGTTCCGTCTTTTTCCTTGCGAATCCGGCCACTAGCCTTGATCGCTTTGAAATTGCCGAGAACTCATTGTCCACGTTTTTCTTCCTCGAGGTCAAGAACTTCACCCGCTGGGCGTGTCATCGTGGCCAGAGCTTTTCGGTGAGCCGTTGTCTGTAATCAGTGTACTTACGGTTTCGTTTTGATGCTGTAGTCTTTAGTCAGTTGTTGTTTACTCATTTTGATCGCTGCAGTCGCCGGTTCTCCCTCACCGACGATCTTTGCTTCGGATAGCTCACCCTAGTGGTCGGATAGCTCAAGCATAGTGGTCGGATAGCTCAAGCATAGTGGTCGGATAGCTCAGCATAGTGGTCGGATAGCTCAAGCATAGTGGTCGGATAGCTCAAGCATAGTGGTCGGATAGCTCACCATAGTGGTCGGATAGCTCAAACATAGTGGTCGGATAGCTCACCATAGTGGTCGGGTGGTTCACCATAGTGGTCGGGTGGTTCACCATAGTGGTCGGAGAGTTCACCAAAGTGATCGGTGCTAGCGTGGTCACATCAGTTACGAGTATGGTTTGGTTAATTTGGTTTGTAACTGTACTGCGAAGAAAAATTGTATCCAATTTATTTATTTTTGTATCCATCATCGAGCATCATGTTTCATATTCCACATCATGTAAACATGGCAATGTTACTACGTGTAGTAAACGAAGGTGAACGCATGGTAGTTAATCAAGTTGCGGAGGAGGTTGATCTGTCTGTTGAAGTCGGATCGAAGACGTGAAAGCGTCGCAGAGCCGCACTTTTCCGTCAACGAAGGCAAGCCCGGATGCATATAACCCTACCTTGTATTTTACAAATTGATTTCGCTTTTGCTTTTCAATATTGCATTAAGTGATTAGAAGTCAAGTGGAAACCTAATTGTTGCATTATCAACCTTGTTGTTCCATATCTACTTTGTTACCCGTTTAAAAATCGTATATGCCTAGTTATGCTTAGCTCGCTTAGACCGATCGAGTTGGGTGATACCATCACCGCGAGTTTTAAATGGAACATTGGTTAATTATGTTAGCATGTGATATGGGAATGTGGAGTAATAAATCTAGACCGGGCGGACTGGGTGTGTGTGAGCCACAAGACATGGAGGTCTTGTGAGCGGGTTCTTTCCTTTGTGTCGATTAAGGTCCGCACTGTTGTTGACTGTGTGAGTTGAGAATTTGTAGTACTAACCACATACTCCGGTAAGCCTAAACTTGGCGATTCTATTACGAGAATGGCTACTCGCGACTTTGGGAGTGGAGAGATGGCGGAGTAGCGTGTACCCTCGTGGCTGGAATGTGGCGGATTTGAGGTGTCTTTGTGCTCTCGGGTGGCACGGACCCGTTCTTGTTTTTGAGAGGATCCAAGGGTAGGTTGATATATGTAGGTCGGGGACCTACATATATCGTGGTGGTCTGGAATTCCCATTTGGGTTTATAATCGGTTCGAATCGTCGTTGCTCCTCGGTTATGGAGACTCAATTCTCTCGATCATCATCGAGATTAATAATCTGGAACTCGAGAATGGTTCGAGAAAGTGTTGGATATGAAGTTTCATGATCTTAATACGGATCGTGTCGACTTTGTATATGATCGATGAGATTTTAAATATTGATACAAAGAATTTTGTTAAAGTGCTTTTAAGCAAAAGAACTTTGATTATTGCTAAAGCCATACCTTGAATCCCTGAGCCTGCATTCCTGAGTCTTATCAGTTTTCATTTCGGTTAAGTCTTGTTGAGTACTTTTCGTACTCAGGGTTCGTTGACCCTTGTTGCAGGTGAGGCTCATGAGCAGATCTGTTTTGGATCGTCTTTGCGCATGACCGTTGATCACGATGATGATGATAAGTAATGTGTGGCCCTTAGGTGGAAGCGTTGATATTTGTGTGTTTTGTATATATTATAATGCCACTCCACTACTACGTTTTGTAATAATAATCGAACTTAGTTGTAAGGTTTGAAATAAATGTTTTGTAAACTAAGTTATTGTAAGACTTCGCTGATTTACTCTGTGTTGATATTTGGATAAATGTTGTAATACCGCAATGACTCAGTAATGTGATCCCGCGGAAATCGTGGATGATTCGGGGTTCTCCGAGGACACCCGACGATCTTCTTAAGTTATCGGTAACATATGCATAAATGTCAAAGGTCGTTGGACGGTGGCAGTGCATGTGGGCCCTATAATTTAGGAGGTTACGCCACAGAATGGTATCGAGAGCGATCGTTACAAGGTTTTTGTGGTATTGTTTTGCAAAAACTTCAAAATGATTTGGATGACTAAATTTAACTTGATAGTTTGGTCCAAATTGCTTCTGACTTATCTTATTTCTTTCTCACCATTCCTTATTTGATTAAAAGGGTCTTGTGTGGTGGAGTAGTAATCTTACTATGCCCTATATATAAAAATAAATGTTGTTTATGTGCATTATAAACTTTGATGTTTTTGTTCGTAAGAACGATTCATGCATCATGCATAATTCACTCGTTACTTCCTTCACCTCTTAGTGCGGAGTTGAGTAGTGAGTCGATTTGAGGAATGTAATCCATCATAGCTGCTCTTTAGACTTTGATCAAGTGGTCTTACTTGGATTAAATTGGTTTCCCTCTGAAGATGGCTCGTGCCAAGATGACGCCCGTAAGTCCTCTGGACCCAAAGGAGTTCCTCGTCACCAACTTGCCCCTAGGAATGATGGTGCTAGCAGTAGCAGCGCTAGGCCTGATCCTCAGGCGGAGATATAGAGGATTTCTGCAGAGTTAGCCCAAGCTACTAGAGATAGGGCTATGGACGCCATTCAGGTGGGCAGATTACAGGAACAATTAAGGCGTCTTACCACAGCTCACAGGAACTGCGAACGTATGTTAGTTCATACAGTGGAAGGAAGGAATGAAGCTTGGCATAGGGAAAATGTAGCTAGAGTTAGAATTGAAACCTGGAACAGCTCCTATTTCTCGGAGAGCTTATAGGATGCCACCTAAGGAATTAGCCGAGTTGAAAACTCAGTTGCAAGAACTGATTGATAAGGGATTTATCCAACCTAGTTCATCACCTTGGGGATGTCCGGCAATTTTTGTGAAAAAGAAAGATGAGACCTTGAGGTTATGTGTCGACTACCGTCCGTTGAATGAAGTGACCATCAAGAATAAGTATCCATTACCTCGGATAGATTTACTTTTTGATCAACTGGCCGGAGCCAAAGTTTTCTCCAAGATAGATTTGAGGTCGGGGATATCACCAAATCAAGATAAAGCCTCAAGATATTTCCCAAAAGCGGCATTTACCACAAGATATGGATTATATGAATATTTGGTCATGTCTTTTGGTTTGACCAATGCTCCAAACTCATTTCATGTATTTGATGAATTCAAAGTATTCATGCCCGAGCTAGACAAATTCGTTGTGGTGTTTATTGATGACATTCTAGTATATTCCAAGAGTAAGGAAGAACATGCGGAACATCTCGTAATTGTTTCGACTCGTTTGAGAGATCATCAACTATATGCAAAGTTCAGCAAGTGTGAGTTTTGGCTTAAGGAAGTACAATTTCTTGGACATGTCTTGTCGGTGGAAGGAGTTTACATTGATCCAAGCAAAGTGAAGGATGTTCGGATTGGAAACCACCAACCACAGTTCATGAAGTTAGGAGTTTTCGGGATTGGCGGGTATTACCGTCGGTTTATTCCAGATTTTTCTAAAGTGTCAAAGTCCATTCTTGAGTTGTTGAAGAACCAAGTCAAGTTTGTTTGGTCGTCTGATGCGTGAAAAGGCTTTTCGGACTCTGAAGAGATTGTTGACCATCGCATCAAGATTAGCCCAACCCGACATCGAGAAGTCATTTGGCGTCTATTGTGATGCGTCGGGTATTGGTATTGGATGTGTGTTAATGCAAGAAGGCCGAGTTATTGCTTATGCATCTAGGCAACTTAAGCAACATGAAGAGCACTATCCGACTCATGATTTGGAGTTAGCATTGTGGTCCATTCTTTGAAGATTTGGCGGCATTACCTACTTGGTAATACATGCCATATATATCTGAGACCATAAGAGCTTAAAGTATATCTTTACTCGATCGTAATTGAATATGCGACAAAGAAGATGGTTAGAGCTGATTAAAGATTATAACTTAGAAGTGCATTATCATCCTGGAAAAGCAAATGTGGTTGCGAGATGCTCTAAGTCATAAAAGTTATTGCAATTGCACGAAAGTAAGAACAATGGGTTTGACCTTATGTCAAGAGATGGAGAAGTTGAATGTAGATGTAATTCAACAGGCAATTTGACCAACATAATTGTTGAAGCCACTATTCGAGATCAAGTTATTTCTTTGCTCGAGAAGGAAAATAAGGGTATAGCCCATATCAAGGAAAAAGTCAAGAATGGAAAAGCGGAATGCTTTAACATAGATGATGAAGATGTGTTATGGTTCAAGGATCGCTTTGGTGGTACCAAAAGTTCCGAGTTACTGGCGATCAATTCTAGATGAGGCACATGTTTGCTAGGTTATCTATCCATCAGGAAGCAACAAGATGTACCATGATTTGAAGCAAAGATTTTGGTGGACTAAAATGAAGATAGAAATTGCAAGATATATAGCAAAGTGTGATACTTGTCGAAAGTAAAAGCTATACATTTGAGGTCTGCTGGAGAACTACAACCATTACCTATTCCAGCTTGGAAATGGGAGGACATTAGTATGGACTTTATTGTTGGTCTACCCAAGACATCAAAGGGATATGACTCAATATGGGTTATTGTAGATCGACTAACCAAGTCGGTAGCATTTTCTTCCGATTCGAAATGCATGTCCCTCTTTGCACGATATGCCAAGTTGTACTTAGAGCGGATTGTGAGTCTGCATGGAGTACCAAAGACCATAGTGTCGATAGGGGTACAGTTTGTCTCCGTTTTTGGAAACAATTACATTCTTCGTTGGGAACCAAGCTTACATTTAGTCTGACCTATCACCCATACAGATCGATGGGATGATGAAAGAGTCAATCAAGTACTTGAAGATATGTTAAGGTGTTGTGTCCTTAACTATTCCAAGAAGTGGGATGAGTGTTTGCCTTTGGCTGAGTTCTCATATAACAATAGTTATCGGAAAGCATTAGAATGGCTCCATTTGAAGCACTCTATGGTCGTAGATGCGAGAACATCGTTGAGTTAGTGCGAGCAGGAGAAAGAAGATTCTTTGGAGTTGATCTTGTGAAAGAAGCAGAAGACAAGGTTAGGCAAATACAAAGTAATTTGAAGATAGCTCAGTCCCGACAAAAGAGTTATGAGATAAACGGCGTCGACCATTGACGTTTAACAAAGGGGACTTTGTGTATCTTAAAGTATCACCAATGAAGGAGTTACTCGTTTTGGTGTTAAAGGCAAGTTAGCACCTCGATATATTGGACCATTTCAAATTTTGGAGAGGTATGGAAAAGTGGCATATCGCTTGAAATTACCGAACATCTATCGCGATTGCATGATGTATTCCATGTTTCTCAATTGAAGAAGTGTCTCCAGAGTGCCGGGAGCAGAATGTTGAGATTGAAGGGTAGGACTTGAATCAGATTTGACTTATTGAGAATATCCTATCCGAAAGTGTTGGCTCGGAAAGATCGTGTTACTCGAAGGAGGACAATAAAGTTCTACAAGATACAATGGAATCAACATTCGAAGAGGAAGCTACACGGGAATCGGGAAGATTACTTGTTAGAAAAATTTCCGAGTTTCTAGCGTCAATATAGAATAGATAATGTTAGTTGAGCTCGGTTACTACAAATAGTGTTTTGTAAAGAAACCTCGGTTGTTTTATGGAAGAGTTCGGGATGTTTTTGGATTAACACATTTCCTTTTCCATTACTTACTCTATGGCTTTGAATCTCGGGTGAGATTTCTTTTAGGGAAGGATTGTAACACCTCGGGTGTTTAAAATACTAAAAACGACATGTCATCATATGCATTGCAAAGCATTTGGCATTTGGTGAAAACTTTGAGATGCATACACTAAAACACAAGTTTATATTCATGTGGTATGTGTTGAATTGTATTGTTTGACTTAATTCAAAGTTTGTTTGGATTTTGAATTTTTCGAGAAAACCCCGCTTTTCAAACATTTAAATCCTACCCGAAAATCCATTTCAAAATCTAGATGTAATTAGGAGATGGTTATAGAAGCAAAGTTGTAGAACTTTCAATTTTGAACAACTTTTGTTTTTGGAGATTTTTGAGTTGTTATGAAAAATTTGAGAGTGAATTGTGAATTTTTGGCGTATGGCAATTTTGTAATTTTGTGAGCAGTGTTCACCGCTTAAGCTTACATTGTTGCTGTCGTTCCTTCTTGGCGTTCTAGGCGTGTCGTGGCCGTCTTTGATGTCGCTATTGGCACGGGAATAGCTCCGTCGTGGCTTCCTTGAGCTTCGCGGCGCTATAAGTACCAAGACGTCGTCATCGCTGTTTTTCTTCCTTTGTTTTCACCACCGTCGTTGTCATCGCTCCAACAAGCTCGATCGTCTCCCTAGCGTTGTTGCCATCTCGGTAAAAGGCCGTCCTAGTTCCGTCTTTTCCTTGCGAATCCACAGCTAGCCTTGATCTTTGAAATTGCCGAGAACTCATTTGTCCACGTTTTTCTTCCTCGAGGTCAAGAACTTCACCGCATGGGCGTGTCATCGTGGCGAGCTTTTCGGTGAGCCGTTGTCTCATAATCGTGTACTTACGGTTTTGTTTTGATCTGTAGTCTTTAGTCGGTTGTTGTTTACTCATTTTGATCGCTGCGATCGCGGTTCTCCTCACCGACGATCTTTGCTTCGGATAGCTCACCCTAGTGGTCGGATAGCTCAAGCATAGTGGTCGGATAGCTCAAGCATAGTGGTCGGATAGCTCAGCATAGTGGTCGGATAGCTCAAGCATAGTGGTCGGATAGCTCAAGCATAGTGGTCGGATAGCTCACCATAGTGGTCGGATAGCTCAAACATAGTGGTCGGATAGCTCACCATAGTGGTCGGGTGGTTCACCATAGTGGTCGGGTGGTTCACCATAGTGGTCGGAGAGTTCACCAAAGTGATCGGTGCTAGCGTGGTCACATCAGTTACGAGTATGGTTTGGTTAATTTGGTTTGTAACTGTACTGCGAAGAAAAATTGTATCCAATTTATTTATTTTTGTATCCATCATCGAGCATCATGTTTCATATTCCACATCATGTAAACATGGCAATGTTACTACGTAGTAAACGAAGGTGAACGCATGGTAGTTAATCAAGTTGCGGAGGAGGTTGATCTGTCTGTTGAAGTCGGATCGAAGACGTGTGAAACGTCGCAGAGCCGTTTTTTTCCGTCAACGAAGGCAAGCCCGGATGCATATAACCCTACCTTGTATTTTACAAATTGATTTCGCTTTTGCTTTTCAATATTGCATTAAGTGATTAGAAGTCAAGTGGAAACCTAATTGTTGCATTATCAACCTTGTTGTTCCATATCTACTTTGTTACCCGTTTAAAATCGTATATGCCTAGTTATGCTTAGCTCGCTTAGACCGATCGAGTTGGGTGATACTGTCACCTGCGAGTTTTAAATGGAACATTGGTTAATTATGTTAGCATGTGATATGGGAATGTGGAGTAATAAATCTAGACCCAGGCGGACTTCGGTGTGTGTGAGCCACAAGACATGGAGGTCTTGTGAGCGGGTTCTTTCACTTTTGTGTCGATTAAGGTCCGCACTGTTGTTGACTGTGTGAGTTGAGAATTTGTAGTACTAACCACATACTCCGGTAAGCCTAAACTTGGCGATTCTATTACGAGAATGGCTACTCTCAAGACCGGGAGTGGAGAGATGGGCGGAGTAGCGTGTACCCTCGTGGCTGGAATGTGGCCGGATTTGAGGTGTGCTGTGCTCTCGGGTGGCGCGGACCCGTTCTTGTTTCAGAGGATCCAAGGGTAGGTTGATATATGTAGGTCGGGGACCTACATATGTCGTGTGGTCTGGAATTCCCCAGCTGGGTTTATAATCGGTTCGAATCGTCGTTGCTCCTCGGTTATGGAGACTCAATTCTCTGATCATCATCGTAGATTAATAACTGGAACTCGAGAATGGTTCGAGAAAGTGTTGGATATGAAGTTTCATGATCTTAATACGGATCGTGTCAGCTTTGTATATGATCTGATGAGATTTTAAATATTGATACAAAGAATTTTGTTAAAGTGCTTTTAAGCAAAAGAACTTTGATTATTGCTAAAGCCATACCTTGAATCCCTGAGCCTGCATTCCTGAGTCTTATCAGTTTTCATTTCGGTTAAGTCTTGTTGAGTACTTTCGTACTCAGGGTTCGTTGACCCTTGTTGCAGGTGAGGCTCATGAGCAGATCTGTTTTGGATCGTGCTGCATGACTGTTGTTCAGTGCGATGATGATAAGTAATGTGTGGCCCTTGGGCAGGGCAGTGATATTTGTGTGTTTTGTATATATTATAATGCCACTCCACTACTACGTTTTGTAATAATAATCGAACTTAGTTGTAAGGTTTGAAATAAATGTTTTGTAAACTAAGTTATTGTAAGACTTCCGCTGATTTACTCTGTGTTGATATTTGGATAAATGTTGTAATACTGCAATGACTCTGTAATGTGATCCTGCTCGGAAATCGTGGATGATTCGGGGTTCTCCGAGGACACCCGACAGTCTTCTTAAGTTATCGGTAACATATGCATAAATGTCAAAGGTCGTTGGACAGTGACAGGTGCATGTGGGCCCTATAATTTAGGAGGTTCTGCCACACACATGGCTCGGAATATAGGGTGCATCCACAGGTAAACAACGTATAAGCACCATGCTTACACAATGTCGACCACTCACCCCGTGTACACCAGAGCGAGTGCTATACCAACTTATGCTTGAACATAAAGACAATATAGCTATACTAAGTATATAATCAACGTCGACGATGAACATGATAACTAGGAACATGAATAGTATTAAGAAGAATGTTGAATTAATTGTAGCAAGCATATGAATAATGAAAGATACAAAAGTGGATACAAGGGGCTATACCAAGCCACGCTCTTTACAGGATCAGAAATACAAGCGAAGCTTTCCTCCCTCTAGACCTGGCCTAGCTAGCTATGCCCTAGAATATGGTGGAGTTCTGAGGATGATTAGGGTTTTTGTCTTCTCAACTGACTTGATCAGGGTTTGATATCCAGGGGGTGGCAGGGGCTGGTATATATAGGTCGTAGCATCCATTTTGAGCCCTCGAATCAAACCGACTTAAAAGGACAATGTAGATGCAAACCCTAAGGCAGTAGAGAACCAACGTTGCAACGGGGGGGGGGGCTGACTGGTGGACCCTAGGGGCCAACTGGCCTACAGGTGGGACCGGCCGGCCTCACCTAGCTGCCTCTCACAGTCTCCTTTGGTGTGGTGTCCTCTAGAACCTTCTGGAGTTGTTTACACAGCGGATAAGCACGATTACTTCTGACATCTAGGTCCACATTCATGGTTTTCTATATAAACCCTGCTAAAAACATAGATTCACCAAAACTCGTGGAATTTGTTAGTTTACACCCCTAAGTCTATATTGGTGATTACTTTCATGCCCTTATTCATGTTATATTGACGGTTTATAATGTTCGTTAACTACCATCAACAAACTCCCCCAAGCTTAACCTTTGCTCGTCCCTGAGCAATGTTAAACTCAGTAAATGGATCAGGAGTTGCATCAATATTTTCACTCCTCAAAAGTACACATGCGTTCAAACAAGAATTCTTCTCCGGATTAGAATAAACTGATCTAACTTTTAAACTTACCCGTATTACCTTTAACCATGGGGCTTCTTAGCCTTCACTTGGGTCTTTGAGCAATTAAAAGATAGAACGATCAAGTCAAGCACTATGTCTCAAGTTCTTTGTTTAACCATTATTCTGGAGTTTTTATAAGTTTTCCAAATAAAAGTCAGAGCTTCCTTTGTATGACACTCTCAAGTTTCTCAATATATGTGGTATTTGTGGATCCTCACTAAGGCAATAATGTCTTTCTCTTCCTACAACTAAGGTTTATGTGGAGCTCATAGGAGTGGAAAAAGCATATTTGCAATACATGTATTGTAAAGTCAAACCTCGGATCCAAAGAGAGTTGAGTCATACAATCAAATCAAGATGTGCATATGTGTGGATGCATGGTGGATATATATGGCGGCTAACCTAATTCTACTATGCTCCTTGAAAACTTATCTCTCTTTTGGAACTGAGAAACAACTTTACAAGAAAACATGGGCTATCTTATTCATCTCTCTTTTTCTCTTTTCTCTTCTTTTTTTCAGGCGAGCATCTGAGTACCCATTGTTTTCAATATCTCGGGCACTTGTCCATTTTTTCAACTCTTTTTTTTATGAATAACTTTTGCATAGCCCCATGCTTCTTTCTTTGCAACAAAACTTTTGAGAGATAGCAACAAGAACTTGAATCATTTATTTGGGGATGGAAAACCTATCAAAAATATTTTTTTGGTGTTTTACTCCGAGTATAGGAGTAGAACATTTTTTGGTGGATCTAGATGGAATGGCATGTTTTTGCGCCTACCCCTAGTGTAGGAGTAGTGCATATGTTGGTGGTGTGTGCGTGATCTTAATTTTAAGAGCATGACAAACCTCTCATAAGGGTCAACAAAGCTTGACTAAACTCAATGCAAAACAAGCAACATATATGAGTGGAAGTTTTCCTAGTCTAAATATCATATTTGACTCAGGTAGGAATTCAAGCTTTGTCGTACAGGAACTCATCATGAAGCATTTTTATGTTTTTCAAAAGATAAATCTCTAGAACTTTAGTATCACTCGGAACAAGATAAGTAGCAACTTAGACCTTCTCATATCATATCCGTCAATTACCTAGCCTTAGATCAAGCATATGCTACCCACGAGTTTCAAGTTCAGAGTAAATTCTTATATCAAAACAGTCTTATCCAAAACTCGGGAGAATTCAAGGCTGAAAACTAGGTACTTGAAAGGAATTACAATAGAGCAACTATTCATCATTTCCATGTTAAGACATTATCCTCAGAGTCCTTTTACTTATTCTGCTCTTAAAAATCATGGGGGATGTCCTTTTAAGGAAATCTAGACACACTGTTTATTTTGTTTTTAGTTATGCATCTTTTTATGACTTATATATATAGCAGACTTATAAATATTAAAACAAAAAGGAAAAATACTTATCGAGATACATGGGGGATGTCCTTCCCCCAAGCTAGTTGTTGGCGTGGTTGTTCAAACTTGTACTTCTCAGAGCGGGTTCACTAGCGGATGTCTTTCTCGTCCATCAGGAAGTTGAGTTTCTCTAAAGGATGCACTCCTGGTGGAGTGAGATGAAGACAACCAGGTGAACTTGCTTGTGACCATCCTCCAAAAACTATAACAAGAACTACAAAACTTGTGGAACAGATTAGGATAAAAGGGTTAGCGGTCAGCCGTCTAGGGGTTAGTCGTTCTTGGAGTTTGAGAAACATTTTCGTATTGGCAGACTTTTAGCAGGATGTTTATCTGATATTTTTGGATTTTCTGATATAATTGAATGCATGGTATTTTTATTTTATGCCACCACAGTAAATATTGTTGCAGGTTTTTACATACTGTATAAGTATTCACATGGGGCTTAAGATTTTATAATGCAACAATGAAAATTTTTATCTTATTTTTATAAGTGCAAAGCATATGCAGAAAAGTAAATATGCTGAAGTAAAAATAATTCATGCAATGCTAAAAACTAAATATAAATAACTACCAATTTTACCTCCTGGCGAAGGTTTGGATTTTCTCCTCCGGACAGGACTTTCGTCCTATCTTGTTCATTCCTTGGGTGCATCTGTTAGTCCCAAAGATGGAGACCTTGTTGGTTGCACCTCTTGTGATGGTGATTCTGATGACGACGCCACCTTTTTCTTCCACACCTGTTTGGTCTGTGGACTCGAATTTGGTGGAGTAGGTTCATCTTTCACAACTTCCTTATCTTCCTCCCATTCATTCTCGGGGAGTTGATTCCTCCGACACCGAGATGCTCGATGTCTTCTCTTGGAGCGGGACTTCTTTGGTTGTTCATAAGTGGTATAACTATTGAAATAGCATCGTATCTTTTCTCCTAGAAATTGGAAGTGGACTTGTCCAGATCCGACATAAATTATCGCATTGGTAGTGTTGAGGAACGGTTTTCCAAGGATGATGGGTACGTCTTCGTTTTCTTCTCCCATGTCTAGAACCATGAAGTCGGCAGGGGCATAATGATCTTGTATTCTTACCATGATATCTTTTGCTATTCCCTCCAGAAATCACATTGATTGATCCACCATCTGCAATTGCATATATGTAGGGAACAAAGGTTCATCACCAAATAAGTATTCATACGTTACCTTGGACATTATATTGACACCCGACCCAATGTCGCAGAAGGTCTTGTAGAATATTCTTTGTCCAACTGTACACTCGATCGTCAGCACACTTGGATCGTCCTTCTTAGTAAGGTATGGTGAAGTGAGGAGGTGGTCGTACTCCGATCGGAGTGTGTTGATCATGTTAACTGATTCTTCTTATGGCTGCCTAGTCTTGTTTTTCCTCCTTCTTTAGTTGTTTTTCTTCTTGGTCACTGTTGTCTCTTCGGGCGGGTATGTCGTCTGTGGATGACCAAGAGATTGCAAGATGTGATTCTTGAAAGAAAACTTCTCCTTTTTATCCTTGATTGTGAAACAAATCTTGGCACTATTCACGTAGATGATGGCTTTTGCAGTGCTTAGGAAAGGAAGGCCCAAGATAATGGGTGCGCTTACATCTCCACTGTTTCCAAAACCACAAAATCTGTGGGTATGTATGATTGTCCGACTCGAACAATGGCATCTTCAAGAACTCCCTTGGGGTAGCAGAGTGACTAATCTGCAAGCTACAAACATATATTTGTGTACAACAAAGTATCTCCATTAATTTGATCATAAATTACCTTTGGCATGATGTTGACACAAACAACTTCTTAGAAAATATGAGGTCCAATGGCGATAGGGATGACAGGTCTTCCTGAATCACCTTTCTTTTTAGGTAAGGAATAGTTTATCCACCTTCCCATCGATGGTTATATACAGTAATATGCTGCATTGTGAATATCAACAAGATTTACAGTTTCTAGATCTTCCGGTTGCCCCGGAATCTTACATTTATCGGTAGGAGGAACAACAGCCACCAGCTGAGCTATTTGTGATTCTATCATTTTATTAAAGTTGTGCTGGTTTTTAATGACAGAAGAGAAGCTATCCATTCTATTATTTATATTTTCTAAGATGTTATCATTGGAAGCTAGTTTCCTAGATAAGCCCTCCATTATTTTAGCTTGGCCAGAAATTAATTCTCTTAAGGGTGATTGGTTATTGAAATTATTGAAATTATTACCTTGAGAGTTACATTGGTAATTACCTTAGTAGTTTAGCCTTTGTTGCTGATTCTATCCTTGATTCTATTGAGGACGAAAGTAGTTATTGTTAACGAAGTTCACATCCTCATGGGTTTTTGAGCAGTTGTTCCCTGAATGCCCAGTGTTTCCATACTCTTCACACGTCATGCGGGAATCATGAATGTGCATGACTTCTTGTTTCTCATTGGCTCGGTCTTCTAGTTTCTTAATGAGCAGGTCTATTTTGGCAGACAACATATCTACCTCCTTGAGTTGATGCATACCTCTGCCTCTCTTGTGAGTTTGAAGGCGTTCTTCATTCCAACCTTGGTTGAAGGCCATCTTCTCCACAAGAGCTGTTGCACCTAGGATTATGAGTGATAGGAAAGCACCTCCAGCAGCAGCATCCATGTTCTCATGGGTACCGTTAGTCAACCCATGGTCAAAGGTCTGCATGAGTAGCTAATTCTCCATCCCATGATGAGGACATTCTGATATGTAGTCTTGAAAGTGTTCCCATGCCTCAGAGATAGATTCATCATGTTGCTGTTGGAAGCTTAAAATTCTTCCACGCAGAGCATTGGTCTTGCCTATGGGAAAGAACTTTGCTAGGAAGTGTTGGATGGTGAAAGTGCTGCAGATCTCCAGAAAGTGTTGGAGATGAGCACTCGCATCTTCATGTGCCTTTCCACAAAACTAGTTAGCTTGCACCATATTAATGAGAGCTGGCTTGAGCTCAAATCCATTGTCTCCCACATTGACCGCCAGTCCAATATGGATGTTGGCCATAGTTAAAATAGAGAATTCACAGAGAGTCTTGTCAGCCATAGCTTCAAAAACTGGTGTTAAGCTGCGCCTTGTGTGGTTGTCTTCCGATTCTAAAGCTGAGACTTTCTTGAGTTTGGCTCTAGTTCTCTTGATTAATGCTTCTAGATCTTCAACATAGTTTGTTAGAAGGTTAAAACTGGTCATACATTACCCTACATAAGATATAAAAGTAGATAGAACAAGGGTTAGCCTGTTTGAGCAGAGGTCAATGGTTATCTTGATCACATCAATAAGTATAAGTTTATCAATATTTCCTTCTTGCCTAGCTACCTTTCTTGACAACGGCGACAGAAATGCTTGTTGGCATTTCTTAACGTCGCTACTAAGAACAAGGTTTTGAATGTAATCTCTAGCAACGAAGCCAGAAATGCTTATTGGTATTTACTTGTGACTTGAAAGAATATATGAATGAAAAGGATCTACAAGCGCACAGATAATATACCATTGTAGCACTTGACTCGAGAGTATTCCAGGTATCGTTATTTATATTTTTTACCACAAGGAAAGATGGGCAGTTGGAATATATTGATAACTTATATGCAAGATGGAGAGATAAACTATAACCAACTTCTACTCACAACAGGGGTAAGTCATGAGATAAATGTATATGATAAGTGATGATAAATGATAATTAATCATTCAGAGTACTCCTTTCTATGGCAGTAGCATGGCTAAGTAGAATATTAGAGGAATAATTCCTAAGTCATTCTTAATTACAAGTCAAAGCATACATTGATTAGTGCAATTACACCTATTAGTCATGACTAAGATCAACTTTATATCTACACATAAGGGATATTACTAAGGAAGATTAAGAACAAAGCTTGCCTTTCTTCGTAACTAGATCCTACTTGTATTATATTCGGGGAGTGGACTACAAAGGACTCAACGGGAGTGTCACATTCGCGATCTACCACATGGACTAGAATATAGGGTGCATCCGTAAGTAAACAACATATAAGCACCACGCTTACACAATGTCGACCACTCACCCCATGTACACCAGAGCAAGCACTATACAAACTTATGCTTGAACATAAAGACAATCTAGCTATACTAAGTATATAATCAAAGTAGACGATGAACATGATAACTTGGAACATGAATAATATTAAGAAGAATGTCGAATCAATTGTAGCAAACATATGAATAATGAAAGATACAAAAGAGGATACAAGGGGCTATACCAAGCCACGCTCTTGATAGGATCAGGAATCCAAGCAAAGCTTACCTCCCTCTAGTCCTAGCCTAGCTAGCTATGCCCTAGAATATGGTGGACCTATGAGGATGATTAGGGTTTCTATCTTCTCAACTGACTTGATTAGTGTTTGATATCCAGGGGGGTGGTAGGGCTAGTATATATAGGCTGTAGCATCCATTCTGTGCCCTCGGATCAAACTGACTTAAAAGGACGGCGTAGATGCAAACCCTAAGGCGGTGGAGAACCGGCGTTGCAACGGGGGGCTGACTGGTGGGCCCTAGGGTCCGGTCGCCCTGTAGGTCCGGCCAGCCCCACCTTGCTGCCTCTCACAGTCTCCTTCGTTATGGTGTCCTTTGGTGTCCTCTGAAACCTTCTGGAGTTATTTACACCGTGGATAAGCGCGATTACTTCTAACATCTAGATCCACCTTGACGGTTTTCTGAATAAACCCTGCTGAAAACACAGATTCACCAAAACTCGTGGAATTTGTTAGTTTACACCCCTAAGTCTAGGTTGGTGATTACTTTCATGCCCTTATTCATATTATATAGACGGTTTATAATGTTCATTAACTACCATCAATAGAGATCAGGGGAATATTCCAAGGAACCTCACCCCTCCTCTCCACCTATAAAAGGAGGACCTCTCTCCCATCATTTGAACAACACACCAAGGAAGAGAGCAAGAAGCAAGAGCAACACTCCAAGGCTTAGGCCATAGCTTTCTAGAGTTGTGTAGAAGAAAGAGATGTGAGGGAGAGTTTGGGGAAGTGCCGGACCTATCGATCTTCCCCCGCTTGTACCTCGATAAACACCTGTACCTCAATGGAATCTTTCGCTAAGTGAGTGTTCATGGTTCTTTTGGTTATAAAGTATTTTGATTAGTTAAGCTTTACTCTTACTTGTTTGTGGGTTCATCGTTTGTCCCCATGGCGGATACTCTAGTAGAGGGCCCTGACAAAGACGAATAACCCTACACATGCTAGAGTAGCAGTCAATAGCGTAGACGTGGTGTCTAGGCTAGAGGCTACCTTCACTTGTAATCCCCCACATCTAGGTACGACGTAGAGGTACAGGCCGGGCTTACTTGGCAGACCAGGTGCTACACGGTGCCCGAAGTAAGAAAGTATAAGTAGTGTTTATCTATCCATAGACTCTAAAACCATAGGAATCCATCTCAACCTCTATCAACTGTACCCTTGTATTGTCCTTGGATGAATTATCTAGAAGAATACCTCTGTTTCCTATGAAAAATACGATACCCTAATACTTCCGGGTGAAATGCTACAACGGTAATTCCGTGCGCTTGTGAATTATTTTTGTTTGCGTTAAGAAATACCAACAAGCAATTATAGCACTGTTGCTAGGCAATGGTTGCTATTTTCTTCGAACCTAGTTCGTCCTCATATCTGTATCTTTTCTTTTTATAAAAACAAAAATACCTTCTTTTCTTTTTTGCTATGAAGCAAACTCCAACTCCAAACCTTTCTGCTTCAAAGGGGGAGTTCTGTGAGCCACTACCAAAACCAACCCTTCATTCTGGCCGTGAACTCCACCCTGGCTTGATGGCCATGGTTCAGGCACAACCCTTCTTAGGGCATGATAATGAAAACCCCTACCATCACCTGCTCGATTTTGAGGAGATGTGTTCGTGCCTGAGCATCTCAGGCATGACACAGAAAACTCTAAAGTGGAAATGGTTTCCCTTCCCTCTCATGGGGAAGGCGAAGCAATGGTACATACACGCCATAGAAAGTACGAATGGGGACTTGGATGAACTTAAGGACAAGTTCTATCTTACATTTTTCCCCATATCCTGTATCGTCTCTCTACCAAGGGTGTCGGTGTTTCGTAAATCGGACTAGTAAACTTATACAATTGTCACGCTGCTCTAGGTAGATGATGGTAGCATCCAAAAGATATGAGGATTTATACTGATTTAAGCTAGAGCCCTACATCCAGTCTTAGAGATGATCGAGTGCGTGTTCCTCGCTTGAATGCTCTGAAGTTCTTACAATGGGGGGGGGTGCAAGAATGGTGGAAGAGGTAGGAGAGCCTAAGCTTAGCAATGGGCTACCTGAAGGGAAGCTTTAGGAGCCCTACTATGATGGAGAATGAGTGAATAAGTAGGGGACTCAAAATGTCTGGAAAGGGTGCCCTGGCTGCCCTTATATAGAGTTTGGGGTCAGGCCGCATACAAAGCAGGAGGTTCTCCCGACCGAAGGGTCGTGACCCTGAGGGAGGTCCTAGCTAACTTGGCTTGCAAGCTACGCCATCTTGTGGAGCACGTCCGGGCATGGCTGTCATCATCGCCTTGTGGCCACGTCGTAGCAGGGTGCGGCATGGTGCCTACTATGCTGGCCGTGGTGGCACTGTAGGCACGGTGATAGTTCACCAGCCATCCTGTGTGACGTGATCTCCGCCGTGGTCTTTCCCCTTATCTCCTAGTTTCCTAGGGCATGGTACATGAGTTGGTAGCCACCCTTAGGTCATCGATCGCCTGGTCATCACTGAGGAGCTGAGGGCCACGACCCTGATCATCAGGCTCGTGGCTCTCATTGGTATAGGTGGCCTTTAAGTCAAGGCCCCCGTTGTGGATCCCATTCCGTAGTGGGTGAGATCGTACATGCATCTTGTTGGGCCATATCCAGCTAGTGGTTGTCGTGCCTATCATCACCGCCTTAGGGCGGTGTTGTCTTGACCGACCTTTGTGGCGTAGGGCTGGCATCTGACCGGACCGAGGTGACTGTTATCCCCTCAGCCCTCGTGGGGTTAGTGTGGCATGCCTGCCCTTGCTAGAGTAGGTGTACTTAGCGGGGCTCGACCTCTCCCCGTCCCTTTCAAGGGTCATGATAGGGGTGAGGTCATGCACTTTTCGTGCGTCGTGTGGCTAAGGCAGGATGAAGAGGTCATGGCCGACCCTAGCCCTAGCATCCGACTTGGTTTGCTCGACTCGGCTGGGCCTCGGTCGTTCGGTCCTTCGCCAGCTAGCATATTATGGGCCATGTGGCCTACTGACTAATCAGTGCCCTAAGATACCCTAGGGTTATAACCCCGATAGTAGCCCCCGAGCGGTTTTGTGATCACGAAGTGATCACGAAAGCGCTGAAAGGCGTGCACATTGAGCGTGGGTCTGTGGTCGTGGCTTGTGTGAGCTTCATCGCTCGACCCTTCATGGGTTGATGCTTTTAATGTGGCATGTGACCGCTGAGTTCCGTCTTGTCAGGTCGCCCTAGTGATGCAGTATGTGATTGGTAAGCCTTGCCATGTTAGTGTGCTGCGTATCGGGGTTCGTGACCCAGGCAGGACTGACTAGTCTTGTCGATGTTGTTCTGGTCCTACCTTTATGAGAGTCTTTACTTTTCCCATTCTCACACGGGCATTTGGTATTTGTGGCGTCCTCCCATGATTTTCCATGTGGCGTGGTAGTTTTCGGGCTTGTTTTGGTCTGCCCTTGGGTTTATAAGTATGAGTTTCCTTTTTGTTCGAGCTATTCACGGCCATAGCTTCAAACTGTCCCCTTTCTTCTCGCTAATGGAGTGAAGAAATGGGAGGGTTTTGCGGAGCGCCATGGTCGGTGGTCGGCGGCATTCTTCTCAAAGGCTGGTGCTAGAAGGTGGCTTGCGCGCAGGGAAGGATGAGGTGTCGTGGAGGCTGGCTCCGTGATCATGCGACCTGGGTTTTACCTATGCCTGAGTGGCACGGGTATCCATGATGGTCGTTGATCAAGGGAAGGTTCGCCCCATCGCTGTGGGCCATCAGAGTGTTTAGGCAGCGAGTCAGTTCTCTGGTGAGAACATTCATCTCTCCTTGGCCACTGAATGATGGTCCTAGGGTGTTGTTCGTCATTATGCCCAGTCGTGGCATCATGATGATGTGGCGAGATGTTATACGTTGGGGGCTACTTTACCCTTTTCTCCTCCCTGCGTTCTTCAGATTTGGGGGGTTACTATGCTGCGAGGGGGCCTTTAAGGTGTTCTTTTCCTCCTTGTCCGGCCTCGTTTGCAGCTCGCTCCCCCAGTGGCGTCGTCCTTGAGGTGGTGTTGGGTTCTTTCCTTTTCTTTCTTCCATGGCTTGGCCACGCGTGTAATGCCTGTACCCATGGAATATAATTTTTGAACTTTATATTCCAACCTTGAGGTCATGCTGAGCCCTCGAGACGCGATGTCCAGTTGTGGGGCCTTGTTCTCAAAGTCAGGTCTTTTGTGCAGGTGGTTGACCTTCCTTCCTGTGGGATGGAGAGATTGCTCGTGGCACGAAGGTCCCTGCTTCATTTGTGCTTTGGCCTTATTTGACCCAGGTCTCCCCATTCCCTGATCGGGTTATGTCCTCATCCTCGAGTGATAGTGTGATCACGGGTGTTTTCTCTTGACCAAAAGTTGATACTCAGATCCGAGCGGGCCTAGACCATGTGCGCTTGGATCATGGTGGGGTTGTTTTTTGTGTGGGGCTTGGTGTTGCCTCATGTATAGGGCATCGTCATTGGCCCCGGGCGCCCCAGGAGTTATCCACGAGGGGTCGCTGACCCCTATTGGTCCATTGGTTTCAGGTCGTGGGTCTAGACCCCAAGCGACCTATTTTTTGGTCAATTTTGGTTTCTCCCCATGTGGGGAGAGGCATGTTCACCGTAACCACATGGTCGGAGCGGTGCGCCTCGTTGGGGTCAATGGGTAATTCGAGCGGGACCCGATATCCTCCCCAATCGACTGGAGTTTGGCTGTGCCTCATCGAGAGACATCCCATAAATCATCGGCCGTTAATCCCATTGGTCCCCAATCGCCTCCACAGTGGCCAGAGGGAAGATGCCTCTCTAGAGGGGGTCAACCTAGGAGACTTTGAAGTGGATGACTCAAACACAAGGAGAGATGGTCGTGTGGCTCCGCACCACCGATAAGAGCCACGGGGGCCCATCTCCTCCCTACCCTATCGCTTTTTTGGCCTCGAGTCCTCCTAAGGACCGGACAAAAGGTTAGATTCCTAGGTACGATGCGGGGTCATGAACGTGGCGGGTCGCTCTGCGCATGGACTTCAGGGGTCGTTGCTTCCTTGTTTGTTGCGTGGTTTAACGGCGATCGCTTGCCTATGGGCGAAAAAAGATTGCGTGGGAAATTTAAGAAGCGAAAGAAGGGGGTGCAGGTCTTACGCGTGTTCTACTTGTTACTTATTCGTTCCCTACCCTTCACATCACTCCACTAGGGCTGTTCTTGTCTATAATCCTTTTGCGAAAGAGGGTTAGTTTGCGAGTTCGTGATGATAGGAGGGTTGGTATGTGCTCAGGAGGGACGGTTAAGGATAGAATCTGCATAGCTACTCAATGTTTTAGGAGTTGGTGTAGATCTTGCCGGCGTCATTCGTGAGCCGGTAGGATCCCAGGCGGATGACTTCAGCAATGATGTAGGGCCCTTCCTAGGGTGGTGTCAACTTGTGCATGTCCTTGGTGGTTTGGATCCGCTGTAGGACTAGGTCATCAACCTAGAATGCTCGCTCTCAAACGTTCTTGTTGTGGTCGAGCAAGTCTTGCCGATCTTTCTCTGCTTTGGCTTCATCATACACCAGGACCCATGGTGCTCCGTTGTCTAGGTCGGTCGGTAGGACGGCTTCGGCACCATACACCATGAAGAACGGTGTGAAGCCAATAGACCGGTTTAGGGTCATCCTCAGGCCCCAGAGCACGGCCAGTACCTCCCCTGCCCACCGCCCCGCAAATTTGTCGAGCCTATGGAAGATGCAGGGTTTAAGGGCCTGAAGGATCATGGCATTCGCACGCTCCACTTGGCCATTAGTTCGTGGGTGAGCGACGGAGGCCTAATCGACTCGAATTCCATAGTCATCACAGAATCAAAGGAGCTTCTTTTCGGTGAAGAGCATGCTGTTGTTAGTGATTATGGAGTTTGGAACTCCAAATCTGTATCTGATGTCGAGGAAGAATTCCACCGCATCTTCGGATCTTACCCTTGTTATAGTTTTAGCCTTGATCCACTTGGTGAACTTGTCGATCATTACCGGAAGGTGGGTGTAGCCCCCGGGTGCTTTCCTGAATGGCCCGAGTAGGTTGAGCCCCTAGGTCATGAAGGGCCATGTTAATGGGATGGTTTGTAGCTCTTGTGCGGGTAGGTGCGTTTGTCGTGCGTAGAACTGACATCCCTCATAGCTTCGTACGATCTGTTGTGCGTCCGTGACCGCTATGAGCCAGTAAAAGCCTTGTCGAAAGACTTTCCCAACCAGTGCTCTGTGCACTGCGTGATGTCCACAGATTCCTACGTGGTCCTCCCATAGGAGTCATTGCCCTTCTTCTCGTGAGATGCATCTCTGGAGAATTCCTGAGGTGCTGCGCTTGTAGACGATGTTTCCAATGATCATGTAGGATTTGCAGCGTCTTGCCAGATGACGCGCCTCTGTTAGGTCACCGGGCAAATTTCCCCATGCTAGATATTCTATGTAGGGTGCCATCTAGTCTAGCCTAGTGTCCATCGCCGCTTGGTCGATCGCCATTAGATCAAGAGGGCTCGCGTCCTCCGGGCTGCGATGATGTTCAACCGGTAGGGCAAGTTCTGCCTTACTAGCCGCGCCCGTCGTTTAGTCATGTGTCCAAAGGGCTCACACCGATGGTTCGTGCGTGTCATTGACAAACACTCCCGGTGGGGCCAGTCCCCGACTTGATGCGATTTTAGCCAGGGAATCGGCGGCTAGGTTGTCTCGCCTGAGGATGTGGTGCAGTTCTAGCCCATCAAATCTTTCTTCGAGTTGCCAGACCTCATCATAGTAAGCCATCATCTTGCTATCGTGACATGATGCTTCTTTCATGACCCGGCTGACGACCAGCTCTAAGTCCCCTCTGATGAAGAGGCGGCGGGCGCTGAGCTCGGTGGCAATTCTGAGGCCATGGATGAGGGCTTTGTATTCTACGACATTGTTGGTAGCCCGGAAGTGAAGTCAGATGGCGTACTCCATGTGCTCTCCTATCGAAGAGACTAGGACGACCCTAACCCCTGCTCCCGCGGCCATGAGCGATCCATTGAAATACAACATCTAGTATTCCTGGTAGGTTGGAGGTGGGGGCATCTGAACTTCGGTCCATTCAGCGATGAAGTCCATGAGGACTTGCGATTTGATCGCTGTTCTTGGGACGTACATGATGGGTAGCCCATGAGCTCGGTTGCCCATTTAGCCACGTAGCCAGAGGCACCGCGGTTCTAGACCATGTTGCCGAGTGGGGCGAATGCTACGACCACGATGGTTGTCCCTCAAAGTAGTGCAGCAGCTTTCATTTGGCGATGAGGATGGCGTAAATAAGCTTCTGGATTTGCGGATAACGCATCTTAGCATCTGAGAGAACCTCACTGATGAAGTATACTGGCCTTTGGATCCTATGGGAGCATCCGCTCTCTTCTCGCTCGACGATGAGTGCCGCGCTAACCACCTGAGTGGTCGCGGCAATGTAGAGGAGGAGTGGTTCTCCCTTCTCAGGTAATCCAATGTGGGGGTTGTTGCTAGGAATGCTTTGAGCTTCTTGAAGGCCTCCTACTCTTCGGCCGTCTAGGTAAACTGATTAGCCTTTTATAGGAGCTTGTATAGTGGCTTGCCACGCTCCCCTAGTCGTGAGATGAAATGGCTGAGGGAGGCCAGGCATCCCATGAGCTTTTGGACTCCTTTTAGGTTCGTGATGGGGCCCAGATTCTCGATCGCCGTGATCTTTTCTGGGTTGGCTTCGATGCCCCGCTCAGAAATGATGAACCCAAGGAGGTTTCCCTTAGGGACCCCAAATACGCATTTCTTGAGGTTGAGCTTAATCCTAGATTCCCTAATTCAGGTGAAGGCAGCCTCCAGGTTGCTGACCAGCTGGTCAGCTTTCTTGGACTTTACAATGATATCGTTGATGTAAACTTCAATGATGTCCCCGACGAGCTCACCGAGGCATTGGTTCATTCACCTTTGGTAGGTGGTCCTCATGTTCTTGAGTCCAAAGGGCATGGTAACGTAACAGTAGGCACCGAATGGGGTGATGAAGGAAGTTGCGAGCTGGTCGGCCTCCTTCATCGCAATTTGATGATACCCCGAGTAAGTGTCCATGAAGCATAGGGTTTCACAACCCATGGTCTTGTCGATGACCTAGTCAATTTGTAGTAGCGGATAGGGTACTTTTGGACATGCCTTGTTTAAGTTGGTGTAGTCCACGCACATCCTCTAGGTCCTGTTCTTCTTCCGGACTAGGATCGGGCTAGCGATCCATTCGGGGTGGAAGACTTCCTTGATGAATCCCATCGTCAGGAGCCTAGCAATTTCTTCTCCAATGGCCTTCCGTCTTTTGTCGTCAAAGTGGCAGAGGCGCTGCTTGACTGGTTTCGATCCGGGTAAGATATCGAGGCTATGCTCGGTGTCCTGCCTCGGGATTCCTAGCATGTCGGAAGGCTTCCATGCGAAGATCTCCTGATTTTGGAGCACGAAGTCGATGAGCTCGTACTCTTGCTGGTCAAAAAGGCCACAAAGGATTCGAATGGTTTTGCTGGTGTCTTCGAGGTCGATTTGTACTGCCTTGGTGTCCTCTGTGGCCTTGAAGGCTATCATGGACTGCTTCCTCGCGCTAGATTTGGGCACGATCTCAGTTAGGGTCACCTAGATAGTTCGTAGCTCCAAGACTCGACTCATGACTGCTGTGATGTTAAGGTTTCCCTCCTCGCAGGAGTGCACCTGGTGCAGGCCACCGCTTACCATGATGACCTCTCGAGAGTCGAGGAGCTTAAGCTTGAGGTAAGCGTAATTAGGAACGACCATGAATTTCACATAGCAGGGTCGCCCTAAAATGGCTTGGTAAGCGCTAGGGAGGTTGATTACCTCAAAGTCGAGCGCTTCCATATGGAAGTTCGTGTGCCCCCCAAATGTAATGGGTAGGGTAACCTACCCGAGGGAAAAAGCCCCATAGATGGGGGCACTTGTCAACTGTATTGCCGCCCTGGAGAGGCCCATGGCATCATACATCCGTAAGTATAGGACATTGAGTCTGCTTCCCCCATCCATCAACACTCTAACGAGACACATTTCTCCGACTGTCGCGCTGACAACAAGGGGAAATTGCCATGGCGGCTGAATGTGGTTGGCATGATCGGTCCTATTGAAGGTGATTGCAGCTTTTGACCATTTCAGATAAACCAGGGTGGTTTTGGCTTGGGTTGCCATCATGTTGACCTCCCTCGCTGCTGGAGTCTTCCCCCGCTTTGATTCATTAGTGAATAGTTTGCCAATAAATGGTATCGGTTGTCTTGTTATGGCAGGCTTTCAAGCGTGGCTTCCATAGGCCGTTCTGTGGGCTAGCCCGCTGGGGGTCGGGGAGTCCCAGGCTCTAGACCGCATGATGTGGTTGTGATCTTCGGCGTGGGAGGATGTTGATCTTCCCATCGTGGAGAGCTTTTGTATGTGGCCGTTGCGTGCCATTCCGTGAGCTTGCTTGCCGACGATGGCGAGGGAGGGTGCTGGCCCTTCTATGTGGATGGACTCTAGGATGCAACCCTAGAGGGTAGTTCTGAGAGTCTGTCCACTATGGATCATAGAGCTCTGATCTCTAGGGTGGAGGTCCGGGCCGTGGCTAAAGGCGGACGTGGGCGGTGGCCCTTTGGTGCCGACGGGCTCGTAGTTTTTGTGGTGGATGTGGCCATCGTTGGCCATTCCATGAGTGAGTCCACCAGCGGTGTGAGGAGCCATCGCTTCCTTCAACAATCGAGAGTGCGTGACTGTCCCCTACCTGGTGCGCCAACTGTCGGTGTTTCATAAACTGGACTAGTAAACTTATTCGATTGTCGTGCTACTCCAGGAAGACAATGGTTGCATCCAAAAGATATAAGGAATTATACTGGTTTAGGCCAGGGCCCTATATCCAGTCTTAGAGATGATCGAGTGTATGTTCCTCGCTTGAATGCTCTGAAGTCCTTACATTGGGGGTGCAAGAATGGTGAAAGAGGTAGGAGAGCCTAAGCTCGGCGATGGGCTGCCCGAAGGGAAGCTTCAGGAGCCCTACTACGATGGAGAATGAGTGAATGAGTAGGGGACTCAGAATGTCTAGAAAGGGTGCCCTGGCTTCCCTTATATAGAGTTCGGGGCCAGGGCGCATACAAAGCAGGAGGTTCTCTCGACCGAAAGGTGGTGAGCCTGAGGGAGGTCCTAGCTAACTTGGCTTGCAAGCTATGCCATCTTGTGGAGCATGTCTAGGCATGGCTGTCGTCATCACCTTGTGACCATGTCATAGCAGGGTGTGGCATGGTGCCTACTATGCTGGCTGTGGTGGCATTGTAGGCATGGTGGTAGTTTGCCAGCAGTCCTATGCGACGTGATCTCCACCATGGCCTTTGTCCTTATCTCCTGGTTTCCTAGGGTGTGGTACATGAGTTGGTAGCCGCCCTTAGGTCATCGATTGCCTAGTCATCGCTGAGGAGCTGAGGGCCATGATCCCGATCATCGAGGTCATGGCTCTCATCGGTACAGGTGGCCTTTAAGTCAAGGCCTCCATCGTGGATCCTATTTCGTAGTGGGTGAGATCGTACATACGTCTTATCGGGCCATATCCGGCTGGTGGTTGTCGTGCCTATCATCACTGCCTTAGGGCAGTGTTGTCTTGACCAACCTTTGTGGCGCAGGGCTAGCATCTGACTGGACTGAGGTGACTGTTGTCCCCTCGGTCCTCGTAGGGTTAGTGTGGTGTGCCTGCCCTTGCTAGAGTAGGTGTACTTAGCAGGGCTCTACCTCTCCCCATCCCTTTCAAGGGTCGTGACAGGGGTGAGGTCATGCGCTTTTCGTGCGCCGTGTGGCTAAGGTAGGATCAAGAGGTCGTGGCCAACCTTAGCCCTAGTGTCCGGCTTGGTTTGCTCGACTTAGCTGGGCCTCGGTTGTTCGGGCCTTCGCCAGCTAGTGTATTGCGGGCCACATGGCCTACTGACTAATCGGTGCCCTGAGACACCCCGAGGTTACAACCCCGACAAAGGGCGATCCTTGATTTTGAGCAGTATGAGAAGGAGTCTATAGGTGCAGCCTGGGCTAGATTTTCAGCATTAATACATGCTTGCCCAGGCTTGTCTTTACCCGACAGCATATTGCTGTGACTCTTTTGTTTGGGTATTGACATGGACGCTGACCTATGCCTAGACAGACTGCCGGAGGATGTTTTACATACAAAACTATGATGGAATAAGTAGAATTTCTTGAGAACTTTCATAGACAAACACTCTTCCTCCATCATAAAAACTAGAGCCCTCCAGACAAAAGTCATGTCGAGTGTTGAGGAGTCCTCATTGGTTGAATCCAAACCCATACCATCTATAGGTTCAACTCATGAGCCCTCACCCGAACCACGAACACCGAAGGAAAGAATACTTCATCCTTTGGAGTTCCCTATCAAATTCGAGGATTATGGTAATACTTAGAAACACTTTTGGCACAATCCTCACGAGAAAGTTTTCCCCAAGATAGAACCATTGAAGGAATGGTTAATGGAAGTGAAACGTTCTTTTGAAGCCATTCAGATTGTTTCACCTTCCACGACAATGCCTTGTTCATTAAGGGGAACTACCGTAGAAGCCCTGCACAACCCCGTGGTCAAGACTAATATCATGTCCGAATTTCTTGTGGAAACCCTTTTGGGCAAAAAGCCACTAGTCTTGACCAACAAGCTCTTCAGAAGTCCGTCAAGACTCATCTTTGAGTGTTGTTGGATTCTTAGGGCCGTGCCGATTGAAATTGACAAAACCGAGGTTCACTTGGACTTCCATATCTATGCCATCCTTGAATTTGAGCTTCTCATAGGCCACCCTTTGGAAAATCTTATCCAAGAAAAACCTTCCCATGGGCGCCTTGACGAAAAGTTGGGAACAACTACTTCAGCCACTCCTATCCCATGCCCCAAAATCCCAATGGCGAAGCATCATCCCAGCCATGACCTGTTTGAGGAGATGAAGTTCATTTCCCCATTTGTTTTAGATCCTTGTGAAACAGCATGTTTATCACCACCCTCGCTCAAACAAAAACCATGTCCCTCTAGCCATCAAAACGTTGCTCTCAATAGTGGTTGAGATTCAACGTTGATCTTACATGATTCATCTCTTGAGAACAAAAACTTTTGTGCCATGGACATGTTTCTTAGTACCCCATGCTCCTACGAGGAAGACAACCACCCATCACTCCTCGTTTCCAAGCTTTGTAGGAGGATGGTTGTGGATGCCATCGTTTATCAAAAATTTTGCAAATCTTGTAGTGGCACTATGGTACTAACCTTGCAGCTTGAGCGATTTTGTTAAATGCTTGGTGGTGAAGCTGGAAACTAAACCACCATAGATAGCTGCAAGATGAAGTTCCCCAGGTCAAGCTTATAACCATAAACAAAGCACTGCCGGGAGATACCCCGGATTATCATAAAAAAGAGATTTTTATAAAAAACAACAACTTTCTTATTAATAAAAGCAAGAACATGTTATCAAGTTAGTATGCATCTTCGCGTATTCTTGATCGCTAACCATTTCAGGTTGAGATTAAGAAGAAGAAAGGGCATATGATGCTAAAAACATGGGAGCTGCATCGACTACATACCTTAACTATCTTTAGTGACGGAACACATTCGAAAGGAGACCCCCAACATTGCACACTTGACTTTCATGAAAGTCCTAGTGTGGGGGAGGATGGTGAGAATCCCAAAAGTTTCATGCAAAAAAATGATGCTGACGATGTTAGCTCTATCTTGCTATAAAAAGAGAGAGTTGAAAGAAATGAAAAAAGTAAAAAAAAGCTAAAAAAGAAGAGAAAATAAAATGATATATAAAAAAAGAAAAAAAGAAAGAGAAGGAGCCGTAAGATGGACGCTCCTATTCTAGACCTTTGCTCCTACCACTAAGGCCCATGGTCTAAGCACACTATTTGTGTGTGTGGCCTAGCCTTGTTACTCGCCTGAGATGGACCATGTGCGATCAAGCCACCGTTGCAGTAGTTTCAAAGCATCATCCACATATGCTGTCGGTAAGTACACTCAGGTATGTAAAGGTAAATAAATATTCACCAAACTCCTCTACTCATTTTTGTCTTCATAAGAACACAACTTGATCACGCGAGTTTATGCTTCCCTTGTTTCTATTGTAATCTCTAATTTGGGTGTATTAAGCTAGTACATCCATAGGCCTTTTTAAATTAAGCATGGTGCTTAGGTTAACATGGCCTTCTTTAATAAAAAATTTAACTTGGTGTTGAATTTTGATTAATGAACTTTGAGTAATTACTTTCATAAACATTAGAGGTAACTCATGTTGGAGATGAATCAAGGCTCGAATTGTTTTGTAAACTTTACATTAGCCTTGTTTGAGTATACAAAGTCTGGTGAATAAATAAAAAGAAATAAAACATAATAAACTAATATATAATAATACTAGTAATAATATAATAAAAATAATAAAAATAAATATACACTAATAATAATTAATAAATTTTAGGCTCCCCAGTATTTTAGCTGGTAGAGCCCTTGTTTGTTTCCATTTTTGTTTCCTTGTTGAATAAAAATAGGTACAAGAATAAGTGTGGGGGAGATCTCTCATGCATTACGAACACACATCCAAGATCTCCCACCAACACATTGCACAAACATCGGCAATCCAACATACAGAAGGACAGGACAGAAGGTTCCAAAGTAGATTGGCTGAACCTCTGGTTTAACCAAACCACCTCTGACTCCACTTAGCTCCTTTTCCAATAATGGTTTGTGCAACACTACCCTCATCTCCCTACAATTTCAAGTTTAAAACAAACATAATTCTAATTGCTAAAAATAAACTCAATGAATCAACAATGCCCCTATGCAATCCACACTTTGTTTAGCATTTTGAAAAGTGACATGTTCATAACATTTTTAAGATAGAAGCTTGCATGAAGTTTGTTCCATATACATACACTTATGCTTGTGGGAAAACATTCTAATAGGACAATCATGTTGACTAAGTTGTTGTGAGGTGTGATATAGTTCTGACTTAGAAATCCTACCGTTTCTATTCAAAGTACTTGGAGAATTTATTTTGATAAAAATGTCATAAAACCATAGTATCACATACTCCTCATTTGGTGAGCAATTCCTGCCAAAGCCAAATATGACATCTTGCAAGTTTAAAGACTTCCATATACGCTGCTTATTATTGTGTTGAGTTTGGTCAAGTCTTGTTGACCCTTGTTGAGAAATTTATCATGCTCTGAAGATCAAGATCACGTACATGCCACATATATTAAGCTATTCCTACACTGGCAATGCACTAGAACATGCCTCCATCCACCCAAAACTCTACTCCTACACTAGGAGTAGACAAAAAAATTGTTAGGTAAATACTTCATATTCTAAAAAGATAATGATCTCTCTCTAAATATGTGGTTTAGATGAAGAAACATGGGCTATGAAAAATCTTAAAAAATTATATATATGGACACATGATGGTCCAAGTACAAAAAAAGAAAAAAATGATGAGCACATGATGGCTTATGTATTGAAAAAAAGAGAGAAAGCAATAGCCATGTTCTCAAAATAAAAACTAGAGAGAGATCATTCCTGTGAACTAATCACATGTGTATCTCACATTTAAACATATTAGTCCACCTAGGTTGTCACTCAATTACCAAAACCAAATAAGAACCTTTCATCCGGTCAGTGGCCAACGGCTACATGACGCCAACAGTCTGCACTAACTGTTACAGTGACCGGACCCTGTGCAGAGTCCGGTCCAACCCCACCGGACGCGTCCTGTGCGCAAAAATGCTCTCTGGACCATCTTTGTTCATGACCGGATGCTGGCTCACCAGAGTCCGGTCACTTACTAGCCAGCTGTTGGCAGTCCTTAACTCCTATTTTCAACCACCAACACTCGTATAAAATCCACTCAAATAAACACCAAACTTAGTGATAGGGTTTATAACTAACGAATTCCACGAGTTTTGGTGTTTATTCATTTGTAGGAGGGCATTTGTGGAAATACACATAAAAGGGCTAAAAATGTGGAAAAGAACAAAGCACAAATATCATTCTACACAAGCCCGAAGGAGAGAGGCCCACAACCGAGCAAAACATGGCCCAAACAAGAGGAGAATAAGGATAAACCCAAATCAAATCACCTCATCTTTATAGAGCACCCACATAAACCCACTCAAGAGGTCCAAAGGAGTCGACTCACCAAAGATGGGCCAATTTGGGCACACTCGTGGTGCGGCCGCACCGCCACCAGGCCCAAATTGCCCCATTTTGGCAAGCTACCTCTTACCACCTTCCCATGGTCGGTTCAGGTGGGGATGGCGGTAAATTCAATGCTGAGGTGGCGGTTTGTTCTTTCCATAGGGGGAGATCAAGGGAATACTCCAAGGAACCTCACCGCTTCTCTCCACCTATAAAAGGAGGACCTCTCTCCCATCATTTGAACAACACATCAAGGAAACGAGCAAGAAGCAAGAGCAACACTCCAAGGCTTAGGCCATAGCTATCTAGAGTTGTGTAGTCAGAAGAGATGTGAGGAAGAGTTCGGGGAAGTGCCGGACCTGTCGGTCTTCCCCTGCTTTTACCTCGACAAACACCTATACCTCAACGGAATCTTCCGCTAAGTGAGTGTTCGTGGTTCTTTTGGTTATAAAGTCTTTTGATTAGTTAAGCTTTACTCTTACTTGTTTGTGGGTTCGTCGTCCGTCCCCATGGCGGATACTCTAGTAGAGGGCCCTGATAAAGACAGATAACCCTACGCACGCTAGAGTAGTAGTCAATAGCGTAGACGTGGTGTCTAGGATAGAGGCTACCTTTGTTTGTCTCATACTCCACGGTTAAGGGGTAGGTGGCAGGTGGTGACAGCCATGTCCATCCCTTGTAATCCCCCACATTCGGGTATAGCATAGAGCTACAGGCTAGGCTCACTTGGTAGACCAGGTGCTACCCGATGCCCGAAGTAAGCAAGTATAAGTAGTGTTTATCTATCCATAGACTCTAAAACCATAGGAATCCATCTCAACCTCTATCAATTCTACCCTTGTGTTGTCCTTGGACGAATTATCTAGAAGACTACCTCCGTTTCCTGTGGAAAATATGATACCCTGAATACTTCTAGGTGAAATGCTACAACAGTAATTCCGTGCGCTTGCAGATTATTTCTGTTTGCGTTAAGAAATACCAACACCAGCGTCCGATCCTACCTCAACATAGAACTCACACTGCTATAGTAGTAGAGTCACGTCTGGTCATCTTCATCACCTCTGTCCGGTCCAACACCAAACCTTTGTTGTGCTGTCCATGCACTGACCGGACACATCCGGTCCATCGAGATCCAGCATCCGATCCCTCTGTCACACCTCTATTCACTTCTAATTCCAAGTCCTTTCTGAATGAGGTTGACTCCAATTGATCTTTGGGCTAACTTACAGCTACCTAGTTGAAACCCTAGTTTGGTTTTGGCTAATTCATGAAACCTATTTGGACTAATCCTTGCATCTAAGTGTGTGACTAGATAGGATGGTCCAATCCATGTGAAGGAGCTAGGTGGCACACATGGATGGGGATGGCCACATGAAATGAAGTCCATGGTGGTGGTGTGGACATGTGATGATGATCAAGCTCTAGACTTTGGAAAAGAAGAAAGAAAAACAAAATGGGCTCAAGGCAAATGTGATATCCATAGGGCCATTTTGTTTTCGGTGATCGAGACACTATAGGGAGTGTGATCATATTTAGGATAGATGGTCATACTATTAAGAGGGGAGCTCTTATCGGACAACTCGATCATCTAGTGCCACTAGGTGTTGGAATACTTGCACATGCATTTTAGGCCTAGTGCACAATCGGTGAGAAGTGATTAACCTTTGAAAAATGATTGTGAAAATGCTAACACACTTGCACATGATGGTGAAACACTTGGAGTGTTAGCACATTTACAAAGGTGGTGAAAAAGGTGAAGAAAAGGAGGCATTGCCAGGCTCGGTGTGCTACCCCGAGGGCACCGCCATGCCCTGTCCGGTGCACCACCACCCCTGTGGCGGTGACTGGCTGAGGAGGCTGAGAGGGAGGTTCTATAGTGGGGCAACGCCACCCTGTTCGGTGGCACCGCCACCCCTAGGGCGGTGCCCACCTGGTCGTGGCCGAGAAGCACTGAGTGGGCGCGGGCACCGGTGCGTCAAGTGTACAGTGCTGCTATGAGGGCGGTGCACTGCCCGGTCACCACCGCTGGTGGGGCGGTGCCACCACCATTTTTATCCAAAGAGTAGGGGAACTGGAGACGGGCATCGGCATGGTCACCGCCACCCCATGGCGGTGCACTACCACTTTTTCAGAGAGGAGGGTTTTTGGGCAGCTAGACGGGTGGTCACCGCCACCCCTGAGGCGGTGCCACCACCACCCTGTTCGGTGACTATGGCTAGCCAAACTAGCCATTGGATTCAACCGTTGGGGGCACCGCCACCCATAGGGCGGTGACCGCACCGCCATGTCCGGTGCCCTCGCAGAATCTGCTCTAAAGGGGTAACGTCTCTATTTGCTTGTGGGCTTATAAATAGAGGGTGTGGCTAGCCTTGGTCACTCTCTTGGCACTACTAACAGCTGCATACACCCTTTGAGTGCTAAGCACACCACTCCACTTACTTGCACACTTGATTTCATCATCTTGAGTGAGATTGAAGAGCCTCTAGTGAATTTGTTTAGTGGTCTAGCATCTTGTGGCACTAGTTGGGCGATTTGGGCTGGTGGAGATCTTGTTACTCTTGGTGTTTGCCAACACCTAGATGGCCCGGTGATTGGTGGATCATCGAGCGGATGAAGGTGATTGTCTCCGGCTCCAATCATTGTGATTGTGAGGGGTTCTTGTGCCTTCCCCGGCAGAGCGCCAAAGGCAACTCTAGTGGATTGCGCGTGGTTTGTGGATCCTCATCTTGTGTTGGTTCTGCGGCACCCGGTTGTGGGTTAGGCGTGTGATGCCTATTAGCGTGTGAACCTCCAAGTGAGTGAAACGCCACAACGGGGACTAGCTTGCCGGCAAGCAAGTGAACCTCGGAGGAAAAATCATTATGTCTTGATTGTCTCCTTCTTATTCTTTGGTATTCATTGATTGATCACTTGCCACGGCGGTATATCACTTTTACCACTCTTTTGCATTACTTTGTGTATTTACCTTGTGTAGTGCTTGTGGTAGTTGTAGCTAGTTAGTGTAGCTAGTGTAGCTCTTTAGTTGCAGCTCTCTTGCTAGCTTGTCCACCTAGGTGTAAATTAGTGACATAGCTCTTGTGTGATATACTAGAGATCATAGAAATTAGAATTGGGTAGGTGGCTTGCAACACAAGTGTAGTGCTAACGCAAAATTCGCTTCGTCGTCTTATTTATGAATCACTTGTCTTAGTGTTGTTGTAGAAATTTTTTAATAGGCTATTCACCCCCCTCTAGCCATTAGGACCTTTCAAGTGGTATTAGAGCCGTGGTCACCATGATTCGAGGCTTAACAACCTTCGGTGTCAAAATGGCTCAAATCAACAATAGCAAGAAGCCACCTCAATTTGATGGCACAAATTATCTATATTGGAAGTCAAAGATGACCACACATATCAAGTTAATCAATAGATAGGTGTGGAAGGTGGTAGAGACCAAGATTGAGATTGCCAATCCAGAGAATCCCACCGCCGCCGAAGAAGTGCTTCTCCAAAACAATGACATTGCTCTAAGTGCCATTCATAATGCAATTGATGAGAGAACATTTGAGTAAATCAAGAACATTGAGATAGCTCATGAGGCTTGGAAGAAGTTGGAGGAATCATTTGAGGGCACACAAGCGGTGAAGGGTGGCAAGGCATACATTCTCAAGGAAAAGTTTGCAAGCTTCAAAATGAAGGAAGATGAGAGTGTGACGGAGATGTTCCATAAGCTTTAAGTGCTTGTCAATTTTCTCAAAACACTTGGAGAAGAGGTGAAGGACAAGGACTTCTCCTAGAAGTTCTTGAGATGCTTACCATCAAGATGTGGCATGTTGGTCACCTTGCTAGTGAGGAGTTGTTTGGACACCATGACACCAAACCAAGTATTGGAAGATGTGATGACCGATGATACCTATAGAGATGATGATGCGAAGGAACAAAAGAAGAAGAAAGATGAGAAGAAGGATGAGAAGAAGAAGAGTGTGGCATTCAAAGCCACATCATCATCAAAGGGCAAGGCCAAGCAAGATACATCAAGTGAAGATGATGATTCAATCTTTGATAATATGGATGATGAAAAGATGGCTCTCTTTGTGAAGAGATTTAGCAAGTTCATGGTGAAGAAGGGCTATCGTGCTAGAAGAAAGAAATCATCATCCAAGAGTAAGAATAAAGCAAAGAAGGTGCTTCAAGTGTGGAAGCAAGGATCATCTTGTTGCTCAATGCCCATACAATAGCGACAATGATGATGATGACAAGAATAGCAAGAAGAAGGACAAGAAGGAGAAGAAGGACAAGATGACCATCAAGAAAAAGAAGAAGGGTGGTTCATATGTGGTCACTTGGGATAGTGATGCTTACTCAAGTGATGATGATGATAGTGATGATGACAAGACCACCAAGAAGAAGGCTCTTGCAAGCATTGCTATCAATGAGAAGCCTTCTCTCTTCGACACTACATATACATGCTTCATGGCTAAGGCCACTAAGGTACAAACTAATGAACTAACTAAAGATGAACTAATTGACATGTTGGAAGATGTTAAAGAACATTTTGACATTAAGAGAAGGGAATGCAAAGACTTGCGTAAGGAACTAAAAGCCCTTAAGCAAACCTTTGATGAGCTCAATGCATCTCATGAGAGGCTAGAGGAACCCCATGAGAAGTTTGGCAAGGCTCACAAGAAGCTTAAAAAAGCTCATTCCTCTCTACTTGATGAGCAAAATGAGAAGGAGCATGTTGTAACATATGATAAAGGCTTAACATATGATATAATTGATGAATCTTTCTATAAGCCTATTGTTGTTGCTCCCGCTAACCCTTCATGTAGCTCATCATCCACTTCCACTTCACCTATGAGTGATGGTTTCATTTGTGATGCCTCACTTATGGTTGAAAATGAAACCTTGAAGAAGGAGGTCAATGAGCTCACTCGTGCCTTAGGCAAAGCCTATGGTGGTGAGGACCGCTTGCTTATGTGCTTGGGTAGCCAAAGAGCTTCTCTCTATAAAGAGGGATTGGGATATACCCCCAAGAAAGGCGAGGCGGCCTTTGCTCCTCACAAGACTAGTTTTGTGAAGAACAATGGTCGGTTTTGCACTAGTTGCAAGCAAGTTGGTCACATAGAGCAAAAGTGCATGAACAATAAATCACAAGCTAATGTATCCTCAATTAAGCTTAATTCTTTCAATGTGCTTACCAAGGGTGCTAATGGTGTGAAGGCTAAGTTCATTGGTGCACAATAGATGGGCTCAAGAAAGAAAGCCATTTGGGTACCAAAGAGCTTAGTGACTAACCTTTAAGGACCCAAGCAAGTTTGGGTACCTAAAATGAATTGATCTTCTTTTGTAGGTCAATTATAAAGTCAGAGGAATGCATTGGGTTCTTGATAGTGGGTGCACTCAACACATGACCGGTGATGCAAAAATGTTCAACTCAATCAACACCAATGATAGTAATGACTATGATAGTATCACATTTGGTGACAATGGCAAAGGCAAGGTCAAAGGGCTTGGTAAGATTGCAATATCCAATGACATGAGCATTTCCAATGTGTTCCTAGGTGAGAGCTTGAACTTTAATTTGCTATCCGTGGCTCAATTGTATGATCTTGGATTCAAATGCATATTTGGAGTAGATGATGTAGCGATCATAAGTGTAGATGGCTCTAACTTGATCTTCAAAGGCTTTAGATATGAGAATCTATACTTGGTTGATTTCAATGCAAGTGAAGCTCAATTGTCAACATGCTTGTTCAATAAGTCTAGTATGGGTTGGTTATGGCATAGAAAGCTTGGTCATGTTGGAATAAAACAATTGAATAGATTGGTTAAGCATGACTTGGTTAGAGGCTTGAAAGATGTTGTGTTTGAGAAGGATAAACTTTGTAGCTCTTGTCAAGCCAACAAACAAGTTGGAAACACCCATCCTAAGAAAAGCATCATGAATAATAGCAAGGCATTTGAGTTATTGCACATAGATTTGTTTAGGCCAACTCAATACACTAGCATTGGTGGAAACAAATATGGCTTTATGATAGTGGATGATTATACTAGATACACTTGTGTATTCTTTCTAGTGGACAACAGTGATGTGTTTGCAATATTCAAATAATTTGTCAAGGGCATTCACAATGAGTTTAAAACAATCATCAAGAGAGTTAGAAGTGACAATGGTAGTGAGTTCAAGAACACTATAATTGATGAGTTGTGTGATGACTTTGGAATTAGACATCAATTCTTGGTCAAGTACACTCCATAATCAAATGGCATTGTTGAGAGGAAGAATAGAACCTTGATTGACATAGCAAGATCAATGTTGAGTGAGTACAATGTGAGTCAATCCATTTGGGCCAAAGCTATCAACATGGTTTGCTATTGTAGTAACCGCTTGTATTATCACCCATTGAAAGAGAAGACACCTTATGAGCTCTTGAATGGTAGAAAGCCCAACATTACATATTTTTGGATTTTTGGTTGCAAATGCTATATATTAAAGAAATGCACTAGATTGGGTAAGTTTGAGAAGAAGTGTGATGAAGGATTCTTGCTTGGATACTCAACCACTAGCAAAGTAGGTTGAGTTTGGAATTTGACAAGTGGTACTCTTGAAGAAGTTCATGATGTTGAATTTGATGAAACCAAGAGTTCCCAAGATGAGAATGAGAACTTGAAAGATGTTAGAGGCATTCAACTTTCAAATGCCATTAAGAACATGGATGTTGGTGAATTGAGGCCAAGGCAAGTGATTGATGAAGAAGATGATCAAGTTCAAGTGCTCTCTAACTCAAATGTGCAAGTGGACACTAATCAAGCAAGTACAAGTGGCTCTCATGATAATGTGCAAGATCAAGTGGCTAGTTCACCATCTCAACCGAATGATCAAGCAAGTGCAAGCAATGTTCCAATACTCAACCAACCAATATTGTAAGAGATCATCCATTGGACACTATAATTGGAGATATTTCTAGAGGTGTACAAACATGATCAAGATTGGCTTCATTTTATGAGCACTTCTCATTTGTGTCATCCATTGAACCAAAAAAGATAGATGAAGCATTGAATGATGTTGATTGGGTGAATGCTATGCATAAAGAATTGAACAACTTCACAAGAAATCAAGTATGGGAATTAGTTGAGAGACCAAAGAACCACAATATGATTGGAACCAAATGGGTCTATAGAAACAAGCAAGATCAAGATGGGATAGTTGTAAAGAACAAAGCAAGATTGGTAGCACAAGGATACACTCAAGTGGAAGGTCTTGACTTTGGAGAAACATATGCCTCGGTTGCTAGATTGGAAGCAATTAGAATCTTGCTAGCCTTTGCTTGTGCCCACAACATCAAGCTCTATCAAATGGATGTCAAGAGTGCATTTCTCAATGGCTACATCAATGAAGAAGTATATGTTGAGCAACCTCCTGGTTTTGAAGATGACAAGAAGCCCGACCATGTGTACAAGTTGAAGAAGGCATTGTATGGCTTGAAGCAAGCACCTAGAGCATGGCATGAGAGGTTGAGGGATTTCCTACTCTCAAAGGGATTCATGATAGGCAAGGTTGATACCACTCTTTTCACCAAGAAGATTGGAAAGGACTTGTTTATGTTGCAAATCTATGTTGATGACATCATATTTGGATCAATCAATCAAGACTTTTGTGAAGAGTTTGGAAAGATGGTGGCTAATGAGTTTGAGATGTCCATGATTGGAGAGTTGAGTTACTTCCTTGGTCTTCAAATCAAGCAATTGAAGAATGGTACATTTGTGAGTCAAGGCAAGTACATCAAAGACATGCTCAAGAAGTTTGGCATGAATGAAGCAAAGGCCATTAGCACACCAATGGGAACAAATGGTAATTTATATAGTGATGCAAGTGGCAATATGGTGGATCAAAAATTGTATCACTCTATGATTGGAAGCCTACTCTATGTGACCGCATCAAGGCCGGATGTCATATTTACTGTATGCATATGTGCAAGATTTCAAGCCTCACCAAGAGAAAGTCATTTGAAGGCTACAAAAAAAATATTGAGGTACTTGAAGAATACACAAAATATTGGTTTGTGGTATTCTAAAGGAGCAAAGTTTGAACTTGTTGGATATTCTGACTCAGATTATGCAGGATGCAAAGTTGAAAGGAAGAGCACTTCGGGCACTTGTCAATTGTTGGGAAGATCACTTGTTTCATGGTCATCAAAGAAGTAAAATAGTGTTGCATTATCAACCGTCAAAGCCGAATACATATCCGCCAATAGTTGTTGTGCACAAATTCTTTGCATGAAGGCCACCTTGAATCACTTTGGAATCAAGTTCAAGAAAGTACCATTGCTATGTGACAATGAGAGTGCTATCAAGCTCATCAACAATCCGGTTCAACATGCAAGAACAAAGCACATTGATGTCCGCCACCATTTCATAACAGATCATCAATAAAAAGGGGACATTTGCATTGAGAGTGTGGGCACCAAAGATTAACTTGCCGACATATTCACTAAGCCACTAGATGAGAAAAGTTTTTGTAAGCTAAGGAATGAGTTGAACATATTGGATTTCTTAAATATGTGTTGATGCACCCCCACCTATATGACATGCCTCTCCTTCGAGCAACTAAGGTAAAAGTTGATTGGCATGCATACATACCTTGCTAAGGACATGTCTAGTGCATCTAGTCATTTCTCACATGTAATAGGCTCATTCATGAAAAACAAATGAATTTGATGCTTGTATGGTACCACTATTGCTTCTATGCTTGACTTGATCTAGTGGTAGCATATGACATGTTTGTAGGCTTGTGAACCTAGTGTTTGATCTAGAAAATAAGCTATAAGTGTTTAACTCAACATGGTACAAGATAACCCTTGAAATGAGGTGTGAAGAAGCTTGTCCTTGGATCAAACCGAGTTAAATATCTTTGGCAAGTGTTCTAGATTGGACCAAATTTGGGAAAATGATCCTCACCCCATTGATTGACATCGATAATCTTAACCTTAAACCTTTGTGGTCATTGATGACAAAGGGGGAGAAATTGCATAAAGATAAGGTTAAATGACAAAGGGGGAGAGCTTTGACATAGGGGAGAGATATGATAAAGGAAAGGGATCAATTAAAATTTAAGCACACAAGTAGGGAGAGCAAGCTCATAAACTTGTATGTTGCATTTGAATGTGCATTCACATATGCTTGCTTGCATTTGAAAAGCTTAAATTCAATATACATGCTTGTGTGGTGTATGCTAGTTGTAGGTTTGATTGATGAAATGAAAAACTAGCATGCATAAGTGATAGTTAGATATGCCTTGCATTTGTTTTCACAAGTAGTACTAGAACCTTGCTTATAATATTGATCTCACGAGGTATCTAGTTCTTGTCCTTGCAAGTGATATCTAACTAGCAATAGTGCTAAGGATGGTGTATTTGGTGCACTCCGATTGATATCACACTTCAAAGGTCCATCTCTTATACCTTAGCATCATTTGGTAGACATTACTCTCCCACAACTCAAATCTATGCATATGTGCAAGCTTTCAATCTAAACTCTTAGCACATATGTAGGGGGAGCTAATGCTACCAACGGGGGTTCATGAAACTTGTCCAAATTCTTTAAACATGGTAAAATGCTTGGGCAAGCAACATGGATTCAAATTTGAATTTATTTTATATCTTTGTGGAGGTTGTCATCAATTACCAAAAAGGGGGAGATTGAAAGCCCTAGTTTGGTTTTGGCTAATTGATGAAACCTATTTGGACTAATCCTTTCATCTAAGTGTGTGACTAGATAGGATGGTCCAATCCAAGTGAAGGAGCTAGGTGACACTCATGGATGGAGATGGCCACATGAAATGAAGTCCATGGTGGTGGTGTGGAGATGTGATGATGATCAAGCTTCGGACTTTGGAAAAGAAGAAAGAGAAAAACAAAATGGGCTCAAGGCAAAGGTGATATCCATAGGGCCATTTTGTTTTCGATGATCGAGACACTGTAGAGAGTGTGATCACATTTAGGATAGATGGTAGTACTATTAAGAGGGGAGCTCTTATCGGACAACTCGATCATCTAGTGCCACTAGGTGTTGGAATACTTGCATATGTATTTTAGGGCTAGTGCACAATCGGTGAGAAGTGATTAACCTTTCAAAAATGATTGTGAAAATGCTAACACACTTGCATGTGATGGTGAAACACTTGGAGTGTTAGCACATTTACAAAGATGGTGAAAAAGGTGAAGAAAAGGAGGCGTTACCGGGCTCGGTGTGCTGCCCCGAGGGCACCGCCATGCCCTATCTGGTGCACCGCCACCCCTGTGGTGGTGATCGGCTGAGGAGGCTGAGAGGGAGGTGCTCTAGTGGGGTAGCCTCACCCTATCCAGTGGCACCGCCACCCCTAGGGTGGTGCCCACCTGGTTGTGGCCGAGAAGCGCTGACTGGGCGCGGGCATAGGTGCGTCCGATGTATACCGCCGCTGTGAGGGCAGTGCACCGCCCGATCACCGCCGCTGGTGGGGCGGTGCCACCGCCGTTTTTATCCAGAGAGCAGGGGAACTGGACACGGGCACCAATACGATCACCGCCACCCCATGGTGGTGCACCGCCACTTTTTTTCAGAGAGGAGGGTTTTCTGGCAGCTGGACGGGTGGTCACCGCCACCTCTGAGGCGGTGCCACCGCCACCCTGTCCGGTGACTATGGCTAGCCAAACTAGCCATTGGATTCAACCGTTGGGGGCACCGCCACCCATAGGGCGGTGACCGCACCGCCGTGTCCGGTGCTCTCGCAGAATCTGCTCTAAAGGGGTAACGTCTCTATTTGCTTGTGGGCTTATAAATAGAGGGTGTGGCCAGCCTTGGCCACTCTCTTGGCACTACTAACAGCTGCATACACCCTTTGAGTGCTGAGCACACCACTCCACTCACTTGCACACTTGATTTCATCATCTTGAGTGAGATTGAAGAGCCTCTAGTAAATTTGTTTAGTGGTCTAGCATCTTGTGGCACTAGTTGGGCGATTTGGGCTGGTGGAGATCTTGTTACTCTTGGTGTTTGCCAACACCTAGATGGCCCGGTGATTGGTGGATCATCGAGCGGATGAAGGTGATTGTCTCCAGCTCCAATCATTGTGATTGTGAGGGGTTCTTGTGCCTTCCCCGGCAGAGCGCCAAAGGCAACTCTAGTGGATTGCGCGTGGTTTGTGGATCCTCATCTTGTGTTGGTTCTGCGGCACCCGGTTGTGGGTTAGGCGTGTGATGCCTATTAGCGTGTGAACCTCCAAGTGAGTGAAACGCCACAACGGGGACTAGCTTGCCGGCAAGCAAGTGAACCTCGGAGGAAAAATCATTATGTCTTGACTGTCTCCTTCTTATTCTTTGGTAGTCATTGATTGATCACTTGCCACGGCGGTATATCACTTTTACCACTCTTTTGCATTACTTTGTGTATTTACCTTGTGTAGTGCTTGTGGTAGCTGTAGCTAGTTAGTGTAGCTAGTGTAGCTCTTTAGTTGTAGCTCTCTTGCTAGCTTGTCCACCTAGATGTAAATTAGTAACATAGCTCTTGTGTGATATACTAGAGATCATAGAAATTAGAATTTGGTAGGTGGCTTGCAACACAAGTGTAGTGCTAGCGTAAAATTCGCTTCGCCATCTTATTTACTAATCACTTGTCTTAGTGTTGTTGTAGAAATTTTTTAATAGGTTATTCACCCCCTCTAGCCATCAGGACCTTTCACTATTGCTAAGTTTGACAAGTGTGCACCACACCTAACTCATTAAACTCACCTAGGTCAGGCTACTAGTTCATACCCCCCCTTTAATAGTACTGTCAAAGGAAAAACAAAGTCCTAAACTACTCTAAGTGTCTCTCAACGCCAAACGACACTTAGAATTAGTTAGTCCTTAACCTTGTCATCCATCCTTTGAAAACAGAAATGATTTCCATCGATAGGGGCATGAAACCCATTGATTGCCCAAACAATCACCATTATTGCGGTCTAACTTAAATTGCCTCTGCAAAACACATGCTAGTCACAATAATGCTATGTCGTCATTAATCACCGAAGCCCACTAAGGGCCTAGATGCTTTCAAACCTATTGATGTCATCTCGTACCTTTCCAATGGGAACTTAGTTAAGCTTAGGGGTCAAGATTGTATTTCACCAATCTACTTATGCATGCTTTTGATGACTTAAAGCTACTTGAACTTCTGATGTCTTAAACCTGTTTTGTAATTAAATAAAGTATGAAAACCTATGTTATGTATTTGAACTTGTTTGTGAAAGGTTTTAAAATGACTTTTGTATTGTGATCCTAGATGTGATGAAAACATGGATGATTTAGGTTCTCTGTTCAGGTGGACTCATCAGACTATCGAATTTGACTTGTTTCAAGTGTGCTTAATTAGTGTTGTAACGGTGACGAGCATATTTGGATCAGGTTAAATCGGACAGTTCCACCACAACATTTTCTCAATTTGGGAACATGAATGGAGAACCATTAATTTCTACATGGCAAATTCTTCATTGACATTCATGTCCTTGCCTTAATTGTTTATCCGACTCCCTCCCTCCATTTCATCTTCTATGATATACCTCTCCTCTCATCCCTAGAGCTATTGCCACTATAAGGATTCATTTAATTAGCTTTCAGATGATTTTGATTAGTGGAAAAACCTTTAATTCATGGACAGAAGTTCCAATTAAGGCAAATAAATTATTAAGTTTAGAGGGGGCAAATTATCTCTTGGAAACAACTTTCTATTTTTTGGGAAATTAATCTTTTGGTTTACAACCAAACTTTTGATTCAAAGACCAAAAGCTTTCCACTTATGCCTAAATCCTTCTAGTTGACCAAAATATCCTACGAATAAAAATATGGATGCACACGCACTCAAAATCGACTCCTAAAATTTTTGGAGCAGGAACAGAGATGGGAGACGTGGGTAGAGTCTGACACGGCAATGGCAGGTGGTGGAGTCATGCTTACGATGGTTGAAGACAAGTCTTTAATAATAAGCAGACATTGAAGTTGGGGGGAGGGGGTAGAGGTGATAGCGTCAGATGATGGTGTTGGTAGTTGGAGAGTCGGAGGAAGTAGGGAAGGGGTTGAGCCATGAAGACGAGGAGAACTCATCGGCCAGCTTCCATACATCAAATCCACATGTCATGCAATAAAGCAGGCTTCTAATGTATATGGCATGAAAATAACCCGAAAATAAGGTGCATTTTTTGGATCTGAGTAAATTGGCGAATGGAGGCTTGGATCAACAGAACAGATGGTGGATAGAGCCTACCTTTGCTCACATGGACAATGGCATTTTCCTTTAATTTGCATGAAGTAGCCAACATATGGTTACTTTGAAATAATGATACAAGTAGATTTGTGTCGAAAAGTGTATATGTGTATAGCAATATAGTTACCTTTCTCTGTATATATAATTGAACGACCGGAGAGGGAGTACGTAAATATCGATGGATGGATATATAGATAGATTCATGAAATGTGGACAACCACGCCCACCTGGTCCAGATCATCATGACACACGTGGCACGCTGCCCACTGATGGCCCAGCTTTGAAGCTAACGTGTCAAGTTCGCCGGCCCCCTGCATTGCGTCGTGCCAATAGTCCAAGTCCCATTGCAAAACCCAGCGCTTTGTGCCGCCCTGCCTGTACGTGTACGTGCACCACGCCTAGCTAGACACAGCGCGCGGCTCCATCTCAACTACTGTGCGTACGTCATCGACCATCATCACCACGCGACAGAAGTAGTTAAACACTGCAACGCAAGGTCGCACAAGGACTTTTAGTACACACACTACTACTCAGTACTCTCTCACACATGTACACAGAAGAAGAAGAAGAAGAAGAGCTGAGCTCGATCTAGCCAAGCTAGCTAGCTAGCCAAATTAAGGTCGTCGTCGTCGATCGTCGTCGTCATGGCGCGGTTCGTGGATCCGCTGGTGGTGGGGCGGGTGATCGGCGAGGTGGTGGACCTGTTCGTGCCCTCCATCTTCATGACCGTCGCCTACGGCCCCAAGGACATCAGCAACGGCTGCCTCCTCAAGCCGTCCGCCACCGCCGCGCCGCCGCTCGTCCGCATCTCCGGCCGCCGCAACGACCTCTACACGCTGGTATGGCTAGCTGTTCTTAATTGGCTCACGTGTCGATGTCGCTGCTGCACGTACGGCGGTACACTTCTCTGCCTCCAATTGACATGCATGCATATATGCATGCGCCGAAACATGACTATATACATGGATTGCAACTTCCTGCATGTCGCAGATCATGACGGACCCTGATGCGCCTAGCCCCAGCGACCCGACCATGAGGGAGTACCTCCACTGGTATGTACTGCTGTCTGCTACTGCTACTTGTGTGTATGATCTGGCACCGGCTGATCCAGTTTGATCTAATTTCGGCTGATTTAATAGTATTCTGTGAAAGAAAATAAATTGAAACAAGTTGAGACTAGACAAACAGAACAGGCCGAAGGCCCTTTATTCTACTATATACCATATGTGTGTCCAGCTGCCTAATTTCTATTCTCTTGCCACACATGCATGCATGTCTCTCCCTGTGTCAATTTGCGGCGTGCAGGATAGTGACTAACATACCAGGAGGAACGGATGCAAGCAAAGGTGAGCTCAATTTAAAGACAATTCATTATGTTATATACTCTCTCTATTTCAAATTATAAGGCATTTTGACTTTTCTAGATACATTATTTTTCTACGTATCTAGACATAGTGTAAAGATAAGTGCATATGTATCTAGAAAAAACAAAATGCTTTATAGTTTAGAATAAAGTAAGTACCAAATAACCAATTTAAGTATAGTACCCCTATATGCTTTTTATTGTCATAAATAAATAAATGTGTGCTTCGATCGATTATTTTCTTGATATATTGAAGAAAGGACTAAAAAGGAATCCCAAAATTAACAGCAGTAATGTTTTCATTTTATGCATGGTACCGAAATGTCCAAATATCACACTCCGTACAGACTAAAGCAATAAGCGAAGGATAAGTGGAAATACGTATAGCTATTATTTCGTATTACATAACTTGTCCACGTTGTTTTACTCTGCATTTCAAGGAGTTAGGGCACTGCTAAGAGAGTTATCTACAAATACTATGCATATAATTACTGATTAGTCCATTATATTTCAGGACAGAGTGATCATGATTAATAGTTTTGTTATCTTCAATGTTTTGTTTTTTTGTTTGAAACACTCTTTGCAAATTGTACTACATATATAAATTTCAACATCCACATGTCCTTGCCTGACCTTAAAAGAATGATTCGATTAGGTTTTCCTTTTTTCGAGAATAACTAGGAATATATATACAAATGATAAATGCAAAAAGTTTCAAAATGGAAGGAATTTAAACACTAGACCATTTACAACATGTCAATCCAGTTATCTCCTCTCAGTTATACCTACATGATCCAATGCTATACGTAGAGTATCGTACTCTATGATCAAGGAGAAAGAGCCTATATGTCATGGGCGGCAGTGATATATGTATTTTTCCCTGTTCACAAACGAGAAAACTACAAAATCTTGGCTTGTACATATCTGTCTTTTCTAATAATATAATTGATACAACATAAATAAATAGAGAAGAATCTTGGCTTGTATTTCTCCTCACCGTACCGGCCATGCGGTACCGTGCCTCTATACTTGGTGCCCGCATACCCTAAATGATCTTCATCTGCGTGTGCACGCGCTGCACCCACAACTGCATGGCACAAACTTTCACGTGAGCCGTCATCGCGCCGTGCCCGAGTTTGGCGGCAGCACGCTCTGTGCCACCGCTCCAGCGCACGCCAAGCGTCGGCACAGGAGCGTTGACACGTGTTGGTGCTACTACATGGTGTGGTGCAGGTGAGGAGGTGGTGGAGTACATGGGCCCGCGGCCGCCGGTGGGCATCCACCGCTACGTGCTGGTGCTGTTCGAGCAGAAGACGCGCGTGCACGCGGAGGGCCCCGGCGAGCGCGCCAACTTCAACACGCGCGCGTTCGCGGCGGCGCACGAGCTCGGCCTTCCCACCGCCGTCGTCTACTTCAACGCGCAGAAGGAGCCCGCCAACCGCCGCCGCTAGCAGCTCCTGACTCCGATCCAAGGCGCGCCAGCTGCGCCTGCGCGTGCGTGCAACGACCACACCGCCGGCGGCTACGTATGACCGGTGAATAAAAAAGTTTTACTGCACCGTAAGCATACTCTCTGTTGGTATATGTTCGCAGTGTGGCTGTCTGTGTATGTAGCTCGATTTGCGCTTGCATCTATGTATGTATAACCATGCATGCGTGTTTTGCATGGACTGTGACTTTTGGAGTCTAATGTGGTCACTTATTTTGGGTAATAACAGCAGCTGGCGCTTCGATCATTTTAAACTTGTGTCAATCATGCCTATTTCAACCATTTTACATAATATTTATGGTGTGGTGCTGGTGCAAGTTTATAGCTAGTTGGTTGAGTTGGGTTTTGTGATATAGTGGTTGTGTTGAGTTGTTTAGGCCCTGTTTAGATCCATGCGCTGCTAATAGTTAGCTAGCTAATTGCTCATAGTTAATATTAACGGCTATTAGCTAGTCTGTCCAACGGCTAGTGAAATAGGAGTAGTTGTTAGTTGAGTATTCAGCTAATAATTAGCTAAACTACTAGCTAGATATATTTGAATCCAATGAGCTAGCTAACTATTAGCTCTATTAATCCAAACAGGGCCTTAGTTAGGTCATCTTTTTACTCAGGTTGGTTTAGCAAAGCATGTCTAAGCGAGTAGAGACTCGAATTATCAGTTGGATTATATGTTGTACCAAATTAAGTTGCTAGAAGTGCCACACACCACTCAGTTTATAAGGTTTCTGGTGGTTTTTTCCTTAGCTTTTAAACTGGTCTGACAGTAGAAAGAGTTCGCTAACCATCGCCGCTCGCTGGAAGGCCTGCTACCTATAGCCACCCACCACCATTGGCTACGACTGATGAATAAAATGCTATACTACACCTGTCGGGGACCGAATACCGGGGTATCCAAAGAGGATGAGCTAATAACCATCAAACGTTGATGCTTCCGAACAGACAATAACGCAACTACACTTCTTGCCTAAACGACCGAAGGTTGGCTCCGCCTTGCCCGACCCTCGATGCCCGCAGACGTACCTACGGCGACCCGACAGAAGGAGCCCGCCACGGCTATCATCCTTGTCGTGGCGGACACTACGATAGCGGCGAGGACCAAAGCCCGAGCCCCAGCCTGCCAGGCCCTCAGGCCTTCGGCCATCACATCCTCAACACTGCTTTCCCACCGAGGTACCGACCACCGACCAATATCCCAAAGTACTCTGGGGAAACAAACCCTGGATTATGCTCGAAGACTATCGGCTTGCCTGCCAAGCCGGTGGTGCAGATAATGATGACTTCATTATCCGCAACCTTCCACTGTTCTTCGCCAATTCAGCACGAGCATGGTTGGAACACCTGCTGTCCAACGCAATCCAGAGTTGGGCGGATCTGAGGGAGATCTTTGTGGGGAACTTCTAGGGCACATATAAGCGCCCTGGGAACCCATGGGACCTCAAGAACTACAGATAGAAGACTGGTGAGACCCTCCATGGGTACATCCGACGCTTCTCCCGGCAGTGCAACGAGCTTCCTAACATCATCGACGCCGACGTTATAGGAGCTTTCCTGTCCGGGACTACCTGTGAGTCTTTGGTTCATAAGCTGGGATGCAAGGGCCTGCGAACCACCAAGGAACTCCTAGACAAGACCACCAGCCATGCCTCAGGAGAAGAAGCGGTCGGAGCGATCATCGATCGTCTCAAGGGCAAGGCAAGGCGGGACAAGGTCGCCGGCGAAGGCGCCTCCAATCGTTCTGCCAAAAGAAAGAACAAGAAGCAACGGCATGAGGACTCACTCGTAGCCGCTGCTGACCGCAAGGGTGGTTGGAAGACCATGGAGGGCACTTTGAACCACTTCAAAAAACTACTTGAGGGGCCATGCCCGAACCATGTTTTCTTGGTGAAGCATCTGTACAAGGACTACAGCCTCATGCGGCGGTTCTTGTCTCGAGGTTCCAACAAAGGGGAGCACGGAAAGGACCCTGCCCCCACCGTGGATGATGCCGAGGAGAAGGACGATGGCTTTCCAACACCAGACGGTTGCCTTATGATCTTCGGAGGATCAGCGGCCTACGACTCCAAACACCGTCAGAAGGTCATGCGCCGTGAGGTCTATACGACCGAACCAACCATGCCTACCTTTCTCCGGTGGTCAGAGTCCGCCATAACCTTCGATCAGACCAACCACCTGAAAAGCATCCCGCATCCAGGGAGATATCCGCTCATGGTCGACCCGATCGTCGGCCCGAAAAGTGGCTCACCAAAGTACTGATGGATGGAGGCAGCGGCCTCAACATCATGTACGCCAAGACGCTCGATGAAATGGGCATCGACCAGACATGCCTCCACCCAACCCGAGCACCTTTCCATGGCATCGTGCCTGGAAAGCAGGCCATGCCACTTGGGCAGATCGATCTGCCCATTACCTTCGGGGATCCATTCAATTATAGGACGGAAACCCTCACCTTCGAGGTGGTTAGGCTCCCCGGAACCTTCCACGCCATCCTGGGACGTCCATGCTACACGAAGTTCATGGCCGTCCCCAACTATACATACCTCAAGCTAAAAATATCAGGCCCCGGCGGGGTCATCACTGTCGGCACCTCCTTCCAGCGACCTATGAGTGCGAGGTCATGTGCTACGGTCATGCCGTAGCAATCGTCGCATCCGGAGAGCTCGCCACCATCGAGAGGGAGGTCACCGAAGAAGCGCCCGACACCAAGAAGTCGACCAGGTCCTTCAAGCCAGTAGAAGGCTTTAAGGAAGTCCTCATAGTTCCCGATAGCTCCCAGGGCAAAACGGTGCGCATTGGTACCACGCTTTCCTCCAAATAGGAAAGTGCGCTCGTCGACTTCCTCCGTGGCAACAAAGACATCTTTGCGTGGAAACCCTCGGATATGCCAGGCATTCCGAGGGAAGTTGCCGAGCATACCTTGAAGATCTGCCCAGGCTCCAAGCTAGTGAAGCAACGCCTGCATCGCTTCGATGAGGGGAAACGCAAGACCATCGGCGAAGAAATAGCAAAACTTTTGGCAGCCAGGTTCATCAAGGAAGTATACCACCTAGAGTGGTTAGCCAATCCCGTTCTTGTATGAAAGAAGAGTGGGAAATGGAGGATGTGTGTTGACTATATGGGTCTCAACAAGGCGTGCCCAAAGGATCCGTTTCCTTTGCCGCGCATAGACCAAATAGTCGACTCTACCTCGGGGTGCGAAACCCTCTGCTTCCTTGATGCATATTCCAGGTACCATCAAATCGCGATGAAAGAGTCCAATCAGCTCGTGACATCTTTCATCATCCCCTTCGAATCGTTCTGCTATGCCTCAATGCCGTTCGGTCTGAAGAACGCTGGGACTACATACCAGCATTGTATGCTCAAGTGTTTTGGGGGCCTCATTGGGCGAACCGTTGAGGCCTACGTTGATGACATCATGGTCAAGTCCAAACGGGCTGACCACCTCGTTGTCGATCTTGAGCAGACCTTTGCAAAACTCTGAGCCAACAACATCAAACTCAATCCCGAGAAGTGTATTTTCGGGGTCCCGAGGGTATCCTGCTTAGCTTCACTGTCTCTGAGCGTGGCATCAAAGCCAACCCGAAGAAAATCTCAGCCATCACAAGGATGAGCCCGATTCAGAATATAAAGGGGGTTCAGCGAGTCACAGGGTGCCTCGCCGCACTCAGCCAATTTATCTCGCGCCTCGGCGAACGAGGTCTCCCCCTTTATCGACTCTTGAAGAAGGGTGACCGCTTCGAATGGACATCCGAGGCCCAAGAGGCACTTGACATGGTCAAACTACTTCAGACAAAGGCCCCAATCTTGGTTCCTCCAACTAAGGGAGAATCCCTTCTGCTATACATAGCGGCCACCACGCAAGTGGTCAGCGCCGCCCTGGTAGTGGAGCGGGAAGAAGAGGGGCACGCCTTCAAGGTGCAGCGCCCTATGTACTTCATCAGCAAGGTACTATCTGACTCTAAGACCCGCTACTCTCAAATCTAGAAGCTCCTGTATGCCGTCCTCATCACCAAAAGAAAGTTACGCCACTACTTCGAGTCACACCCGATGACGGTCGTGACGTCGTTCCCCCTCGGCGAGGTCGTGCAAAGCTAGGATGCCACGGGGAGAACCGCGAAATGGGCACTCAAGCTGATGGATCAAGGCATTTCATATGCCCCTTGGACGGCCATCAAGTCCCAGGTATTAGCTAATTTCATCGCGGAGTGGACCGAGGTCCAAATGCCGCTGGCGATTGTAGATCAAGAGTACTGGATGATGTACTTTGACGGATCGCTGATGAAGAAGGGCACTGATGCGGGGCTGATCTTCATGTCACCCCTTAGGGTACGCATGAGGTACATGGTTCGTCACCATTTCCCCTCATCCAATAATGTGGCTGAGTATGAAGCACTCATCAACGGCCTACGCATTGCCATCGAGTTGGGCATCCGATGCCTCGACGTCTGGGGTGACTCCTAGTTGGTTGTCGACCAAGTCACGAAGGAGTCAAACTATCACGATGCCAAGATGGTTGCCTACTACAGAGAAGTCTGACAGCTGGAGGACAAATTCAACGGCCTCGAACTCAATCACATCCCGAGGTGCCTCAACTAGGCAACCGACACGCTTGCGAAAGCGGCATCCGGCCAAGAGCCGGTGCCAACAGGGGTCTTCACCAATGACCAACACAAGCCCTCGGTCTGCTACGAGGGGTCAGAATAGGTTGATGACGGTCCCCCCGATTCAGCCTCAGGGGCTGACCAACCGTCGGCTCCGTCTGGCCCCAAAGTCATGGAGCTCGAAGAAGGCCCAGCAACAGAGCTCGGACCTCCGGTCGACTGGAGGGTACTCTACCTCAACTACCTCCTCCGTGACACACTACCAATGGATAAGACGGAAGCTCAATGGCTCGCACGTCGCGCCAAGTCCTTTGTTCTTGTGGAGGGCGAACTCTACGAGCGAAGCCACATCCGGATCCTGCAGCGCTGCATCCCCATCGAACAGGGGAAGCGTTTGCTGAGCGATATCCACGGTGGGGTCTGTGGTCACCACGCCATGCCTAGAACCTTGGTTGGAAATGCATTTCGACAGGGCTTCTACTAGCCCACTACAGTAGCCAATGCCGAGCAGATCGTGCGCACCTCCGAAGGGTGTCAGTACTACGCTCGGCAAACTCACCTCCCAGCCCAGGCACTCTAGATGATCCCCATCATGTGGCTATTCATGGTCTAGAGGCTCGATCTGGTTGGACCTCTATAGAAGGTGCCTGGGGGCTACACCCACTTGCTTGTCACCATAGACAAGTTTACAAAGTGGATAGAAGCTTGGCCGATCTCCGCGATCAAATCTGAGCAAGCCGTGCTGTTCTTCCTCAACATCGTCCATCACTTTGGAGTTCCAAACTCCATCATCATGGACAACGGTACAAAATTCACCGGAAAGAAGTTCCTTCGATTCTGCGATGAATGCCACATCCGGGTCGATTGGGCCACCGTCGCGCACCCCCAAACAAATGGGCAGGTCGAGCATGCAAACAGCATGGTCCTATAGGGCCTCAAGCCTAGGATCTTCAACCGGTTGAACAAGTTTAGTGCATGGTGGGTCGCCGAGCTCCCCACGGTACTCTAGAGCCTAAGGACAACTCCCAGTCGAGCCACCGGCTATACGCCCTTCTTCATGGTCTATGGTTCCGAGGCCGTCCTCCCAACTGACCTTGACTATGGAGCACCAAGGATCAGGGCATACGACGAACAGGGAGTGGAGGCATCCCACGAGGAAGCCATGGACCAGCTAGACGAAGCATGTGACATCGCCCTCCTTCGCTCGGCCAAGTACCAACAGGCGTTGTGACGGTACCACAGCCGACGGGTGTAGGGCTGAGCCTTCAACGTCGGGGACCTGGTCCTTCATCTCGTACAAAGCAACAAGGACCGCCACAAGCTCTCCCCGCCCTGGGAGGGGTCATACGTCATCACAGAAGTACTCTGACCAGGCGCCTACAAGCTGAAAATCATCGATGGTGAGGTCTTCACCAATGCCTGGAACATCGAGCAGCTACGTCGTTTTTACCCCTAAATAAACGTATACTTTCTCTTATCAGTTTTAGTTATCGAAATCCCCAATCTTTCATGACATCCGACCCCTACAAACGGCAAAGGGTCAGACCTCACTCGAGGGCTGATGTGAGCTCATTTATCCGACAAACACTCTCTGCGCATGCCCCCCTTTTTACGTTAATTCCTAAGAGCTTGATTTACGGGAACAATTCCTGAGTATATCTAGTAGGACTGTGGGAAACCCACGCCCCGACGGCTACGGTCTCTTTGCTCACCAGCGTGATCAGAATTGGCTCGCCTGCACTTCGAGCTTTTGTGACCTTAACCACAGAAAGGGTTGGGATGCGCTAAACCTTTTTTACACAAAAAAGGAGAGAAGAAATAAGAAGTTGTTTGCTGTAACGAAATTTAAAAACTTGTCCATTTGTTACAAGTTTCGCCGCCTGGCTCCCTGCTTAACTAAATTCTTGCACGGGATGTCCACATCCTTTATATCCTCAGGAAATTCTTGTTTCAACAGGTAGCCCGAATCGACCGAACGGCATGACCATTGCCAGGAAACAAATGTGACAAGCTTCCCCTTACAAAGTGATTTCATCATGAAAAGGAACTGATGCATTCATGAATACAAAAAATGGTTCACACGGGGGCTTCCCCACAACTTAAATGGTTACATTTGCTAACCACTTCTACTCTAAATACTACTGCGGCCACAGCGCCACGCTCTCCATCGGTAACGTCCTACCTCTCCGTGGGATACCTGAGGGTGCCGTCGTCTGCAACGTCGAACACCACGTCGGTGACCGTGGTGTCTTCGCCGGGCATCTAGGGACTACGCCATCGTGATCAGCCACAACCCTGGCAACAACACCTTGAGATGAGGCAGCTCCCTGACGGGGACGCTGCCCGCCGAAGTATGGCTACCATGGCTGGTGGATGTCTCCGATATCTCATCAAACTTTATGAACTAGCCGATTTGAACGGCTGCAAGGGCAAAACCCCCCCATCAGCGCAGTCCTGGGTGGCTTCCCCACCAACAAGGCTCGCCCAGAGAAGACTCACTAGAACAAGTCTCTGTACGGCTCCATCCCGACGAAGGCCTCGCAGACGGTGACAAAGCCGACGACGTGCAGCACCCTCCAGTGCGCCTCCTCCTTCGGCGGAAGTGGACCCTTCTCAGTAAAGGCGGACAGCACCATCTCATCTATGTTGGATGACCTCCAGCTCAACATCGCGCTCTAGATTTATGAACGGATCTATGAGTTCTCCTCTCCCTCGCTTCACCCTCTCTCACTTAGGAATCGTCGTGACGCACAAACGCACTCAACGAGAAGGAAGAAGGAGGAGAGGCAGTAGCTCAAGAATAGGCAGAGGAATGGGATGAGAACCCTCTCCCTTCCCCTATTTAAGAAAATGCAGCAGTTGGAGAAAGGCGAAGGGTTGGAGCGAAAAACCCTCTCCCTTCCCCTATTCAATGTGGACGGGAATTCGATGGGACGCGTCTTGACCGACGGGACACACCCTGCTCAATGAGATGGCACCTAGTCAAATGGGACATGGCCTAGGCATGACCCACCACTACAGCATCCTGGGTGCGAGAAACAAGGCGCAGCCGCATGTAGGTGGCTCTCCGCCTTCCCAGGCCAGACCTGGAAGGGCCCAACGATGGAACCTCCAACAAGGGGAGACCAACAGGACCCCTGAGTCGATCGGACGGCCCAGGCAAACGCCCAGCGATGGGGTTGAGAAACCAAACGACCGCTGAAAGATAAGCACCCTTATTTACTTACTTTATGTATCAATTTTACTATCGAGCCTCCGACCCTAGCAACGGCAGGGGCGCGGACATCACTCAGGGGCTGCCGAGAGTGTCTACTCATTTAGACATTCCCTTAGCCTGACCCCCCTTACATTTAAAAGCTAGATGCATGGTGTGTGGGTGTAAACTTTGAGTAAAACTAGTCGAACCGCTAGACCCTATGCCCTAATGGCTACGGCGTTTTTGTTCACCAGCGTGATCGAATTCTTTGTCCCCGCACCCCAAGCTTTAGCATCCGCCTTCTTGAGAAGGGTTCAGAGGGGTCTACCTGTGGAATCTCCTTCAAGGAGAAGCTGTCAGGTCACCCAAGTCGATCTAATAGCTCGGATCGCTGTCGAGAGATAGAAACAAAAAATTGCGATGCTCGTGTAGGTTACACCGGCCCCGTGGCAAACATCGGGCCCAAACCCCGCATGGACATGTCCGGTAAGAGCTTCCCGTCACTCATGCCACCAAGGTAACATCAACGACCCTCGCCTTCATTTCCATTATATTGTACATCCATCCCATATATCCAAGTGTTGCATATACAATTGTTGCATCTCAATGCTTCGCGTTGCGTCACGAAGCGGTAGTCATCTCATTCGATAGGAGCAGCAACTAACCGAGGTTTGAAGGCTGGCCCGCGAAGGGCTCGAGGCTACCTTGCGTCAAACAGAGCTAGGGGAGAAAAACTGAGATGAGCCCCAGTGGCCTTGCCCGACCCCGCTCAAAAGTGGACAGGGACATCTCAACCTTTCTTGTTCGATTCTAACCTCGAGCCAAACTCACAGAATCTCCGTCGAAAAGAGGCCAACGGGCCACCCGAGCCTATCGAACGGCTCGGGTATCTGCCAGGAGGCGGGTTAAGAAGTAGTGGAATACCACATGAGGGCTCTGCCGACCCTGTCAGTGGATGACGGATCCGGATTCCACTCGAACATGCCCGTTAGCGAGCTCATTAGCACAACACTCGAGCCGTCGAGGCAAGTGTCGTTAGCTCAGCCCCTCCAGTTGTGAAAACCGAGGACGGGGTGACGCGTGAAACACGGCCGACCCCTATCAGACCCTAAGGGGCTCAGGGGCTCGAGCCGCCCGATCCTAGATCAAGAGACTGAGGATCGAAGGCCGGCCCGCGAAGGGCCCGAGGCCACCTCATGTCGAACAGAAGCCAGGGGAGAAAACACAAATGAGCCTCAGTAGCCTTCGCCCAACCCGCATAGAGGCGGATAGGGTCATCTCAACCTTCTCGTTCGATCTAGCCTCAGCCGAGCCCATAGAATCCCCATTGAGGGGGAATCTGTTGGAAGGCGGGTTAAGGAGCAACAAAATGCCACCCGAGGGCTTTGCCGACCCTGTCACGAGCGACAGGATTAGATTCCATTTCGAACATCCCCATTAGCGAGCTCATCAAGTGCGTCACTCGAGCCATCGAGGCAAGTGACATTGCCTCAACCCCTCCAGTTGCGAAAACCGTGGACGGCGACAGTCACAAAAATGAGCCGAGCTATGACCGAATCCCCGCCACACGCAGGGGCTCGGGGAAGGTTGGACTTTCAAGGAGACAAAACGCACGGTCATAGAACGATAGCTAAAATCTTAAGGAAGGAATACGTGTGAATACAAGAGTAGTTTCGCTATCCTCTCTTTGGTCTCCAGTGACATTCGACCCCAGCAAACGCAAGGGGTCAGATCTCACTCGGGGGCTGATAAAGGTATAAATGCCCCCTTTTTTTGAAACAGTCGCTGTGTCGGACCTCTTCAAAAAACCCACGCCCCGATGGCTATGGTAACTTTGCTCACTAGCATAATCGAAGTTTCCCTCTTACACACCTCGGGCCCTATGGTCTTAATGAACATAAGGATTGGATTGCATGAGCCCTTCTTTTTCGAATACAAAAAGGGACGAAAGCAAGTTTAATTTAACAAAACGAAATTACGAATCTGTTTTTAAGATACAAAAGTGCTGACACTTGTCCACAGATTACAAATAATATCCATCAGACCTATTTGACTAACTACTCCCTCTGGGGGAGAACTATATCTTCAACTTTGCTCACCAGGGTTTTCGCAAGAGGAGCCACCGCCGCTTCTATTTCATCCAGCTCAGAGGCTTCGTAGCCCGGCACATAACCGAGGCCCATCGCCCCCAAGTCGATGCTTTCATCGTAATGCGAGCGGGCGATGGCGAAAGCTTGGGTGATCCTTGAGCGAAGTGCTTCCTTCTCTAGCTGGCGCACACACCATGATATCTACGGCACGGGCCACGAGCGAGCTAGTCCCCTCTGCCTACACCACCTATAGGTCATCGTAGATTACGCCAAGGGTAACCTTCAGGACATCGAGCTCGTCGCTCTCCGCTTGAAGAAGACTCCTCGCCTCGGCTGGCCAGTCCGACAGCGGTGCCCTTGGCCTCCAACTTCTAGGCTTTTGCGGTTCCAAGCTCGACCTAGAGGGAGCTGATCCTCTGTTGTGCCTCGTCGTGCTCTCGGACGGCCTGGTCGTGCTCCTCGCGGGCCACGCCGTGCTTCGAGTGGAGCCTCTCCATAATATGGCATAGCTCATCTCGCTCCTTGCGCAGTCGGGCGACCACCTCGGCATCCAGTTTTGCCCTCTGCTCTAGGGCCGCAGACCTCTCCTCGGCTCCCAGCCTGAGATTCTGCTCCTTCTCAACCTCGGCCAGGAGGTCGATGATCCACTAGCGGGTCTCGGCATCCCACTGGAGCAGCTCGTCCCACTCATTCCGCACTCTGGCGGCCTCCTCCTCATCCCGCTGCGCCCTCTCCGATAGTTCATCAGAGGACTTCTCGGTGTCCTCCATGTCTAGATAGGCCTCGGCCTCCCACCGTCGAAGATTATCCGCCTCCGTAGCAAGAGGAGTCAACTCGGCCACCCTCTGTCAGAGCTAGGCGGTCACGTCCTTGTGCAGTCATGCCTCATCGACAAGGCAGTCCCAGTCCTCCTTATGCTCATGAAGGAACTAGGATTTTTCCCGGCTGCGAGCAATAAGAGACTGAAAAAAGACGGTGGTCAGAAAACAAAAATAGATGAAGAAAGAAGAGAGCGAGAGGCAAGACTAAGTGAATACCCGGTCGGTGGGAATTATGACATCTCGTAGGGCACCCCTGGCCTGGTTCAGAGCTTCCAGCGTGGCCGTAATCCTCTCGTTGAGACTCTCCAGCTCCATGCCCTCGACGACATCATCGAGGGTGAAGAGTTCCGACGACCGGTCCCGCGGACTCACTCACCGAAGCAGGGGCTCATCCTGCGTGGGTGGGCGGCTGTCCCCCAGTGTCAGGACTAGGGACAACTCCCTGTCGGTCTCCTCGGCAACCACCGTGGTGTTCAGGGGTCCCTCGGTCATGACCCCCTCCATCCTGCCCACGATAGGCGTCGTCTCTCGGGCCGCCGGTAGCACGAGATGCGCCGCTGCCTCAGGCACCGCCACCGTAGCTTCTGGCTGCGACCCGTCCGTCATAGCCACCATCACCTCCACCTCCATCGGTGGGACCTCGTTCGGCTACGCCACGCCCGCCGTGGTCGACGCAACGAGTCCGGCCGGTAGCTCCGTCCGCTTCGATGTCGGTAGCGAAATTGCTTCCATCGCCGATTGCTCGGTGACCTCTGAGGGCGCTCCCTCAGGCTTGCTAACCGCTTGACCCACCGAGGGCACGAGCACTGCCGTGGGCAGCGCCTGACCGGCTGATGAGGCTGTGACGCCGGCTCCGCTCTGGCTCAAAACGGGAGCGACGTCAGGCGATGGCCCCCGCTTTGCCTGAATGGTGACGCTCTTCTTGGGCGCCAGCGCTAAAGAAGTGCCCCGTCTAACCCGCCTCTCGACACTAGAAAAAACAAAAGGCATGAGTCACAATGACAACAGGCAAAAATAGAGAAAACAGAGAAGCTGGTGACTTACATTGGCGCTATTGGGCGGTGGAGATGGTTGGGGGACGAACCCCTGGGCCTCTCCTCTGCCTCGTCAGGGCAGGACTGTTTTGAGCCTGCCCCCTACTCCTAGGTATAGGGACCCGCCTCCCTTGCGTCCGGGGGCACGACAGTAGAGCCACCCCCTCCACCGACACCTCAGGCACGACGACAGATCCGCCCACCTCTGATAACTCTTGAGGTGTGGCGGCAGGGCCACCCCCTATGCCGGCACCTCACGCGTGGCGGTAGACCTGCCCGCTCCTGCTATCTCTTGGGGTAGGCCGATGGTTCGACCTGTCTCTACCGGCCCCATGGATGCGCTTTCCCCCGCGTGGAACGGGAAAGGCCCCTGCATGGACGAGTGGATACCTATCAGCATATCCTTGCTCACCAGGTCATCCCACTCAATATTGGTAGCTACCTTGTCGTCCTCCTCATCGTCGTCGTCGTCATCATCACTATCGGTCTCCTTTCCTCACTCCCGTGCCAGCAGCTTCTGCTACTCCTTCCTCTCGACCTCCTTCTTCTTCCTCTACCACTCGACCATGGCGCGGTTGGCCGCCGTCACCAATGGGTCCTTCGGCAATGGAGCCAAGCAATCCATAAGGACGAGTTTCTTTGGCTGGTTTCCCTATCTCGACATCAGCATCAAGGGGTTCGGAGTTCAATAAAAAAGAGAGGCACGCGGAAAGAAAACTTATGAAGGCAATGTACCCCGGTTCCAACCGCATTGGGGGTGCCCCGGCACCGGATACACAAATTCAAGAACGGCGCCGGCGCCATCCCGTGGAGGCTCCATCGCCTCCTTGATGCGCTGTGCTACTTCAGAGGGGGAGAGCGCTCCCTCGGCGAGCACCGTCCCCTCGAGCGACACCCCAGGCGCCATCATGTGCAGGGGAAGCGCGCACTTCATCAGCGGCACCACCCTCCATGTGTGATAGGCGTCGATGATCCCTGACCCCTTCACACCCCTCTCCTTCAAGATTCAGACGGTGGTGAGATGGTCCTGGATTTTCTCCTTGTCTTTCTCTAGAACCCCCCACTTCCTCCATGATTCTGGGACCTCTTTGATGAGGCACCCGGTGAACTCTGGCAAGGGGGCAGCCACGTCGTTCCTGACATAGAACCAATGCGAATGCCACCCCTTGTTGGAGGTTGATAGACGCATCAGTGGGTACTCGTTTACCCAATTGTTGCAGAGCAGAATGCCGATGCATCCCATCGGCACGCTCAGCTGGTGCTTCTTCTCCCGCTTCTTTAGGAGGGTGACAGCGAAGAAGTGCCGCCATAGGTCGAAGTGGGGACTAATCCCCAGGAACCCCTCACACAGGGCGACAAACGCCGCAATGTGTTGGATACCGTTGGGAGTAAGGTGATACAGCTCCACATTGTAGTAATGTAGCAACCCCCGAAGGAACTTGTGGGTAGGGGTGGTGAATCCCCGCTCGTGGAAGTGAGCGAAGGACACAACATAGCCTTCGGGCGGCGACGGCGCGTCCTCATTGTCGGGTAGCCGCCACTCCTCGGCGGCGGTCTGCGTACAAAGAAGGCCACGGCAAACGAGGCCCTCCAGACGCTGGAGGGTGACATCGGATCTACACCATGGCTCCATTGAACGATTGGGGAGGGTGGATGCGAACTTGACGACGGCTGAGATGCGGATGCGGAAGTCTTAGGCAATTGGCGATGGAGGCTGTAGATGCAAAGGAAAGGAGGCAATGTACGAAACCCTAGGGGCGAACCCTTTGGTTTTATAGGGGCGACGGATGCGAGGAAGGCAACCATTCACCTGGATCTCCGCGCCTACCATGATTCGCCACCACGTCACCATGCGGGATATGCGCCCCCAATCAATATCCTTTCCCACCAAAGTCATGCCAGACGTTTCGCCTTCCCAAGCAGACCAGGACTCTTTACCAACGAAAGGATACAAGTCAAAAAAGAGTACCTCTGGCCCGCCTGGGCCAAGGAGTTCGAGGGCTGGCTGAAAGGTCCTAATGGCTAGAGGGGGGTGAATAGCCTAATAAAATTCTACAACAACACTTAACAAAATGTGTTAGACAATTTTGCGGCGAAGCGAGTGTTGTGCTAGCCTACTAAAATGCAAGCCACCTACCACAATTCTATTTTGAATAGTGTATGTCCACACAATAGCTATGACACTTAGCTAAATTAGTGTGCTCTCAAAGACTAACTAAAGAGCAACACTAATCAAACAAACAAGCTCTCACAACTAGCTACACTAAAGAGCTAGATAACTAGTTTGCGGTAATGTAAGAGTGAGCAAGAGAGTTATAACGCCGTGTAGTGGTAGGAACCAATCAATCACAATAATAAATACCAATGTAGACCAATCACCTCGGAATCAAATGATGAACACAATGATTTTTACCGAGGTTCACTTGCTTGCCGGCAAGCTAGTCCTCGTTGTGGCGATTCACTCACTTGGAGGTTCACGCGCTGATTGGCATCACTCGCCAAACCCTCAATAGGGTGCCGCACAACCAACACAAGATGAGGATCACACAAGCCACAAGCAATTTACTAGAGTACCTTTTGGCGCTCCGCCGGGGAAAGGTCAAGAACCCATCACAATCACCACGATCGGAGTCGGAGACAATCACCTCCTCCACTCAACGATCCTTGCTGCTCCAAACCGTCTAGGTGGCGGCAACCACCAAGAGTAACAAGCGAAATCCGCAGCGAAACACGAACACCAAGTGCCTCTAGATGCAACCACTCAAGCAATGCACTTGGATTCTCTCCCAATCTCACAAAGATGTTTAATCTATGATGGAAATGAGTGGGAGGGCTTTGGCTAGGCTCACAAGGTTGCTATGTCAATGAAAATGGCCAAAGATATGAGCCACAGCCGGCCATGGGGCTTAAATAGAAGCCCCTATGAAATAGAGCCATTGTACCCCTTCACTGGGTACTCTGCGCTCTGACCGGACACTCCGGTCCACTTGACCGGACCCTGGACTCAGCGTCCGGTCCACAGATGGACGCCACGTGTCATCGGCTTCAAACGCTGTTCGTCAGATTCCAACGGCTATGACGCTGACCGGACACTCCGGTTAAAACTGACCGGACGCTGGAACCTCAGCGTCCGGTCGAGTACAGTAAGGGTCAAAACCTAGTTTTCCTTAACTGGACGTGTCCGGTCCACCTCGACCGGACACAGCCCAGCGTCCGGTGGTAAACCCTAGCCACTGTACCGACAGTCAACGTGACCGGACGCAGGCAGTTAGCGTCTGGTGCTTCTGGATTCAGGGTCCGATCACTGGACCGACGCTGGCATCAGCTCTGTTCTTACTTCTATCTTCTCCACCCTTGCTCCAATGTGCCAACCACAAGAATTTGCATCCGGCGCAATAGAAAATAGGCATTCCATTTTCCCGAAAGCGCCGAATCCTTCTCAACCCTGCAAACACCACCTCCTTTGTAAATGTGCCAACACCACCAAGTGTATCACCTTGTGCACAAGTGTTAGCATATTTTCAAAAACATTTTCAAGGGGTTTAGCACTCCACTAGATCCTAAATGCATATGCAATGAGTTAGAGCATCTAGTGGCACTTTGATAACCGCATTTCGATACGAGTTTCACCCCTCTTAATAGTATGGCTGTCAATCCTAAATGTGATCACACTCTCTACGTGTCTTGATCACCAAAGCAAAATAGCTCTTACAAATTATACCTTTGCATTGAGCTTTTTGTTTTTCTCTTTCTTCTTTCCAAGTCGAAGCACTTGATCATCACCATGCCATCATCTTTATCATGCTATGATCTTCATTTGCTTCACCACTTGGAGTGTGCTACCTATCTCATGATCACTTGATAAACTAGGTTAGCACTTAGGGTTTCATCAATTCACCAAAACCAAACTAGAGCTTTCACTGACCCATCAACGGTTTCGACGATCGTCCCAAGGCAGCCTTACGACGAAGGATAGGCCCGCGATCGACCAAAACCTAGGCACACGAGTGCCACAAGTATCTCGACCCACGATTGAGTCTCAGCCAGGCTGACTCTTACCGGATCCCCACGAATGGGATACCAGGACTCCAATCGAACTATCCAGTTTTTAAAACACCAAATCTCACAGCCATACCCACGAAGGGTCCGAATTACCCCCGGGGCGATTCTATCTGAATCACCCGGGGGCTCGGGGGCTACACCTAACGGGTGCGCTCGCGCGCACCCTCTGGCAAAATGAAATACCCCTCGGGCGATTCTATCCGAATCACCTGGGGGCTCGGGGCTACACCCGTCGGGTGCGCTCGTGCGCACCCTCTGACAAGTCAAAAACACCCTCGGGCGATTCTATCTGAATCACCCGGGGGCTCGAAGGCTACTATTGGGGACCGAATACCGGGGTACCCAAAGAGGAGCTAATAACCATCAAACGTTGATGCTTCTGAATAGACAAGAACTCAACTACACTTCTTGCCCAAACGACCGAAGGTTGGCTCCGCCTTGCCTGACCCCCGAGGGCTGGAGTCCGCCTCGCCCGATGACTGAGGGCTGGCTCCACCTCGCCCGATGACTAAGGGCTGGCTCAGCCTCGCTCGACGTCCGGGGGCACGCTCCGCCTCGCCCGACGTCTAGGGGCAGACTCCGCCTTGCCCCGACGACAGAGGGCAGGCTCCGCCTCGCCCGATGTCTATGCGCTGCTGCTTCGTAACTACGCGCGCAGATAAGGCAGGACACTCAAGTCAACCGCAATACCGAGGACCATACCCTGCACACCTGCAGGAAAGTACCATCAGGATATGACCAGACGGGCACTTTAAGCCCTTCCAGGCATGTCAGAGCCCAAATAGTGTTGTGGGCGCCGACATTTGTCCTACAGTGTTATGGGCGCCGGCATTTGCCCTCGGACACGAATCCTAACAGAAACATACAACAACCGCTACGGTCCAAGAAGAAACTCATGTCATTTACAGTAACGAACGTGGGGGCCTCTACGCCATCTACTCCCCGTGGGGTAGCGGCTCGGCACCCTAGCACGCCGCGACGCCTGCCGGAGTGGGATGGAACGTGACCACTTGCTAAACGAAGCCAGAACACGGCCCTATCAGGATCAGCGAACGTGCTATCCCTAGCACCGTCTGCCGTGTCAGTAGGGCGGGCTCAAAGGAAAAGGAAGACCTGGCACCTTCGAAGGACCTTCTCTGCCTCTGGTTTTTCTTCTTTCTCCCGTCTGTAATCCCTGCTCTCCCTTGATCTATAAAAGGGAGGGCAGGGCACCCCACTAAGGGGACAGATCAATTTCTACACACCACGCATCACATAACACACAGCTGAGCAGCAACCGAGCTCTCAGCACCTGTTCGACCTTTCCATCAGAGACTTGGGACATGTCCCTCTCTCGACCGTTTGTACCCCCTACTACGAACCTTTCAGTGCTAATAACACGAGCAGCAGCAGCAAACTGGACGTAGGGACATTCTGCCCGAACCAGTATAAACCTTGTGTCTTTTAGCACACCATTCGGGCCCAACGCGTAACAAATACAAATTTACTAGTTGGTGTTTACTCGAAACACCGACAACACCGTATAGATACTATGTTGGTATATGTTCGATGCATGTTGTCTATATGTAGTTCCACGCTTGCATCTATATATTACCTTGGGTCTTGCAAGAACTGTGACTTTTAGAGTTTAATTAGCTTACTTGGTAATAACAGCCATAGTGTCAAATCATGCATGTTTTAGTCATTTTACATCTAACTATCTAAGGATGTGTTGATTATAGAGCGAGGTGTGGTGCAAGTTGATAGTTGAGTCAACTGGGTTTTGTGATATAGTCCAGATAGAGTAAGTGGTTATGTTATTGAATTGTTTAGTTGGGTCATGTTTTCAACCGAGTTTAGTGTGGCATGCATGCCTGATCAGGTAGAGAAATTGAGTTATCAGTTCCAATAGTCGTTATACCAAACTTGCTAGAAATGTGACACACCCCCCTAGTTATATGATTTTCAGCTTGGTTTTTCCTTGAAAATCTAGCCAACTCTTATTTTCTTTCCTCAAACTTGTGCACATCTTTTGTTGTCCGGATTGTGTGCACCAACAACATGCCATATGTCTTCTTCAACCTCTAATCGTCTTCTTTATTATGTCGTGTGATCCTTGTCCCGCCCCACTAGCAAACACCCACACACATTGGAGGCAAGGTTTCATCAAACTTCATAACGATGGCTTTGTCTCCTGCCATCATTGTCCTAACATCTCACCACTCCCTGAGGCAAAAATAGATGCGCAAAATGTCGAAATATGAGCAACTTATTAATAGGTGCAAGCATATGTAAAAGTGTCGCTAACTTAGTTGACACTAGAGAAGCATAAGGACACCAAAATCGTGAGACAAAATGCTTGCACAGTATGAGCGAGAAAATGGCTTGTGCCTAAGCCCTAAAGGCACAAATATAATGGCTTTTGGGGCGCTGCTTACTCACCTTACTCCCTTGGACAATGCAATGCTCTGAACCAAATATTTTGTAGTTCAATCCCCTTCTCCAAGCACCTCAAATAGAAGCACATAAGAGGCCATCGCCATCATCATTCTCACACTCATTCCCTGGTTGACCCCAATCACTGATTCATTCGTTGGACTGGCCTAACACCGTGGGCTTCCTATAAATCCATGTAAGTTAAGTGAGCCTTTGCTTGGAAGCCTAATCCTTCCAATCTCAACCCTAACTTTTCTCGAAGTTCATGAGACTCGAGAAGATGCTCACAAATTCTTGTATCGTTGTAATGTTGCTCTTGCTCCTCAAGACACTCGACGCTAGGGGTGGGCATAAAACACAATACCAAAACTCCAGCTAATCAGACTCGAGATCGACCCCGAGTTACCCTATCAATTTTACTTCGGTAATTCATGTATTAGGCCTCGGTTACCCGACTTAACATTTTACCCAAAATAATGGAAGACTATATGCTATTTGGTATTTGTGAATTGCGATTGATGACTGATTGTGTTGTTCAGTGACACAGGTAGACCCATCATTGTCAGTTGCACTCTGCCAGACCCAATTCTAGCAGTGATGCCAGATTTAGACCCGGCAATACTATTGTCTTTTCGTTTTTTTGGCTTTTTTGTGATTTTTTTTTTGTTGGTGTTTGTAATCTATTTTTTCTTTTTATATTGGAAAAAAAATCTACGGGGAGAGAGAATCCCCACCTGGACTTCATTTTGGAAGGACAGATACATAGTTCTTTCAACCGAAAGCATTATACTTATACGAGATTAGATAATATATACAGCACTGCAATTTGCTTGCCGATTTCTGAAAAAAAAAAGCGACCCGCTTTGATTAACGATCGAGGTGTAGACTAGTGAACGCCTTCATCAGCTACCCAAAATCCGTGGACACACGGCCAGGCTAGCTAGTACTACTACATAGAACGTACGAGTTGACGCTCCAATCCCTAACACACCATGCAAATCAAAGTGCATCAACTGCACGTATGCACCCTCGCTCACTAACCCTCGGCCGCCGCATCGTCGGTGGCATCCTTGTTGATCGCCGACGGTTGAAACTGCATCGGGTTGCCGTCGGAATCGTGAGCGATGTCGCCGGAGAACTCGAGCGGGCGGCACTTGTCGCCCAAGATGATGGTCTTCTTCCACAGCGCCTCCTCCTCCGCGGCGCCGTCGCCGTCGGCGGCCACGTCGTCGTCGTCGCTGCTCCAGCCACTCGCCGGCGGCGAGCGGCGGTTCCACGAGACCATCTTGGCCACCGCGGCCGCCTTGACGCCGATGCCGCTGAGGCTGGCGAGCAGCTGCTTGTTCCTGCTGGCGCCGCCGCCGTCCTGCTCCTGCTCCAACTCCTGCTGCGGCGCCGGCGCCAGGGAGGACGACCGGCGCTGCTTCCGTGGCCTGGCGTTCTTGCCGCTGGTGCAGAGAGACACGACGACCGCGGCGGCGGCGACGACAAGTAGGAGGAGGAGGAGGGAGGTCGCCGCCGCGCCGGTGTGGGAGTGGGAGGACGCGGTTGCCTGATCGGCCCTATTGGGCTGGAGCAGAGTCCTCGCCATGGCCGCCGCTCGAGCGCGTCAGCGCGTGCACGCGCACACTCCGAACCTGTTCTTGGCACAGCTATGGCTTGGCCCGTAGCCGTGCGAGAGGTATTTGTTGGTAGCTTAGTGCCGGTTTAGTTTCTAAAATTTTACAAAATTTTTCAAGATTCTTCGTCACATCAAATCTTTAACAAATGTATGAAACATTAAATATAAATAAAAAATAAAATTAATTATACAGTTTAGATGAAATTTACGAGACGAATCTTTTAAGTCTAATTAAATTATAATTGAACACTAATTACTAAATAGCGGTGCAGAGACGACGGTGACGGGTCAGGTCGTCGCCGGAGACTGGCGACTAGCACTAGCCAGTAGCAGCAGCCACGGTGGGTCAAGCCGGTCTGCGCCGAATGACACGCACACCCATGTCTGTTGGGAATGGCGACCAGTCACATACTCACAACACTGAGGGTGTGATCTTCTTTTTTTTGGGCGCTTTATCCTTTCTTATTTAATTAACATATTTGCACGGATACTTACTTCGTTTAAAAAATATAAGGGGTTGGTTCTCTAGTCGCTCCTAAAATTCATATCACATCAAATATTTAGATATTAATAAGAAGCATTAAATATAGATGAATTACAAAACCAATTACATAGATAGAGGCTAATTTCCGAGACGAATTTTTTAAGCCTAATTAATCTATCATTAGCATATGTTTACTGTAGACCCACGTTGTCAAATCATAGACTAATTAGGCTTAAAAGATTTGTCTCGTAAATTAGTCGCAAGTTGTGCAATTAGTTTCGTAATTAGTCTATATTTAATACTCTATGCATGTGTCAAACACTCGATGTGACAGAAATTGTAGGAGTTCCCGTAGGAACAAACAACCCCTTATTCTTGTTCTTTGATAAATCACTAAATATAAAGTTTGATTAAATATATATAAAATATACTAATATTTATAATATGTAATAAATGTTGTTAGGTCAATCATGAAATATATTTTTATATGAAATCTTTAAAGATACTCGTATTGATAATATTTTGTATAAGTCCTTTTTCTTTTGGACGGAGATACCGAGATAGTACATCCTAGAGGGGACATTTTCCATTTGAAAGTGTGATGGCCTTTGGCGCTGCAGTACGCAATTTCCTTTTGGTGACGTATGTTTTGCCATAGCCGCTTACGTATCTGACATAATTTATAACTAAGTGTATAACAAAATTAATATACCTAGAAAAATCAAAATGTCTTATAATTTTAAATATAGAAAGCATGCTTGGAGATACTCTTATCCTTGGCAAGGTGTCAGAAGGTTTTGGTGTCTGAGTGAGGCCACTGGCATTGCCCTGTTCGCTTGAACTTATCAGCCAGTCTTATCAGACATGTTACAGTGTTTTTCTCTAGCAACAAATCAGTGAACAGTACTTTTCAGCTTGCCTTTTCAACGAAACGAACAAGGCTGCAATCACCACGCTACAGAGCTTTACAAAATTGATTCTGGGTCATTTTGGCTAGGAGAATCACAACACATGGATTTAAAGGAGTAGAAGCATACCTTGGGAGATCGTTCTTTAGCAACTGAACACCATGCGCCTTAACTTTCAAAGTTGTTAATTTATACTTTTAAAGGAGTAGAAGTGTCGGGTTCATAAACTCAGGGTCCCTCAGTGACCGGCTTCCCAACAAAGCCTCGGCCCAGTAGGCACCGTTACAAACAAACACGCAACTCATGGGCCGGCCCAATTACCTAAACGACAGGCTAGAAGGGCGATCCAATCACCGACCAGAAGGTCTGGCCGAGGAGGAACGGCGCCCGTTTCTCCGACTCCGGCCCACCTCTCCGACCGGAGCACTCGCTTCGGTCTCCAGCCCGCCTTCGGATGGTCTCTCCGACCGGAAGGCCTGGCCAAAGCACTACTTTCGACTCCGACCCGCGTCTCCAACTGGGGATGCACCAAACCCTTGATCACTGATATTCTCCAACTGGCGCATTCAGAGTCGACTAGGACTAACGGACCGGGGACGCCCGCTCGGTAAGGACCAGGGAACGGACGGAGAAAGTAAGGCAGGGCGCACAAGTCAAACCGTAATACTAAGAACCCTACCCTGCGCACCTGCCAGGCAATACCCTGCGACCCTCCTAGCACGACAGAACCCAAGCAGTGTTGTAGGCGCTGACATTTTCCCCCATAGTATTATGGGCGCCATTAACTCCCATATGGTAAGGCTTCCCCCACATGCCTCTGGGCATCAACAGTGTTGTGGGCGCCAGCATTAACCGTACCAGACGAACATGGTAAAACCCCTTGCATGTCTCCAGGTATCAACAGTGTGGCAGGCGCCGACGTCTGTCATATCCGAAGAAGACAACACAACCTCCCACGTGCATCTGACATTCAACAGTATTGTGGGCGTCTACCATCGTCCTGTACCCGCCGACGTGGGCAACAAGGCTTAGTAGCATACGTACTCTCTCCCTCTCACTTGCAAGGCCATTCCCTTCATCTATAAAAGGGGATGCGCTCTCTCCCAACAGGGTCAAGGTTGATTCAGATCGATCAAGTTCACTAGTACACAACAGCAGAACCACCAGATTCAAACCACGAGCACACGCTCGAACACTTAGCACATAGTGGAGCTCCCGTCGCTTTCGGTCCCTCTAACCAGAGTCCGATCGGACCTCTTGTACCCCCATCTCTCTCCTTCTCATTTGTAACCCCACTGCAAACTTCGAGCACCTAGGCTTAGGAATAAAGTCACCGACCGACTCAAACTGGACATAGGGCACGTTGCCTGAACCAGTATAAATCCTTTGTCATTGAGTGCTAGGCCACCTCCGATCACAACGTACGGCAAAACTACAAATATTTACTTGTTGGTCACTTTCTGCACTGACAAGAAGCATAATGTCGGGTTCATAAACCCGGGGACCCAATGGACCCGCTTCCATACAAAAACTCAACCTAGTAGACGACATAGCGACAACGCTCGCCTCCCGGGCTGGCCCAGATACATAATGACATGCCAGGACAACGATCCGGTCCCCGACCGGAAGGCCTAGCCAAAGTGGGACCACAGTCCGACTTCAACCTCCTTTTTTGACCGGGGATACGTTGGACCTCTGCTCACGGCTCTTCCTCGACAGCTACACAGAGCATACGCTCCAATACTTAGCACACGTTAGAGTACCCGTCACTCTCAGCCATTTGGTTCAGAGTCTGACAGGGTCTTTAACACCCCCCTTCTTATTCCTACTCGTTTGTAACCCCACAGCAAACTTCGAGCACCTGGGCTCAGGAATAAAGTCACCGACCGACTGAAACTAGACGTAGGACGTGTTGCCTGAACCAGTATAAATCCTGCGTCATTGAGTGCTTGGCCACATCCGATCACAACGCACATCAAAACTATAAATATTTACTTATTGGTCACTTTTTACACCGACAGTTGGCGCCATCCGTGGGGAGCATGCGATGCGTTCACTCTTTTGGTCATCGGATGGCCCACCTTTCCACCATCTTCATCATGGTGGGCTCGAGCGATATGTTTCGCTTTAGCTCGCTAGAGTTTCCTGTGCTCCCACCTATTGGGATGTGGGTTCCTCCCGTCTTCTAACCGCTCCAGACTTTCCTCTTCGGGAGTCTGGACTTCATTGCCGACCAGCTCAGCATACTGCACCTCCACGAGGAGGCGCTCGTCCCGGCGTCCACTGGAGGAGGAGTGCTCTCCACCAGCCTCAAGCCACTCAACGACCCCAACGTCGAGACACTCGCGCTTCGTCTCGAGCCCATGCTAGGCTCAAACCCTACGGTGAGTGATGTACATTTTGTTCTTTACTCACTATTTAATACCTTCTGCCAACTCTCTGGGGGGGACCCTGTTGTCCCCACCACGACCGTCGTGCAACCGGTTCCCCTACGGTTTCGTGTCCCCCGAGGATGCGTGCGCGGGGGGATCCAAAGGATGCTGATGCCGCCCCTTCTCACATCCGAGTTCATGGGGACGGCGGGCTACGCTCCCGCCTCCTTTCACGACCTCATCGATGACGAGGTCAAAAGCGACGGCTCCAGCATCGACGACATTGTGGCACCTAGCCACAATCTATCCTAGGAGTGCATTATGGCGGACGCCCCAAGATAGCCACCTGTGGTAGCAAAGTCTCTGCAAACTCACACCCCTTTGGACCCTCGTGCAAAGGCCCTCGCGCGTGCATAGGAGCACGGCGAGGAGTTACGACAATGGTGGCAGAGTCAGCTGCCACCTGCATTGGTAGGCTTGGCCCAGCATGCTGCACCACATGCGCGTCACTCGGTGAGCGACGCTCGGGACCACGCCCGTCAGGTCCAGCGTAACATCCTGGATGAAGGGAACGATCCCCCTAAATTTGCTCAGGCTAGCCAGAACATCGCTGCTGCGGTGATGCTTCTTTGCGGCCTCCCCGAGCATGCTGACCCCCAGGAACGGGCAATCCACCAGAACATTCGGGCGCTGGTGGAGACCACTGCCTTTCAACAGGCGGAGAGCTCCGTGTCGCAACACTGGCTCACGGCCTCTTGCCCCACCGCGGGACTAGGGCTGCACCAGTCGACTCGCTCCATCCACTTGCCACTACAGTTGTCGGGCGTGGGGCAAGAAGCCACGACTACACCATAGCCCGACCCGGTGCCCGCTCCACACCGATGACCTATGTGCGAACGGCTCGGGCCGAACCATGATGCTCACAGCATCATCAACAACCGACGCCATGCCTGGCACGATGATGTCGCGGCCTCAACATTCTCTACGTCGTCACCCTCGACGCCATACACATCCCCCGATTGGAGCTCTACCCAGTGAGCTCTCCCTTCCACGGCATAATCCCAGGGACACGGGCATACCCACTTGGGCAGATCGATCTGCCCGTCACATTTGGCGACCGAGCCAACTTATGCTCGGAGGTCCTGACCTTCGAGGTGGTGGACTTCCCATGGTCCTACCACGCCATGTTGGGGCAGCCATGCTACGCCAAGTTCATGGCGATCCCCAACTACACCTACCTCAAGCTAAAAATGCTGGGACTAAACGGCGTCATCACCATGGGTAGCACCTTTTTGCACGCCTACACATGCGACCGCGAGCATTCCAAGCTCGCCACTGCTATCATCAACTCCGCCGAGCTTCCGGAGCTCGAGAATTCGGCGACTCCGACAGTTCCCGACTACAACGAGCTGATGTCCTCAAGTGCCTTCCATCCAACTAAGGAAATGAAGGTGGTGGGGATCGACTCCACCGACCCAACCAAGATGGTTCGGGTCAGGACCAAGCTCCCGGTCAAATAGGAAAGCGAGCTCACCGACTTCCTACGTGCCAACTACGATGTCTTCGCGTGGAAACCTTCTGACATGCTAGGCATACTAAGGGAGGTCTTCGAGCACGCACTACGCCTTGTCCTAGGCTCAAAGCCCGCCAAGCAACGCATGTGTCGCTTTGATGACGAAAGGCGTAGGGCCATTGGTGAGGAGATTGCCAAACTCCAGGCAGCCAGATTCATCAAAGAGGTATACCACTCTGACTGGCTAGCTAATCCTGTTCTTTTGAAAAAAGAAGAATGGGAAATGGAGAATGTGTGTTGATTATACAGGCCTCAACAAGGCGTGTCCAAAGGACCATTTTCCTTTTCCACGCATAGACCAGATAGTCGACTCCACCTCAGGATGTGAAATCCTCTCCTTCCTAGATGCCTACTCATGCTATCACCGGATCACGATGAAAGAGTCCGACCAAGTCGCGACATCATTCATCACCCCGTATGGTTCATACTGCTACATAACCATGCCTTTCGGTCTGAAGAATGCTGGCGCCACCTATCAATGGTGCAGGCAGCGGTGCTTCGTCGACCAAATCGACCCGCCCGACCAGCCTCACCAAGTCGAGCAGCCGAAACCAACAATCGCCATCTATGTAGATGACATAGTAGTGAAAATGGCTCAAGCTAGCGACCTGATTGCAAACTTGGCAGCAACATTCGTGAACCTCCGAAGGTTTAGCGTCAAATTGAATCCCAAAAAATGTGTTTTCGGGGTTCCGAAGGGGAAGCTGCTCGGATACATCATATCTGAGCGCGGCATCAAAGCCAACCCCAAAAAATCACGGCCATCTCCAACATGGGCCCTATAGGCAACATCAAGGGTGTACAGAGGCTCACCGGCTGTTTGGCCACCCTGAGCTGGTTCATCTCCCGACTAGGCGAACAAGGGGTGCCTCTCTACAAACTTCTCAAGAAGACAGACGCATTCGTCTAGACAGAGGAGGCACATTAGGCTTTGGAAAGCCTCAAAGCATCACTGACGTCGGCCCCAATCCTTGTCACTCCTGAATGGGGAGAATCCCTCCTCTACATCGCAGCAAGCAACCATGTTGTAAGCACCGCCCTCGTCGTTGAGAGGGAGGAGCCAGGATGGCCCCTGAAGGTCCAACGACCGATATACTTTGTCGGTGAGGTACTCTCTGATGCCAAGGTTCGTTACCCCCAGGTTCAGAAGCTTCTATATGCCATGCTGATGGCGACCTGAAAGCTCCTGCACTATGTCACCGACCACGAAGTCATGGTCGTCACTTCATACCCGCTGGAAGACATCGTCTGCAATCGCGACACCGCGGGATGAATCTCCAAATGGGCTCTCAAGATCATGGGCCATGACATCAGGTATATCCTCCACACCGCTATTAAGTCTCAGGCTCTCGTTGACTTCATCACCGAATGGACGGAAGTCCAGCTCCTAACCCCGGATGTCACCCACGAGTACTGGACGATGTACTTCGAGGGGTTGGTCATGGCACCCGGCTCTGGGGCTAGAGTGGTTCTGATCTCCCCAGATGGGAGTAGGCTCCGCTATGCATTCCATCTCCATTTTTTAGCCTCAAACAATGCCGCGGAGTACGAGGCCCTCATTAATAGAATGTGCATCACCGTCGAGCTCGGCGCCACGCGGCTGTATGTCTGTGGCGACTCAGAGTTGATCACTGACCAAGTCATGAAGGAGTCCTCCTACAAGAGCCCTCTCATGGCAGCATATTGTCAAGAAGGTGTGCAAGCTCGAGGATAAGTTCTGAGGGATCGAACTACATCATGTCCCCCAAAAGGACAACGATGCCGCCAATTTCCTTGCAAAATTGACTGTCGGACGGGTTCCATCTCCAGATGGGGTCTTCATCAATGATCTCCATGAGCCATCTGAGCCAACCCAGACACACTCCAACACCAATCTAGTACCCGGGGGTTCTGACCCCCCGATGTGCCCTGACCCCGACCAAGTGCTCAGGGGCTCCAACCTTGGCGCCTCCATGGCAACATCGCCCGCCGACATCGCCGTGATGGCACTCGATCCGGTCGACTGGAGAGCACCACTGCTCGCCTACCTCCTCGAGGAGGTTCTCCCACCGGAAAGGACTAAAGCACGATGAATCACTCAGTACGTCAAGACATTCGTCGCCATCAGTGATAAACTTTACAAACAGAGTCCGTCGGGAGTACTCATGAAGTGCATCCCGACCAACCAAGGGAAATAACTCCTCCTCGAGGTCCATGCCAGAATTTGTGAACATGACGTGGCCTTGAGGTCGCTGGTCAGGAAAGCCTTTCGCCAAGGTTTTTACTGGCCCACTGCGCTATGAGATGCAAAGGAGGTTGTTCGCATGTGTGAAGGATGCTAGTTCTACGCTCGGCAAACTCATCTTCTGGTGCAGGAGCTTCAGACCATCCCCATCACCTGGCCATTCGTGGTCTGGGGCCTCGACATGGTCGGACCCCACAAAAAGGCCTCGGGCGGCTTGACTCACCTACTCGTAGCAGTGGACAAGTTCACCAAGTGGATAGAGGCGAAGCCCATCACCAATATTGCTCGTAAGAGGCGGTGAAGTTCTTCCTTGACATCATCTATCGGTTTGGTGTTCCAAACTGTATCATCACCGACCATGGAACAAACTTCACCGGGAAGAAGTTCCTGGACTTCTGTGATGGATATGGCATCAGCATCGATTGGGCCTCGGTCAGACACCCATGTACCAATGGTCAGGTCGAGCGGGCCAATGGCATGGTCCTCTAAGGACTCAAACCCCGCATCTTCGACCGACTCAAAAAGTATGTCGGGTGATGGGTTGCAAAGGTCCCAACTATCCTCTAGAGCCTAAGAATGACCCCAAACTGGTCCACAGGGTTCACACCTTTCTTCCTCGCATACGGAGCCAAAGCGGTGTTGCCCTCCGACCTCGATCATGACGCCCCGAGAGTAAAGTCCTTCAACCAAGACCAAGCCACGGAGGATCAGCAGGATGCGGTCGACTTGCTCGAGGAGGCTCGTGAGACGACTATCATCCGCACCGCTGGTTACCAGCAAACTCTCTGTAGATACCATGAAAGAAAAATCAGGGGGAGGATCCTCGAGGTTGGTGATCTTGTACTCCAAAGGACCTAGTCAACCAAAGAGAAACATAATCTCTCTCCACCATGGGAAGGACCCTACACGGTGATCAAGGTGATCCGACCAGGCACCTACCGGCTGAAGGAAGACAACGGCAACGTTCTCACCAACACATGGAACATCGAACAGTTATGTCATTTCTTCCCCTAAAGCTCAGTCTTACTGTTTTCTTTCCATTCAACGTTTGCTCCTACAGCACCCCAGCCCAAGCACTCTCAGCCTGGGTTGCTCGGGGGCTCCACGGGGGTGCAATACCACCCTCCTTTTTTACTATCATATAGTAATACTTTTCGCCCAAATGAAAGGGCATCGCCCAAACGAAAGGGCATTCCGTTCCTTTCATTACCCTACGTAACTTGCGTTTTAAACCTCCTGACTGATCACAACCCGCCACGACCTACGGTTACGAGTAGCTAAGCCTCGCGAGCCATGCTCGAGATTTTAAGGTTGTAGCCTATGGGTCACCGGGTAGGTGCGAAAAAGAAAGGACAAAAAACAAAGCTACGCAAGGGTGAAAACAAGGGCGGATGGGACAGGATTCCCCTCACAAATGATTTCATCACCAAATAAACTTAAAATATTCACAAATGTAAAACTGTTCACACGAGGCTCCCCCACAAACTTGTCTTTTACATGAACTGACTATTTCTACTCTAACCCTATTATGCCCCCCCGGCGGCATCGGCAGACGGTATGGTTGATGAGGACAAAGGCAGCTCGCTTCCGGTCGACACGACGTTCAGCTCAGTTGGGGGTGGGACGACGCTCGCCTCTGACCCAGTCTCCACTCCCTCCACAGGTTGGATGACATCTTCCTGGTGCACGTCTTCAGCCACGGTCAAACGGTGAGCATCCATCACCCACTACGCGGTGACCTGCTCGGCGACCATCTGTGCATGTGGCACCAAACTCTCCCCCAACTCATGGATTTCGTCTACGCTCCACCCATCGGCGTATCCACTGTAGATGGAAATGAAGTATAGATTGGGGTGATGGGTCACCACTGAGGTCAGCACCCCCGATGTCCCATAGAACATGTCATCGGAGATGAGCGCCCGAACTTCATTCAGGACCTCTGCCAGCTGGACGGTGGGCGTACTAGTGCTCGGTTCCCACCCGAACACCTCGGAGACGACCACCTGCGCGATGTTGAGAATCTGGTCGAGCTCTTCCTCGAGAGCGCGTTGCTCATCATGGGACTGGGCTAGTGCCTCCACGCCCCAACCGACCACCGTTTTGACCGTCTCCAGCTCTTGCTCTAGAGAGCCAATCTTTCCACATAGTTCTGGAAAAAGATGACAAATTCAGAAGCAAAGGAAAGGAAAAATCAAGGCATCAATCGAGGGTGGAATAGATACGTACCAAGGCAGGCGCTTTTGAGAATGGAGAGCAGTTCTTCTTGCCGAGTCACCCTCTTGAGCAGTCGAGCGTTCAACTCCTCTGCCCCAAGCATCTGCCCCCATAGCGCAACCGCTTATGGTTCTGCGTCTAACCGGGCCTTCCACTCTGCCTCCAGAGCCTCCAAGGACTTCTAAAGCGCCACCTCAGTCTCTGCCACGTGTACCTTCACCACGTTGAGTTCCCGCTCGACAGTAGTTGCCCACTCGACCGCACATAGTTCCACCACCCATGCTCCCATCGCCTTGGCCACCCGGTCTTGGGACTCATGGCAGGTGGACTCCAGCTGGTGCCTGAGCTCGTCGACCCGCCACGACACCATTGCTTCTTGCTCCATCCGACCGTGCTCCTCCCAAAAAAATCGGGACTTATGGATCGACATCATTTCCAGATCCTGTAAGGCAAGAAGCAGGCATGTTGAGACAACCATTTAAAAGCCCAGGAATCAAGGACAACACCAAGAACACAGAAAGCTTACTTCTGCAATGCGTGGTAGGTCAACTATCATGGCCTGATGAATGAGCTCAACCCTCTCCAAGGCCACCTTGAGCCTCGCCTTGGTAAGGGCGAGATCGGACTCCATCGACAATCCTCTCTCAACGAGAAGGTGCCAGAGCTTCACCTCCTCCTCATCATGAAGGACGAATCAGGCCTTTCTCGACTCACCGAGGCATGGCCACACCAGCTCGTAGGTCACCCCCGACTCGCTGGAAGATCCAGCCATCGCACTATCATGCGACGACTGGATCATCACCAACTCCTATGATTGCAGGATGGCTGGCGGCTCCACCCCAATGTCTTCCTCACTGGACAAGGAGATCTCCACCGTCAAAATTCCATGGCTCGCCGGTGGCTGCTCTACTTCCGGCCTGACCATGGTTTCTCTAGACCCCTCTAGCTCTGACTAGGCAGGCGAACCGTGCGCTCCTCCACCAGGCAAGGCAGGGAGCCCGATTTCCCTCCCCTCCTCCGCAACCATCAGGGGAGCGACCACGAGAGTCACCTCTGACCCAACCTTCGTCGTCACCATGGGGATCACCGCCATCACCGCCGTAGCTGCTGCCGCCATGCTCACGACTGGCCGGGAAGACGCAACCCCTAGTAAGGAAGGTCGCTCCATCGCCAACCTGCTTCCTCCGCCACTCATCGCGACTCGCTACAGGCTAGGTCTCCACTCCTCTCACATGGGAGGTGGGGAGATTCCCAGTCCTACCAGCCCCTAGCTACTGTCAAACAAGCGTAGGTTAGTCACACTCAATGAACTCAACTATGAGAACAGAAGGGAGCATGAATGCATACCTAGACGAAAGCGGCAGAGCCCTAAAGCCCTGACCAGCTGACGACAAGCCAACCGGACAAGGATCGCTCATGGGTCACGACCCATGCCCTCTCGCATTGGCCGAGGGAGGAGCCAACTCGACATTTGGTCCCCAATCGGCCCACGAATAGCCGTGGCCGCCAGCTCATGGCAAAACCACTAGAACGACTGGCGGGACATCTCCCTGTTGGGGGTCACGCACACGCGTCAACCCCAAAGACGCAAGGGAACGATCACATCCCCCCGACCAACCAGCGTGCTCCACCACACTCGGAGCAGGGGGGCATGAAGTCGATGACGCCTCCGAAAGGCGCGACGACTGTGCCCGCTTCGCCTATCGTTTGAGGGCTGTGTCTTCGCTCGTAGCGCGCTTCCTCGACTCAGGAATGTCACCGCGTGTCTCCACATCACGCCTGCCGCCAACGGATGTAGCCACAGGCTCATGGTGCTCCACCGAGGTCACAACAGCGCCCCTGACTTCCTCGTCCTCCGAGGCACTCGTGTCATCACCCATCTCCGTGGGCTCCTCCGACTCGAGCTCCGCCTCTACGTCGCTCTGGCTCTCGCCCCCCCCAGACCCACCAGTTGATCTCCTTCTCCTTGTCGAACCTCCTCCGGGCCTTCTCAATTTTTTTCTTCTTCTTGGCAAGCGTGGCCTCCCTCTGGGCAGCTTGTTGAGCTATGTCTTTCGGCCTTCTGGGAAGATGCGGCCGAGATGTAGCACCTGATTTTAAGAATAAAACCAGATACGCACCATATGTGAGCCCAGAAAGTCAAATCTCACATATAGCTACAAATAAGAGTAATATCAAAAGGCAATGCTCAATATATAACGTATTTAGTATAAAGGATATAACATTAGACATCAAACAATGGAAAGACATCTCCGATCTTTGGGTGAAGACTCTAATTCCATAGTGACAATTGACTGGTTGATCACAAGCCTAACTCCTCCAAACTCTAGCAATCGGGTACCCATCCGAGATTTTTATCCAAATATTTGAAAAATAAAGCAAGCGTAAGTACATGTCGTACTTAACAAATATAACATGGGGTTCATGGGGCTCAAAAGGCTGACACTGGTTTAACTGCGATTAGCTTTTAATAAGTCATCTTTTAGCAATTGGGTGGCAACAAGTTTATTCACAGGCCCATATAAACACATGGTTAGATAAACATGAATAATGAATAGCATAAACAGTAATCAGTAGTGAGCATCTTCATCATCAGTATCATCAGTGTTCATCATCTATTCCGTAAGGGTTTCAAGGCCGCTCGTGACCGTGAGCACGGCTGATATACCAGTTTTACACTCTGCAGAGGTTGTACACTTTCACTGTGAGTCGTGATTTACCCTTTCGCCCGAGGTGATCAGCCTCTTGACCCACTACTAAGGAAGGTTGGCAGGGTTCACTATGAAGCCTTTCAAAAGTTCGTCTAACAAGTTAGGGCCATTAGATTCACTCGGCAAATAGATATAGGAACCCTCCTGTCGAATGGCACAATTCCATCACGGCTATACACATAAGATTAGAGGCTGTCCTATATCCGATTCGGCAAGCCATTCTTATGACAATAAAGGTAACCACTAACAAGCTAGAAAAGATCCTCATACTAAGCTAAAACCAGAGCCATGTAGCCCTCACAGTTGTACTATAAGTCCCAGATGATCACTTACAGATAAGTCCTTAGGGAGAGGAATCTAGAGCACCATAAAAACAGTCCAATGCTTTATCTCCCTTGTTCCATGTTACTAAAAAGCATCTTTTAATGTTTATTGCATATTCTATTAGTCAAGTTACAAGATCATGGTCTTTAATTGAGCACAAGCATCATACTATCCAATACAATACCCCATAGGTGACGGTACGAGGTAACAAAGTATTAGGAAATCCTTAGTGGTAGTCAGGTAGACACATGTAGTATGAATTAAATGATTAAAGGTGTATAGGACAACAAGAAAGATCACATGCTATACTTACCTTTTACACTTGATCATATTTTCCTCATACTTAGTTTCTAGTCATCACCTTCTGATCTTCAGTGCTCACATACGGCTTTCATTCTACTCGTAGCAAACATCACGCATAGGAAAACATGCAAGAAGCAAACATAGAAAACTAAGAACAATACACCACACAAGAGAAAACAACGTACTAAAAGAAAGCTAGTTGCTACGGTCACAAAAGCGCAAGAAACGCCAAAAATGAGTCTACGGTTAAAAAGGAACAAAACTACCGAGTCTTACATTATATAAACAAAAAGGAACAACTAAAAGCTTGATTTATTTTAGTTAAAATAAAAACATGAAAGAATCATTAATTCAGTTTAAACAAATCATATTTATACATAAAATCGAGGTGAAGCTAATCATATTTTGTCTTATAAATATTATCACGTAATTTATTAAGCAAGTTCAACTTTAATCTTTGCAAAATAAATAAGTATGTGAGAACATCTAAACAAGCTGTATATGATGCGTGTTTAAGCTAAGAAAAATAATAATTGAAAAATATATTTATATTAGCAATTAATAATTATATTAATATTTATATATAAAACAACACGGTAGAAAACCTATATTGATTTTAATTATAAAACTAGTTACAGTCAAGTTAAATATGACAAGATATCGTGGCTAACCCGTGAACTACGTTGAACGATCAGAGCTTAAAGGACGGAATGGTGATGAATTAAAGCTTTAGAATTTATTTATGGGGCAAAGCTTATATGTGCATGATGTTGACAATGATACAAGGAAGAAGAAAAGATAATAACACGCAGCTGCACATGAGGTTTTATACGGATTCATATAAAACAAAGAACCTATGCACTCTATGCATGATTCACGTAGGAACTGATGACAAAAGAATTAATATGGATCGAGTATTGGAGACCAAAAGAAAGAATGCAGATTGGTTATTTTAATAGGAGGCTAAATCACGATTGATTGTCTGGATACCAAATATCATGAAAAAGTGCATAGAGGGAGGAAGAAAGATAATTATAGAAGAACTCACCAAAGGTGCAGGTAGACGACGTGCTGCTCAAGGCCGAAGCACGTACGCAAACATGCATCTCTTGCTGGAAGGCGCAGAGGATGGTTGCATGCGGGCATACGGCACGGCTCAAGGTGAGAATAGCCAGCACGAGCGGTGATAGACGCTGCGATCTAGGGCAGGAGTAGGAGTCGATCTGTTCTGTTGCGAGAAAAAGAAACAAGAAGAGAACGCGGCCTTCAGCACGCTATATATGGCTAGCAGAACGGGCTTACGTGGCACACGGTCGGAAAAAAAAAGAAAAACGAAGCGGAAACAGTTATACGACGGCGGATTGATACAAACAAGGTTGCTAAGACGTAGAGAACGAAGAGAGGTACCTTGTGATGGCGGTGACTCGACGGAAGAGTAGTCGGAGTATGCCGATGGTGACGTGACAGGAAGAGACAAAATTCTAATTTATTATACGAGGGATTTTCCAAACTAGGGGCTCCATTTACGGTAGTTTTGATGTGCTCTGCCCAAAGAGTTGGTACATATATATATATATAGGGATAAAAACTCTCCACATCCACGTCAACTAGCGATATGGTACTAATTGGCGTTGCACCATCCACCTGCACTAATGAACCCAAATAAATATTAAACCCCATTAGTAAATAAAGACATGTGTCTTTAGGATTTATTAGGATTATTGCACATGGGCTTTGAGTGTTGGAAAAACTAAGAGATTTATTATTTTCGGAATTAATTAATTTCGTGGATAAAATAATTCTAAAAAAGTCTAGAATTATTATTTAAGCCGCGAAAAATATTCTGAAATCTCTAAAAATTCGGGAAAATTCCCAGAGACATTATGGAACATGAGGAACCCAAATAAAGTATTTAGAGCCCATGATAAGATAATTTGAAGCATCTAAAAATTAAATTATGCTCATAGACAAGTAGGAACAAGTTCCAGAAAAAGCTAGAAAAATTCCCGAGAAATTTGTAGAGATTGATTGACGGGCGAGGAACTGAAAAGAGTGATTTGCGTTACAATGAAAAGATTTTAGGAAGCTCCCAACGAAAACATGAGCTGAGAAACAAGGAATTTGATTGTAGAAAAAGATAAAGACGTACCGGAGAAGAAAAATCGACCTACTAAACGTATTTTAAAGACTTTGCTCACTCACAGCACACAAAGAAGCAACAAGCAAACATCACATCAAGCAATAGCCTGTCAAATTAGTTCATAAAAGTGTGAAGATTCACATTCCTCCTATAACTAATTGACGCTAACTTAAACTAAACTTTGGAAATTTTATCCAAATATCAAAACATTTATTTTAATTAGTGTTTTCTATGCACAACCCAAAATCAGAAATTTTGGGGTGTGACACGGGATTTATAGCTCGCGAGTCCCTTCGAAACGGGCAACTCAAAATCAATCAAAACAAGAAAAACAAGAAGAAAAAGGTCATTAAAAAAGAATGGGGCATACCAAATTGGACAGCTTCGCGGCATGAAGGGGACCGGGCGTCCCTTCGAGGGAGTCTTTATCCCTCAAGTGCAGCACTCGATCGAGACGACTCCAGACTTCAACCTTTGGCAACTCCTCCGACATCGCGCGGTCGGGATCCATCGGGTCGAAGTATTCCCACATCAGCCACGTTCTCTCCACCAATGGGGCGACCCGACGGTGAAAGAAGGTATGGAAGACTCGCAACCCGTCGAGGCCATGCTGCACAAGCCTCTAAAGCTCCGTCTCGATAATCTCTAACTTGTTCTGTCGACCGGCTGGACCCCACGACCAGCTTTCCCTCCTCTCCGGCCTTTTCCCGGTGAACATCGGGAATGGTGCCTCTGCGCGGGTTCCTAATGTAGAACCACTCACCGTGCCACCCCCGGTTGGAGTCATAGGGGGAGTACGCAGGGTAGGGGACAGATGGCTTCGGCCTCTTCTACAAGGCAAATCCCCCAACCAGCGTGATTCTGGTCGGCTTCCCCTCAGACAGGGCTCGCCCACTAAAGATCCACCAGAATAGGTCCACGTGCGGCTCCATCCCGAGGAAGGCCTCGTAGACGGTGACAAAGCCGACGATGTGTTGTACCCCAGTTGGATTGAGGTGCTGCAACTCCAGGCCCCACTCATCGAGGAGCTCGCATAGGAACCAGTGCGCGGGATACCCGAGCCTGTCCTCATGGAAGGCGAGGAAGGAGACGACCTCGTCGGCCTGGGGTTGCGGAACAACCTCCCCTAGTGCAGGAGCCCTCCAATGCGCCACCTCCTTCAACGAGTAGCCCCTTCTCGGTGAAGGTGGTCAGCACCTCCTCATCCACATTAGAAGGCCTCTAGTTCGGCATTGCACCTCAGATTTACAAATTAATCTGTGAGTTCTCCTCTCCCTCGCTCTACCCTCCTCTCTCCTAGAAACCACCGTGGCACACGAACAGACTTTGCGAAAAGGAGGAAGGAGGAACGACATCGGTTGAAGGAAGGCGAAAGAACAGGAGGAAAATCCTCTTCCTTCCCTCTATTTAATGCAGAAAGGCGTGCGGCGGGACGTGGCCCATGCTGATAGGACGCACACTACTCAATAAAACGTCACCTGGTTAACGAGACGTGGCCTGGGCAGGACCCACCACTACCACAACCCGGGCATGGGAAATAAGGTGCAACCGCATGCGAACAACCCTCTGCCTTCCTAGGGAGGGTTTGAAAGGGCCCACCAACAAAATCTCCATCGAGGAGAGGCCAACGGGTCACCTGAGTCGATCAGACAGCTCAGGCGACTACTGAGAGATAGGTAAGGAGCACTAGGATGCCCCATGCGGGTTATGCCGAACCCATCACGAACGACAGACATGGATCCCATTCGAACATATCCGATAGGAGCTCCCCAGACCCGTCACTCGAGCCATCGAGGTAACTTTACCAAAGCCCCTTTTTATTTTCTAATGCATAATCATTCATTCAACCATTCTCATGCATGCATTCATACATTCACCCATACATCCAAGCATTGCATATGCAATTGTTGTATCACAACGCTTCATGTTGCGTCATAAAGCGGTAGTCGCCTCATTCGATATGAGCGGCGACCAACCAGGATTCGAAGGCCGGCCCGTAAAGGGCTCGAGGCCGCATCGTGTCAAATAGAGCCAGGGGAGAAAACAAAGATGAGCCCTAGTGGCCCTTGCTCGATCCGCTCAGAAGCGGAGAGGGTCATCTTGACCTTCTCATTTGATCCTGACCTTGAGCCATGCCCACAGAATCTCTATCGAGGGGAGGCCAGCGGGCCACCTGAGTCAGTCTCTGGAACAGCTTGGGCATCTATCGGGAGGCGAGTTAAGGAGCAGTGGAATGCCACATGAGGGCTATGCCGACCCCGTTATGAACGACAGACCCAGACTCCACTTGGACATGCCCGTTATTAAGCTCACCGAGCGCATCACTCGAGCCATCGAGGCAAGTGATGTTAGCTCAACCCCTCCAGTTGTAGAAACCATGGACGGGGTAACGCATGAAACTAGACCGACCCTTACCGAGCCTAATGGGGCTCGGGGGGCTTGGGTGGACCGACCCTGACCTAGGAATCCACTCGAGCCATCGAGGTTGCTGTCGGAAGGAACACAAGAGTCCATAGCTCTAGAAAAGAGTACCAAAGTGCTCAGCCTCCAGTCGACTCTTCAGCCGATTGTAGGCTCGGGGGCTACGCCTGACCCCTCGGCCACGCCCGACACTTGGGTTGGCGCTCCGTCTCGCCTGACCCCTAGGCCACGCTTGACACTTGGGTTGGCGCTCCATCTCGCCGACCCCTTGGTCGTGCCTGACACTTGGGTTGGTGCTTCATCTTGCTCGACCCCTTGGCCGCGCCCGACACTTGGGTTGGCGCTCTGTCTCACCGGACCCCTCGGCTGTGCCCAACACTTGGGTTGGCGCTCCATCTCGCCCGACCCCTCGGCCACGCCCGACACTTGGGTTGGCACTCCATCTCGCCTAACCCCTCGGCCATGCCTGACACTTGGGTTTGGGCTTCGTCTCGCCCGACCCCTCGGCCGCGCCCGACACTTGGGTTGGTGCTCCATCTCGCCCGACCCCTCAGCCACCCCTGACACTTGGGTTGGCGCTCTATCTCGCCCGACCCCTCGGTCGTGCCCGACACTTGGGTTCGGGCTCCGTCTCGCCCGACCCCTCGGCCGTGCCAGACACTTGGGTTGGCGCTCTGTCTCGCTGAACCCCTCGGCCACGCCCGACACTTGGGCTGGCGCTCTGTCTCGCCTGACCCCTTGGCCATGCCTGACACTTGGGTTGGCGCTCCGTCTCGCCCGCCCCTCGACCGCACCCGATGCCTCAGGTTCACGCTCCGTCTTGTCCGACGGTGACCCACCATCTTACACCCACCGGGTATGCTCGTGAAACAAGTATAAACATCCCCTTTACGACTTCATAGAAGTCCCAAAAGGGATCGGGGGCTCCTGTCGGGTTCATAAACCTGGGGTCGCCAATGGAGCCGCTTCCCTACAAAAACTCAGCCCAGTAGACGGCATAGCGACAACTCTCGCCTCTCGGGCCGGCCCAAATACATAATGATAAGCCAGGACAACGATTCAGTTCCCGACCATAAGGCCTAGCCAAAGTGGGACCACAGTCCAACTTTGACCTCCTTTTCTGACCAGGGATACGCCGGACCTCTGCTCGTGGCTCTTCCCCGACCGATACGGTCGGGGCCGACTGGGAACGACTGACCGGGGACGCCCGCTCGGTGAAGGCCCAGGGATCAGGCGGAGCAGATAAGGTAAGGCGCTCAAGTCAACCGCAATAACGAGGACCGTACTCTACCATGCCATGGTCACCTACAGGACAGTGCCATCAGGCCATGCCAGACGGGCACTATGCAACCTTCCAGACGTGCCAGAGCGCAAACAATATTGTAGGCACCGACGTTTGTGTACCAGGTGAACACGGTAGAGCCTACCACATGCATCTGACATAAACAGTATTGTGGCACCGACGACCGTCTCATACCCGACAACGTGGGCAACAAGACTAGGTAGCACACATATTCATTCTCTCTTTCTCTGACTTGTAAGGCCATCCCCTTCGACTATAAAAGGGGGTGATCTCTCTCCTAAAAAGCTCTCTGGCTCTCAAAAAAGAAAAGGGCTAGACGACTCGAGGACTCGACTACCTGAGGACTCGAATAGCTCAATAGCTCTATAACTCGACAGCTACACAGAGCATACGCTCCAATACTTAGCACACGTTAGAGCACCCGTCACTCTCAGCCATTCGGTTCAGAGTCCGACCGGGTCTTTAACACCTACCTTCTCATTCCTACTCATTTGTAACCCCACAGCAAACTTCGAGCACCTGGGCTCAGGAATAAAGTCACCGACCGACTGAAACTGGACGTAGGGCGTGTTACCTGAACCAATATAAATCATGTGTCATTGAGTGATAGGCCACATCCGATCATAACGCACAGCAAAACTATAAATATTTACTTGTTGATCACTTTTCGCACCAACACGTACCTTAGGAAATCGCTAGCTAGGATAAATGCAACTTCCAAAGTTGTTAATTTAAACTTTTAAAGTTTGAGTAAATTTTATAGGAAAATAATAATAATTATGACCTAAAATTAGATGGCATTACAATATGAAATATATCTTTCATATTATTTTTGTTGTTATCACAGATGGTAATGCTCTTTTGTATAAAATTGGTAAAAATAATATTTGTAGGCTAAAAAATAATATTATGACAGCTCTGCATAGGTATATGTGTAAAAGAGTATTATAAATGGCGCGCAGAAAAATGGTATTATAAATGGAAAATATAAAGAAAAGAAATAGGAGACAAAAATAAAAGAAATGAGAATTGAAACGAAAGGAAAAGAAAAATAAAGTTTTGTTGTATTTTTTGAGCAAAAAATAAGGTTTTGTTGTAATATGCCCAAACCCAGACGGCGGGCTAGCTTCCAGGTAGACCTAAGTAATTTTCGTGTGGGCCCAGCATAAATTTCCAATTGCTTTTGGGCCTAAATTTTGTCCCCAGACCCTACAAGGCTACAACACTCGGCAAGATCAGCCTACTTTTTTGGGCCAGGCCGGACCTTAGGTGGGCCATCTGCTTTTTTCCACAGTGAAAATAATTGAAATGAAAAAAATGCTCCTAACTTCCAATATTAGTATGCTAAAAATAATATTATGACAGCTCTGCACACGTAATATGTGTACAACAATATTAGAAATGGAAAAGAAAAAAATAAAGAGGAGAGGAAAATAAAAGAAATGAGAATTAAATAAGAAAGGAAAAGAAAAAAAAAAGGGTTTTTGTTGTAATGTGCTCGAACCCAAACGGTGGGCTAGCTGAGATAGACCTAAAGTAATTTCCGTGTTGTCCCAGCATAAATTCTCAATTGGTCTTGGGTGTAAATTTAGTGTCCAGATCCTACAACACTAGGCAAGATCAGGCCTACCTTTTTGGGTCAGGTCTAAGCTTAGGTTGGCCATCTGCTCTTTTTTCACAGTAAAAACAAATGAAAGGGAAAAAAATGCTCCTAACCTCCATCAATTATTATCATTAGCAAAAGTGCCCGTGCGTTGCAACGGGAGGAAAGATATAGTGGTATCCAATGCTTTGATATCTATGTGTTGTTTTGTCTTGAAAGCTATAATTTTTCATTTACATCTTTATGTTTTTATTGCACTCGACATTATGCTCAAAAACGTATATATAAATAATTTTGACTCAATATGTTTTCTTCAACCTAAGTAATCAATTGCATCTATGCCATAGCGCAGGTGAACACGAAGGGCTAGGGGCGCACGTTTTTACTTCCACTTCCAATTATAGCATTAAAGAATCCACAAATATAACGGAGAATACTGCGTATCAGGGAATTTACATAGTGTTAAATAATTTATCATGCAATTTTTGTTAAAGTCGAGACCAATAGCACATAATTAATCAACGAGGAAACATAATACCCTTTCTTTTATTTTATTTTTTTTCTTTTTTTCTCTTCTTTCTCATCCTTATCTGCTAGCTCGGACTCGGAGTCACGTGGCCTCACCCCGAGGCCTCCAACTTCGTCTGCCTGAAGCCTTGCCAAGGTGGCTACGGAGCCCCGACGCGACCACGCCCCGGTGGGTTTACGTAACGGCGTCCCGGTAGCCTGGTAGGTCCATGCAACAGAGCACCGGTGGTCGCACGCCCCCAACGACTTGGCAGCCTTGCCCGTGTCGCCGTCTCCTCGACCTCGCCCTGCGTCGTCACCGTCGCACATCCTCGCATCGGTCTCGCTCATGTTGTCGTCTCTTCAGATTGCCCCTCCGTTGCCCGACCTCACCGTCATCTCCACGCCTCATACCATCGTCGTTCCGGCCTCAACATCTTTCGCGCCGCCTCGCCGGAGCTGATATGGTGGTTTAATTTGTATTTTATTCAATTTCTCCTATTGGATTCATATTTATTTATTGATTCGTTGAATTGTATTCGATTTCTCCTATTGGATTCGTATGGAGAGTCTATCACGTTGGAGGTGGGGACACAAACCAAGGAATGGAAATTTATTAAAGATTGGATGCAAACAGAATAGGACTTTGAAAAGAGGATTACCAGACAAAAAAACCAGAATCCGAATAGAAACCAGAGTTGGACGAAAATAATTTGTGGCAGAAATTTTACCTCTTTATTATTAGGGATAGATTGTAGTCCAATTTACCAAACAATTGGATGTTTGAGAGCCTTCAACTATTGAAATTGGTTGTTTTTCCTTCTTTGAAAGCTTTTCAAGGTGGTTTCGTCGGATGTGGTGCATATAAGTTCTATGTGGTGCCATGACGTCACGTTAGCTACCAGGGAGATAAATCGAACTACTTTAATAATTCAGTGGGGTCAAATAGACTTTACTAAAAAGCTACAGAAATAAATCTTCAAAAAAATACCAAAATTTTTTGTTGAAAAAATATGGAGCTTAAATCTCAAAATCTAGTTTAATCTTAGAAAATCATAGGAAAAATATTTTAGCTCGGAAAAATACAGAACCAGCTTTAGTTTTTCTTTCTAAAATCATGCTCTATATTTTTTGCGATTACAAGGTACAACTCAGACACTTATAGCGCACGCACGTAAACCCTACTCCTATGAGTATCTTCGAAAACTAGACCGATAAGTCCTCGAGATTGATGAGGCCTCGCTGTCGACGGAAACGTCGCCTACCACTGAAAGTACAAACACCGTTAAATCCTGGAATATTCGCTCCCACGGAAACCTAAGACCTGAGATGTTACTGAGGCTCTTGTAATATTATGATGCATAGAATAGAATTATTTGAATAGAATAGAATTATTTGGATATAATGTTTTTTGCTTCTCGTTTAGAAACATGTATATGGAATATGTTCAGTGAGATTCAAATTATCACGAAATTGACACATGAGAATTCTGTGAAAATAAGTTAGCAAAATACTGCAAACTAGGTTTGTTCCTTGTGGATTTACCATGACAGACGGGGATCAACTATGAGGCAGTTAATGATACTACTCATATTGTCATACTAATTATATATAGTAGATAACGAGAGATCTACTAATAAATAAACATAAAAAGAAGACCTTCCAAATAATTCCTATCTATGCATCACAATGTAGAACGTGATTTTAGAAACTATATGAAACTGATTTCATATACTCCTGAGCTAAAATATTTGAGATTTTAAATTCCATATTTTGGAAAAAAAATATTTGGGTGGCTTTTTGCAGATTTATTTCTTTAACTTTTTTTTTATAAAATCTATTTGACCCCTGAACTATTAACATAGGGAAGTGCTAGCGCTTAGACATCTGAACGGACTCGCGCGTCCGGACGCCCGTGGCTGCTCTCCGTTTACCGCTCTTGTTCCATGCAGTGCGCCGCCACCGCTCGCATTCTGCGCTGCCCGGATGACTCGCCCCGCCCCGCCCACATGCGGGGCCATATGCGCCCCCTCTGTTTCCCGCTGAGCTCAAACTGCTGTGGCGAGATGGAGGGAAGGGAAGGGGGAGAGGCAGAGGAGAGGAGAGGAGAGGACGAGGTGCACCGCACAAGGAAGGCGCGAGGTAGGAGCTAAAGCCCTGTAGCAGACCACTGTCCGTCAGCCACCGGCGCCATTGCAACATGTGCAACATTCGATCTACTTTTGAAACATTCAAATAAAATATTTGCAACATACGTCTGAAGACAGATGAAACACTTAAAACATGCGTCTGAAACAGTTGCAAAAACACCTGAAAACACTTGAAAAGTCATCGAAAAACATATGCAACGTCTGTGAAGATTCAGAGGCGCTAGAAGCTTGGTGGAACGCCAGAGGCCGTCGGGCTTGGCGTGTGCATGTTAATACTTGACAAGGAACAGCCCCTTGCATGGCCTTTTACATAGGAACGAGTCAGGAGAGCCGGTGCATGGATAGGTCTCAGCTGTTAGGTTGTTACACAAGATATAATCTCTAGAAGATTCACCAACAAACCTTAACAACCTCCAATCTCATGCACCGCACAAGTCCAGGCTCGTTAGTTTAGATTCATGATAACAAACTCTAACACTCCCCCTCAATCAAAACTTCCCAAGTTTAGATTGTCCTTAAACATTTCTAAACTACGGACAGTCAAAGGCTTTGTAAATCCATCTGCTATTTGATCTCGTGTTGAGATATATTCTATGTCAAGAAGTTTCCTTGTTACTCGTTCTCGTACAAAATGATAATCAACCTCAATATGCTTTGTTCTAGCATGAAACATTGGATTGGCCGAAAGATATTTTGCTCCAATGTTGTCACACCATAACTTAGCTGCTCTAGGCGCTAAAATATTTAACTCACATAATAGAGTTTGAATCCACATTACCTCTGCTGTTGCATTGGCAACTGCCTTGTATTCAGCTTCTGTACTTGATCTTGATACAGTAGCTTGCTTCCTTGCACTCCATGAAACAAGATTGGATCCTAAGAAAACCGCAAATCCCCCTGTAGACCGTCTATCATCTTGATCTCCTGCCCAATCTGCATCAGAGAAGGCACTAACAAGAAGAGATGATGATTTGCATATTTTAAGTCCAATTCTCAATGTATGCTTAAGATATCTCAATATCCTTTTTACCGCAGCCCAATGAGTAGTTGTAGGTGCATGTAAATACTAACATACTTTATTAACAGAGAATGAAATATCTGGCCGTGTCAGAGTCAAATATTGTAGACCGCCTACAATACTCCTGTAAGTTGTGGCATCTTTCGGCCCCAAAGGAGCTCCCTCATGTGTAGACAATTTTTCCGAGGTGGACATGGGTGACGCAACAGGTTTGCACGCCATCATGTTAGCTCGCTGCAGAACATCTTTTGCATACTTCTCTTGAGACAACAGAATACCATCATTTATTTTCTTTACCTCAATGCCAAGGAAATAGTGCAACTCCCCTAGATCTTTGAGTGCAAACTCCTTCCTCAGATCCTGTAGCAAACGAGTTGTAGCTTCCTGGGTAGAACTAGCAACAATTATGTCATCCACATAAATAAGAACAAACACAACAACAGACCCCTTCTAATAATAAAACAAGGAAGTATCAGCTTTGGATGCCTTAAAACCCAGTTGGCACAACTTACTGCTCAGCCATGAGTACCATGCTCTCGGAGCCTGTTTTAGCCCATACAAAGCCTTGTCAAATTTGCAAATATAACCCTTCCTTGACTTATCCTCATATCCAGGGGGCTGCCTCATATATACCTCTTCTTCTAAAAAACCATGCAAGAAAGCATTTCAGTACATCTAAGCGGCGTAAACTCCGACCTCTAGAGACGAAAGAATGATAGCACAACTCTGATAGTGGCTGGTTTGACAACTGGACTGAAGGTATCTTCATAATCAATGCCATATCATTGTCTAAACCCTTTTGCTACTAGCCTGGCTTTATATCTATCCAATGATCCATCAGATTTCCTCTTAATTTTGTACACCCATTTACAATCTATAACATTAATCCCTTTCTTAGGTGGAACTAGATGCCAAGTTTTATTGTCAATTAAAGCATTATACTCAGCATCCATAGCTAGTTTCCAATCCTTATGATGCAATGCTTCATCTAATGACTGTGGTTCTCCTGATGATGTAAAACATCCATACCTGACCGTGCCATCAGTATAGACCTTGGGCTTTCGAATACCGGGTCGAAGGCGAGTCCGATGTCGCACTTCTTCTTGCTGCTGGCTGATGGAGATGCATCTGCTGCAGAGAGGATCCTGCATTGACCGATGATGCTGCGCCCGTTGCCATGAGAGGATCCGCGACCGCCGATGCCACGCTGTGCCGGAGCAAAGTGGAAGAAGCAGAGAGTTGCCTCCCCGCGCTGCGGCCGATGGGGATTGGGGCGGCAGACGACGAGGCGTCGGCGTCGGGGCGGGTGGCCTCCGCGGATCGGGCCGCGAGGGGGAGGGCGGGGGTCGGGTCGACCGCAAGCAGCGACGTGTCGGCCACTAGAGGCACGGAGTCCTGAGGGGATGCGCCGGGACTCATCGGGGGGACAGCGTCTGCGGCGCCCGCAGCTGTTGTCGCCTGGGGAAAAAGTCCCGAGGTGAATAGCCTGGGATCTCGCGCCGAATCAACTCTGTGTTCTGTGGAGACACCGAATCAATATCACATGCTGCACCATTGTTGTTAGCGAGATTCTTTGGAATCAAACACTTGATCATTTAATTGTTCCGTCCCAAGGAAATTAGTGAGGCCAGATGGAAGGAGGGATATTTCAGCCCGAGTCGTGCTCGGCATTCTTTGTGAAGGGCGGAAAAAGGAAAAACTCCCTCATCAAAGACAACATCACGAGAAATATAAACACATACGAAGAAATTTCTAGGCATTTGTAGCCTTTATGCAAGGGACTAGGACCAAGAAAAACACTGGCGCTTTGACCGAAGCTCAAGTTTATGCTTGTTGTATGGGCGAAGGTTAGGCCAACAGCACAACCAAAGATCGGAAACTAGTGTAATCCGGCTTGACTTTTGTGAGGCGCTCAAGGGGGGTTTCATTGATGAATTATCTTCTTTGGGTGTACGATTGATAAGAAAAACAGCCATCATGAACGCCTCATCCCAAAATTTCAGAGGCATCGATGCATGCGCAAGAAGGGAAAGCCCAACCTCAACGATGTGACGGTGTTTGTGCTCTACGACTCCATTCTGTTGATGGGTGTGAGGGCAAGACACGTGATGGATAATACCAATTGTGGAGAAAAAGTTGTGAAGAGTTTGATACTCCCCTCCCCAATCAGTTTGCATAGCTAGGATTTTCCTATCAAATTGTCGCTCTACCATAGCTTGAAATTCATGGAACTTTTGAAACACTTCAGATTTATATTTTAGGAAATAAACCCACACAAATTTGCTGTAGTCATCAATAAAGCTCACATAATATTTCTTCCTGCCAACAGAATCAACTGCAGGACCCCAAACATCTGAGTGGACAAGTTCCAAAGGATCGTTCTCTTCGTGGCTTGGTCCTTGATAAGAAAATGATCAGGGTGAAATTCTAGAAAAGCAGAATTATCTTTAGCAAGGCGATGAACAGAAACAAGATTCTTTGAGGCTTTTGGAACATGGAGAATATTATTTAGGTGCAGATCACGGATAGGACTTGGAACAATAGAATGACCAATGTGCTTGATATCCATACCTGCACCAGATGCGGTGTGAATCTGGTCATTGCCATAGTACTTCTCCCGCATAGACAGCTTGTTCAGCTCGCTTGTGATGTGATCTGTCGAGCCTGAGTCTGTGTACCAGTTGGTGTCGACGTTGTAGGCACCCATGGCGATGGCGGTGTTGACGTGGCGCTCTTCTGGGACATAGTTTTCATCGAACCGGTGTCAGCACCGACTCGCACGATGCCCCGTCTTGAAGCAGACCTGGCAGACGGGTGCATCTGAGCCACCCGCCCCAGATTGTGGCGCCCCTCCGGAGCGCTGTTGCTGACGCGGCTGGAACCCAGTGCCACGACCGCGCCCTTGGCCACGGCCGCGCCCCTAGCCACGACCCGGCCGAGGTTGAGAGGCGATTCTTTGGGAGCCGTTGTCGGAGCCAGCGCGTCTTCTTGGCAACGTTGATGAGAGCCGCCGCCGTCTTGAAGTTCAAGACGAGTCTCAGAGTTGAGCGGTTGCAGCGTGAGAGCTCGGAGACGGTGATCGCCTCGGTCTTAGCGGTGGATGAAGTCACCACATTGGATTGTACTCCGCATCAAGGCCGTTGCTGCGATGTGTGTCGCCGATTCCTCATCATCCATCTTCTTGCCGCGGCCGCCAGCGGTTCATCTGATAGCCACGCATCTTGGCAAAATAATCGCCATAGACATGTTACCTTTCTTCGTAGTTGTGAGAGCAAGCCTCACGTTCATGGTCTTCGCTTGACGGGTTTGGGCGGAGAACATCTTCTCCAGCTCGCTCCATGCTGCTGCGCCGCCGTGGTGCATGCCACGATCCGGCAAACGCCTCCTTCCCGATCGTGGTGAAGAGGAGACCGAGGACCACCGGTGGTCGTTTGCATACCGATCCTCATCTACTGGTTCGGCTTCTTGGTGACGGCGCGCGGTGGCCGCTCTGCTCAAGCTTCGATCGCGGCGCCAGGGGTCTTGCCGGTGATGTGTCCTTCAAAGCGCGCGCACCGCTGGATGGCGGAGAGCACTGTGCCTTCCATAGCGCATGGTTGGTCTTGCCGAGCTTCTCGGTGATGGTGATGCCGAAGAATGGATTTTGGTTGGCGGCGGCGCTTGATCTTGTCGACATGATGGTCGAAGCCTAGGCTCTGATACCATGTGAAGATTCAGAGGCGCTAGAAGCTTGGTGGAACGCCAGAGGTCGTCGGGCTTGGCGTGTGCATGTTAATACTTGACAAGGAACAACCCCTTGCGTGGCCTTTTACATAGGAACGAGTCAGGAGAGCCGGTGCATGGATAGGTCTCAGCTGTTAGGTTGTTACACAAGATATGATCTCTAGAAGATTCACCAACAAACCTTAACAACCTCCAATCTCATGCACCGCACAAGTCCAGGCTCGTTAGTTTAGATTCATGATAACAAACTCTAATAAGATAAAACACTTGGAACATATATATCAAACATACGCAACATCCAAATAAACGCACTTGCAACATACTTCTGAAAAAAAAATTGATGAAACATTTTAACATGCGCTTGCAACATATGCAACATCTCAATCTACTTCTGCAACATCCATATGAAACATTTGCAACATACCTCTGAAACATCTAAAACACTTAAAACATACATTTGCAACATGCGCTTTCAGGAAAACCTGGTCGGCGGACGGACGGAGCACTGCACAGCGGGATCCGGCTATGTGGTCATAGTGGAGAAGGAGGATGGCAGCGGGCGGGCGGCTGCGCGGCCTCTGGCGAGCGGCACCTGCAGTGGAGATGGTCAAGCAGGTGTGGCCTCACGCGGCGAGGCGGCAATGTGTCCTGCGGGCACGGGGGAGAGCAGCATGGCGGCGGCTTGGCGCTGGCGACGCTGTCATGATGGCAAAGACGTCATAAGCGGCGGCAGCGACGCGATCAGATATGGTACGCACGCCACAAGATCTGGCCTTGATGGCACGGTTGGATGGGTTCGAGAATGGAGACGGGAGAGCAGAGAGTATCGTTTGTTTAGCAACTCGAGTTGGCTAGTTGGGTGAGGACGTTGGGCCGTTCAAGTGGGCGTCGAGGCCCACCAAATGAAGCGTCTGGCCGCCCGGACGTCTCACGTGTGCTTTCCAGCGTTATTGAATTACATAGTCCGATCTACCTCTCCTTGTGGCTGGTGTGGCATCTCATTAGACTAAACCACCTTACAGTCCATTGAAGGAGAAAAAACAACCGGTTTTAGGCCTCGTTCGTTTGTCTTAAATTTGGCTTGTTCGGCTTATTTTTTCAGCCGGAACGGTGTTTTTCTCTCACAGCAATTCAGCCGGAACAGTGTTTTTCAGCCAGTTTCAGCCAAAGTTCAGACCAGCGAACGGGGCCTTAATAGTGGAAGGAATCAAAACATCTAGTTTTTAAGTTTGAGAAGATAAATCGGACCACAAAACAATAATTGAGGAAGGTCACAGCGTTTTTTTTTAGCTTTGTGGATCGTGGTGCACCATATTTTTGGGGGGCTCGGTGACCTTTGTCCAAGCCCAGTCCAAGCCAGTCTTGATTTGCTCGAGGTCTTCGAAATCGCACGCCCTCTCTGACTGAAACTTTGGTCGCCATGAAAGCAGTTGCAACCTTGAAAACTTGACTACGATGCACCAACCATGTCGGAACTTCGGATAGCAGAGAGCTTTGGATCGCTCCATGTGGGGTTAACTTTCTTGCTCGCTTTTTTTCTGCAAGCCTTCGTGCCTGGACCATATAACGCTCCGAGCCTCTGGGTAAAAACCGACCGTTTCTCCTCTTCGTTTTCAGACAATTTCAGTGCTGTTTCCGTAGCAGTGGTACTTGGATGGAGATCCCTGCACCATGCTCCATCATTTCTTCGACGTGACGTCACAGCCAACGCCCACCGCACTAGCAACAAACGTCTACTAGGAAAAACAAAGGAGCTCTCGAGAAACACAACAGCTACTCGAGTGAAAGTCTGATCGAGGAATGGTCTACGGGATTCCACCGGCGAGGAGGAACATGAACTGCACCGCACAAGAGATACGGCTGGTTCAGTCATGAAACAGCTTCACAAGAGAACGGGTGAAAAGACACTCGACCACGACCTGTGATAGAAATCTTCAGTTACTTGTATGCTACCTGCACATCCACCCTCTCTCCAAGTTTTACTGTTACTTGTATGTTGGACGGGTGCCCAGAAACTGAAGAATTGGCCGCTAGAACTCCCCTGTCATGTCCTTGCATTGGCATATGACTAGACAGGCATTCGATTCGAAGAGGAGAGAGAGAAAAAAAGACCCACATGTTTCACGTTTGCGTGCCCTGACACTCCATTTATATAGTCCAAAAGGAAACGAAAGGATGGTAATTGAAAAGCACTCCATAAAGATCTGTAGCATATGCGTTTGTAGTACCATTTACTGAATGTATATTGAAATAAAAGCACTGCATTGCATATTTGCACACATTTGCCAAAAAAAATATATAAAAAAGAGGAAAAATCGCTTTGCCTGAATGCAAAGATAAGGGGCACCCACACATCATACATGCCCCTGTCTATCCTGGATTGGAAGGATAGGGTAAGGCTAGGGGAGCATCACCAGATATGCTTGCTGCTACTTTCCAGTGGAACAGAGGAAGAGGTTGTTGCCCACTTGGCTTTTCCAGCCCAACCCTGTTGCGTGTATTATTCATTTCATTCAATCAAGTACAAGTACTCTCTTGGATGGAATTTTCCTCCTCCTTCAACACCCTCGGTCTCCAAGAAAGGTTCTAAATCTACCGCTATAGCCATTATAGCTCTTTAAGACAAGCTATTTGTGTCCATGTATAATTTATCGTCCAGTCCTATTTAGTTTTGCTATTAGCTGTTTGAGAGGCCATCCGCTAGATGCCTTAACCTGGGATTTAAGACATACAGCCTGTTCACTGGTTGGTTTCTAGGCTGATAAGCCCAGCTGGTGCTGGTTTGTTGTGAGAGAGAAACATTGTTGGCTGACTGATAAGCCCTGACTGAAATCAACAAGCGAACAGGCTGATCGTCTCCCAGCCAGCCATATGTGCCCCAGACCAGACCGGTCAGCGTTGTGATGCACTAATGCACGCCATCCATGAGTGCTGCTGCTGGTGGCCAGTCCCCATCCAAGGCCTGCTTTCCCTTGTACCCTCTTGCGAATGCTCCAAAAGCTCCTGCAAATTTCTTTGGTTCGTGGGGTTTAAATCAGTGTGCCTTACATCACAACCAACCAGTTCTCTCACAGTAGGGTCCTGCAGGGTCACAGTAACCTGATTTCCTCATCTGCCACTTTTCGCTAGCTTTGTTTCAGTATCATGGATACATGATTAGAATTTAGAAGAGAAAAAAAAAAAGGACTCCACTTTGAGACGACCGGAGCTGCAGATGAGTAGTCAAGCAAAAGCCACTGACTCTCTACTTGTAATTGCCATGCCACCGACTGACTGGTATCTTGTTTACATGATTCAGCTGATTCAGAGCAGTTGAACAATGCTGACTTATCAGTCCCTTGGTTCTGAAGTGATCTAGCCATCTTGGAAAGGAGTTCTCATGAAACACATCAGCTTTGTACATTCATTAAATGAAGATTAGAGAGGATAGCTGCTTTTTATTGCAGGTCATTAACTGAAGCTATGCTTCTGTTCTCTCTCTAAAAAGGACAAGCACAATTGACATTTGGTAGGCTGTCTCCCCTCCTTGTTTGATCTCCGAGTACTTCAGCTTAACACCTCCATCAGGCATTAGCTCGCTAACGTGAATTCTAACCCTGTTCAGCACTCGGGTCCATGGATGTCAATCGTGATCGTCGCTGTCAGTTAACATTGTCCAAGGTCCCAACCCTATCAACAGCAGGAAGGTTTGTACCGTTGCAACGAGACGCGGCACCGACACTCCATTTCATCACAGCCTCCCATACTAACTAGAGGTCAACTAGAAAAATTACCATCAGATTAATCATCTAACCTTCGTAATTGTGAGCATATTCTGATTTCTGACAGAGCTTTCATTACTCATGAACAGCACAGCAGCCCGGAATGGGAGGGGAAAGGAAGAGGAGCGGCATCAACGCCACTGACCGCCGTTGGATCGGCATCGGACGGCTACAAACGAGTCCCCGTCGGCTTTCGCGTCTCCAGACTATTTAGCCATTGATACGCCGGATTAATGACGTCATCCTCATCTACACTCTGGTACAGCCTCATCGCCACTGACCAAGCAAAGCTTGGACGAGTGAAGCGAGAAGATGCCGCCAGCTCTCCGGCGAATAATCCTGCTGGCCGCGGCGGTGCTGCTGTGGTCGGCCGCCTGCGTCGCGGACGACGACGACTCGACATTCTTGCCGCCGTCGCCGCCGGGGACCGCGTCGCCGTTCCCGTTCTGCCCGGCGCGGCCGGCCAGGGTCTCCACGGGGCCGTTCCCCTGGTCGCCGCCGCAGCCGCCGCCGCCGTCGACGTCGTCCCCGGTGGCGGTGTTCCCTCAGGATCCGGGGTTCTTGCCGTCGGGGGCGTGCCCCGTCAGCGGCGCGGTGGCATGGCTGCCGCTGCTCGCTGTGTTATCTGCTTTCTTGGTGCTTTTGCAGTGACTCGCTCGGACGCTCGTAGTTGCTGCCCTGGATGGATGTATCCGTAGTTGTTCAGTTCAGAGATTAAGATTTACTTTCTGAACTGGCCGTCATTTCATTTCATACAGACATGCAGCTCTGAAAAATCTAGCAAAGAGGCCTTTGTCTTGTTTTCCTTTTCGTTTCCCTTGCAGTAGCTCTGTTTCTTTCCTCTCAAGAGAACTAGAGAAGGAATATATTCGTGTATAACCGTAGCTTCATTCATGTAATTCAGGCTTCAGCAGATAGAGCTTGAATGAATAAAAGAAATCGCATTGGCGTTACAGGTTCTGAAATTCCAGTAAGTAACTTTGCTTCAGACTATCACCATGTTCTGAAATTCCATGGACACCATCATGTTTTGAAAGCTGTTGTTTCCCAAGGAGGGAAAGTGGACCATGGATGCAAGAAAGAATCAATGGAGGTTATCCTCGTGTGGTAACTACTCGTAGGAGTACTAAGCATTGGACATGCAAAAACAAATCTGATTGGCCTATTTGAGCATAAACATCTCCTCAAAGTTTATTTCTCTCCCTAGTTATGCCGTGGGGGGAAGGCTACACAAAGGGAATTAGGAATTAGAATGAACAGGACTAATACAAATACAAGCACTTCAATGAAAATTATTCATCGTTTATGTGTTTTTTTTAGCCAGGCAGATGTCATCTCTCCGCTTTCAGAGAAACAAAAGGGGTATACATGCAAGTTTTTAGCATTCTGGGTTGAACTGATTGATTGCCCTATATGATCAAGTAATCATTGTTATTGTTACCATATCTGTCTCCAAATGTTTCATGGGGAAAGCTACAATGCTTATTAATTACTAATACCATCAAGTCTAACGGAAGTGGATTAGTACAGTGACCGGTGTGATGGCGTATGTCTAACTCTAACCAGTGGCCTATCCATTTCAGTCTCAGCCCCTCTCACCTCCCCAGTCAGTACAACAAACAGTGTTGGCCACTTGTCGGTGTTTCGGAACCGGGGGTCCTTAACCGACTAGTGAATTTGTGCTACGTGCTCCCAATTCCGGATAGAGATGCAAAGAGACACAAGGTTTATACTGGTTCGAGCAATGAATACCCTACGTCCAGTCTGAGAAGATGTTCTTGTATTCCTTGCACCGGGGTGCTCGTAGTAGGGGGTTAAGCTAGGCGAGAGAGGGAGTTCGTCCCAAGTCTCTGTGAGGGGAGGTGATATGAATTACAGAATGCGGCGCGTTGTTCGTGCGAGTGTTCGTGACCCTATCTGTCGTTTTCAGAAACGGTCCTGGCTGCCTCCTTTTATAGCCGCAGGGAGGAAACCAGGAGTACATAAGAGAGCTATACGTGGAGCAAGGACTATTCGATGACGTATCTACTCCTGAAGCAGCATGGCGTTGTCGTGGGAGTTCCTGTAGATGTTTAATCGGTATGGTCTCCACTGCAAGTAACATGCTACGCATTTGTTGACTTGGTGGATCGCAGAGGCCCGGCGGCCATCGTAGCCGGTCGTGCCGAGGCCTGTCGTGCCGAGGCCTGTTGTGCCGAGGCCTGCCGTGCCGAGGCCTGAGAAGTGACCCAAGCGCAGATGCGGGTCTCAGCAGCCATCAGACGGAATAGTGCGAGACGGCGCCCCTGACGGGATCTACGGTACCTGATTTGTCGATGAAGGGATGGTAGAAAAGGTGATCTGACCGTTGTCCCGTCGCTCCTGCTTGCAGCCAAGACCGCCGATCGTGGCTGGCTTACGAAGCGGGTGCGGTGGCGCGATTAATCGGATGCGACGACCGCGGAGAGACTTTTGAGACGGAGGCGACGAGGTTGCGGGACGAGCCCGGCCTCGGGCGAGGCGGAGCGCGGCCAATTCATCCGAGGCCCTACCGGGGGGTCTCGGGGCGAGGCGGAGTAAGATTAGTGAATCCGAGGCCCTGTCGAGGGGGCTCGGGCGGGACGGAGCGGTCGGTCCGCTGATTCCGAGGCTCTGAGGAACCCGCTCGACTCCCCACGTTGCGATGTCCTTGGTGCGTGAGAGTAGGCGGCCAAGATGTGGTCGGTAACCCTACTGTCGCCGTCGCAGATGGATGGCGGGAGGTTGACGCGACCGGCGTAGTAGTCGGTGATCCGCTATTTGTCTTGTGCCATCGCAAGCGTCTGTCGGAGTGGTTGGGCGCTTGGATGCGACGTTCGGTCAGAGCGGTTTGGTCAAAAAGGCGGTCACGGGGTTGGTGCCGAGCCGGCCTCGCGTGAATCGGAGAATCGGCACTTCTTCCGAGGCCTCGGGCGAGGGGGCCTTGACGCGGGGGGCTCGGCGAGGCGGTCTCGGGTGAGTCGGAGAATCGTTTGCTTCCGCTGGGGCTCGGCGACGGGGTCTCGGGCGAATCGGAGATTTCGGCCGAGACCTCGTTTGTTTATTCCGTTGGTTCTATTTTTAGGGTCTAAGCAGTTTTTCGATCTTTGCTTGGGGTACCCCATTTTCTGGTATCCGACAGTAGCCCTCGAGCCTCGGGCGGGAGTGTGGGGTACTCTCCCCGAGGTTTTTTCGAGACTTTTGTTTCTCCGTGGCTTTTGTTTTATACTCGTGATTCCGGTGGGTGCGCGCGAGCGCACCCACCGGGTGTAGCCCCCGAGGCCCTAGAGGAGTGAGTTTACTCCTTTTAGGGGCTTTTTCTTCGTTGAGTAAGGCGCACTATCGCATTTGCTTGACCCATGAGAGCGGGCTCGGGTCGCTTGTTTGGGGTGCAGGAGGAGCACCCGAGCCTACCGAGCCCTCGCATGCAGTCCTAGGTCGCTGGGTCTCGGCAAGGCTTGCAGGAAGAGCCCCCGAGCCTCCGCACGGAGCGAGAGGGCGGTCAGGAGTTCTCCTGGCTTTTTGTACGACCCCCGCGCATCCTTTTTGTTCGGAATGAGGGGTTGTTTGCCGAGCCCTTCGCGTGCGAGCCTGGGCCGCTGGGTCTCGGCAACTTTGCAGGAATAGCCCTCGAGCCTCCGCACGTAGCGAGAGGGCGATCAGGAGTTCCCCTGGCTTTTTGTGCGACCCTCGCGCATCCTTTTCGCTCGGAAGGAGGGGTTGTTTGCCGAGCCCTTCGCGTGCGAGCCTAGGCCGCTGGGTCTCGGCAAGGTTGCAGGAAGAGCCCCAGAGCCTCCGCGCGGAGCGAGAGGGCGATCAGGAGTTCCCCTGGCTTTTTGTACGACCCTCGCGCTTCCTTTTCGATCGGAAGGAGGGGTGGAACATGCCAGGCTACCCTCGGTGGGCGCGAGCGGTGACATTTCCGGTGAGCTTTTATCGGGTAAGTCCGAGTGGAGGCCCGTGCCCCATTCGATAGGGGTCGGCTAGTGGTCCAGAGACGCGCTCCAAAAAAGTACCAGAAGGTTTCTCTAGCGGGTGCCAGGGCTGTTCGATTGGCCCTAGGGGCTCGGTGCCCCCCTACGGTGGGATCCCCTTTAGAGAACTCCTGCTGGTCTCGGACATGACTTAGGGCATCCCAAGCAATCGCTTTCCTGGGCCTCGGCCATGTACGGGCTCGCCCATAGTTGTCCCTGACTCTGTCGTCCTGAGGCGGCTGTCGAGACCATAAATGGCCCAGCCTTTGAACCTCTGGACCGTAATGGGCTTGGTCCCTTTTTCGTTCGCGTTTTTCCGACCCTCGGGGTGTGAGAGGTTGCAGGAAGAGCCCCCGAGCCCCCGCGCGGAGCGAGAGGGCGATCAGGAGTTCCCCTGGCTTTTTGTGCAACCCTCGCGCATCCTTTTCGCTCGGAAGGAGGGGTTGTTTGCCGAGCCCTTGGCGCGCGAGCCTAGGCCGCTGGGTCTCGGCAAGGTTGCAGGAAGAGCCCCCCGAGCCTCCGCACGTAGCGAGAGGGCGATCAGGAGTTCCCCTGACTTTTTGTACGACCCTCGCGCATCCTTTTCGCTCGGAAGGAGGGGTTGTTTGCCGAGCCCTTCGCGTGCGAGCCTAGGTCGCTGGGTCTCGGCAAGGTTGCAGGAAGAGCCCCCGAGCCTCTGCACGTAGCGAGAGGGCGATCGGGAGTTCCCCGGCTTTTTGTACGACCCTCGCGCATCCTTTTTTTTGCTCGGAAGGAGGGGTTGTTTGCCGAGCCCTTCGCGTGCGAGCTTAGGCCGCTGGGTCTCGGCAAGGTTGCAGGAAGAGCCCCCAAGCCTCCGCACGTAGCGAGAGGGCGATCAGGAGTTCTCCTGGCTTTTTGTACGACCCTCGCGCATCCTTTTCGCTCAGAAGGAGAGGTTGTTTGCCGAGCCCTTCGCGTGCGAGCCTAGGCCGTTGGGTCTCGGCAAGGTTGCAGGAAGAGCCCCCGAGCCTCCGCACGTAACGAGAGGGCGATTAGGAGTTCCCCTGGCTTTTTGTACGACCCTCGCGCTTCCTTTTCGCTCGGAAGGAGGGGTGGAACATGCCAGGCTACCCTCGGTGGGCGCGAGTGGTGACATTTCCGGTGAGCTTTTATCGGGTAAGTCCGAGTGGAGGCCCGTGCCCCATTCGATAGGGGTCGGCTAGTGGTCCAGAGACGCGCTCCAAAAAAGTACTAGAAGGCTTCTCAGCGGGTGCTAGGGCTGTTCGATTGGCCCTAGGGGCTCGGTGCCTCCCTATGGTGGGATCCCCTTTAGAGAACTCCTGCTGGTCTCGGACATGACTTAGGGCATCCCAAGCAATCGCTTGCCTGGGCCTCGGCCATGTACGGGCTCGCTCATAGTTGTCCCTGACTCTGTCGTCCTGAGGCGGCTGTCGAGACCATAAATGGCCCAGCCTTCGAACCTCTAGACCAGAAGGGCTCGGTGTGCGGTTCCTTAGCTCGAAAAGGAATCGGGGGGGTATTTCCCTTCCATCGGCTGACAACGGCGCGTCTTTTGAGGCGGTCTTCTCGGGAGCTGCCGTTGCTGCGCGACATGGTGTCAGTGGATGTGACATAACCATCTGCGCGATTAAATGTGGAGAAGGTGGGCACGTGGGCGGAGATATCGGATCTGGATTATATGCGCCGGATCTGAGGGAAACTTCCCCGATTTCGTCGCCCGGCGTTTTCGTCTTACCCCTGCATAAATACGTAAAGAGCCTCGCCCCTCCCCTCCTTACCTTGCCTGCATTTGCTTTTGCCATCTCCAAGCCATTGCTGAGAGCATAAAGCGCCGGGGAGAAGAAGGGCGAGAGAGATCGATTGAAAGAGAGAGAGAGAGAGATTTACCGCCGTAGCAGCGTCCTCCACCACGCGCGATGGCTGGCGGTCCTATCATTCTCCCGACGGATCCCTGGGAGTGGTCTGACGTCACCGTGGAGAAGCTGCAGTCATTGGTGGACGCCGGTCTCCTCCGCCCGATCACCGATCCTGACGAGCCGGAGTGGATTGCTCCGGGGAATGAGTCGGAGCCGAGGCCACATGATGGCTACGTGGTGAGCTTCGTCGTCTTCCACGAGCGAGGCCTCGGCTTGCCGGTGGACCAGTTCATGCGGGCGCTCCCGCACTACTACGGCGTGGAGCTCCACAACTTCAGCCCCAACTCCATCGCGCAGGCGGCCATCTTCGCCGTCGTTTGTGAGGGGTACCTGGGGATCGCTCCCCACTGGGAGCTATGGCTCCATTTGTTTCGGGCGGTTTTTACCACCAAGTCAGCGAGAGTGAAGGGGGCTCAGAAGGCGCTGAGGGCCGGCGGCTGCACCCTTCAGGTGCGCCAAGACCGGCAACACCTCTACATCCTAGCCCAGCTGGCATCATCCAACCGTCGTTGGTATGACAGCTGGTTCTACCTTCGTAACGATGACGGTGGGCTTCCCCTTACACCGGGCGGGTTGTGGAGAGTCAGCCGGAGAAGTGGGGGTACGGCGTCATCAAGCCCGATCAGCCCAGGCTAGAACCGCTCCTGAGGGGCCTGGGGAAGCTGCGTGATTACGGCCTTACGGCGGCCGTGGTCGTGGCGGCTTTTCACCACCGGAGGGTGTTGCCGCTGATGGCTCGGCGGCGGCACCTGTTCGAGATGACCCCGTGCAATCCGATCAAAGGCATCAAGATGTCCGCCTTTGACCTTACTAACGAGGAGATCCTACGTCGGGTAAGGGAGGCGGTGGATGGGAAACCAAAGATTGACGGCTTGATGCCATTCCCGATGCGCCCGTCACGGGGGTACATTTCCCTGGTAAGTTGGGTGTTGCCGAGGCCTTCGCGGCCTTCTTGCTCATTGCTTTTTTCACTCATTGCCTTATTTCGCCGTTTCTGCAGGGGATGAGGGACGTGCGAAGCTCCCCGCCGCCCGTTCCTGAGGACGCCCATCGGCGAGCCATGAATAGGGCATACACCGAGGAGCAGAAGAAGAAGAAAGACGTCAAGGTGGCAAGGCGCACGAAGAGGATCCTTGAGCGCGAAAAGCTGGACGCACGCCACCGGCAACAGAGGCTCGATGGTCTCCCGTTGGAGTCGTCTCCCTCAGTATCGGTGTCGGGTTCCTCCGACGACGTTGGTGCGGTCGAGGAAGGGAAGGGTACCCTGGACCACCTCCCCGTCGTTAGGAAGGTGGCGACCGGGGTGTCTCTGGTAGACGTCCGTCTCGTTGTCGAGGACGACACACCCGAGACGCGTGCTGTCAGCCCGGTGGGCTCGGCGGAGGAGGTGGAGCAAGCGACACCGGGGGTGGCTCAACCGTCTCCGCGGACGGTCGAGGGGGTGCCGGGGTCCGGCAGAGACCAGCCGGTACCGGCAGATACAGAGGTCGTGCCACCACCACCACCGCCGCCGTTGCAGAGGAGGGACGCTATCCAGAAGCGGTTGCTTCCTCGTTCGCGGTAAGTGTATTTTTTGGTGGAGTTTGTAGTATTTCCTACTTGCCCCCTGGTCGTACGCTGACCTTTAGGAGCGCCTTTGTTTCCAGCCAGAAGCGCCGGGTAGAGGAACCTGCCTTGGCGCCCCATAAGGCGCTCAAGGTGAGCACCAGCTCCATCGCTCATCGAGCGGCGGAGGCGCAGGCTGTCGTGCAGCATGGCGTGGCGTCGGGCGGGGCCGGCCCGGAGGAGCTGGCTGCTCAAGGAAAGGGCGCCGAGGTGGCCACGGAACGAGCGGGGGAGGACGAGTCCACGCCCCGCGAGGTTGTGGGTCTTGGGGCGAATGAGGCCGAGGCGTCCACCACTGCTGGGGCCATCGGAAATGAGGCCAGAGCCCCCAAGGCTTCCGAGTCTAGGGCAGTGGACACCGCCACCGAGGTAGAGATGGCAGAGGCCAGAGCCCCCGGGTCCGTTGAGGCCGAGGAGGTTGGGACAGAGGCGGGGCGGGCTTCGGCACCACCCCTGGTTCAGACAATCTCGTCTGAGGATTCTTCCTGGGGGAAGGAGGCGGCGGACGCCGAGGCGGCCAGCACCACGGAGCGGCCGGTCCCGACTCCTGCCGAGGGGAGTTCGGTCCTTGTCCGGGTCCGACCCGAGCCCCGCGGGTGGAATCACCCGCGTGTTGTATGGGGAAACCGGGCCGACCCTGAGGGGGAGCCTGTGTTTGCCCTTGAGGATGTTGCCGAGGGGGGCGCTGGGACACCCTCGAGCAATACCGCCAACTGGCGGTGCAGTCGATGCAGACAGCGATGTCTGTTATGCAAAGGGACCTGCCCGATGTTACCCAGGTACGCACTTCCCTTTCTCGTGTCGCGTTGTTTTTTCTCCGAGCCCCCCTTGCGGTGTTTGACGTACGTCTTTGCCTGTTTCAGGAGCTCGAGACCCGGTCCCTTGGGAAATCGTTGTTCCTACGAAGGGAGATGGGAGTCTGGGAGCAGCTCCGGCGGCAAAAGGGCCTACTTGCCGACGCCCAGGAGCTGTTGTCGGTGCGGAGTGCTGAAGTGGAGGACCTCCGCCTTCGCTGTGTCGACCAAAAGGCCGAGGTGGCCATGGCTAAGGAGCAGTCTGCCCCTTTGGTGGTGAAGATCAAGGAGCTGGAGGAGGAGCGGGATTCCCTCAAGTTCCGGGCCCAAGAAGCAATGGCCTCTGCCAAGGTCACCGCTGGGCAGCTGGGCACAGAGCAGAGTGAACATCAGCTGACGAAAGTCACTTTGGCAGAGGCTACCAAGGCGGCCGAGGCCTTAGCCTGGAAGAACAAAGCCGAGGGTAAGTTCCGCTGAACCGCGCGCCTTGTTCCGTTTGGTCTGGTTTACGTTCGACCCCTGACTCTTTATCGTGGTGTAGGTCTAGAGAAAGAGGCCTCCTAGGCGGCTGAGGCCTCCGTCGCAGCGCAAGCGGCGCTGGACGTTGAAGTCCAGGAGCATGAGGCTCTGCGCAGCGCCGCCCATACCGCCTGCAAGGCTCTGGAGGTCGAGGGGGTCCAATCAGCCAGCTCCCTTGGGAACCACCTGATTGCGTTGAGCGGCCGTGTCCACGAGAGGCTCCGGGGGGTGTTGCACACGGGTGTCAAGCGCGCCCTGGCCGTCGTCTCCTCGCACTACGCCATCAACCTCGAGGCTGTTAGCGATGGCTACGTCTTGCCAGAAGATGACGAGGAGGCCGATGCAGAGGTCGCGAAGCTGATGGAGGCGGTGGAGGCGCCTGGCACAGCGCTGGCCAGCCTGTTTGAAGAAGAGGTGGTCCCTCCCGCGCCAGCCGCCGATCCCTGAGTTTTGACCTAGGCCAGCAGGGGCCATGTAAACGGATTGGTTTAATTGTCATACCGTGATGTTTTGTGGCCGTCGAGGCCTTTTAAAGTACTTGCGTATGTGCGTTTTTTAACCGCTTTCTTATTCCATTTCCGAGCCTGTGCCCCCTGTCTCGTTCTTGGATACCCGCAAAGAACTTCCTCGGAGCCTAAGCCGTCCCTTGGCGAAGGGTGGCGAGGGAGTTGCCGTAGCCCGGGGGCGTAGGCTGTTCTCACGGCTCGACCAGCCCTTTGGCCTTGGGACACGCTTTTGGTCCTTAGGTTTCTTGCGACAGTCCTGCCGGAGCACGAGAGAGTTTGGCATGGAAATTTTCAAAAGACGGTTAAGAAACGGTGTCCGGGACTTAGGGGGTTCCCTCCTTTTTTTTCCCCCGAGGGAGGCTCGGCTCTACAGAGGCAGAGCCGAGTCTCCCTTGTAGCGTTATTGTGACGTCGAGCCCCTATCGATAGACCAGCTCTTTGCGAAGAACTTCCTCGGAGCCTAAGCTGTCTCTTGGGTGAAAAAGTGGCGAGGGAGCTGCCGTAGCCCAGAGGCGTAGGCCGTTCTCACGGCTCAGCCGGTCTTTTGCCTTTGAGACGAACTTTTGGTCCTTAGGTTCCATACAATCGAGTTGCCTATTAAGGGGGGTCCTCGAAAGATTGTAACAACTAAAGAACGCTTCTTTAATGTATTTCGAGAAACAATATACACAATACTTGGAAATTTAAGGGTAGAAACGACGTAGCTGTTCTATGTTCCAAGCGTTGGTGAAGATATCGCCCTTCTCGTTGGCCAGCTTGTAGGTTCCGGGCTTCAGTACTTGGGCGATGATGTACGGCCCTTCCCATGGCGGGGTCAGCTTGTGGCGGCCCTTGCTGCTCTGCCTCAACCTCAGCACCAGGTCGCCCACCTTCAGGTCTCGGCTCCAGATGTGCCAGGCTTGGTAGCGTCATAGGGCTTGCTGGTATTTGGCCGAGTGTAGCAGGGCAACGTCTCGGGCTTCCTCAAGTTGGTCGAGGGCGTCCTCGCGGGCAGTGCGGTTGCTTTGCTCGTTGTAGGCATGTAGTCTCGGGGAGCCGTATTCCAAGTCGGTGGGGAGGATGGCCTCGGACCCATAGACCAGGAAGAACGGTGTGAATCCCGTGGCTCGGCTCGGTGTATTCCTCAGGCTCCAAATGACCGAGGGGAGTTCGGCAAGCCATTTCTTGCCAAACTTTTTCAACCGGTTGTAGATTCTTGGCTTGAGGCCTTGTAGGATCATGCCGTTGGCACGTTCTACTTGACCATTTGTCCTAGGGTGTCCTACGGCCGACCAGACCACACGGATGTGGTGGTCATCGCAGAACGTCAGGAACTTGCGGTCGGTGAATTGCGTCCCGTTGTCGGTGATGATGATATTTGGGATTCCGAACCTGTGGATAATATCCGTAAAGAACAGCACTGCTTGCTCTGATTTGATTTGGGTGATTGGACGAGCCTCAATCCATTTGGAGAATTTGTCGATGGCTATGAGCAGATGGGTGTATGCCCCAGGTGCCCTCTGCAGAGGCCCAACCATGTCCAGCCCCCACATGGCGAATGGCCATGTGATAGGGATGGTTTGGAGGGCTTGGGCCAGGAGGTGCGTCTGTCGAGCGTAGTACTGACATCCTTCGCAGGAGCATACTAGCCCCGTGGCATCAGCCATCGCTGTTGTCCAGTAGAAACCTTGGCGGAAGGCATTTCCCACTAGCGCCCGAGGCACTGCGTGGTGCCCGCAGGCTCCCGCATGCAAGTCCCAGAGTAGTGATTGGCCAGCCTCGGTGGTGATGCACCGTTGGAGAATACTAGATGGGCTACGCCTATACAACTCGCCGTTGTAGAGGACGTACGTCTTGGCTCATCGCGCAAGCCGTCGGGCCTCGGTCCTGTCCACGGGAAGCTCTCCTCGCACTAGGCGATCAAGAAAAGGGACTCGCCAGTCCGTTCCTCGGTCGGCCTCGGGAGGCTCCGTGTCAATTGCCATGGACTCGGGCTCGGGCAGCGAGGTCTCGGTGGCAAAGGGGGCCTCGGGCCCTGTGGGGGGCTCGGCCGATGGGCCCTCTACCGTCGCCGGGTCATAGTCGACAGATGGCTTGTGAAGGTCTCTGGCGAAGACGTTCGGGGGGACCGGGGTCCATGCCGATGCCATCTTTGCCAGTTCGTCCGCGGCCTCGTTGAACTTTCGTGCGATGTGATTGAGTTCGAGGCCATAGAACTTGTCCTCTAGGCGGCGTCCATCGTGCAGTACGCCTCCATCTTGAGGTCATGGTAGTTTGATTCTTTCATCACTTGGTTGATGACAAGCTGTGAATCGCCTCGAACGTCGAGACGCCGTACCCCAAGTTCAATGGCGATCTGCAGGCCGTTGACGAGGGCCTCGTATTCGGCCACATTGTTGGAGGCGGCGAAGTGTAGTCGGATTACGTAGCGCATATGGACTCCGAGGGGTGAGACGAAGAGCAGACCCGCGCCTGCCCCAGTCTTCATCAGAGACCCGTCGAAGTACATGGTCCAGTACTCCGCCTGGACATGAATAGGTGGTAGTTGGGTATCGGTCCATTCTGCCACAAAATCGGCCAAGACCTGAGACTTAATGGCTTTTCGGGGCGCGAAAGACAGGGCTTCCCCCATGAGTTCCATGGCCCATTTGGAAATTCTTCCCGAGGCCTCCCGGTTATGGATTATCTCTCCTAAGGGGAAAGATGACACCACGGTCACTGGGTGGGACTCGAAGTAGTGACGCAGCTTGCGTCGAGCCAAGATTATGGCGTAGATTAGTTTCTGGATGTGGGGGTAGCGCGTCTTGGTATTGGAAAGCACCTCGCTGATGAAGTAGACAGGTCGTTGGACGGGTAGAGCGTGCCCTTCTTCCTGCCTCTCGACCACTACGGCCGCGCTGACCACTTGGGTCGTTGCGGCGACGTAGAGCAAGAGGGCCTCGTCTTCGATCGGTGGTACCAGAACAGGGGGGTTGGAGAGCAGCGCTTTGAGTTTGGTGAGTGCTTCCTCGGCCTCGGGGGTCCAGGAAAAGCGCTTAGATTTTCTCAAGAGACGGTACAAAGGTAAGCCTTTTTCGCCGAGGCGCGAGATGAAGCGGCTCAGGGCCGCTAGACATCCCATAACCTTCTGTACTCCCTTGAGGTCTCGGATCGGCCCCATATTGGTCACGGCAGAGACCTTCTCCGGGTTGGCCTCGATGCCGTGCTCTGAGACTATGAATCCCAGGAGCATGCCTCGGGGGACCCCGAAGACACACTTTTTGGGGTTGAGCTTGACGCCCTTCTCCCTGAGGCATTTGAAGGCTACCTCCAGGTCATTGACGAGGTCATTGGCCCGCTTGGATTTGACAACGACGTCGTCCACGTAGGCCTCGACGGTTCGTCCGATGTGCTTGCCAAAGACCTGGGTCATACACCGCTTGTACGTGGCCCCTGCGTTTCTAAGGCCGAACGGCATAGTTGTATAGCAGTATAGGCCAAATGGGGTGATGAAAGAAGTTGCGAGTTGGTCGGACTCCTTCATTTTGATTTGATGGTAGCCGGAATAGGCATCAAGGAAGGACAGGGTCTCGCATCCCACAGTGGAGTCAACGATTGGATCGATTCGAGGTAATGGAAACGGGACTTTTGGGCATGCTTTGTTTAGACCGGTGTAGTCCACACACATTCTCCATTTTCCATTTTTCTTCTTAACTAATACGGGATTAGCTAACCACTCCGGATGTGACACTTCCTTGACGAATCCGGCCGCCAAAAGCTTCTGTACCTCCTCGCCGATGGCCCTGCGCTTCTCCTCGTCGAATCGGCGCAGGCGTTGCTTCACCAGTCTGGAGCTGGCCTGGATGTCGAGGGCGTGCTCGGCGACCTCCCTCGGTATGCCCGGCATGTCCGAGGGACTCCACGCGAATATGTCCACGTTCGCACAAAGAAAGTCGACGAGCACGGCCCCCTATTTGCTGCCGAGGGTCGCGCTGACCCTCAGCACTCGGTTGTTTGAGCAAGTGGGGTCGACCGGGACGAGCTTGACGGTCTCCGCGGGCTCGAACGTCCCAGCACGACGCTTCGAATCAGGCACCTCGCTGCCAAGCTGGTCGAGGTTGGCGATGAGGGCCTCGGACTCCACTATAGCCTCGGTGTACTCGATGCACTCGACGTCGCAGTCGTATGCATGCTCATACGCGGAGTCAATAGTGATGACACCGTTGGGGCCCAGCATCTTGAGCTTGAGGTAGGTGTAGTTCGGGGCCGCCATGAACTTGGCGTAGCACGGCCGTCCCAGGATGGTGTGATAAGTCCCCTTGAACCCCACCACCTCGAAGGTGAGGGTCTCCTTGCGGTAGTTGGAGGGGGTGTCGAAGCAGACGGGTAAGTCTATGCGCCCGAGGGGTCGTGCGCGCATCCCTGGCATGATGCCGTGGAAGGGCGCGGCGTCGCCTCGGAGTTGTGACCGGTCGAGCCCTAGGAGCTCCAACGTGTCGGCGTACAGGATGTTGAGGCCGCTGCCTCCATCCATCAACACCTTGGTGAGTCGGGTGTTCCCGATGATCGGGTCAACGACGAGCGGGTACTGGCTGGGGTTTGGGACATGATCAGGGTGGTCATCCCGATCGAAGGTGATCGCCTCTCGAGACCAGTCGAGGTACCGGGGAGTGGCCACCTTAACCGAGAAGACCTCTCGGCGTTCCCTTTTTTGCTGTCGCGCCGTGAGGCACATCGAGGGCCCACCGAAGATCATGAAGGCATTGTGTACCTCGGGGAACCCGTCGCCCTTGTCGTTGTCTCCGTCGTCCTGGCCCCTCTTCTTGGCATCGTCGTTGGCGAGCCCGAGCTTGGCGTAGTATCGCCGGAGCATGGTGCACTCCTCGAGGGTGTGCTTTACCGGGCCCTGATGGTATGGGCAGGGTCTTTTAAGCATGTTGTCAAAGAGCCCTAGGCCTCGGGGATTCTTGCGGTCTGCGGCCGCGACGAGCCCGGCCTCGAGAACCTCCTGTTTCCCCTAGCGTCCCTTCTTTTTCTGGGGGGGGGCGAGACGTCGAGGCCCCGGGGGTCTCCTCCCGCCTCTTCCCTTTGGAGTTGTTGTTGGGGAAGATGGCCCCGACGGCCTCTTCGCCAGAGGCGAAGCTGGTGGCGATGTCGAGGAGTGCGGATGCCGTGGTCGGTACGCTCCGGCCTAATTCTCAGACCAGGTCTCGACAGGTGGTGCCGGAGAGGAATGCCTAGACGATTTTTGAGTCACCGATGCTGGGCAACTCGGTGCATTGCTTAGAGAAACGTTGGATGAAGTCTCGGAGAGACTCGTCCAGTCTCTGGCGGCAGCTCTTGAGGTCCCAGGAGTTTCCGGGGCGCGCGTAGGTGCCCTGGAAATTCCCGACGAAGACCTTTACCAAGTCGCGCCAGTCGTGGATTTGCATAGGGGGAAGGTGTTCGAGCCAAGCTCACGCTGAGTCTGATAGGAATAGGGGGAGGTTGCGGATGACGAGCAGGTCATCGTCCGCACCGCCTAGCTGACAAACCAGACGGTAGTCGGCCAACCATAGCTCGGGGTTGGTCTCGCCGCTGTACTTTGAGAGATTCGCTGGTTGATGAAACCGGGTCGGGAAGCGGGCGCTGCGGATGGCCTTACTGAAAACTCTAGGGCCAGGCGGCCCGGGAGAAGGACTGCGGTCCTCCCCACTGTCATAGCGACTGCCTCTGTGCACTCGGTAGCCCAGGGCGGCCCCATCGTGGTCGTGGCGCCATCGTCTGCCGCCCATGTGGTGGCCGTTTTGCGCCTCGCATTGGTCGTCGAGGCGGTCGTGCACCGAGGGGGCCCTGAGGCGGTCGTGCACCGAGGGGGCCCAGAGGCGGTCGTGCACCGAGGGCTGTTTCGAGGCATCCCCGCGTCGTCGAGACGCGGAGCTTTCGGCCTGCTGCACTGCGGCAGTCTCGAGAAGGCCCCGGAGTTCACCGTGGACTCGTCGCCCCTCCGTGGTAGAGGGCTCGGGCATCACTCGGACCAGTATTGCCGCCGCAGCGACGTTCTGGCTAGCGCGATTGAAGACAGGGGGTTGCTCGCCCCCTTCATCATCGTTAATGCGGCGGTTGACGTCGCGAGCCCCCAGCCGGGCCGTTCCGCCATCGCCGCGCCCCCGCTGCTCTTGCTCGAGGGTGGCTCGGAGTTGCTGCAGGAGGAGTCGATCTTGCTCGACCTTGGCTTGAAGCTCACGGAGCTGCTCTAGGTCTATGCGTTGAAGTTTTTCGGGGGTGGGGACACCTGCCGCCGCTAGCGGGGACCCCGTGCGTGGTGGTGTGGCGTTGGCTGCCCTTCCTCCATCGTTGCCCGTGCTCGGCATTCCAAGTCCGATGTGGAAACACTCACGAGTTGGGTCGTAAGCGTCCTCGCCGTCGGAATCGAAATAGCCGAAGCAGTAGTCGCTCGCGATCATGAAGCGGCACATCGCCTCAGGGTCGCGAATCCCGGAGAAGTCTGCTCCAACCCACGCCTCGTCCTCCTCCGAGGAGTCAGAGTGGGGGTGGATTGGAGTTGTGACTATGGGGTTATGGGCATGATGTTGATGAATGGAGACGAGGGCGGTGGCGTAGGAGGCGGCGACATTGGTCAGCCCGAAAGGGTACGAGGATGGCGCCGTCGCCAGGCTCTGCTCCGTCAGAGCTGGCTCCTCGAGAGGAGGCGGGACAGAGCTTGCTGACGGGGCGTCGCTGTGCGCCACCGGCCCTTTTCCCCTGTCGAGGCTTAAGCCGGACAGGTCCCCGCGTAGGGACTTTGTGCCAGCAGCGGGGTATGGGATTCCGGTGGAGCACAGATCGGCGTTCTGTACTTGCGTGGTGTTAGGGTGGACTCGCCCGTGCGGCGCTCGGCGAGCTTGACGGGAGCGGCGGCCCGGGCGCCGTCCGCGCGTGGGCTGCCGGTGCAAGACGTCATCGTCGGTTGATGGCGCTCTGGGTGAGAGGAGTACCATGTCGTACTCGTGCCCTAGAGACATGAATTCTAGGCTCCCGAACCAGACGATCGTCCCGAGACGCAACGATCGCACGGGATCTGCCATCCGGAATCTGGTGGGATGACTAAGCTGACACGCAGAGGCCCCTACCTGGCGCGCCAACTGTTGATGTTTCGGAACCGGGGGTCCTTAACCGACTAGTGAATTTGTGCTGCGTGCTCCCAATTCCGGATGGAGATGCAAAGAGACACAAGGTTTATACTGGTTCGGGCAATGGATACCCTACGTCCAGTCTGAGAAGATGTTCTTGTATTCCTTGCACCGGGGTGCTCGTAGTAGGGGGTTACAAGCTAGGCGAGAGAGGGAGTTCGTCCCAAGTCTCTGTGAGGGGAGGTGATATGAATTACAGAATGCGGCGCGTTGTTCGTGCGAGTGTTCGTGACCCTATCCGTCGTTTTCAGAAACGGTCCTGGCTGCCTTCTTTTATAGCCGCAGGGAGGAAACCAGGAGTACATAAGAGAGCTATACGTGGAGCAAGGACTATTCGATGACGTATCTACTCCTGGAGTAGCATGGCGTTGTCGTGGGAGTTCCTGTAGATGTCTAATCGGTATGGTCTCCACTGCAAGTAACATGCTACGCATTTGTTGACTTGGTGGATCGCAGAGGCCCAGTGGCCATCGTAGCCGGTCGTGCCGAGGCCTGCCGTGCCGAGGCCTGAGAAGTGACCCAGGTGCAGATGCGGGTCTCAGCAGCCATCAGGCGGAATAGTGCGAGATGTGCGCCTACAGGATACGGCACCTGTATTTGTCAGTAAGGGATGGTAGAAAATGTGATCTGACCGTTGTTCCGTCGCTCCTGTTGCAGCGCACTGCCGATCGTGGCTTACGTAGCGGGTGCAGCTGAGCGCATTAATCGGATGCGACAGCCTGCCAGAGAGACTTTTGAGGCGGAGGCGACGAGGTTGCGGGACGAGCCCGGCCTCGAGCGAGGCGGAGCGCAGCCAATTCGTCCGAGGCCCTACCGGGGGGGTCTCGGGCGAGGCGGAGTAAGATCAGTGAATCCGAGGCCCTGTCGAGGGGGCTCAGGCGGGACGGAGCGGTCGGTCCGCTGATTCTGAGGCTACCGGAACCCGCTCTGACTCCCCACGTTGCGATGTCCTTGGTGCAGGAGTTAGGCAGCACAGTGGTCGGTAACCAACTCTGTGCCGTCGCAGATGGCAGTAGGTTGACGCGACTGGCGTGTAGTCGGTCACTTCGCTGTACTGTGCCATCGTGCGTCTGTCGGAGTGGTTGGGCGCTTGGATGCGACGTTCGGTCAGAGCGGTTTGGTCAAAAAGGTGGTCACGGGGTTGGTGCCGAGCCGGCCTCGTGCGAATCGGAGAATCGGCACTTCTTCCGAGGCCTCGGGCGAGGGGGCCTCGACGAGGGGGCCTCGACGCGGGGGCCTCGGCGAGGCGGTCTCGGGCGAGTCGGAGAATCGTTTGCTTCCGCTGGGGCTCGGCGACAGGGTCTCGGGCGAATCAGAGATTTCGGCCGAGACCTCGTTTGTTTATTCCGTTGGTTCTGTTTTTATGGTCTAAGCAGTTTTTCGATCTTTGCTTGGGTACCCCATTTTCTGGTATCCGACACCACTAATAACTGACAGCCCGATCGGCTGGGGCGGGCTGGCTGGGCTAGCTAGCCAGCTCCCTCACATGGATACTATTCACGTGAACCAGCCAGCAGTACTTCTCTCTCACATAAACGAATCAGCAACAATACGAACCAGCCAACCGAACATGCTGACATCTTTCTTCGCCCATCCGACAATTCAACGCTTAAATGGTCAAATACATGATCATACACTGCACCACACTTTTTTACTTTTGCAATCAAGAGTAAAACTTATCAGATGAGATCAGCTCCCAAACTTCAGTAGCAGGAGCGTCTCAGAAGAGCAACAGCTCACCGGATTCCATTACCACCATCACAAGGTAAAAAAAAATAAAAATCGAAAGGGCAAGGAACAAAAGAGGCAGCAGGCTCCAGCGTTCTTAAAGAAAAGAACTGAATTTCTACCAAACATGTCTAGTTTAGGTTAGCCCTTGTTTAGTTGGGTGAATTTGGATTTTAGGGCTACTGTAGCATGTTCATTTTTATTTGGCAAATAGTGTTCAAATATGGACTAATTAGGCTCAAAACGTTCATCTCACAATTTTCCACCAAACTGTGTAATTAGTTTTTATTTTCGTCTACATTTAATGCTCCATGCACGAGCCGCAAACATTCGATGTGACAGGTACTATAGCAACTTTTTAGACTTTGGGGTCCAACTAAATAAGGCGTTAATCTACGCACAAGGAAGGCGGCCGCGCATCTATAGCGATTCTAAATGCGGCCGCTTGCGATCGAATTCGTGACTCGTAGGGGGGTCCATTCGAAACGGTGGATTCAAACAAATCCTGGAAAGGGAGAAGATATTCCGATCACTTTCAGAAATGGACTAAAGAGAGAGACGTAGAACGAAGGGGGAAGGGAGAACAGCACAGCACAGCGCAACAACAATTAGATCACGCCACCTTTCCGCGCACCAAGAAGCAGCACTGCCCCGCCCCGTCATAATTGCTTGCAGCCGTAGATACACTAGACTGCAAGTTTATTAGGATTAGGCCGCTGCTTGCTGTCACAGGCACATCATCAGGAGCAAACATGCTTACTTAGTAACTGATAGTACGTACAGTGCAGAAAACACACGCATCAACAACGCCTGATGACAAGAAGAAAAAAGAGAGCAGAGCAGGCCTGCGCGGGGCGGGGACGGACGAGGACGACCTCCACCTCCCGCTCCCTCCGAAAGCTAAAGCGGAGGCCGACCACTATAACCACCACCCGAATTATATTCATTCATTCATCCAGAAGAACAAAAGAGAGGTCCGAACCGAACCAAAGCTGGAAGAAGAGAATACAAGAGACGCAGCATATACTCATCCACTGAAAACAGAACAGACCAACCCGGCCTACCCTGCAAAGCCCACAGAGCCAGAGAGGGAGAGAGCAGAGTTCCAACAAAAAGTTTGTTCAGCTCCTACCTTCTGCGTCTCTGCGAGGAGGAGCCAAGTAGGAAGAAGAATTTGGTTTGATCGAGCAGCATGGCGCGGCGGCCACAGCCGCCGCCGTGGGACCACCTGATGTCCATGCTTCCTCTGCTCGTCGTCGTCATCGTCGCCTCGGCGGCGGCGGTCGTGAAAGCCGACGACGAGAAGTGCAGCAACCCGTGCGGGAACCCGTGCGGCGAGCCGTGCGTGTACGCGAGCCCTCCACCACCCGCGCTGCCTCCGCCGGTGTACTACCCGCCGCCGGCGCCCGTGTACTCCCCCCGCCGCCGCCGCCGGAGTACTACCCGCCGCCGACCACGCCCTACTGCCCGCCGCCGCCGTCGGGCGGGGGTGGCTACGAGCCGTCGCCAGGCGGGTACACGCCGGCGACGCCCTACACGCCCGGCGGGTACAACCCGACGCCGTCTGGGGGCGGCGGCGGGTGGTTCACGCCGCCCTACACGCCCGGGTCCGGGTACAACCCGCCGACGCCGGGGACGCTCTACCCGCAGGACCCCGGGTTCCAGCCCAACGCCGCGCCCGCCCGCGCTGGCGCCGCGCCGTGGCGCGCGGTGCTCTTCCTCGCCGCGGCGTCCGCGGTGGCATGCGCCTGCTTCGACTTGTGATCGATCGGAGGCCGGCGGACCTGCTGCACCCTTGGTGATCATCGCGCACAGACTGCATGGCGGTTTTAGTTCCGCTCAGATTAGAGGAGGGATTAAGTTGGGTAAGATGTTTTTTTTTTCCTCACTTCATCATGTCTCGTTTGTTGTGTTAGTAAATTCATCGTTCTTGTCATGTACTTAAATCGTTGGTCCATCTGTTTTCGTCATAGGAACACAAGTTCATCCATCATCAAACTATGTCAAACATATATATATATTCATCTCTGCTCAAACTGAAATAATATGTGTATGTTTTATGCCCCAGAGTCCCAGTTCTCCTTTGATTTTTTTTTATATAACACGGTGCAATAATCTGAGTAACTGTGTTCAAACTTCTTTTTCTCGAACAGAAACTTTGTGTAACCTTTTTACTCAAAAAAAAAAAGAACCTTGTGGTTCCTCTTCTCTGTTTCTTTTTTCCATTGGATTCGTCCGTTCCTATGTAGAAACCTTGGTAATAACTCTCTTTATTTTTGAGAGGAAAACTGAGGGTTACTCTATTGATAATCTTTACGTTTTGGAGAGCTCCTATAAAAGGTAGCAAAAGTTAGTTATTACGAGGGTAAACAGGCGGAAAAAAAAATAGATAGGGTAAATGTACTTAAGAGAGGTGCAATGCCAACCGTTGGATTGCAAACGCGCCGGTACATCATCATTAATTTTTTTGTCTGTTTAATTTTGTTAGTGATGGCTAAAGTTATAGGCACAGTAGACTACGTTTTGTGCATTTTGGGTTTCCCTTAGTTCGCTGTCCTTACTATTGGTCAACAATTTTTTTTTTTTTTCTGTGAGGAACTTTATAATACTTATATATGTAACTTGTTACATCTATATTTGTATAAGATTCTTTTTTCCTCTGTAAGAGCCAGTGTATATATAGACCTTGTTTGCATTGACTAAAATAAATTGCTACCTGCTAAAAGAAGCTTTAATTACTAGATCTAAACAATCCATCTTCGCTCTGTTCGCTTCGCTTGGCTTATAAGCCGTACTTTTTCAGCCAACTAATATTATTTTTCTCTCACAACAAATCAGTCAAAAGTACTTTCAATCATGGCTTATCAGTCAAGCGAACATGGCACTTATATATAGGTTTATTTTCAACTATTTAGGTCTCCTTGGAACGTCGAATTTATTCATGTTTCCTGTATTGCCACTAAATAAAATAAGAAGGTGCATTTGAGATGGATTTATCTTGGATTTTCCTCATCTTTATGACGTTTCATATTAGTTCCCGGGTCGTCTTAAGATATGTTTTCGAAACTGAAAAGACTGTCCTTTTTATATACAGACATTAAAGTAGTCTTATACTAAGTGAGTATAATTCGATCGGTGCAATAAATATGCACTTTTTTGCTGGTATACACATAAACTGCACTGAGAGGTAGCTAGATATCATGCGTGTCTATGTACGAGTGGCCGGCCGGAGTCGATCGATCAGGCCGCGGCTGCCGAATTAGCTTATCCAAGCTGGGCAAATAGCCTAGCGACGGGCATGCGCGAGAAAGCACGCGCTGCGTGGACGTGTCGTGTCGTCGTGTCGATGTAGGTAGTGCGTCGCGGTCGGTCGACCGACGACCCATCGGTCATCGGTGGTTGCGACGTTGCTGTCAGCACGGTGCGTTTAAGTCCCTGTTTGCATTATGTTACCACCTAACCTAACCTAATCCGCACTAGCTAGCCGTTGTCAGTGCCCTGTGCTCCCAACATCTGTCGAGTCAAGTCTCAAGTCTCCATGTACTTTTGTTATCTGCTTCGTAGCTTTTGGGTGTAAAAAAGAGCCCTGCATGCTTTACTATATCTTGCCAATACGTAAACGGGGTATCAATCATCAAACAAAGTAAAAGGGTAAACAGGGGACTTGACAAAGAGCAGAGCAACAAGAGCCGAATTTCCTACTTGCCCAATAGTTCCTTTCCCTATTTACAATAGGAAAACAAAGAGAAGAGCACTTCTTTTGAATTTAAGACATTGTTCATCATACATGAAATCCTGCGTGCTTTTTAATGCTTATCTATTTCTTGGCCGCCAAATAAGATGATGTACTCCTGCTTTAGAGACCCCCCCCCCACACACACACGGTAAGGTGTCGATTTTGTATCGATTTTGTTCTCGGTGAGGGTACCCGAGGCTCATGTAGTCAACAGTAGTCCCTTCAACTATTCATACCATCAAGCCAAAGCACTTTCCTGTAATCGTAGTTTACCAGATTCATAAAAGTAGACTGGGTGGATCTAGCCCCTGAGCCTTCCGGCAATTTGGAGAAATGGTTGGAGGATCAACCTCTGTATTTTTCTGGTCCTTCAGCATGTGAAGAGCGCACCAAGTGGGCATAGCGCCCCCCCCTCCCCCTAAGCCCGAAGCCTCCACCTGACTTGGTAAAACCAGGTGGAAGATCTTCTATTTAATTTTCGGGTAGCTTATTAGTGATCCATACGTGATTGGAGGTCGTTGGTCATCCATTATCAAGTGCATTAAAATGAATCACAATTTCAGGCTCATTGCATTATAGGAATTGTGCGAAGAAGAAGGGCTTCTGCTAAGAGGTACTATGTTGTTATGCAGTGCGTACGAGTTTTGACCCTGTTTGGCAGAGCCCTAGATTAGAAAATCTATGGTTGTAGTAGAGTTAGTCACTAATAGGTCTAGAAAATTCTAGATCTAGAGCTATAGGCACGTTAAGTGCATTTACAAAAGTAACTATATTTATATTTTAGATTAAATAAAAATATTTTTTTTAAAAATAATTTAGTATTCCTACACCAAAAACGGGCTAACGGATAGAGCCACGTCGCCCGCTAACCCGACAGCCGTTGGATCGAGGGATCAAGCGGATACGAGTCGGTTTGGGCCTCGCACCCGATTAGACATCGACCGATCCATCGCAAACCTTCGCGGACTGCAGTTCTCTGCCCGTTCCCTCGCCCTCTGCCTGCGCATCGCAAGCTACACGTCGCTGGAGCTGGGGTTGGAGCTACGCCAAACAGCCTATTTGTTTGCTTCCGACGGCATAATTTAAGGGGATGAACCTACCTGCCGGCCGGAAACGTACCCTAACTAGCAACGAACGACGGACGGGCTGCGGACCTGCTGTGTGATGGACGGACGCGGGAGGAAGCTTCCTCGATTCGGCCTGTTGCAGGCTCTGCAGGTGAGACGATCGGATCGGGGGCCCAACGTTGATGCGTCCACCAGACCACCACAGGACCACGGACACCTCCTAACCTGAGGAGCAAATCGTCGGCCTTGCTGCTCGTTACTGCGTTTGTTGTTGTTGCTGCTACATGGGCCATATGCTAGGCCACACCTGGAGTCAAGAAAATACGACTCCTTTTGCAGTGCCCGGATGTTATTAGAATTAAGGTAAATACACGAGCGGCCTCTGAATTTATACTGTATATACTCGTTGTATTAACACCACCTCTGTCTTTTTCTTTTTGCAAATTGTTGACACCATTTCTCGTTACACAATAGCAAGTGGAATGCTCTATCCTCCTACACTAGCTAGGTTTAAAAAAAATTGAAAATAAGATATGTCGACGAGACAAGATATATGAACACGTCCATGCCAGCATATACGGCGTGTTTGGTTCAAGGACCGGCCCAGACATCCATCCTAGGCGTCCGAGTGTGGACGCCGGAGGCCGTATGGACCTGCGTGGCTGGAGCACCCCAAGCCAGGTTCCGAACCAAACAAGCTCGTAGCAGTCAGTGACCGAGCCGGGATGAACACGATGAGCTTCTTTCCTACTTAAGTAATCTAAAGTGGTCCAAATTTCTCGATTATGGTTTTCTGACCACATTCCCCATAGGTCCCTCGATCTTCTTCCTCCGATCTTGATTAGGGAAGAAGGAAATATTCATATGACTACTGACGGTTTTATTATGGGGCAGCTCATGATCTTTGCATCCATCTATTATAGTATTATTCACCTCTGCATAGCTAAACGGGTTGGTCTCTTCCGTTCCACCGGTTGATCTTCTTCTCACAGTGCGTGCCCGTGACCGTACAGTGTATAGTTGGTAAGCGTCGAGCAGTGACTAGTGATGAAAACGGATCGGATACGGATGGATATCACTGATATTACATTTGTTTTTTATATTTATGTTCGAATTCGGATTCAAATCGGATAGTGTCAATCATGCCGAATAGGATACGATTAAATATCGACATCATAAATATATGATTTAAGTATTCGGATACGAATACGATATCGAATGTTGAATATTTAGACGCGAATACGGTTGGAAAATATCCGTACCATTTCACCCCTAGCAGTGACCAGGTCGTACTCAAGGCAAGGGGTGAAGCCAGCAGGTAGCATAGGATGAGAAATACAGCGCAGCAGGCAGGCAACTGGTCGGTTTGGCACGTCTGGTCTGGGAGCGGGCCGCCCGGCAACCAAGGACGGGCACGGACTGGCCGCTGATTGCGTCGGTTGGGTTCAGAGATGGAAGCTTCTCATTCTTCTGACAGGCACGGGCACAGCAACAGCCCAAGTGGGTGGGGACTGGCCGGCTGGGCTGTGGGTGAAGGCAGCAGGCGGCAGGGCAGGCCCCGTCCTCTTGTCACCTTGCTTTGCTTCCAACCATCGATGAATGAACTGGCGCCTGGCGGTGGTGGAGTTGCGTGGGGCATCTTGCTCCTCCGATTACGCCCGCCCATGAGCAACACCGTGATGCTGCCACCCAACATTTATACGTATTTGTATGCTGGCCCGTACGATATGGATTCGATTTTTCATTCATGATACTGGAACGAACGAACGGATGAATGCAGCTTTTGGATGTTTTCTGCTACCTGAATGTTGAGCAATCAGCCGCCAGGCCTGCCGGCGCGGCGCTTGGCATGAGTGCTGCTGTTCGCGTTCGCCGTTCGGTACCTACCGGTAGCTTTTCATCACTGCAGCATGCACCCACCCACGTACCCCTACACGAAACAAACAATCGTTTTGCTTCCTGACCAGACCAGGGGCAACTGCGCAAAAGGCCGGGGACGTGCTCTGGTCTCGTCTTCCTGTGCGGCCCAGACCCGGTGCTGGTGCTGGTGCTGGTGTTGTTTAGCAGCAGCTGCGCCTGCGTGCAGGGCCCTAAGAATTCTTGTCACTGGCAGAGTGGCAGTACGTGGGCACTTGTTAACGTGCCCGCCGCCGGCAAAAAGTTTTTGTATATATGATTTACCGCTCTATGTGTCACTCTGGTTTAAAATTTTTTGTACTCTTTCATAAAAAGACAAGGATAAAAAAAGAAGGGGCTGTCTACCTTGTGCCCGGTTGATTGAGACAACACCATCAACCGGTTGATTTGCCCCACTCAAACAACCGGTTGAGCCAATTCATTCAATCAACCGAAATTTAAAAGAGGCCAAATTCACTTCACTTGGCCTATTATATTAGGCCAAATCAAATATAATAACAAGGAAGCAAAGCCAGTTCAGATTAAAGCAACTGATACAGATAGAAACCAATATCAAATGAGGAAAAAAATACAAAAATTGAATTCCATATTCTTTCACAACCAAATCATTAGACAAATTGAATAAAACAATACAGCATTCAATCAGAGAGAAACTTACACCAAAGCAGTACAAAACTTACACCAACCAGTTATACAAATTATAGTTGAAAATACAATATAAATTATGGACATTTCAAGTGTAAAATAAATTACAGAGCAATGTAAAGAAGCTAAATAGATTAGCAAGTATAGCTATGGCCAGCAAGAACAAGCACCAGGAAACTCCAAAAACCAACTCAAAAAAGGACTTTGAGATAATTCAAATAATCAAATGGACAAATGTACAGGCAAAAATATCCAATTTTTTTCTATGGTAGCCATATTGCAAATAAAAAGGTGGCTACTAATTCAGAAATGAAAAATAAACAAATTAACAAAATTAGAAATTCTTAATGAGAACAAACCTTGCAAAAACAACATCACTCTAATCCAACTTACATCAACCTGCCATTAAATTTACAGTGAATATTAGAAGTAAATATAAAAGGAAGAGGGTGTAAGTACATGATCTATAATCCAACAAACTCATTAAAACATTAAACTACAAGACCTTGACAACGTTTTGATTTCTCATTCTTCCCTCTAGTGAATGCCTTTATATGCTCCAGCAACCAATCCAACATAAAACCACACCAATTATATTCCTTGATCTGATCAATATCTTCAAAAACACCAAAATACTTGGGACTTGGAACAGTATTGGTATTCGGACATAAAAAGCTACTCAAAGCAACTATCATGAAGCAAATGAACATATCCTCATCTGGTAAATCATCCTTACTTGATTAACTTGTCGTTGAAAAAGCGAAACAGAAGGTATTCTATCCTTTCCAAACTTTGATAAGACAGCATCTCTACCAAAGACTTGAATCGGATGGGAAACACACCGCTTCCTTTCGGGAGATCAAGAACCAAATGAGCAGATTCTTCAAGAAGAGAAATAACCTTTCCATCACGGATAACGTCACCGATTTCGAATCAACTAGACGCGCAAACCCGAGTTAGCAAACTTATTCGGCATTTAAACACTTGTTGAACTTCAACAAAGATCCAAAACCATAACTCTCAATGATAGCCTTCTTCTCAGGGGATAGAGCAGATATCACATTCATAAAAGCTGTGGCAGAAAACCTAGTGAAGCCATCCTTAGTCTTCTTTTCAATTTTCTTCTTCTTTGACTGAAATGATTTACAATATTTCAGGAAAACTTCAAAAGAAAAATTATTAAAATGTGACTAATCCATCTACATCTTTTATATTTTTGAATGAATGAAAAACACACTAATTAATAAAATCATGTCACCGAAAAACCAGCACTAAACTACGAGTAAAACGAAAAGATCACATCGAGACATTAACAAAGAGCAACTTAAATACATGTGGAAAAATAAGGACACATAACCTTATGTCTCATAGCCATCTATAACCTTTTCTTCAAAACCTTAATCTTCTTATACTGAAAGGAAGAAAATTAAAATGAAAAAAATGAGAAAAGAACAAAGGAAAAGAAAGAAAAAGATTTGAAAAAAACAACATACATCTTCTAGGCACTTCTCATAGAGCTGGCGATCAAAACTTGAGGTGTCACTGGAAAAATCATTCTACAAATTCAAACTAATATTAAGCAAACAATAGGAAAAAATACCAAAGTAAAAAAAGATAACTAGTTAGTCTAACAACCTGAGTTTCTGATAATGATGCATAGGAATCATAGTCTGTAAAAGGTAACTGAGAACACTGGACATCTTCAGAGCCACCAATGTCTGAATCACCAGAGTCTGACAAATCAATTACACCACCAGGTCTTTTACGAACCATCTAAAAAACAAGAAACAAACAAAGAGAATTTATAAGAAGAAATATGGCAGATACTTCTCCAATGCTAATCAAAATTTGGTCTCACCATGAGGTACTGTTATTACTAACTTACACCACTCTGTCTAAGAATTTACACTAAAATGATTTGTGTAAATATAGTAACAAGATACTGTCATAAAAAATAAAAATACAATACATGTTTACTACACAGGAGAGGAAGCAAGAAATGAGGGATAAAAAAAAGAAATGGTAAATCTAAGGGCTATGCAAATGCAGAGAGCCATCGAGAATTTAGAAGGGAACAAAAAAACAATAATGCAGCAAGGGCCACAACTAAATCTGCATACAACTCACGCTAATCGCATCAGCTAACCTCACATACCTTCCCTCCCTTACTCACCACCACAAACCACATCATCTCCATTTAATACCACACCATCCTATCCTCTTCCCTTCCTGCGCCTCCCTCATATATATGCATCTCTTCATGCAGAGAAGCACTGCCATATGACCACAACACATGCTGAACATGAAGATAAATTGCCTCCTACCTTGTCTTGCTCCTCCTGGAAACTAATAACAGATCAGCTAGCTAGCTACACCATCTGCATTGCAGTATACGAGCAGTAGGATCTTCGTTGCTATGTTACAAGGATCTAGCTAGAAAATAGCAACTAGAACATACATACATGGTTGCCTTGCCTCCTCAACCCCTTAAATTTCTTTCTGCGAAGAAAAAAAGACATGCCACAAAAGGCGAAACATGAACCCAAGGCAAAACACCTACGAACCAGTTAGGATTGCTACCGCACAAACAGGCCTAGAACAAAAATCATAAAGATGTAATCCTAGGTCCACTTGCAAAATGTGAGAACAAAAATAAACAGAAATCAGAAGCAAATATCAGTTAACTTGTTGAACTACATCATTTAACTGGACAATGATCCTGATCTACTGCTACAGTAGGCTCCGTTGTCGTCTGAGTGCCTAGGCTACCGAAGATAGGCTAACAAAACAAGCTGAAATGGATGGATTGCCAGACAACTATACAACGGCAGCAGCATCAAACTCAACCACGCAGAAGACACTTAACAAAGCTGCTAGATAGCAAGTACTGAGTACTACATGCTTCCCTCTGCTTCGACACAAAGTAATAAAGTATTCAAATGAGAACGAAGCTGGAGCTAGCAACTACTAGGTACGTATGATGACACACAGCAATTAAACAAGACAAAAATCGCCTAAACCATTGTACATGAAACAACAGGGGATGAACCACCAACCCCCATCCCCTACCACCAACAGAGCCACCACAAAAATCGCCAGATCCACTATAACTCGGACGAAATCAAACAATTACACTCTACATGAAAACAATAGGGGATGAACTAGCAACCCCATCCCCAACCACCAACAGAGCCACCACAAAATCCCCAGATCCACTATAACTCGAACGAAATCAAACAATTGCAGGGTGCAGCAGCCCAGGCGGAATCCACAATTCACTCTATCTCGAACCACAACAGATACAAACACGCATCCACCACCACATACCTCGACGAGGAGCACAGACGAGGAGCAGACCTTGAGAAACACTAGAATCGCCAATCGACGAAAGCACCAGGGACACCACGAGCCTGACGAACAGAGGACCAAAAACACAAACCAAAATACTCCATCAGCATCAGATGAACCCTAACAACATGGTTTTACATGAAGAACACACAAATCAGAAGAGGGACGAACTGGCGAACCTAGAGAACCCTAGAATCGCCGTCGACGACGACAACGGCTACGCCGCGGGGGAGACAAGTAGAAGAAATGAAATGAATGGGGAACACCTAAAACGGACAGGGACACCCCTGCAATAACGGGCGCGATTACAAAAAAAATAAAAGAAAGCGCCGACATATCAGACCCACATGGCAGACAAAGAATACAAAGACAAAGAAATAGAACCAGGCTGTCTCATAACGGACCGCACATGCCAAATCGAACGATCAAAAAAAGCCGGTTGAGACAAACATCCCAATCAACCGGTTGACAAATAGACTTTCTCAAAAAGAACACTTTGTTTTCCGCTGTTCCACTTGCCGTCACCAGCTGACATTCATATTCTCCTATCTGTGCATTCATATGATCATGTCCTAATTCCTAAATACCACTGTCGTCCATCAAATCCGCAAGCCCAGAATTCCCTCCATCCTGTGAGTCACGTACTCACGCGCCACCTGCTAGTGCTACCATTGCCAGTTTCTCATTCCCTACATACCCAACACAAAAAGGTTAGCAAGATCTGGTGAAAAGAAAAACCGAACACGCAGTGGCGTCTTTCGGTAAACCATACGTGTGCAGGAGTGAAATGAAACAATCTCCTCTCAATCTTTCCGTGGACGACGGTTTTACGAGCACAGACCCAAAACTTACTGAAATGTGAATTGTAACGGCATGCCACCTGATTATACTCATCATCGCTAGCACTAATGTACCAAGGCAGGACTAGCCAACAGAACGGCTCCACAGGCAGAAGCACAAGTAAGAGGCGGTCGCCATCCCCACCCCGCCAAATATTAACCAACCCACCCTCACTAATCGCTATCAACCCGGCCGTTTTATTCCGCTCCGCCCCGCTCCCCTTCCCCGCGTCTCCACACTCTGCAGTCTGCACCGCCACCGTCAACTTCAGCTGAACGCGCTGAGCTGAGTCCTCCAACCTTACTTACACACGCCATCTCATCGCCGGATCATCATCCTACAATCCCGCCACCTCTCCCCGCCCGGCCGGCCGGTCTCTCGCCATGGCCACGGCGCACAGCAGGCTCTTCCTCGTCGAGGCCTTGCTCTTCACGGCGCTGCTGCTCCTCCCGGCGCGCCCTTCCGCCGCAGACGGCAGCACGTACCCGGCCGACTGCCCGTACCCGTGCCTGCCTCCACCAACTGCGCCCGCCGTCACCACCAACTGCCCGCCGCCGCCAGCGCCGTCCTCCTACAACACGCCGCCGTCGTCCTCCTGGAGCTACCCGCCGCCGCCGCCCGGGGGCTACATTCCATACTTCCAGCCTCCTCCGGCGGGAGGCGGTGGCGGGGGTGGGGGGTACGGCTACCCGGCGCCGCCACCGCCCAACCCCATCCTGCCGTGGTACCCCTGGTACTACAAGACGCCGCCGTCGTCCGCGGCGGCCAGGGGGATCAGTTTTAGTGTTGTTGGCGGCTTGTTGGCCGCCGTGCTAGCTGCTGCTGGTCTGCTGATCATGCCTTAGCCGCAGGTAGCTAGCACTAGCACCTGTTCGTTTTGCTTCTTCGATCTTCTCCTCCCTCAGGTTCTTTTTTTTTTCTTTTGTTAATTTATTCCACAGGATTATATTCAGAAATATATATCAGCTACATATTGCTAGCTAGTTTCTTGATTGCGAATCAACTTTGAGTAGTGGAGCAACTATCATCGCTAGCTAGCTCTTGATGAGAGAGAGAGAGAGAGAGAGAGAGAGAGAGAGCATCATATCATATATATGTGCATGGCCATGGCTAGTGACTACAAGAATATTTGCTTTTTTCTCGGTGCCTCTCCTTTCCGTTTTATATATTTGTAGTACTAGTTCTTCCTGTCAACTTTTGTGTATAAACAACAGTACTGCGCATTGCGATTGGCGTCAATTAATTAATTAGTTTGCTTAAAATGTTCGATATACTAATGAGCTATCAGCAAAGAAATTGCAACACTGACGACCCATGCACGCACGCTGGAACGTACTGTACCTGCCATGAATTTAGAGACCCGACAATGTACCACGCTGCAAATAAAATTCGCATCAAGTAGCTGCTTTGCACAGTATAACATGATTACAATCTTAATGAATTTGTGGGCAGTGCGTAGCAACCGTTGTCGGTAAGTAAAATCGAGCCGTCCAGCAAGCTTTATTTAGCCTAGAAGCTAGACATATACTTACATAGGAGCTCAAAAGAAGGAAAAGATTCAGAACCTAATAACATAGATGGGCGAGCACCGGGCTCTCAAATCGCTGTCGCCATGCATGGATACTTACGGAGAAGGTTTTCCGAGCATGGAGCAGTGTTGTGTTGGTGATGGATCAAGAAACGACCAGTGGGAATTAATGGGCGACGGGAAGTGGAAACTAGAGAAAGAAAGCTGAAGCTAGAAATGCAAGCAAAGTAGAGACGACGGAAGTTGGTGAGTGGTGACGAAGGCGCGCGGAGGAGCGTAGTTTCCATTTCCATGTTGGGCTCTGATCTGTCCGCGTCGCCATCGAAAGCTGGCCTGATCAGCTATAGCTAGAGCAACGTATGTACGTGCGTTCGCACATGGAGCTACGTTGTGGACAGCTTGCACGCATGGAGGCTTGAGGAGGTGAGGTAGGAGCAGCTAGTAGAGGACATCTGGACCGAGTGAGTAGGAGCGTATGTGCATCAGTGCATGGCATGACCTGCGGATGACAGTACTGGGGTTTGGCTTGTAAGGCGATGGATCAATGTGTATCAACAGAGTTGGTGGCGTTCATCGATCCTTCCATCGTTGGGGGGTGTAGTATCAGATGGTCAGAGTGGGGCTTGCCTTTGCAGCGACGGAATTGCGTTCGTTGTTGGCTTGCTGATACGCAGTAGTATGCACATGCCGAACGCACCCAAGTCGTCGTGCTTGTGCGTTGTCATTCTGCCTCCAATCATTGACGCACCCTATAGTCTATATAGTACATGGGCACATAGGCCTCGTTTAGATCGTAACTTTTTTCAACCCGATAAATAGTACTATTTTTGTTTTATTTGGCAAATATTGTCCAATCGTGGACCAACTAGGTTCAAAAGATTCATCTCGTGATTTCCAACTAAACTGTGTAATTAGTTATTTTTTTACCTACATTTAATACTCCATGCAATCGGCTAAAAATTGATGTAATGGAGAGAGAGTGAAAAAACTTAGAATTTTGAGGTTATCTAAACAAGGCCATAGTAGTAGTAGTAGTGGTGGTAATTTTACTGCACGAGCGGTGTGGTTGCAGATGGATACTGCTACATACGTGCTTCGTGAAAGTCTCATTTGGCCGGCCGGCTTGCAAATTAAACTCCTGCTAGCTAGATCGACTCCCTGCACGTACAACAGCCAAGAGTCGTCAGAGGATGCATCATGCATGCAAGAAAGAAGCATGGTCTCACAAGCAAAGCATCGTATGTTAGACTTCTGATCAGTAGCAGCCGCCGGCCCGGCCCGGTGCTTTCTGATCATCAGCTCGTGTCCGCGTTGGACGGCATCAGTTCAGACCAGATGCTCGCCGGGGACGACTGATAAAGGCCGTGGAATTAAAAGTTGCCCGATCGGTCGCTTAGGTTCCTTGGCGATTCCGTTAGCGGCGTGCAGGTTGCCGCGAAGTTTCCCGCCGAACTGCAGCAGCCTCCACTTCACACCACCGGTGGTGACTTGTGAGGGGAGAAAGGGGAGCAACGGACGAACAAAGCGCGCGCGGGCGGCCCCTGCCGGAGGAAAGCGGGAGAGAAAGAACACAAGGAATAAAGCCTATTTTTACAGGAAAAGGGGCCTCGATCGATCGCCTCTTTCAAAAATGTTAGGTGGCGTGGCGCCAAAAGGGCTCTCCCCTGCGATTTGCAAGAGCGTGCCAGCTGCCAACATGGCGAAAAACGGGCGGTTTTCCTTGGGATGTTTACTAAAAAGATTGGTGGTGCCATGGCATGATTGGATTCGCTTCCCTTCCCCGGTTGTGTACAAAAAAATCAAGGGGGTCTCTTTTCTCAGTTCTCATGATAACGAGCGCATTTTGTAGATACTGCTTATATTATAGCTTGCTGTACGTACTGTGCGTGGATGATTGATCTTCCAAATAGCCATGATTAGCGCATGAAGTTTAGGGCGCCAGCAAGTAAACTCGAGGCCTCCGAGTCTGGTTTAGTGGTTTCGAAGAGGAGTCCCAGAAGAAATCATCTCATGACAATCATGTGCGCGTCGATCTCCCAGTGCTGACTGACTGGTGAGGCACGGAGAATGATGGACGGGTGCATGGGGGAGGAATGGAATGGAAGCAGCGACACACGTGTCGATGCGTTCTCCTCGCCAGATCCGAGGGCCGCCTGAGGCCTGCAACCTAGACTCTGCGCACCTCGAGGCCACCCCGCAGAGGAACCTGCCGAGCGCCGACCGCGAAATCTGGCACCTGCATCGCCGCACATTCCCCCGGCTCGGCATGGATGTGCATGCAGACAAGAGGAGTTCGGTGGCCTGAATGCACAAGCCAACGTGGTCGAGTCGACTCCGGGCAAGCAGCTATTCTCTCTCGAATAGTCCAACCGCATGCCCACCTACAGCGAGCCACCTCGGGCGATTTACATCAAGGCCAAGCTCTATGCATGCACCTCGGTGATCATGGCTGAGGCCGCGAGCCTGGCCCTTGCTCTTGCTTCAGCAATCATTGACAGGCTCAACACCACAGGTGTCAACTACTTGTCGGATTGCCAACAGTTGGTTCACTTCCTCAACAGCGATGATCTCTCCAACCCTCCGGACCGGAGAATCAAGCGCTTCACACAAACTTTTTCCAACCATTCAACAAGCAGGTCATCCAAGGTTTTCAAGGTCCATAGGCGACTCAACACCACTGCTGATGCTTTAGCACTCCAAGCTGCAGAAGACTCTATCACCCACAACTACAACTTCGAAGTTTCCTGCTCCTTTCAGCATCATGTTTTCCAATGCAACTTGCTACAAGCTCTACAACATGTAGGCTTGCTTGATGTAACTATCATTGCAGCGCGTTGCTGCTAATTATAATAAAGCTGTTTCTTGTCAAAAAAAAAACGCAGCGAGTTTCCTTGCTTCACGAGGCCAGCCTTCTTCAGTACGTCAGTCAATGCAGCGATGTGGCAGCAGTATATTGCTGCACTGACCTTTGCCCACGATGCAAGGCACCATTTTCTGGAGCTGGTTTCACGAGGCCAGCCTCGTGCTCGAGCGCTAGCGTTGGTATGCTCGTAAAAACTTGCTACAGCAGCAAGCCAACTAGCACCACCAAATTTCGTTCAAGGACTTGCGCCAAGATCAACCAAACTAACAAGACAACGGGCTTTCTCTACAACCAAATCCCACCAAACTGATGGATGGAACCAGACGAAAACACACACTATAGTTCTGTATTCCCTCAGTTCCAAATTACAAAGCCTCTGACTTCTCTAGATACATATACTTAGTACAATCTACGCAGGCATAATGTACATTAGATACATGACAGAAGTTATGTACCTAAAAACCAGAGTGACTGATAAATTAGAACCGACGAAGCGTATGACACGAATAAGGTGGACAGGCTCACATATGAACAGAACAATAGCAAAGCCAACAGCAAAGGCAAAGCACACCATATCTCATCTCAGAAAAAGTTTTTTTTTCACACGCTCGGGGTTTGTTTGGGAAGAAGGGCGTGGTGTGGCATCCCTTTCAATTTTGAAGGAGATGGCTTTTTACCTTTTCTAATAAGCTCAAGAAACCAATTACCAGAAATGCAAACACACAGTGCTGGTGCCACGCTGTCACGGGCATCAGATCAGGAAGTTTCCCAAAGTGGCATAGCATAGCAGCCAACTGAAGAGTAAAGACTGCCTCAAAGGCTGCTACTACGCGTTGTCTTCTCTGTCATGCGAATCAACACTAGCTTGTCCCAAGGAATATGCCTTTACACTCCAAATGAGAATTCATCCTACACAACCATGTGTGTTCCAAAGAAAAAGGTTAAACAAGCAAAAGTTTCAAGCATCTGTCACAAACTTTTTTTGTTTCTAAACACCAGAGCAACATTTTAAGGTAACATGAAAGTTGGCGAAAAACTAGCTGATAGATGGATGACAAATAGGATCCTCTTGACCTATCAAAATCTTCCTGGAATGCCATGTACACAAGGTAAAAAGAAATAAATCAGAGGCCACAGTGTAAACCAAGCCAATGAAAAGGTTAGCAGCTTTCTCAAACACCACATGGCTAGATTTGTGATGACTGTAACATAGGGGCCATTGACGACAAATGATATGATATGATATGATATGTCACTAAGTGCATAGGCTGAGAATATATCATAAGCAAAAAGTCATGCATATACTTCAGATATCTATTATGGTTGGCTAAAACATTCAGAATGTGCTCTGTTTGTGCAAATCTTGCCAAAGTTTAGCACCTTAGCTAACACTCATTTGGATGGTTAACAAATTTTTTGAACCCATGCCTCCTTTGTTTGTTAGTCGTATCACAATCACTCGCCAATCCTTGGCAAACCTATTTAAACCTCACATCTTCAACATGTAAATGGACCAAACAATGAACATTCAAATTTTACAAGACACAAACCAGATAAAGTTACTTAAAAAGATATTAACTGAACAGCTAAGCATGACATTATTCAGGTTGAAGTACATACACAAAGCTATCAATACCTGATAAGGAGCAACTTACAAATACTTTCGCCAACACATTTATTGTACAATGAACTGGGTTCTGTAAGTTTCAGACAACCTAGCTGAATGGAAATGTTTTTCTATTTAACAGCCCTGGTTGGCAGGTCTCGAGTAATGATTGTATTGATTGGTGATATGATTCACAAAATAAACGTAGAACAAATTATTTCACTCTCGTGCTATCCCAAATTTCAGAAGCAGTTAAGTCAAAGGATGATTTAATTTGATGCACAAGAAGCAGACAATCTTAATCACATAAGTTGCATTCATCAAAGGGAGCAATTGCACAGACCATTAACAAGCAAATACTTAGTCAAAAGGAATTTAGAAGATCAGCCATAGTGAGATAACACCTGAATGCTCAACAAGCGCAAAATCAATAGTAGTCACAGATGGGCGATACAGGGAGGATTCTACCTCAGAAACTGCAACATCTTCTCTGAGGAGCAGTGAGAACTGAGAACCAATAGGGAGCAAATAATGTCAAAGTAATGAGATGTTAAGTACTGTGGCGGGCGTACCTATAATACGCTATGCTGTACTGAATTGAACTGCTTTGTCTCTATGAAATGAAGCGGGCAAAAACCTTTTACTCTAAAAAACAGCTGAATGGAGGATTTTTTGCTTGAGCCTCGGATCAGTTCATAATTAAGACGACTCATTATTTCCTACAAAATCCAAGAGACTAGCTGCTACCTGACATATTTGGATCTGGATGATTGAATCATAAATAGATGTTAGAATTTCACAACAATTAAGCAAGCATATCACAATATATACAATGTTAGCAGCTATAGGATCCTTACAATGAAAACAGAAAACATCGGTTTCCAACCAAAACATGTACTATTATACTTCAATATTCAATACTGCAACACATATCTCATCACCGCAATGCAACAATACAGTCAAAATTTCCGCACATCAGCTTCAGATCTAAAAAAAGGTAAATAGATTCAAGAGAACAAGATTAATCTCTCACTTCTCCAGCTGCAACCTACGCAGCAAGTCCAGGATTGGCCCAGAAGACTCCGCTTCGGCAGCGAGCTCCCTCACCATCAACTCCGCAGCCCTCAAGTCCTCCCTCACATCAGCATTCAACACAAGGTGGGAGAAATGATTATCCAGCAGCACTCCCAGCGCCCTAGCCACTGCTCCAAACGATGGCACGCTGTCACACTGCTCCAATCCGAGGTTTTCCGCAGCCTCCGGGCAGGTGTGCGCTTCTGAGAACCTCCGGTACTTCCCAATCCACTTGTTGAGATATCTCATCAGCCTGACTACCTCCCCGCCATCGAGTTCAGCCACAGCCGCTCCAAGCACCACGGAATCCACATTCCCTGATGCAAATAGGTAATGCAGGCACACCTCCGGGGAGGTGAACCCGTCGTGCCCCATCATGAGCAGCAGCGCCGCCCGCCTCGCCGCAGCGTCGACTTTCTCCTTCTTCCCGGCGCTCTTCTCCCGACACCTGTTGACAGCGAGCACAGCGGCGTCCTTCCACCGGCCCTTGACGTCCATCATGGCGTCGTAGGCCTTCTCGGAGGCCGGCGTGAGGAAGCAGCGGAGCACGGCGAGGATCTCGGAGGAGCGGATGTCGGCGGCCTGGCGGAGCAAGGCGCAGACAAGATCGACCCGGTCGTTGTCGCAGAGCGAGGAGATGAGTTCCGGTGGCGGGTGTGGGAGGAGGCGGGATTCCGCGAGAGCAAGGAGGATGTCGTGCCCGGCGAGGCTTGCCGCCTTGGAGGCCACAAGGGAAGCGATTGCGGCGGAGAAGTAAGGGGCGACGGCGCGGATGGCGGCGGGAAGGGCCGCCGGCGGGGTTGGGAGTGCGAGGGATTGGGACAGAGTGGAGATGAAGTTGGTGAGAAGGAGGCGGAGGCGCGGGAGGGAGGAGCAGGAGTCGAGGGAGGCTGCGAGGTAGGAGGCGGCGGTGGCGAGGGTGGGGTCGGCGGGGGAGAGCGACCAGGCGGAGGGCGGGATTGGGGTGGGGAGCGCGGAGGATGTCGGCGGCGGCGGCGCGGCACCCGGGGTGAGCACGATAGGGTGAGCCTTCTCGCTGGAGCCGGGGAGGGAGCCGGCGGCGGGGTTGGTGATGGCTGCAAGGAGAGTCATCTTGCCGGCGCCGGCGAGAGCGGGGACCGGTCGAGAAGGGGTTAGGGTTTTGGGGGAAAGAAGAGGAGAGGAATGGGGTGGGGACGTGTGGGACTGTGGGGTGGGATTTGGAGAGAAAAGGCTGAAAGGCGACGGGTGGGCCTCGGCTGGTTGACGTGACGAGCCGTGCGGCTGATATGGGCCTCCCACTTTTACCGTGTTGTGCTGTTATGGGCTTCTTCTCACTTTGGCAGCCCTAGCAACTTATGGGCTTGTACCCTCACGATCCAATCCAGTCCGTGTGGATCTAGAGAAGAGTATCAATATTCATAAGGAAATGTTATATGCTCCTAAAAAAAATAAGGAAATGTTATAAAAAAATATTCATAAGGAAAAATAGGATGGTCCAGAAAAAGATCGCTGCAGCCCACGTCCACAGTCACGGCCCATGTCGCACGCAGGAAACTGTGTTTCATACAGATGTTTCATCTAGATGTTGCAAAAGTAGATATGTGATGTTGCATATGTTGCAATGACAATATACGCATGTTGCAAAGCATATGTTTCGAGTGTTTTAGCTATGTTTCAAGTGTGTGGTCCGGATGTTACAGAAGTAGATATGGACATTGCATAACAAGCATGTTGCAAGCGTTTTTAAGTGTTTCACGTGTTTCATACGTATGTTGCAAATGTTTCATCTGAATGTTGCATATGTTTTACAATGGCTACACACATGTTTTCAAGTGTTTCACGTGTTTTTGCAAGTGTTTCAGACGTATGTTGCAAGTGCTTCATTTGGATGTTACAAAAGTAGATCTGGTGTTACATATGTTGCAATGTGACCCACACCGCCATACGATCATCTCTTTACTTCTTTGGGCGCCTGTGCATGCGCTGCGGGAGAGAAGGAGGATGGCGTAAAGGCGTAGGCGGCGGTCCCTAGGCGCTTGTGGGAAGTAGGAGAGCGGCACCGTAGGTCTGGAGGCTGGAGGGGAGCGGCGACGCAAGCAAAGAGGAAGCAGGAAAGCGGGGGCGGCGCGGGGCGGTCCCCACAGTGTGCGTGCAGAGAGGCGCTAAGCGTGACGCAGCAGATGGCGTGGTCGTCCGGACACGCACGTCCGTCCGAATGTCCGGACGCTAGCACTGTTGTATTCTTTTTATTTTTACATGGTATATACTACTACAATCCATTATGAAATTTATAATACTCCGTATATTGCGTGAGTGTATTTTGGAAATTTGGATATTGTTGTTCCGTGGTGTGTTTTGGATTGCTCATATACTATCCATGAGATGCTGACTTTGGGACGTTGCATGTTAGATTGTTCTGATGATTTTCATTACATGTTCCACGTGTGTTTTGGATGTGTCGCATATTATTCACGAGATATTTCTTATGAATTATGACATCTTGTGAATAGTGCAGGTACAATCCAAATTACGCCACGTATTGTTGAAGCGAAAAACTACTCCAATTTTCTTCAGTTTCAGTCAAATGATGATGTCTTGGACAGAAGTGACTTTGGGTAATGCACAACGGAGAGTATCAGACTATCAGTTGTGTACTTGTGCCGCGCGGATTGTTGATTGGTTTGACTCATTGACTGTTACAGCAAGCAAGGGGGTGCCACCTGTCACGAGTCCACCACCACGATGCCGGCTAGTAGTGCGACGACACAAGTGCTCCAACGGCGGGCGGCGTGGTGGTTCTGGGCGCCACCGCTCTGGGCTTGGTGCCGCAGAGGAAGGCGTCGGAGCCCCTGACGAGGCGGTTGCAGAGCGCGCCGAGCAGCATCCCGGCGACGGGCGCGACGAGGTAGATCCAGATGGAGGTGTACCTGCCGAGCACGATGGCCGGGCCCAGCGTCCTGATCGGGTTCATCGACCCTCCGGACACCGGCCTGGATGGATCGGATGCACAACTCGTACGTACTTAACACAGTGGCAGTGTGGCACTTGCACTTTCTGAAGAAACTGAAAGTTTATCTTTTATTTACCCGATGACGAGACCCAGGGTGCCGACGGCAGCTCCGATGGCCAGCCCTCCTGCTGTCTGATTCTGCATTAATTTGCCATGAGCCAAACGTTCAGATCATGAGCAGACGATGAACACAACAAGTTAGCTGAAACTGAAAGAAGGGATAATAAGGAGGACAGACGGAGCCTCTGGCAGCGATGGCGATGACGATCATGAGCACCGCGGAGGCGACCAACTCCAGCAGGAACGGCAGCCTTGTGTGGCCGCCGGCCATCATCGGGGCTGTCCCGTAGAAGTGCTCCTCCCGCGGCTCCATGGCGCCGTTCACCGACACGCAGGCGAGCAGCGAGCCGGCCAGCTGCGCCACCACGTAGAACGGCAGCTGCATGCGGGATTGCGGGGCGGGTAGGGAGCCGCACGAATAAATCAATCTCCGGCGATCGATGTCGATGCATGGATGGAGAAGGCCAATGTGTACCTTGGCCCAGGAGAGGTAGCCGTCTAGCCGAAGACGGTGAAGGTGAGGGTGACGGCGGGGTTGAAGTGCGCGGGGCCGAGCCAGCAGAGCACGAAGCCGACGGTGAGCGCGACGACGAGGCACACCATGGGGAACGTCAGCGTGCCGTGCATCTCCTGCATCAGCGCCGCCACCGCGGACCAGAACACCAGCAGGAACGACGCCACGCCCTCCACCATCAGCTACATACCCATGCAATGCATTCATCAAAGTTGAAAGGAGTAAAATGAGAGAGCTGTTAGACACGTTCGACGCCCTAGTTAATCTCTCAGCTCTATGGTCGTTAACTATATTATCAGCACAGTTCTAGTACTATTATCTACGCGAAACTGTACCTCCCGTACGAAATGCCCGATGGCTAGGCCTCTGCTCACACCATCTGCAGCGGCTGCCGGATCCTGGTCACGGCAAGACCGCTCTAAGTCCCACCTCAACGCACTCGCTGCCAGCGAAGTCTTTCTCTTCGTCCGTGAGCAATGAGCATGCGCGGATTTGGGCCACTGTTTATATTTTATACATGTAGAACAGAGTGGCAGGAGCAGCCGGCCCGTGCTTCTAGCACGAACGCACGGGCACACACTCTTGGCGTGCACAAACTGAAGCTTTGCGTGCTCCCCGAGTCCTTGTCCGGTCAAACCAGAAGCCGTTCATCGGTTCAGGACTTCAGGTAAAAAAAAAAAAAAAACTGCGCATGAGTCTGTCTGTGTCTGCCACCGACCACAGCTCATCACCTGCTTCTCCTTGAGCCTTGAGGCGGTGTTCAACTGTTGGTACGCAGTGCGATCTGATGGCGATGCAGTAATGGCAATTGACAACACATACACTCGCTTCTCCGTTGTTGATTATCGTTGCCGTTTTTATAAAGATAATTAATTAATATAATAAACCGCAGTAAAGTTGCTGTGACGATGCCGCAAGCAGAAAGCATTTCCGTCCGTCACGTCCGAAAGAGCTTTTGTTCCCTTTATTTTATAGTTGAGACTTGAGAGGTGCAGGTGATGCAGCAGCCTTCCTTCTGAAGCCGTCTGCGTGTCTGATTGCTGTTGGGCACTGCGAAAATGCAGTGCGAGCGGCTGAATTATATTCAGCGATGGATGCGGGATGCGGAACGACCGAACGAGGCGTGCAGAAGCACCGCGCGCGAAAGCTCCCACGCCCCCCACCCCACGTCCCTCGGACGTCCGATCAGCCGGTATGCCGGTGGATACTGGATAGGATTAACAAAGCTACACCACACCACATGATCAGGCCATGATGGAAAAGAGAGGCATCGATTGATCCATCTCCCTTTGGCACGGAAAGAAAAGATGCGATGGTCGGCTGGCGGTAGATGTATGCATCTCTCTCGCGCGTGTGGTCAGATTAGCCATGATCACCAGCCTCAAGAATGAAACAATGGTCATGATCACAGCCTAAAAAACACAAAAGGCCCCGTCAATCAGACAAGAACTTTCCACACACAGCGAAAACGATGTTTAAGTGTTGGCGCGCTTTTTGGAAGCTGGAAACTGCATTATTTGAATGGAACAGTGTGAAAGACGAAACTGAAAGAGATTTGCCTAGCCACCATACTATATATGAAGTTCCAGAATTTTGTTCAGCCAAGGAGCTAAAAGCATGAAACAAAGGTTAACCCGGTCAATTCCAAATGATTCGCGCATGGAGCACGAGACACGGCTCCCGACTTTCAGAATTGTTTACACAGGAAGCAAAGCACAGCCACAACCGAGAGAGTCTGAGAAAAAACGGTGAACCACCATGACAAGCAGCGTTTCCAGTCAGGAATGAGAGGGATCACAGTCAGGAACAGATCGGACCCGAAACAAGAAGGTTATTGATTTGCTTGTCACACATAAAGGAAATGCAATCAGTAAACAGAAAAAAGCGTAGTCTGAAACCAACAGAGGGACTTTTTCAGACATGAGGAATGGGATCCTTTGCTTTATATACAATTCTCTCCTCTCTCTTTTTGCTTCTTTTCTTTTGATACATGCACAAAACCTTGGGAAGGGAAAACTTACAACGACAAGAATAACCAGACCTCTTTTCTTGGTAACGAGACACAAGATTCGCGAGCGGAAGGGGGGAAATGGAGTTCTACGTCAAGAGCTTAAGTATACGAGGGTTTAGACCGGTCACTCGGTCCTTGTCAAGGCCTGGACCGGCATCACCAGGAATCTCATTATTTTGAGCTATCTTCTATTTTCCATTGCAAAATAAGGGGGGATCCGTCACCTGAGGCAGTTTCAAGCGAAGGAAGCCCGACGCTGCAGATGCCTCAGGCTCTGCTCCATGCTGACCTTCACCATCTCAGCAAGCATCTTCTTCGCTTTGCCGCCACGGTCTTCGCCGTCTATTTGGGAAGCGATGTTGGTCACGAGGTTCTCGAGCGTGTCTGCCTGCAGCTTTGATCTTGAGTACGGTGAGTTGCGCAACAGGTCAAGAAGAACATGAGCCTTCATTCGAGACTTGGGTGTGCCATGGACTGTAAGCTCAAGAAGACCAGGAATCGCCCCTTCATTCAGAATGAGGTCTCTGTACTTGCTGCGGTCACTCTCGCACATTGTCAGGAGCGCTCCCACAGCATGCTCTCTGCCCTGTAGGGAGCCTTCCTCAAGCACCTCTACGATGGCAAGCACTCCGCCTTCCTCAGATGTCAAGGCCACCCGACATTGATCAAACGCAAGCAATGACTCGAGAAGTGCACAGCATTTGTCGGCTGTTTTGGAGGACCTCTTGCCACCCTTCAGTAGCTCTATTAAAGGAGGAATTGGCTGAACAGAAAGGATGGCTTGAAGGTTGTCAGTGATTGTGGAGAGGTTGTAGAGAGCCATCACAGCATCATTCTTGGCTTGAGGATTCCCTTCTTTGAGGACTTTCACGAGTAGAGGAATTGCTCCTGAAGCACTTATGATAGGCTTATTGGTGGATGAGGCTGAAAGTGTAAGGAGAGCAGCAGTCGCATACTCCTGCAGATTTAGATCACTTGATTGCAAATAACCAAGCAGGGGCTCAAGTGCACCGGCATCCACTATCTTGGTTTTATTTCTGCATAGATGGAACAAACATAAGTTAGGAACCATTTGCATCACAAATAGTCCACAACAAGCCAAATATTCATGAAAAAGTTACACCACTCATCACATTTCATATAGGTCAGCCCAGCTATTGGATATTGTACATAAATTTAAGGCTTTCCAGTCACAACTCCACAACGACATAGTTCCCTAATGGCATCCAAGTATGAACTTAGACCAAGATGCACACAATGCCACCGTGGCAATACATTTTACTGAATTAGATGTTACTCCCTTCACACAATGCCACCGTGGCAATACATTTTACTGAATTAGATGTTACTCCCTTCATCCCAAATTATAAGTCATTCCAAGAATCTTGGAGAGTCGAAGCATCTCAAGTTTGACCAAATTTATATGATAAGATAATAACATTTATGATGCCAACTAAGTATCATTAGATTCTTCCTTAATTATATTTTCATAGTATGACTATTTGATGTTACAAATCTTAGTATTTCTCTCTATAATTTTGGTCAGACTTGAAATGCTTTGACTCTCCAAGATTCTTGGAATGACTTATAATTTGGAATGGAGGGAGTACTTTTTTATGTCTAGTTTCAAGATCTGAAACAAGTACCATAAATGTGAGATATGGGCAACTGAATTATATAATTGCCCATACATGTCAAGAGGAGAGGAACTTCAGGCCCTAAATGTCGCTCCCATTCCTATACCTTATCCTATCTGCGCTAGGCCAGAAAGCAGTATAACAGCTAAAAACAATGTTCCATACTTCCATTTACGGGCTATTTGGACAAGAATTTGGCACTCCCAAGTCCCAACTATTGGAACAGTTTGATTCCACTACAAGAACTGAACAGAAGCCATCAGTCTTGACAAAAGGATTGCCTGAACACAACAGGTGCTCGATTTACCATTGCCTTATCCGTGTTTTGGTTCTACTAGTAGAGCAAAGGGGAAGGGGGCAGATAAAGGCGAAAATTCTGGTACATATCACCATACCTGCACCTTTGACAAGTTGGTACGAGTCCTGGAGGAACGTGAGGTCAACATGGTTGGATATGTACCGAGACAATTAGGTCACGGCATGGGCACAAAATTTCCAAAGGAAGTACTGGATAACTGTATCTTGGCGGCAGCTGGCGGTTGAAAAGTGGGCAGAAATATTAGGCAGGCCAGGAAACTCTACAAAACAAAATGCTCGTTTCCAATTCCCTGGTGTTAGATTTTTCTCAGAAGCAGCCAACCAGGGAAAGTGTGGTTGGCAGCCTTCGGTCAGCTTCAAAATGAGACCAACTGCCTCTTGTGACGTCTAAACCCGCCGTTTTCTTAGCCTTTTTTTCGTGTTGCCATTTTCCAAGAAATTTATACCACACCACAGACCAGGAAACCCCAGATTGGTTGATGGGTCATCGGAATAAAATCGCTGTGCTACCAGCAAATACTCTGCGATCGCTGAGCGTCTAAAAAAGCAACAGGGTACCTTACTGCTAGGTGATGATGACACCGGTTCGAAATTGGATGCGTTGTTATCCTATCAAGCAGGTTCCTCAGAATATGATTGCGAATCCTTACTCACTAGGTTCCTAACAAAAATGAAGGAGCTGTCTTCAGTTTGCATCATGGTAAAACTAAACAGATAGGCTGACGATCCTAGGATTGAACATAGATTTTTCAACCGATTCTTTTTTTAATGGTATAAACAAAAAAAAAGTCATCACGTTAATAAGCCGCCACCACTAAAAAAAATAGAAGAGGGTTATAGCAAAATCAGTTCCTTAGGTGCGGATTTTATAAAATTGTAAATTGGTCGATGCTGCGAAGAGACGACAGAGACTGCAACTTTAATCATGATTCAGCGGGCATGTATATGCCAGAAAAACGAAGCAATCGATGAGGTATTTACCGAATTTGGTGTAAAACGTATCATACTTTCGAAAAAATCAATAAAGCGATTCACACCGAAAGCAGCAAGGCCTTATCGAACTTATCGCAGGAGGCCGTGTAGATTTTCTACCTTTTTCTCTCACAAAAAGATTCAGAATCACGCAGAAGAGAAGGCAAGTCGAGGAAAGGGTTTGCTAAGCGGGCTCCCCCGACCACGCACCTCTCGTCCCTGACGGCGAGGTTGAGCAGCGCGAGGAGCGCGGCCCCCCCAGCCTCGGGCGCGGCGGAGCGGAGCATGGCGACGAGCGGGTCGACGGCGGCGGCGAGCTTGCGGCGGTGCCTCGCGGAGGCCCGGGTGAGGCGGCGCACCTCGCGGGCGGCGTCCACCTCCCCGGCGCGCACCCGGTCGACGAGCGCCCGCAGCGCCGCCGCCTCGGACGGGCGCTCCGCCGCCGCCGCCGGCGAGACGGGGGACGACTCCCCGGACGAGCACGCCTCCGGCGACTCCATCTCCGTCGGTCGCGGTCGCGGGCGTGAGGACGTGGTGGGTCGGTCGGTCCTTGCCGTGCCTCTCTCTCTCCGTGTGTGCGTGTGAGCGCGAGCGAGCGGGCGAGGGAGAGACACGGGGAGGGGGTGGGGGCAACAGCGCGGCTTCTTATTGCCGTCAGGACAGGGCAGGGGCACAGGGCGGGGCGACGGGGACGGGAAGTAACTGACGGCGACGGCGACGGGCGTTAGCTCCGTTTTTTCTAACAGCCGTTACGTTCCCGTTGGGTGTCTTTTTATTTTTATTTTTCGTTTGGCTAGTTACTGTGTAGTAGTACTGCTCGTGCATGAATGCGTTGTTTCGGGGTGGGGTGGCAGTCCCTGGACACGGTAACTGTTGCGCCCACGTGGCACCCCCAGCTGGCAGCGCAGTTCGATCGGATCAGCATCAGCCAGCCTTCCATACGGATACGGCACGAACCACCAGGTCTGTTCATTTGAAAACAGGATTTGAATTTTCCTCGTTTTGATTCCAACTAAAGATTACAGTCTGGATCATTTAGGGGGTATATAAACGAGGAAATGGAGAGATTAGGACGCATCGTCCATCGTGGAGCATCATCACCAAGCGGCAGGCGCGCATGGCCAGGACGGCAAGTCGACAGCGAGCCAGTGCACTCAGCTCGTCGTCGTCGTCATCAAATGAGCAAGTTAACTTCCGAATCAGGGCGCACTACTCCGACTGGAACCTCCCTCTCCGGTCTCCATCCGCGCGCACGTAATCGCCGGCTGGTTAATCGGTGAGCCCAGCCCATCGAGCGCGCAAGGCGAGCGACGTGGATGGCCGCCCGGCCTCAGGGCAGCGGGGACGGGGAGGCCCGCGGCAGAGGGCGGCGAGACACGTAGGGGTCCTGTGGCCCACGGCAACCCGACCGGTCGGTCTCGCCTCGCGGCCAATTCAGGTGGGTGGGTAGAGTTCGGTCGGCGACGGATCGCTGTGCAGTGCAGGCACCATGACGGCGATGCTGTTAATAATCTTCACCTCGGCCGTGGCATTTGTTTACCGCTGCCGCCGCCGCCGGCGGACAGGTTCCGCGACCGCGGCTGCGGCGTGGGTTCTTCTTCTCCCGTTCGTAGTTGTCGTATTGTATCGTTGCATTTGCATAAATGCATCACATAAAACATCCACACCGTACGTACGGTACATAGCCTAGTTTATTGCCGAATGGAGCGCATCTGGTCTCATCCACGACCTGAGGTCACACCATCTGTCCACCTATGGCTGAAAGTACCATGGACTGATGTGTTATGAAAAAAATACTATTTATTAATTAAAAAAATATAGCTCATAAGCCTAGCGAATAGGGCGATCATCTTCCCTGCGCTCTCTTTGAATCTTTTTAGCCAATTTATTTGATTATTACTATTATTCTACCTCTTTTATATATCACTTTTCCGAAACATCAGGTGTCTGAAAATTAAACTTACATCAGGCGACGTGTTGGCTGGGTCCCATGTGGCACAACCTATATTTGTCCTCTTGTGATTTGTTTATGATTTGTTATTTATCTTTGTGTTATAATATATTAGCCTTTTGTCCTGTTTAACACTAGAAAAAATTTATAAATTGTTAATTGTCTTTGTGCCAATATATATTAGATTCTATCAGGTTTTTAGGTTTGTCTAATGATTTTTTTATTCTCGGATGTGAAAATTACAGATTATACCTATAGAAATTACAACGAACTAACGCTACAATTGTAACATAAGATATATGCAAATAACCGTCGCCTCAAAGAAAGCTAAATTTTAGACACCCGAATTGTAGCAACTCCCTTTATATATATACGCTTACTGTTATTATTCCAACTTGTGAATCCAAACCTAAGGAATATATAGGATCGTTTGGTCACTTGCATGACAAAGCATATACCCCTTATTTATTCTTAACTAGCAAATGCCCGTGTGTTGCTACGTGAAGTATAGTTTATAGTCCAGTCACTTGGACGACATGAAGTTCAGAAGATTTGTTCGACAATCGCGTCATATGTTCTCATTCATCTTGGAATCAAACTCTATAACATGTTCGGACACGCTGTACTTGAATTCATATGGTAAAGGACGCTTGAAGTTTTGTCCAATGGTCAGGTCATGCATTTCAATTTGCCTTGTGATCAAACTCCCCACCTTAAACACACTACTCTAACTCATAAAAGTATGGGAGAGAGCAAATGATAACAAAAACACTAATATTTACTCAAAATATATCATAACCTTCATTTTCATACTATCTAAGTGTTGGTATAGTTAAATATCAGAGTTCTGCGTGACTTACTATGAGGGCCCATAAAAATCTGTAATCCATCTTATTAAGCCCAAACATATTTACTTGTAAATATATCCTAACCTTAATTTCCATACTATCCATGTGCTAGTATAGATAAATACCAAGTTTTGTGACTTACTTTGAGGAACCATAAAAAATATAATTCATCTAATTAAAACTAATAAGAGTTTAGTTATTATTGAAGTGTTAAGGTAGAGGCAGCCTTCGAGCGCGCTCCACCACCAGACAAGTCTCCACCATGCCACCATTGTTGTAAGCACATTACCCATGCGACGCTTTCTACTACGGCCTGGCCTCATCGGGGAGACATGGGAGGCGTGGTGTGGCGGGTAGACACCTCTCTCCTCATGGTCATGAGGTGGCGAGACATGTTGATCTTGTCCACTGTCGCCCACTCGTTGATTTTGATCTCTCTTCGTGGGTCGCTGCAGCATGACTCCGACCAGTGGAGGAGGCGTGTACGAACAACGCAGGCGGCAAATCCATGGCTAGGATGTGTGAATCCATAGTAGGTGTCGGGGACCAATACTAGGATACCCAAAGAGGAGGAGCTAATGGTCATCAACATTGATTCAACCGAGCAGTCAAGAGCGTGCCTACAGCTCCAACCGACCCCCAGGTGCGCAGGGCTCGCCTCGCCCGACCTTCGGGGACGGGATCCGCCTCGCCCGACCCCGAGGCCGCGCTCCGCCTCGCCTGACCTCCAGGGGTGGGCTCCACCTCGCTCAACCCCGAGGCCACAATTTTTATCTAGCTCGACCATCCGGGGTGGCTCTGCCTCGCCCGACCCTGAGGCCACGATCTCCGCCTTGCCCGACCTCCGAGGGTAGGCTCAGCCTCGCCCGACCCCGAGGCCACGATCTCCGTCTCGCCCAACCTCCGGGGGCAGGCTTCGCCTTGCTTGACCCCGAGGCCATGATCTCCGCCTCGCCCAACCTCTGGGGGCGGGCTCTGCCTCGCCCGACCCCGAGGCCGTGATCTCCACCTAGCCTGACCCTTGGGTTTGTGCTCTGCCTCGCCCGACCCCAAGACTGTGGGCTTTGCCTCGCCAGACCCCTTGGGTGCGGGCTCCATCTCACCCAACGAAGACCCATACCACCACCAACCACTCCAGGTCCAAGCGTATGGGCCTGGATCAAAACTCTAACACCAAGGAAGAGACCGACACGCCCCGATATAACCCGCGGCCATGACGGGCCATACCTGAGGATTCACATCAAGAATAGCATTGGGCGTACCAGTGCTATTCTACCTAACCCTCGTACAAACACTGACAGGCGCATTAGTTCACCACGACATCCGGCAGAACGGAGTGGAGTGCCATGACCGGCGGATGACGCCTGCGCATGGCGCTCGTGATGGATAGGACCACAACGTGGAGTCGTCCCTGTTGACATCTATAGGGTCGACGGGACCCGCATGATGGAGAAGAAGGACTCGGTGATCCTAGAGGCCTTCCTCTCTCTCGTTCTTTTCCTTTTCCTCCGCTATAACCCGCGCTTTCCCTTGGCCTATAAAAGGAAAAGCAGGGTGCCCCATGAAGGGGATTCAAGCCGGATAGACCCGATTGACCCATTGAGACCCGATCTAGATACACACAAGCACACAGTTGAGTAGCGACCGAGCTCTCAGCTCCCGTTCATTCCTTTCACCAGAGACTTGGGACCTGTCCCTCTCTGGCCTGTTTGTAACCCCTATTACAAACTTTCGGTGCTAGTAACACTAGCAGCAGCGACAAACTGGACGTAGGGACTTTCTGCCCGAACCAGTATAAATCTCATGTCCTCTAAGCACACCATCCGAGCCAAATGCGCAATAATACAAATTTACTCGTCGGTGGTAACTCGAAACACCAGGCCTCGGATGGCTATTCATGGCGTCAGTTGGGTCCTGGACGCGCACATGCGCTTTAGGAACCTAGACTTCATCATCATGATGGAGGGAGGGTTGGTGTAGGCTCCTGCAGCCGTCCAACCTCTCCACTTCACCGGCCTCGACGCGATCACCGAGGCGCTTGAGGAGCTATAGCTGCACGCACCGGAGGCCCGCACCCCCGAGAGCGACTAGCTCCTCAGCTTTGATTACGGGAGGCTAGAGCGCTAGCTCGGCGCCTTCCTAGGACCTCGACCATCCTAGGAGGGCTTACGCCATCTCACCTTCTCGTTCGCCAATGTCATGACGCATCTTGCCAGAGGAGAGCCGCTCTCCCCAGAATACCTCATCCGAAGCGCCCCGATAGTGCTCCCGTCCGGTCTCTGTAACACCGTAGAGACTATTGGCCACCCTATGGTGCAATGCACGCCTCCATCCCCCACGAACGATGAGTTCGTGGGGATGATCGAATATGTCGTGGAATCTTTCCACAACCTCCTCGCGGGAGAATCAAGGTCACCCTCCGACTCTGACTCCAGCGGGGGGAGCCATCACCCTTCTCGTGAATGTTTCATGGTAGGTACCCCTGAGGGACACGTCAAAAGCATCCACGAGGGAGAGGCTACCCCAACGAACGACCTCGACGACGAGGTCGAGAGGGATGCAGGTCAAGATGGCAACGGGTACCCGAAACCCGAGTACCCGACGGGTTTTACCCGATAAGGAGGCGGGTATGGAAGACATTTTGCACCCGCGGGTACGTTATTGGATGAATTCTTGTACCCATCGGGTATGCGGGTACGGGTGTGGGTGTATACTACCCATACCCGCATACTCGCGGGTAAAAAAAACCCGCATAAATAATATCCAACCTCTGCAATTTTAACCCATATAAGCATATAGCCCATATTTGGCCCATATAAGCATATGAGTATATATATTCCAGAACTCCCTCAAACCCTAATCCTCATCCTCACTCCACTCCACCAGCCCATATTTCTGTTTTGCTACTCTATTGTTGATTTGTTTTGCTGGAAGCTATTATATTTTGGTGTGTGAACTCGGGTATATTGTCGGGTAAGAATTGCCCGACGGGTGCGGGTATGGAATGAATTTTCTACCCGCCTGCGGGTACGGGTAACCCGACGAGTAAGATTTTGATCTGGCGGGTGCGGGTACGGGTGGCCAGTACCCATCGGGTACGTACCCGTTGCCATCTCTGGATGTAGGGGCCCCACCTCACCTGCGGATGGAGCAGCTGAAGGCTCGGCACCAAGAGCTCGAGGAAGCATGACTCCAACTCAAGTAGGAATGCGTGGAGCTCGAGCAAGAGATCGAGCGCCATGGAGACAGTGGGCGTGCGCACGCCATGGCCCGCGATGTGAACCGGAGGATCATCGAGGACGATGAAGCCCTCCCACACTTCACCTGGGTGAGCTAGAACATCGCTGCTATGGCGGCCTTGCTCCAGGGGCTTCCAGGGCCCGCGACGCTCGAGGATCATCAGGGCCATCGAGAGATTCGCACGCTACTCAAGCGTGCGGCGGCGCAACAGGATGAGAGCTCGCTGTCCGACAACGCCAGCCAGCATGCGCCCTCAGAGCGACCCAACATGGACGTGTCAGTCCACCAGGCGTAGCGAGGCGGTAGGCCACGCACTGTGGTCCCGGTGCACAAGCGTCTCGGCTGCAACCTTGACGCGCGCAACACCCTCGATGACCGCAGGTGTGCCCACGGCGACGCGAGGGAGGGGCCAGCCGCGGCTACCACCCTTGTCGTGGCGGACGCTATGACAGCGGCGAGGACCAAAGCCCAAGCCCTGACTTGCCAGGACCTTGGGCCTTTTGGCCGACACATGCTCAACGCCATCTTTCCATCGCGGTACCGACCACCGACCAACATTCTAAAATACTTTGGGGAAATGAACCTCGGACTGTGGCTCGAGGATTATCGGCTTGCTTGCCAAGCCGGTGGAGCGGATAATGATGATTTCATTATTCACAACCTTCCATTGTTCCTGGCCGATTCGGTGCGAACGTGGTTGGAACACCTTTCGCCCAACAGAATCCAAAGTTCGGCGGACCTAAAAGAGATCTTCGTGGGAAACTTTCAGGGCACATACGCACGTCCTGGGAACCCATGGATCTCAAAAACTGCCAATAGAAGGCCTGAGAAACTCTTCATGGGTACATTCGGCGCTTCTCCCGGCAGTGCAACGAGCTGCCTAACGTCGCCGATGTCGACATCATAGGAGCCTTCCTATCTGGGACCACCTACAAGTCCCTGGTTCATAAGCTAGGACGTAAGGGCCCGCGAACCACCAAGGAGCTCCTTGACATCGCCACCAGCCACGCCTCGGGCGAGGAGGTAGTCGGAGCGATCTTTGACCGCCTCAAGGGCAAGGCAAAGCGGGACGAGAACGCCAGCGAAGGTGCCTCCAACTGTCCTAGCAAGAAGAAGAACAAGCAGCGGTGCGAGGGCTCGCTCATTGCCGCTGCCGACCGCAAGGGGGGTCAGAAGCCTTCCGAGGGCACCCTGGATCACTTCGAGAAGCTGCTCGAAGGAGCATGTCCAAACCATACCTTCCCCGTGAAGCATCTATACAAGGACTACGGTCTCATGAAGCGGTTCTTATCTAGAGGCTCCAACAAGGGGAGCATAGGAAGGACCCCAAGCCATCTGCGGACGATGCTGAGGGGAAGGACGGTGGCTTCCCAACGCTAGATGGCTGCCTCGTGATCTTCGGAGGGTCGGCGGCCTATGACTCCAAGCCCCACCAGAAGCTCACGTGCCACGAGATCTATACGACCGAGCCAGCCATGCCTACCTTCCTCCGATGGTCGGAGTCTGCCATAACCTTTGATCGAACCGACCACCCGGAGAGCGTCCCACAACCAGGGAGATATCCGCTCGTGGTTGACCCGATCATTGGCATGAAGCGGCTCACCAAGGTACTGATGGATGAAGGCAACGGACTAAACATCATGTACGCCAAAACGCTCAATGCCATGGGCATCGACCGATCGCGCATTTGATCGATTAGAGCGCCTTTCCATGGCATCGTGCTTGGGAAGCAGGCCATGCCACTTGGGCAGATCGATCTGCCCATCACCTTTGGGGATCTGACCAATTACAGGATGGAGACCCTTACCTTCGAGGTGGTCGGGTTCCACGGAACCTACCATGCCATCCTGGGATGTCCATGCTACGCGAAGTTCATGGCCGTCCCCAACTATACTTATCTCAAGCTAAAGATGCCGGACCGTGCGGGGTCATCACCATCGGCACCTCCTTACAATGTGCCTACGAGTGCAAGGTCGAGTGATGCGAACATACCGTGGCAATCATCGCCTCCAAGGAGCTTGCGGGCCATCAGGAAGGAGGTCACTGAAGAAGCACCCGACCCCAAGCGGTCGGGTGGATCTTTTGAGCCTGTAGAGGGCGCCAAGGAGGCCCTCATAGACCCCAGCGACTCCAAGGGCAAAGTGGTGCGCATTGGCACCATGCTTTCCTTCGAATAGGAAAGCACGCTCGTCGACTTCCAATAGGCTAATAGAGAAAATCTTTGCGCGGAAACCCTCGGACATGCCAGGCATTCCGAGAGAAATCGCCGAGCATGCCTTGAAGATCAGGCTAGGCTCCACGCCGGTGAAGCAGTGCCTATGTCGCTTCGACGAAGAGAAGCGTAGGGCCATCGGCGAGGAGATTATAAAGCTTTTGGTGGCTGGGTTCATCAAGGAAGTATACCACCCCGAGTGGTTTGCCAATCCTGTTCTGGTACAAAAAAAGAGTGGGAAATGAAGAATGTGTGTCGACTACATGGGTCTCAACAAAGCGTGTCCAAAGGATCTGTTTCCTTTACCACACATAGACCAAGTAGTTGACTCAACCTAGGGTGCGAAACCCTTTGCTTCCTTGATGCATACTCCGAGTACCATCAAATCATGATGAAAAAGTACGACCAGCTTACGACATCTTTCATCACCCCATTCAGATCGTTCTGCTATTTCATGATACCGTTCGGTCGAAAAACATAGGGGCTACGTACCAACGTTGTATGCTCAAATGTTTTAGGGACCTCATCAGGCGAACCGTTAAGGCCTACGTGGATGACATCGTGATCAAGTCCAAACAGGCTGACCAGGTCGTAGCCGACCTAGAGCAGACCTTCGCGAAACTCCAAGCAAATAGCATTAAGTTCAACCCCGAGAAGTGCGTTTTTGGGGTCCCAAGGGGTATGCTGATGGGTTTTATCGTCTCTGAGCGTGGCATCGAAGCCAACCCAAAGAATATCTCAACCATCACGAGGATGGGCCCGATTCAGAACATAAAGGGGGTACAACGAGTTATAGGGTGCCTCAGCCGCGCTCAGCCACTTTATCTTGTGCCTCGGTGAATGAGGTCTCCCCCTCTATTGGCTCCTGAAGAAGGCCGACCATTTTGAATGGATGCCCAAGGCCTAGGAGGCACTTGACATGGTCAAGCAGCTTTTGACGAAGGCCCCGATCCTGGTCCCTCTCGACCAACGGAGAACCGCTTCTGCTCTACATTGCGGTCACCACACAAGTGGTTAGTGCCTCCCTAGTGGTTGAGCGAGAAGAAGAGGGACACGCCCTCAAAGTACAGTGTCCCGTGTACTTTATTAGCGAGGTCTTGTTCGATTCTAAGACTCACTACCCCAAATCCAAAAACTCCTATACGCCATCCTCATCGCCAAGAGGAAGTTACGTCACTACTTTGAGTCGCATTCGGTGACGGTCGTGACGTCCTTTCCTCTCGGTGAGGGATGCCATAGGAAGAATCATGAAGTGGGCACTCGAGCTGATGGGTCAAGACATTTGTATGCCCCTCAGATGGTCGTCAAGTCCCAAGTGCTGGCTGATTTCATTGCAGAGTGGACCGAGGTCCAAATGCCACCAGCAGTCATCGACCAAGAGTACTAGACGATATACTTCGATGGATCGCTGATGAAGAAAGGTGCCAGCGGAGGGACTGGTCTTCGTTTCGCCCCTCGGGATACACATTAGGTACATGGTTCGCATCTATTTCCCCTCCTCCAACAATGTGGCCGAGTATGAGGCACTCATCAATGGCCTACGCATCGCCGTTGAGCTGGGTATCCGATGGCTCAATGTCCGGGGTGACTCCCAGCTGGTCATCGACCAAGTCATGATGGAATCAAGCTGCCACAACGCCAAGATGGTTGCATATTACCAAAAGGTCCACCAGTTGGAGGACAAGTTCGACGGTCTCGAGCTCAATCACATCCCGAGGCGTCTCAACGAGGTGGCTAACGCGCTAGCAAAAATGGCATCTAGCCAAGAGCCGGTGTCGACGGGAGTCTTCACTAGCGATCAGCACAATCCCTTGGTCCGCTACGAGGAGCCAGAACAAGCCGGTGATGGGCCGCCTACCTTGGACTCAGGGGCTAACCAGCCATGGGCTCGATCCGACCCTGAAGTCATGGAGCTTGACGAAGATCCAGCGACAAACTCTGACCCTCTAGCCAACTGGAGGATGCCTTATCTCGACTACCTCCTCCGTGAGGCATTGCCGACGGACAAAACGGAGGCTCGGTGGCTAGCGCGTCATGCCAAGTCCTTTGTCCTTATTGAGGGTGAGCTCTATAGGTGAAGCCACATCGGGATCCTGCAGCGCTGCATCCCCATCGAACAAGGGAAGCGGTTGCTGAGCGATATCCACGATGGGGTCTATGGTCACCATGCCGCGCCTAGAACCCTGGCTAGAAATGCATTCCGACAAGGCTTCTACTGGCCGACCGTGGTAGCCGATGCTGAACATAACATGTGCACCTATGAAGGGTGTCAATACTATGCTCGGCAGACCCACCTACCGACCCAAGCACTCCAAACGATCCTCATCATGTGGTTGTTCATGGTCTAGGGGCTTGATCTAGTTGGACCTCTCAAGAGGGCGCCCGGGGGCTATACGCACTTGTTTGTCACCGTAGACAAGTTTACAAAGTGGGTAGAGGCTCGACCAATCTCCGTGATCAAGTCCGAGCAAGCCGTGCTGTTCTTCCTCGACATCATCCATCGCTTTGGGGTCCCAAACTCTATCATCACGGACAATGACACGTAGTTCACGGAAAGAAGTTCCTCTGATTCTGCGACGAATACCACATCCGCGTCGATTGGGCCGCCATGGCGCATCCCCGCATGAACGAGTAGGTTGAGTGCACAAACAGCATGGTCCTACAAGGTCTCAAGCCTAGGATCTTCCACCGGTAGAACAAGTTTGACGGATGATGGGTCGTGGAGCTTCCTGTGGTGCTTTGGAGCTTGAGGACGACCCCGAGCTGGGCCACCGGCTACACACCATTCTTCATGGTCTACGGTTCCAAGGCTATCCTCCCAACCGACCTCGATTATGGAGCGCCGTGGGTCAGGGCGTACGATGAACAGGGAGATAAGGCATCCCTTGAGGATGCCACGGACCAGCTTGATGAAGCGCGTGATGTTGCCCTCCTCCACTCGGCCAAGTACCAGCAAGTGTTATACCGGTACCATAGCCGTCGAGTACGGGGTTGGGCATTTAACATCGGGGACCTGGTGCTCCGCCTGGTCCAGAGCAATAAGAACCGCCACAAGCTCTCTCCACCATGGGAGGGACCGTACGTCATCGCGGAGGTGCTCCGACCAGGCACCTACAAGATCAAGACCATCGACAATGAAGTCTTCATCAACGCCTAGAACATCGAACAGCTACGTCATTTTTACCCTTAATATACGCACACTTTCTCTTATCAATTTCACTACCAACTCCCTGATCTTTAGTGACACCCGGCTCCAGCAACGACAGGGGGTCGGGCCTCACTCAGGGGCTGATATGAGCATATCTATCCGGTAGACATTCTCTATGCCCGACCCTCTCTCACATTAAGACCTAGAAGCAAGGGTTGCAGAAACGAACGATGAGTAAACCTAGGCCCCAGCAGCTATGGTGTTTTTTCTCACCAGTGTGATCAGAGTTTGTTCACCCACACGCCAGGCTTTACAGCCTTAACAACGAAAAGGGTCAGAACGCATTAACCTTTTTATCCAAAAAGGGGAGAAGGGCTAAAAATTTGTTTGGCCATAATGAAATTTAAGAGCTTGTTCACTTGTTACGAGTTCGTCGCCTGGTTTATCTGCCTAGCTAAATTTTTAGGGAGGATGATCTCATCCTCCATCTCCATTGAAAAGTCCTATGCCAACGGGTTACCCAGGTCGGTCAGACGGCTCGGGCCACTGTTGAGAGACGGGCAAGGAGCGGTAGGATGCCCCATGTGTGTTATGCCGACCCCGTCACGAATGACGGACCCGGATTCCACTCGAACACATCCGGTAAGAGGTCCCCAAACCCGTCACTCGAGCAATCAACGTAAGTCCTATGCCAACAGGTCACCCAAGTCGATCGGATGGCCCGGACCGCTGCCAAGAGACGGGTCACCCTAAATTTATGCACGTCTTGTCCTATTGGTTTCGCTATCGACTCCATGATCTCTAAGTGACGCACGACCCTAGCAATGGCCAGCAGTCAGTCCTCACTTAGAGACTGGTAAGAGTATGTCTATTCGGTAGACATTCTCCGTGCCCGCCCCTTTTTCACGTTAAAAAACTAGAGGCAAGGTTTGCGGAAACAAACGCTGAGTAAAATTGGTCGGACCATAAGAAACCTATGCCTCAGCGGCTATGGTGTTTTTGCTCACCAGCGTGATCAGAGTTAGTTGCCCGCACTGCGAGCTTTAGCCTCCGCCTTTCCAGGAAGGGTTTGGAGGGGCCCACCTGTGGAATCTCCATCGAGGAGAGGCCAGCAGGTAACCCAAGTCGATCGGACGACTCAAGCCACTGCCAAGAGATGAGTAAGGAGTAGTGGGAGTCCCCATGTAGGTTATGCCAACTCTATCATGAACGACGAACCTGGATTCCACTCAGACATATCCGATAAGAGCTCCCCGAACCCATCACTCAAGCCATCGAGGTAACTTTACCAACCCCGTTCTGCTTTTCTAGTGCATGATCATTCATTCATCCATTCCCATGCATGCTTTCATACATTCATTCATACATTCATCCATACATTCATCCCATACATCTAAGCATCACATATGCAATTATTGCATCACAATGCTTTGCGTCGCGTCACAAAGCGGTAGTCGTCTCATTCGATATGAGCGGCGACCAATTGAGGTTTGAAGGATGGCCTACAAAGGGCTTGAGGCCGCCTCATGTCAAACAAAGCCAGGGGAGAAAATGCAGATGAGCCCCAACGGCCTTTGCCCGACCCACTCAGAAGCAGACAGGGTCACTCGACCTTCTCGTTCGATCTTAACCTCGAGCCATGCCCACAGAATCTCCATTGAGGGGAGGCCAATGGGCTATCTGAGTCGGTCTCTAGAACAACTCGGGCATCAGCCGGGAGGCGGGTTAAGAAGCAATGGAATGCCACATAAGGGCTATGCTAACCCCATCATGAACGACGGACCCAGATTCCACTCGGACATGCTTGTTAGCGAGCTCATCGTAAGCACGACACTCGAGCCATCGAGGCAAGTGTTGTTAGCTCAGCCCCTTCGGTTGTGGAAATCACGGACAAGGTGACGCATAAAACTCAGCCGACCCCTACCATGCCCAATGAGGCTTGGGGACTCAAGCCGCCCGACCCCGACTCAGGAATCCGATCGACCGAGGTTCGAAGGCCGGCCCTCGAAGGGCTCAAGGCCGCCTCACGTCAAACAGAGCCAGGGGAGAAAACACAGATGAGCCCCAGTGGCCTTTGCCCGACCCGCTTAGAAGCGGACAGGATCATCTTGATCTTCTCGATTTGATCCTAACCTCGAGCCATGCCCACAGAATCTCCATCGAGGGGAAGCCAATGGGCCACCTGAGTCGGTCTCCGGAATGACTTAGGTATATGCCGGGATGTGGGTTAAGGAGCAGTGGAATGCCACAAGAGGGCTATGCCAACCCCATCACGAACAACGGACCTGGATTCCACTCGGACATGCCCGTAAGCGAGCTCACCGATCGTGTCACTCGAGCCATCGAGGGCAAGTGATGTTAGCTCAACTCCTTCGGTTGTGGAAACCACAGACGGGGTAACAATCACAAAAATGAGCTGACCCTTGACTAGACCCCCACTGCGTGCGGGGGCTCAAGGAAAGTTGGACTCATAAGGAGACCGAATGCGCAGTCGTAGAATGATGGCTTAGATCCTAGGGAGGGGATATGTGCAAAAAACTAAGGATAATGTTTCTAAAACCAGAGACGCTTTCTCCTACTAGTTTCACTATCGTCTCTCTTGATCTTTAGTGAAACCCGACCCTAGCAACGGCAAGGGGTCGGGCCTCACTCAGGGGCTGATAAGGGTATATATATACCCTTTCTGAAACAGTCACCATGCCCAACCTCTTCCTCACGTTAAAAACCTAGAGGCAAGGTTTGCGGAAACGAATGACTGAGTAAGGCTGGTCGGACTGCAAGAAACCTACACCCTAGCAGCTACGGCACTCTTGCTTACCAGCATAATCATAGTTTCTCGCCCACACCTCGAGCTCTATGGTCTTAACAACAGGAAGGGTCGGAACGCATTAACCCCTTTTTACACACAAAAAGGAAGAAAGAACAAATTTGTTCAAATGAAATAACAAGTTTTTTTAAACAAAGCACAAGAGGCGGAACTTGTCCGCTTATTACAAGAACGACCACCCGACCTATTTAACTAACTAGCCCCTCCGAGGGAAAACTATGCCTTCTATCCTGTCCGCCAGGTCCTATGAAAGGGGAGCCACCACCGTTTTCCATCTCCTCCAGCTTGTGGACTTCATAACCAGGCCTATAGCTGTGGCTCATTGCCTCTAGGTCAATGCTATCCCCATAATGAGAATGAGCAATCATGAAGGACTGATTGACCCCGGCGTAAAGGGCATTCCTCTCGAGTTGGCACACCTAGGCCATGATCTCGACGGCATGAGCCACGAGAGAGCTGGTCCCCTCTGACCGCACGACCTCAAGGTCATCACAGACCACTCCAAGGGTGGTGCACAGGATACCAAGCTCGTCACTCTCCACCTAAAGTTTTCTCCTTCCCTCGGTGAGATCCACAGCCAGCACGGTAGAAACGCTCTCGGCCTCTAGCTTCTGGATCATCTCCCTTTCGAGCTTGGCCTGGAGGGAGCCGACTTTCTGCTATGTGTCATCGCACTCTTGGAAAGCCTGGTCACACTCTTGGAAATCCTGGTTGCGCTCCTAAAGAGCTATGCCATGTTCTGAGTGGAGCCTCTTCGCGGTTTGGATCAGCTCATCCCGCTCCTTGTGCAGCCGAGCGACCGTCGTGACATCTAGGCTTGCCCTTTTCTCCAAGGCCGTGAGCTTCTCCTTAGCCCCCAGCCTCAGATCCCTTTCTTTCTCAACCTCGCTCAGAAGGTCAAGGACCTGCTAGTGGGTTTCGGCGTCCTTCTAGAGCAACTCATCCCGCTCCTTCCTGACCCTGGCGGCTTCTTCATCATCCTTCCATGACCTCGCTGACAGGGCCTCAAACGCCTTCTCGGCCTCGTCAGCATCCTGACGGGCCTCATCCACCCACGATCAAAGATTGGATGCCTCCTCGGCAAGAGGAGTTACCTCGACCACCCTCTGTTGGGTGGCGACGAGCTAAGCTATCACCTCCTCGTGTAGCCGCGCCTCCTCGACGAGGCGGTCCTAGGTTTCCTTCTATTGACGAAGGAACCAAGATTTCCCCATACTGTGAGCTATAAGGGACTGCAAGGAGACAACGGTCATGATACAAAAAGTATATAGAGGAAGAATAGGGTAAGAAATAGGACCAAACCATACCTGGCCGGAGGGAACAATAACGTCGCGCAATGCGCCTGTGGCATGGTCTAGGGCCTCGAGCACGGACACGATCCCAACATCGAGGCTCTCCCGCTCCATGCTCTCTATGGCGTCATCAAGGGTAAAAAGCGTTGACGATGGATAGTGCGGATTCATCCACTGGAGCAAGGGCTCACCCCGCGCGGGCAAGCCATTGCCCACCGACGTCAGGGTTAGGGACGACTCCCTGCCGGCCCCAAGCGCCGCTAACCCCTCTCGCTGTGACGTTCCTATCAAGATGCCCCCTTCGGTGATGGAAGGGGCTAGCGGTGCGGGCACGAACCTCTCTCCCAGCACCATGACTCCCGGGGACCCCTCGGCCACGTCCCCCTCCGTCCGATGGCACTCGTCGCGCCAATGCCTCGGGCAACGCTGCGCGCTCGCGCCGACTATGACCCATATGTCATGGCAACCACCACCTCCACCTACGTCAGTGGGGTCATGACCGGTTGCGTCGTGCCTGCCATGGTCGGCGCCATGAGTGCGGTCGGTAGCTCCGTCGCCCCAGCCATCGGCAGCGGTATCACGGCCATCACCGGCTGCTCCACGACATCTAAAGGTGGCCCTTAAATGCCGCATGTCGCCTATATAGCCGAGGGCACAGGCGCCACCATAGGCAGCGCCCGACCGGCCAGCGACGTGGTCACACTTGCGCTGTTCCCGCCTGAAACGGGCACGACACCTGCCGATGGCCGCCGCCCTGATTGGAGGGCGATGCTCTTCTTTGGTGCTAGCGCCAAGGGATTCCGCTGCCTACTGATGCTGCAAAGGACGAAAAACACAAGTCACGATGAAATCCGACTAAAACAGGATAAAACAGAGGAATCAATAACTCACCTCGGCGTCATCGAGCGGCAGATGTGTTTAGATGACGAGCCCCCAACCCTTGCTCCGCCTCGTCGAACCATGGCCGCTTCAAGCCCTCCCCCCTGCTCCTAGGCAGAGGAGCTCGCCTAGGCAGCTCCTAGGGCTCATTGGTGGAACACCCCACTCCCCTTGGCTCTTGGGACATGACGATGGGGCCACCCGCCTCCTGCTGGCACCTCGGGCACGATGGCAGAGCCGCCCGCCTCTGTTGGCTCCTAGGGTAGGCCGATGGTACATCCCACCAACACGGCTCCCCAGACGTACCCTCCCCTCCATGGGATGGGAAGGGTCTCGACGCCTGCAAGGATGAACCGATTCCTGTCAGCGCATCCTCGTTCTTTAGGTTGTCCCACTCGATATCATCGGCTACCATTTCTTCTTCCTCCATCACCTCATCGTCGTCACTATTATCATCATCATCATCATCATTGTCGGTGTCCTCCCCTTGTTCCCACGCGCCGTAGCTTCTGCTACTTCTTCCTCTTCTTGTCCTCCTTCGCCTTCCTCAGCCGCTCGCCCTCGGCATGATTTGCCACCCTCATGGTCGAATCCCTCAATAGTGTAGTTGGGTGATCCATGAGGATGAGGTCCCTCAGCTAGTCCCACCTCTCTCAAAGTTAGTCCCATGGGGTCAAGAAATCAATTGAAGAGAAGGCAGGAGAAAGGGAAACTTATGAAGATGACATAGCCTGGCTTCGGCCACATCGGAAGATGCCTCGGCACCGGGTAGATGAAGTCAAGGTGGCACCCGCGTCATCCCACAAAGGCTCCATTGCCTCCTTGATGCGTTGCGCGATCTTAGAGTTGGGGAGCGTTCCCTCGGCGAGCGCCGTTCTGTCAAACGATGCCTCGGGCGCCATCGCGTATAGTGGGAGCGCGCGTGTCATCAATGGTGCCACCCTCCTCGCGTGGTAGGCCCCGATGACGCCTGACCCTTTCAAGCAATTGTCCTTTAGGATGTGGATGGCGGCGATGTGGTCTCGGATCTTCTTCTTGTCCTTCTTCGGCACACCCCACTTCCTCCACTACTCCGAGGCCTCTTCGATCAGCGCCGGTGAACTCCAACAGAGGGGTAGCGGCATCATTGTTGAGGTAGAACCACTGCGAGTGCCACCCCTTGTTGGATGTCGAGAGCCACATGGATGGGTACTCACCGACCTAATTATTCCAAAGTTGGATGCTAGTGCACCCCATTGGCATGTGTAGCCTCCTGCCTGCCGCCCTTCTCCCTCTTCCTCTAGAGGCTGACGATGAAGAAATACCTTCACAAGTCAAAGTGGGGGCTGATCCCTAGGAATCCTTCGCACAGCATGACAAACACTGTCATGTGCTAGATCCTGTTGGGAATGAGATGTTGTAGCTCAATCTTGTAGAAGTGCAGCAGCCCCCGAAGGAATTTGTGGGCGGGGGTCGCAAGGCCACGCTCGTGGAAGTGGGCGAACGACACCACGTAGCCGTCGGGCGGCGACGGCGAACCCTCATTGCCGGGCAGCAACCACTCCTCAACCGAGGTCCACGCGTGGAGAAGACCGCGAAAGACGAGGCCCTCCATGCGTTGGAAGGTGATGTCGGAATGGCACCATGGATCCATTGGAGGTGGGAGCAGATGGATGCGAGCTCAACGATGGCGGAGATGTGGAGGTAGGAAACCTAAGCGTTGGCGGCGGTGGAGTGGCTACGGAGGCAAGGATGCAGGCGTGCGTATGAAACCCAGAGGGCTAACCCTTTGGTTTTATAGGGGCGACGGGTGCGAGGAAACCAACTGCCTGCCTAGATCTCCGCGCCTGCCACGACCTATCACCATGTCTCATCGCAGGGCGTGCACACGCAACCTATGGCCGTCCCCTTGAAAAATGCGTCGTACGTTTCTCCTCCCCAAATGGGCCACGACCCATCACAGGTAAGAGGGATACGGAGCTAAAAATGATCCTACAGCCCGTCTAAGCCTAGAAGTTCAAAGGTTGGCCCACCGACGGGTGCGACAACCGCTCCGGACACTTTTAGAGTGAGGGGTGGAAAGGGATAGGCCTACTAGCGGCCAGTACCCGGGCGCACGAGCATCGTGGGCGTCCTGGTCCACGTTCGAGCCTCAGGCGGATTCGATCCATGGTTTTTCCTTGAAGAAAGGCAGAGAGCCCTCGGGATCGATCGAACAGACCTGAGAACTATATGGATTGACCGCTGAGAATCTGGAGTCGGTCACCAGCTGACCCAAGCCGGACCCCCATAAACGGGATGCCAGGGCCCCACTCGGACTAGCCTGTTAACAACTCACTGAGCACCATGGCTCGTCCATAGAGGAAAATCATGGCACGGCTCAGCCTCTCCATTTTTATCAGAAAAAATGCCTAAGGGAAGATGATCAAGAAGACGAGTCGACCCTCGATCGGACCCCTGCTACGTGCGGGGACTCGAGGAAAGTTGGACTCACAAGCAGACTAAACGCACGGTCGTAGAACGATAGACCCCCGTAGGGGTCGAAATCAGGAAAGACCTTTTCCGACCCACCAAATCTCATGGCTATACCCCCGAGAGGCCCGATCACAACGAAAGGGAATCGTCTGTCCGTAGGACACGCCGTGGGTGACAAGAAAATACCAAGGCCCTCAGAGTCCACCCGTTCGAAAAAGCCTTCAAAGGAGTATTCCACTCCTACGTAGGCTTGGGGGCTACTATCGGGGACCAATACTAGGGTACTCAAAGAAGAGGAGCTAATGGTCATCAACATTGATTCAACTGAGCAGTCAAGAGCGCGCCTACAGCTCCAATCGACCCCTAGGTGAGCGGGCTCCGCCTCGCCCGACCTCCGGGGGTGGGCTTCGTCTCGCCCGACCCCGAGGCCATGATCTCCACCTCGCCCGACCTCCGGGGGAGAGCTTCACCTCATCTAACCCCAAGGCCACGATCTCCACCTCGCCCGACCTCCGGGGGCGAGCTCCACCTCGCCCGACCCCAAGGTCGCGATGTCCGTCTCGCCCGACCTCTAGGGGCAGGCTTTGCCTCGCCCGACCCCGAGGCCACGATCTCCGCCTCGCCCAACCTCGAGGCCACGGGCTTCGCCTAGCCCAACCCTTAGGTTTGTGCTCCGCCTTGCCCAACCCCAAGATCGCGGGCTCTGCCTCACCAGACCCCTTTGGTGCAGGCTCCATCTCGCCCGACGGAGAACCATACCGCCGCCGACCACTCCAGGTCCAAGCGTATGGCCTGAGTCAAACTCTGACACCAAGAAAGAGACCGGCACGCCTCGATGTAACCCGCGGCCACAACGGGCCATACCTGAGGATTCACATCGAGAACAGCGTCGGGCGTACCCGTGCTATTCTGCCTAACCCTCGTACGAACACTGACAGGCGCGTTAGTTCACCATGACGTCCGCTAGAACGGAGTGGAGCGCCATGACCGGCGGATGACGCCTGCGCTTGGCGCTCGTGACGGATAGGACCACGACGTGGAGCTGGCCCTGTTGACATCTACAGGGTCGACGGGACCCACATGAAGGAGAAGAAGAACCCGGTGATCCTAGAGGCCTTTCTATCTCTCGTTCTTCTCTTTTTCCTCCGCTATAACCCGTGCTTCCCCTTCGCCTATAAAAGGGAAAGCAGGGCGCCCCATGAAGGGGATTCAAGCCTAATAGAACCAATCGACCCATTGAGATCTGATCCAAATACACACAAGCACACGGCTGAGTAGCGACCGAGCTCTCAGCACCCGTTCACTCCTTTTAACAGAGACTTGGGACCTGTCCCTCTCTGGCCGTTTATAACCCGTACTACAAACTTTCGGTGCTAGTAACATGAGCAGCAACGACGAACTGGACGTAGGGACTTTCTGCCCGAACCAGTATAAACCTCGTATCCTCTAAGCACATCATCCAAGCTACATGCGCAATAATACAAATTTACTCGTCGGTGGTAACTCGAAACACCGACAGTAAGTAGGCAAAGCGCTAGAATTTTTAGCCATCCGTTGAGCCTATTCGTCGACCACATCGACTGACGTCGTTCTCGCTGTGCAGAAGCCAATGGCAAGATCACATGGCCTTAGTTCATCTAGTTCATCTAGAACTTGTCGTTCTACAATCTTGTTTCTGTTTATTTTTGTTTTGAGACATCCATTGAGGTAGAGATTTATATAGCTGTCATACTATGTTTCCTTTTATTTGACAGATTTCTTTTTTCTCTTTTCTTTACTTCCCTCTTTTTTGTGGGTTAGCTTCATTGAGCTGTAATTGGACTCCATATTAAACGCCCTTCGGACCAAAAAAAAGAAAAGAAAAGGAAAAACTAATAAACCGAATAAAACAAAGAAACTCCTAATAATATATATATATATATATGTATTAAAATAGGCTTAGAAAGGGAGGGATACATAGATAAAGATTTCTTTTGGCAACTCCGCGTAGGACTTTAACTCAAGGCAAGAGATCTTGTGGGCCCATATATACATCTATGCATGCTGAGGACGTATGGCTCATTGAAAAAGAAAGAAAATAGTATGTGCAACGAGAAACTTGAGTGGACAGAAATTTTGTCTCTTTAATATTCACCTACGACCTACGCACGTACGTGACCATCGCAATTGCTTAAACTTATCAGTCCGGCTTATCAGCTATGGTATAGTATTTTTCTCTTATAACAAAATAGCATCAGTCGACTTACTGCTGTAAAAATCATCGGCCAAACAACACGTAAAATTATGGGGGAATTTCTCGTGTGCCATTAAAAAAGATCGCGATGCCGTATGAGCCCCTGAAAAAGTTAGCGGTCTTCAACGCCACTGCTCCAACTTTTTTGAGCCATCCATGCCACTGCCGTCAGTCTAGGCTCTAACGCCGTCAAACTGCAGGTGTGAAAAATCGAAAATATCCTTAAGTCTAAATATGTCATTATTTTTTTAGCATCTTAACGACTTCGAATGAAAAACTCAAAACTAGAAAGTTGTAGATCTCGTCGAGATCTATAATTTTCATATAAAAATTATTTTTATTTAATTCTATAAAAAAGATATAATTTTTCTAAGATATATTAATCATATCAAATCATATATTTTTTCTAGGCAGGCGGAATTAAATGAAGATAATTTTTATATGAAGATGATTTTTCTATAACTTTCTAGTTTTGAGTTTTTTCATTTGAAGTCGTTAAGATGCTTAAAAATTAATGACATATTTAGACTTAAGGATATTTTCGACTTTTCACACCTGCAGTTTGATGGCGTTAGAGCCCAAACTGATGATAGTGGCATGGAGGGTATAAAAAAGTTAAAACAGTGACACTGAAAACCATTAAATTTTTTCAAAGACTCACAAAGCATCACGTAATCTTTTTTAATGGCTCACAAGAGAGTCCCCTAAAATTATTTAGCCGGAGAATGAAACTAAGGAGTAGTAGTAACTGGTACGGTACGCACGTGGTGAGATCGCCGATGTGATCGATCGTCGTGCTTCGTACTTCGGCAACCTCTCCATGGATCGGTCGGGCCGGGAAAATGAAAACCGATGGCCAGCTAGCTAGCCAGTAGCCCCAGGCAGGCACTACCGTGCCGTGCCCATGACGGTACATGTTACACGTAGACGTAGTCCAGCTAAGCTGCACGCGCGCTACTTGTTAGTTGCAGGCCGGCCATTGGCCTGGTCTCCTCTGAAATTTAGTTCCTATCATATTAACTATTTAATATAAATAGAATATTAAATATAGATTAAAAAATAACTAATTATATAAATTACGACTAATTTGCCAGATGAATTTTTTAAACCTAATTAGTTCGTGATTTGACAATGTAGTGCTATAGTAAATATATGCTAATGATGAATTAATTAGATTTAATAAATTTGTCTCGTGAATTATGAAAATTTTATAATTTATTTTATTATTACTATCCTCTCTCGATGTGACATCCGATCCCTGTATTTAAACACCACCAGATTCCTTGTCCGCTGCCGACTACACATACGCACGTGTGCGCGTCACGTACGGAGCAGCTGTACTTCTCCAGCTAGGCAGCCTGCGTGGTGTCAACGAAACGGAGGAAGTGGTGGATCCAAGTCCGATGGGAAGCTAGCTAGCTGATCGACACCCTGTTGGCAAGCTTATTCGGCATTACTTTTCGCTCATAGAAATTTTTCTCAATCACAACGTTTGAGCATAAGCTTAATTTCAGTGTAAGCATCGACATCTCAGTGTTTTCCTGCCGGCCGGCACACTCGATGATTCGAACTAGCTGCCTGCCGCAGCAAGATTCAGGGCCGGGGAGACGTCCAGGTCCAGCCCAGCAGGCAGAGCGTCAGAGCGAGCTAATGCAATCTCCACAGTGACAAATAAGCATGTCTTACACTCTAATGTCTACGAGCTTCTGAAATTAATCCTATTGCTACCAGTTGCAACTGCAAGTGTTGAAAGAATATTTTCAGAGATAAACTTCATAAAGAACAAGCTAAGAAATAGCACGGGGATCAGTAATTGAATGATTATTTGGTTACATTCGTTGAGAAGCATTTTTTTCTATGTGTTGCTGTTGAAGACATCATCTATCGATTCCAAAAGCCGTCTCATCAAATAAATTTGTAATGTTCCTTTATTAGTTGAGACTTAAAAATATTGTATGTATTAATTAATTGTACTAATATACTCTGCTCTAGTTCTAGTACTGTTTGTTTTGAATTAATAGACATTTAGCTTTACATATACCATAATGTTTAGTTCAGTGTATATATATATATATCCAATTTTTAATTCCTGCGTCCGCCGCTGATGCTAAGTTGCTAACATGGTTTTGTCGGTCGACGAGCTGGTGTTATGATACTTGACATGCAGCATATAGCATGCACCACTCGATATTTTCAGCGAACACGTGCTGACGTGCTAGCAGGTAGCACGTGCTGACGTGCATGCCAACAAGAGTATATACGCTGTCCATCTCGCACGTTCTCCAGTTGCCGTACATTCAGTAGATAGCAATGCATGTGACGTGATATGTCGATCTCTGTCCTCCATCCTGTTCCCGTCCCGTTGATGTGCGTACGTATATTTTCAGCGAACATGCTGCGTGCGCAGGTAGCTGGTCTGAGATCAACAAGGCTGGTTCTGTCCTTGTTCTCGCACGTTCTCCAGTTGCCATACATTCAGTAGCTTATAGCAATTTTTTCTGACAAAATGTCGATCTCGCCCTCCATCCTGTTTTGACTTCTTTTTGATGTGCGTACGTACGCTTGAAGTATAGTATGCACGCACCGTGCCCAAAACTCTTGATTACATAGCTAACCAATCTGATATTATATTAGGTGCAATATGTCAACTTAATAATTAATTCGTTTGCGAGGCCCTGCATGTTACTGGTACTTGTTTGGAGTAGAGAATACTTTTATGAGAGGACTTGTGCATCTCTTTTGTGTACGTTTTGCAGTACTGTAGGCCGGTATTGGTTCATTAGGCATCGTGCAGATGCCATTTGCCAACAAGTTGAGACTAAAGAACACACACGCATGATATTCTTGCTGATCCTCCAAGGTTAGCAGATGACAACGCATGTGCCTGCCCGTACGTAAAGCATGGTGTGGTGGTAATGGCTAGCTAGCTAGCACTCGAAGAAGAAGAATTTTGGGAGTACTAATAAGGGTCTGTTTGATACCACAGCTAATTACTGGTCAGCTAATGGCAAGACTCACCTTAGCTACTAGAGATTCAAACGGCCCAGCTAAAGTTTAGCTGATGAGTTTAGCTACTCCAGCCAGCTAAATCCCCGCTAAAGTTTAGCTGAGTCTATTAATTAGCTGGAGGATTTAAACTCCCAACTAAAAGTTAGCTAGAATAACTTTTAGTTGGCTAAAGTTATTTAGCTTTAAAATTTTAGCTAGCTAAGTTTTAGTTGGTGGATCCAAATAAGCCCTTAACATCTCTCCTAGCTGTCTAGCTAGCAGCGTAGATCGTGTACGTATGAGAACTAAGATCGTCACTATGTACGTACGCAACGTCAGCATTCAAGAATCTCAAAGATGATCTTATATTTTTAATCATCGCGATGGAATCAATTGCTAATTTCTTAAATATGGACATATGGCCAAAGCAAGGGTAATTAACAAATTTGACTGGCAGATGGAGTGATAATATATTGCTCCTGAGAGTACGTACACCACCACTACTCTTGGTTACGTACTTTTTTAGTTAGAGGACTAGTCGTGACTGAGTAGCAGCATATTTAGATGACCCTCGGCCAGCTAAGTACAAGGGTTAAACAAACCTGTATTATATCAAGTGCTTAGCTCCAACTTTGAAATTAGCAGTTCTTGTGGCTGGGGATTGGTTGCTCATAGCTGTGCGACTGTGTCTAAGAATTTGGAACCACATGTGTATTACTCATTATTATTAGATACGGTCAAGATGGGTCTGAATAATCGATCTAACGTGATTGCTAGTAACAATAAGCATCTTAGCTAGTGTGCCAACCATATTGGCCCCGTTCGCTTCGCTAAAAAAATAAGCTGAAATACTCTTCTGGCTGATTTGTTGTGAGAGAAAAACACTGTTCCGGCTGAAAAAACAAGTTGAAAAAGACGGATTATAAGAGAAGCAAACAGGACCATTAGCGTAATTCATTCATCTATCCGCTAGATCCATGCTTACGTATTGGCAGGTACATTACCGCTGGTTTCACAGTTCGGTGGTGGAAGTGGACAATGATGCTCACCTTCATCGCCGCCGATTTGAAACCTACGGTAAAATTTGAATAAAAACAATACACACATGCACATCATGCCTGCAGCCGTCTTTGTTGGTCCGCGCCCGTCACCGCCCACGCCGAGGGCCTCCACTGTGCCATTGAGGGTCAACCCCGTGACGTTGAGGACCGCCACCGTGCCGCCGAGGGCCATGGGGGTGCATTCGCCGCAAGTGTTGAGTGCACATTCGAGTTGTCGGAAGGCAGATCCAGGAGCACGCGTGGATGAGAAGAGAGAGGGGCAAGAGAGAGAGTGCATGGGTAAGGGAGAAAGTTGGGGAGGGAGGCGAGTGAGGAAGAGAGAGTGGGCTAGGGTCCGTGACGGTTTATATACTTATGATTAGTTGTCACCGTTGATGTTTAGTGTTTCACCGTCCGATTCAAGACACAAATCGCCAGTGAAAATGATGGTTTTAGTAGAGCCGGTGATAAAAATAATGTTGGTAAAAATGATTTATGTAGTATTGATCTACAAATGTAAGCATTTGTAATGATTAAATTTCCACATATGGAAATATTTATGAATATTCCACTTGTTCAAACTAACATTTATTAAATTATGTGGTTGCTCGGCCTAATTGAATACTCCCTCCGTCCAAAAGTCTAAAACGTGTAAGCGTCTGACACAGTCACCAAGGATCGCCCGGCCAAAGTTGGAGATCGCCCGGCCAGAGCAGGCCCTTTAACGAGAAGGAACAAAGTTTTACCTTATGTCTTAATCTACCCTAAAATTCACATTTGTAGAGATGGAGTGAGAGTAGTATGCGCTAGCACTTTGCAGGTTATTAATAAAGATAAAGACTCTAAGTTTTTTTTACTACGTACTTAGTTAATAATCAACTGTAAGCCACTTGTCTCACTCTGTTTCGTTGCTACTAGTTGTAAGTACTCGGTGATCAGTTAGCAACTTCACTGTGTGTCTGTGTTAAAAAAAAATGTGTGGTTGCTCGGCCTAGTTGGAGCTGATTCTTTATATATCCGCAAATCACCGCGTCACGACGTAAAACGTCACACCCCCCTGATGATTAACAATCGCCTCATCATGCATCTCGCCCTCGCCCCTCGTATAGGCCACAGTACAAAATTGACTGCGATTAAGAAAAGATTAACTGTATGCCAGAACCGCACGGCAACCATTCACCTCAGGATTAATCCGCGCAGTAAATACATTAACCAAAACGGCAAACGGGAAACGACTGCGGCGGAAGAGAGGAGAAGAACGGAGACCGTCGGCGACCGTTAACAGCTGGGGTCGGACGGAACGGGCAGGCGCCGTTAATTACGCTGGCTGATGGAGCGGCTAGGCTCGCTAGAGGCTAGAGCCTAGAGGTGGTTCGATCGGCTGGCGTCGCGTGGTCGTCAAGCCAAAGAGAGGAAAAGCCGATATGCCTTCCCTTCTATCCATCCATCCACGAATCCACACATCATCACATGTGAATATGTGATGATGCCCCTCTCATCAGATCAGACTCCAAATGCATGCCATTGTTATTATAGTTTTCTTGATAGTATAGTAATCTGTTTGAAGGCTGCCTATCCCGTGCATGTATTGATTGGTTAATCAAAGCTTAATTTCTGCCCTTTTTATCCGGCCGTCTTCGTTCCCGCCTTTCTTTTCTTTCTTGGAATGGATCATGCATGGCCTAGATGCCTAACACATACGTAGTGCAGTAAGTTTTATCCAACATTATTATCAGTTTTAGTTTGAAGGCTCCCCACGTTTGACTAGCTAGCTCGCTCTAGGAAACCAATCTTCTTCGCACACCTTGAAGCATCGATCGATGATGATCGGTGAAACAAGAAACATAAAGGAGGGATCGAGACATATATAAAAGAGAGAGAAAGACGTACATGAATGAACGAACAAATAAAGAAGGCGCATGCACGCAGCCGGGAGGCGGAGTGAAGGAGACGATCCAAGAAGGGCAAGGAATAAAGCACGGGACTCTCATGACGTTCCGGGGGATGGCAGTGGATGTGGAGCAACAAGCTCGCTGGCATCGCCTTTGCTTACGTGAGACACCTGCATGGCCCCACCCCCCGTGCGACACGTGCCCGGGGTACGTGCGATCCACGGCTCGTATGCCGTTGGGGGTGCGGGGCCCGCGTGCGTGCTCCGGAACCAACCGTCAGGCGTCAGGACGCAGGCAGGCAGGCAGGCAGGCAGTTTGGTTGGTGTTCGGTCGGTCTCGCTCCTACCTTGGATTCGATACTTCCAGGCGCCAGGTGTGCAGTGCAGTGGCCTTTGCCGGCTCATATAGATAACAGATTTACTGTATTTACTTGTTTTATTATCCGTTGTGCTTACCTTCATCTTTCTTTTCAGTTAAAAGCGATGCATATTACGGTAATATATGCGATTCAACAACCTATATCATATTCACATAGGCGCGTCAAAGGATGACCAAGGAAAATTCGCACCACGCAAGGAGGGCCCATAAAGCTAGCTAGCTTGGAGGACTAAACAATTGCCACATGGTAAATGAATCTATATATTTTCCTGAAACAACATTTTCAATGACGAATATATTGTATTCTAGAGCCATATGATGATACACATGAATTGTTTCCGTTTACCATGGACTTCCTTCTCCTCTGGAAGAGTCCATCACCCTGTTTGCTTGTTTCCGTTTACCATGGACTTCCTTCTCCTCTGGAAGAGTCCATCACCCTGTTTGCTTGATCGTTTCTGTGGCTTATAAGCCGGCTGATGCTGTTTTGTTGTGAGAGAAAAATACTGTATCATGGCTGATAAGCATGGCTGATACGATCAAGCGAACATGGTGCATGTTGTGGAGCCTATGTATTGTATATACCGGTCTAGGTACATGTATGTATGGTTTCCATTTGACTATGCCTATTTGCAATATGCACTTAGAGTTTTGCAATAGTAAAAACAAACAAACAAAAACCATGCTTGCTTGATTTTCTTCCCTTGGAAGCCATCGGGCAAGTTGATGATGTTATAATTACAAACATAATGATATAGGGTGTAGTATTGGCATATGCTACCTAGTGTCACACATAAACTTTTTGGGCAAAAAAAAAACCACAAGCATTTTGCATTGCGGCTATACTAGTACATGAATGCGAACGTTATCCGGATACCTTTCCTTGCTTTGCCGAAATCTAGAGTTGAAATACAATTTGTTTAGACCTAACTTTTGCCGCCCTTGCGATTAAAAAAATGATGCAGTTAGTGGGATTTTCCCTTTATTTTCCTTCTCCAGGCCGCCTTCTCTGCCACTAGCTCGTCCTCTAATTTATGGCTTAGCCAAAACATACAAAGATCGCGGTTGCTTATCGTACAAGGATGCATGCATGTATATAGTTGTAGGATATATAGTATCTCGCTCTAGTAGTGCAATTGCTTGGTGACCATGCATCTATATATGCCGTGCACGTCGTTTTCGGTGAAAAGCCATCAACAAAAGCGAAGCGATCCAAATTTATTCGTAAATGGGCAACTACAGCAAAGGAGGTTACATATCGATAAATTAACATACGTGTGCACCAATTACAATAGCATATTCTACAAACTGAGTATAGCTCAATAGGTAAGTTTTTTTCTTTTTTATGATGAAACTTGCTTACCCAAGTTAACTCCTAAACTTGGGATGAGCGCTGACATTTTTCTAGATTTATTCTAAAAATAAACTAGACTATTCATTCAGTCGTAGGTGGCTTATAAGTCGACAACGATGTGACTTTAGTGACTTTGTTGATCTCAGGACATGCCAACTCAGTCTCTCAAGACTCTCGTAGGGGTACACTGTGTCGGTGTAGACATGTCAAAGCTTCTTAAGTGCCACATTGCCCCTAAGTGTGTTGTCGAAGCGGTTCCCTCCCCTCCCCCTAGAGGGATCCTTTGGATGAAAACCATTTCAAGTGTGCATGGTTAAATTCATTGTTGGCCCAACAGCGAGTGATGACGCATATATAGCAGTGGCCATATCAGTGTTGAGTTGCTACCCTTGATGGTTGCTAGATGTGGTGGTTCCTCCATGCTAGTTCTTGTGGTTCATCCAATTGAAACCATTTTTAGGTGCATAAGTTGTTTTCCCCTAACTACAACTTCGTGATAGCTAAGGTGAAGGAACAAGCTCAGATGCTTGTTGCATGGAAGGTAGTACCGGTGAATAGAGAATATAATGTACTTACATCATTTCAAATTGTAAGTCAATTTTTGGCCTTTTTAGAGATATATATAGTTTTTACTATATATCTAAACATAACATATATCTAGATGTATAGCAAAAGTTGTGTACCTAGAAAATCTAAAATGATTTACAATTTGAACAGATGAAATAAGATGAATTAACCTCTTTAGCTAGATGTAATTTTCACTCCACGGTTTGAGTGAAGCAAGCACATGTATTGTGTATATGGGACCTATCAATACCGATTGTACCAGCTGTAACGCTATCTATAGTTAATAGATTAAAGCACTCTCTTTGCCCCATGAAAACAAGCTTTGCAATATTACTACACACTTGCAGTTGAAGTTGCATCTCAATTTGCAACTCTTTTTAATTATGTTTTCTTTGAATCCCACTTGCCAAGGTTCTTTTTATTAAACACTAAATAATTTTGCAAACCACAACGAAAGAGTTTTTCAAAAAATACAAAGAGGCAGCTTGATATTAGATGAAAAGAAAATAGTTGTAGCCTTTGCAACCACATATGACCAAGTTTGTACAAAGTTATTTAGCAAATCAAATGATCAAATGAAAAGGGAATGATGAACATAGACAAAAAAAATCATAAGCAAAATCTCTTGTTGCTTCTCCATCTTTTTTTTTTGGGCAAAAGTACCTGTAGAAATGATCTCCATGTATCTCATATTAATAGGATGGTCTCCCTTGTTTCTCTACGCTTTAGCCAAATTCCAAGCATACACAGGAGTTTTGCGGATGGGCCCGGTGGTTGTAAAAAAGACCTCCACTTTCTCGAAAATCAAGGTTGACACACATCTTAAAGCACCTGATTTTTCTCAAATCAAAACAAATTAACTTTGATTATATTAACGTTTGGATCTGGACTCGGGCTAACCCAGTCCGTGTCCAAGCCCATGCCCTGTTTCTTTGATCCACAATACACGGAGGTGCTCGGGCTGGCATTAGGCACTGACGCACATTACTCCTATCTCCCTCCCTCCCCCTTCATTTCTTCTCTGGCAGTCTCGTTGGAACACCTGAACTGGAGAGTGGCCGGCGCCGGCGACGGCAGCGACACCAGCCATCGAGTTGCCTTCCTTGTCTTGCATCCCCCGCTTTGAGCGATGGTCTTGTAGTGCGGACTGCGGCGGCTACGAGCGGCGGAGTCGGTTGGTGACGGCGGCGGCTCTGCAGGGCTACGTGCCGACCTGCTTGGGCATCCCCCGCTCTGCGCTGGTCTTGTAGTGTGGGTGGCGGCGGCGGCGTTGTACGGTAACGGCGGCGGCATAAGCGACGGGCGACAGTCACCTGGGTCACTCTGCGTCTGGGCATGGGCTTGGACATGGATAGGGTCAGCTCAAGTCCAGATCCAAATGTAATTAATTTACCGAGGTGCTTTAAGATGCGTGCAACCTTCGAAAAGAGGACCACCGTAGCAAAACTCTCAACACAATAGCTCTATTTATATGATAATTCTCCTCGTAAGATGATAGTCAAGCAAGAGATATTTGATTGTTTCATTACAATAACAACAACAAAAACAAAGATTTTGGATATGGCGTGCCGATTTATTTTGGCTACATTATTATCGATCCTTTATATTTATTAATATAACGATACGCTGAAAGTATCAAAGAAATTTTGTTTTATATATACGTGATACTACGTCGGCGATCGGACAGTTTGCTTTAACTAATGTCGTGAACGCGCGCGCGCGCACGGCTGAAATTGTCGCCCGATGGCGTGGTAGGAGAGGGGTTCCTGTCTCACTGATGCAGCTAGCTCCGTGACAAAATCTTTCTTTTTTCTTTGATAAAAAAAGGAGCCAGTGTTGTGTGAGCCTGTGATAAAAAAAGATCTGCTGCGGCCTCGACCGAGCCTCGCCCCAGCCAGAACGCAACTTTCGCAGGTCAAGAAGATCCCGGCAGAGCTTCACGGCAGATGCTTCAACTGTCTCTCCTGCTCGCGCCGAGTAGCGACTTGTCGGTTGCCGCGGCGTTGCCTGCGCTGTCGTGGATTCGGGCACCTCGTCAAGGACTGTAGGCGAAGGACTGCTTCGACCTCGGCGGCGGTGGGTGCCAACCTGCCACGGTACTCTGCTCGCGACGACCCTAGGTCCTCCCAGCACGCGCCGCGCGGCGGTGCGAAGGGCGCCGCACCGGGGGCCATGGTGGGCGCCGGTGGGAGACGACGACGACATCGGCGACGCAAGACTAAGCCGAAGGAGATCGGCACGGGTGCGCCCGCCGACCACGCCGACAAGGCCCCTACTACTACTAGTGCACTAAGCTTCCCCGAGCCACATCCAGTGGCGCTGGCGTTGTGCATGAGTGCGGTGCCTCCCGCATTGGTCATCTCTTTCGATCCGATGCTGGAGGAGCTCGCCGCCTCGCTCGTCGTGAGCCGGCCAAGGAGAGCAGCAACACCTGAGTGTCTGCCTGCTACGACAGCCCCTCAGGAGTTTGAAGCACCAATGGAGCACACCGGTTTCCCGGCGACGGTTGCTCAATGGACGACAGACTTGTCTCTGATGTCGCCAGTGCAGGGGCCGCCACAACTCACGCCACCACGAAGCGGAGCACCCAAGCGTCGCGAAGGGTTGCACCACCAAACGACGCGACGCCCACACCACGCGAAAGTCGCCCGACGTCTCGCACGGTTCATCGAGGAGGTGCAGCTCGGCGAATCGCCGCCATTAATTTCGCCAGCCCACCTGTGCGGAAGGTGGCGACCATAAGGCAACCCATGCCAAAACGGAGCAGACGGATTGCCGCTCAGCTGCTGGCGTACATTTCGATCTCCAAGCGGGGCGAGGTGCTCCTCATGCGGAGGATGGGCTTTACACTGCCGGCAGGTCCAATCTCATCCGCGTCCAAGAGAGCTTACGACGATTTTTTCGCAAGGAACTTGACGTCGAGCGAAGTGGAAGCACTGGACGTGCTATTCCCGGCGACCAATGCTACGGTGGTAGAAGACTCTTCTCGGATGACGGAGCAGAGTCGCGCGGCCGCTAGCGGAGACGCCTAGCTCCGTAGGTTACTGCGCTGCCCGTAGTTCGGTTGTTACTTTTATGTAATATCGAAGCTTGAAACAGTCTGCTAGGAAGGTCCAGTCACAACTGTAAGATCTTCTAGGGCGCTCATTAGAAGCATGTCGTATGTATGGTTAAACTTTTCCTCTTCTTAATTAGAATGATACGTAAATCTTTTGCGTATTCGAGAAAAAAAAGACCATGTATACGTACTTACATGTACAGCTTGGGGCCTGCCTGTCTCCAAATACTAATCATTAGGCGTTTTTGATTGATCCTAAGATTTGGCCAACCCTACTACCGCCGCAGCAGGCCGTCGGTGATGGTTACGCTGGCGCTGCCGTTACCTGCAGCTGCAGCTGCAGGCAGTGAGAGTGATCCAAAGCTGTTGTGAACCTTTTTTTTAGGTCAACGGAAGAGGCGTTCCCATCTGATTTCATATATTGGACTAAAACGGTCTGTTATATGGTTTTATAAGACATTTTGTACATATCAGTGGCACAACCAAAGTTCACCAAAAAGAGAAAGACTACACCAGGGCACAAGAACTCTTCGATGTCTCCGGGGAGGTGGATGACGCCAGACGAAGGAGGCCATGCTAGCAAAATCACGCAACACAACACAACCCGTGTGTGTCTGGCATAGCATAGTCACACGTGCGCGCGACGACCCGGCAACTTAACACTGACCGAGACACCGCGAGTGACCGCTAACCCCGGCACGAATCTTTGGACTACATCACGCACGGGCGTTGCATACCTGGCACGTGCACGTCCAAGACTTAGTACAGGTTGGCATAATTCTTTTATAGGAACTCATACGTACTGTATATATATGGCAAATCGGTCACCGTAGAAAATGGTTCAGTTATTATTATATTATGTCGCTAAATAACATGGTGATCCATTCCTATCGCTATGATCACCGAGTACTATAAAAACATTGTACAAAGTGGTTATACTCAACCCCCCCCCACACACACACACACACACACACACACCCACACCTAAACTACACTAGTAGAGCATTATACTCGAATTGGTTGGATTATAAGAGCGCAAGGAGGTTAATGCAACCTGGACCGTACCTTTGATGCATTTTGCACTCAACCCAGTTCTCTGACAAGAAGGCCTACTATGATGGATGCAAATTTTGGGGCCCAAAAATTAGTATGCCACTAAGCCACTAAGGCCCATGAAGCCGAGCAGCAGCTCGATTACTAGCGCAGCCCACACAAAATGATATTCCATACTCCCTCCCTCTCTCTCTCTCTCTAAAAAAAAGGTCTTCGGAGACCAAGCTTTAGCTCGGATGGCAACGACTCGCGTGTGCAGGCCCACCAGCGTTCACCTGGATTTAGTTTCCTTTTACGTAGTTTTTGGATGCCTCGCACGGATGGGTCATAACTATCATATCTCTTAGCCGTGTATCTTGTAAACCTAGATATAAGTTGTAGATCTAGCTTACTTCTAGAGGTGTGAATGCGTGCGGGTGTTGAGTTTCTTTGTAAGTTCAGATGCTACCACTTGTATTTGAAGGTTAAGGCAATCAAGAAAAAAACGGCACGCCTAGCGCCCGGACATCTAGCGTGTCCGGACGCCCACGTACGCTGCTACTCTGCCCTTGCCCGCGCACGCGTCCGCAACCCCTCGGTCCCCACACACATGCACGTGCGCCTAGCTTCCATGGACGCCCCCCGCACGCCTGCACCCCGCCCCCACGTCCCCCATCCCCGTCCGTTCGCCTCACCCCCGCAGGCACACCCTCGCCCCGTCGTGCCCCCCAACGCAGGCCCCAGAGCGCCACGAGCCACGTCCACCGGCTCGCCGCGCCCCATTCCCCGGCGCCCCCTGACTCTTCGAACAACATGAATCACGTGCAACATGAAACAGTTAGGTGCAACATATACGTCTCAAACAGATGAAACATCTAAAACATACAGTTGCAACATATGTGTGAAAACGTATGCAACATCCAGATATAACACTTGCAACTTGCAACATGAAAACACTTGCTGCAACGGAAGACTAGAACAAATGAAACATTTTGGAACATATTGTTGCAACATATGTGTGGAACATATGCAACCCTGATCAAACGCACGCAACAATACGTCTAGGAATAGATGAAACATTTCGAACAAAACGCTTGCAACATGCCTCTAAAACACTTGCAACATATGCAAACATGTGCAACATCCCCCCGATCTTTTTTGCAACATCCATATGATTCAACTGCAACATACCTCTGAAACATTTGAAACAACAGCAATATACAATTGCAACATAGGAGGGGGGAGAGAGAGCCTGGCACAGGGAGCACCATGGCCGCCGGATCTACGGGCATTGGGGGCTCGTGGTGGGGGAGGACGCCGGTGTGGGGGGAGGGGCGCTATCGGGGCGGGGGAGGAGGGCATCGGGGTGGGGTAAGGAGCCACCGGGGTGGGGGGAGTAAGACGTCGGGGTGGGTGAAGGACGCGCCGGTGTGGGTGAAGTAGCCGCTAGGGTGGGGGAGGAGGATGTCGGGGTGGGTGAGGGCGCCGTCGTCGGCCAGGGAGGGAGCCAGCGGCACGCGCGACGGGAGGGGCAAGAGGCGCGTGAGCCACGGGGCGCAAGCGAGCAGATGGGGAGCAACGTCATGGGATGGGGTGCGCAGCGCGGCGGAGCCTTGCGTCGTGAGCAGGCGCGCGTCACAGGAGGGAGCGAGGCGGCGTGGGAATGAGCAGATGGTGCGACGAGCAGATAAGACCGTGGAGAGATGAGTGGGGGAGGACGCGTGGGCGGCATAGCCAATTGTTATCTGCCGCGTCTGGAAAACGCCGGGTGTTCGAGTCAGAGTATTATCGGAAAAAGGTCTTCGATGGCCTCTTACTTCCTTGCGACCCCGTCGACGCACACTTGACCAGAGGTAGGCCCCACTATGAAACCAATAATGTTTTTGTAGTGCAAGCCTCTCATGACACTCTCCCAAGAAACCCTACGCTCCATCTAAACAAAAGCTAAAAGCTAAGCATAACCCCAATGCAAATGACAGAAGAAGAAAGCAATTGTTTTTCTATTTATTACACAGTACAATGCAGACGCTCACAATGCACGTGCACTTATTCCTATGAATGCACGCACGCACGCAAACTCCTATTCCTATGAGCACCTTCGAAGACTAGGTCGACAAATCCTCAAGACGAGCTTAACGAAGTCACCACATGCGTCTCCCTGTCAGCAAATCCTCAAGTCGAGATTGACGAAGTCACCACATGTGTCTCGCTGTCCAACGCATACCACAGATGTCTCGTTATCGACGAAAACGTCGCCTACCACTAAAAGCACAAAAGCCATTAAATCCTAAAATATTCGCTCCCACGAGAGTCGAACCCAGGACCTTAACTACTAAGGCTTATGCAACCACTAGGCTATATACCCTTTTCGTAAGAAAGCAATTGGTAAGAAAGCAATTGTTGGGAAGACAAATAAAGCTGAACTATTTATTTATTTTTAACGTCATGAGTCATGGGCCGAACGCTGGCCCATCATGGAAAAAGGACGAGTGAAATTAACTCCAACGACAACCCAAGGCGGAAAAGACTTACGTACCATTGTTTGTGATAGCCGCACGATCACACAAAAAATTGCATCATGCCGTACTCGCAAGACTTAGTGTTCAGCACGCAGGGAGCAACCAAGTTTTGATCAGCGTGAAAGAATGCGACGCATTCACTTGTTCAACAGAATCCTATACGACTTGGCAGGAATCTGACATGCGTGCAGCACAAACCCAACACATTTCAGCATACCCAGGGGCCAGGGCCACACACTATACAGAGCTCCCATAGCACGAACAACTAACCAGCTAACGACGACGAAGAACGACCACTAATACAGGAAAAATGCCATCCGTGAAACATCAGTGGCCATCAGACCATGGTCGGATCATCAGCAGCAGTGCAGCACGGGATCGGTTCTTTGTTCATGCTGGTGGCGCCCGGTAGTACGCGGGTACAGCAGCAGGGAAGAACATTTGTCTCACACCTTCAGCTTTGATGATAGGGAGGATGATGCCACATGCACCCTGTAGTGACAAATTTTCAGTTAGATAAGGCCTATGCGACTATGCCTATTAGTAAATAGACCATGAGACGGCTTTGTAGATATAAGTGCATTTTTCACTAGGGTTGGACGGAATGTGACTAAACAAGATAAGTGAAACGTGTGTTAGCTAGAACTGCAACCTAAGTAAAAAAAGGGTATATGCGGCATATCTAAAAAAGCTGGCCAGAGATACAAGCCTGAAACCATAGCCAGTTTCAAATTGTTCTGCAGTTAGTTCTCTCTTTGTCATTTCCTGGACATCGTAATACTCAGGTACATCTGTTAAGACTGTAAAGCTAAAGATTATTTCTTTTTGCGAGGGTAAAGCTAAACATTATGGCTGCCACTGCCTATCACTCTGGGATAATAAAGAACAGCGTGGAGATGACGAGGAAACACAAGATTCAGGGACTTACAGAAATCAGTCTGGCTCCGATCCACATTCGTTTAGGTGAAGGAAGCGGGAGCATCAGGCGGCCAACACCATAGATAGCAACAGCAAAGAAGTGTGCAACTAAACTCAATGGTTGAGGATTAAGACCTGAGAGTAGAGCAATAGGCCCATTTGAGAAGACACCTCCAAGGCTCAAGTAATCGAAGCAAGCTTGGCGCATCTCATTCCTAGCTTGATCAGGTGAGGCACTAAAGACCTTGTACAGAGCACCGGCCAATGTGTTTATTGTGGAAGCAACTGGCTGAAAATATGACAGTGTTAAAGAAACAGACCATCGCATTGTGGGGAAACCACGTAATTGATGGTTATACAAAGACTGACCTTCCGCAATGTATAGAATGATTCAAGGTACTTGCACAGGCAAGATGCGTCATGAAGATTGCGGAGAGGCTTGAGGAGATTACGTAGGACAACGATGTCAGATAATGCAACAGTCATTCCTCCACCAGTTAAAGGGTGCCTCATATTGAATGCATCCCCCATCAAAAGTGCACCAGGGGTTGGGTGTGGAGCCGCTGGCATGCTCCTATTTGGCATTGTTCTTATGCTTCCCTTATCAATGGCTGCTATGAAAGAGTCGTAGATTTCTGGAGGAATCTGACAAAATAAAAGTATCCATTATGACATCATATCACAAAAAGTAGTCAGCAGAAACTGCATCAAAAACAAGACCAAATGATATTTTTGAAGGGAAGAATTACCTGGGGTGCAACAACATTTTTGAGATAATTTGCCATTTCACCGCTAGATATGGAAGGCACCTTCTGACCAGGGACATCAACCAAACAGCGCACCTCTGTGCTGCTAATTGGGTAAAATAGGATTGGAGAAGGATTGGCCAAGATAACATGGCCATGGTTTGGATGTGGAAGTTGGCAATTCTCCAATACTAGCCCAACAAAACTTGATGGAACATCAACCTAAGCACATATTTCCATTAACATCCATGAGCCACAAAATTCAGCAACATGTATAGTGTAAAGGGTGTACCTTTGGAGAGCAAAGTGCACGTCGTAGATTTGAAAAGCAGCCATCACATACAATTGTCAAGGGGGCATAAGCCTTTAGTTCTTCGCCTGACTTGGTTTTGTATTGAACACCCTTAACAGTACCATTTTCTTCAAGAAGTGATGTAACAGTTCCTTGCTCTAATTGGACACTGGATGAACACAGCATATCAAATATTAACACATGTCACATGCAGTTGCATTGCATAAATAGTTCGATACGTGAAAAGTTTAGACATCAAGAATTGAGAACAGAAAAGGCCAAATAACATGAGAACTAGAACACACCAATACAGTAAAGTCACATACAATACCATTCTACAGATAATCTTGGAAAAAGACAAACAGTCAAACAGAAGAATAAAGGACAACAAATGAGCAAGAATATGGCAAAGTTAGAAAAAAACCATAATAATAATTGCTATTACTTGGGCAAAGACGCGGCTTTTTGACGCATCCTCTGTATAAACCTCCCATTGTGAAAGCTCCTACCAGCAACATCAGAATGGAACTTCTCCAAGGGATAAGCAAGCTTTGTGTTCCTTCCATCTTTGAATAATGCGTAGCCAAGGACGCGTTGGGCATCAATTTCTTTCACACAATCTGAATTGAACAAAAACTTGGTATGGTCATAATACTTTAGAAATGGCGTTAAAATAGAATAAGGTAAATAAAATGGGATTTACCTTCAAGGCCAAGCTCAATTAATTTCAGATAACCCCCAGGTTGCAACAGTTCACCCACAATTCTGTCAGGTTCTGTCAGATCTCTCTCAATGACATGCACCCGACGGCCATCCTACATTCCAACAAACAAAATAGACTAAGAAACAAAAACTACAGAATATTCTAGTGAGTTGCCTGTTAAAACAAATAGAGAGGAGAGATAAAACAATAATAATACAATGGGTATAATTGGTTGCCTGTACTACCCTAAGCCTGCATTGGACCTAATGCAGCTCAAGCCAGCACAAGCGTATTAGGTATGCAATAAGCTGCTGTTTGGTTGGCATTCGTAAGGAAATTGCATTTTGTAAGATTGTGTTTGGTTCCTTGACTTGTATTGCATGGTCAATTACCGCAACCCACAGGCAGTGAAATATTGATCTTGTTCTTGACAAGATCAAAAGTAGAAGCAGTGAAATATTGATCTTGTTCTTGTTGACAACAAGATAAGTTACGGCAACACAGAAGCATTGAAATGCTGATCTTGTTCTTGTTGCAGTTTCTGCTGGTATAATCTTCTCTTAGCTGTTGCTTTCTCCCCCCTCTCCCTCCCCTTTCTCTTTCATTCTCCATCCAAAAAAGTTTTGGCCAAGAAAGACCAAAAAGAAGACTAATTCACTGTAACAAGGTGATGAATTATTGCGAGAATGCTTTAGTTGGAGGAAGAAAGTTTTCCATTCACAGTTGCACGACAGCGAAATTTGTCAGCACCAAACAGCCATAAGCCACATAAATTCCATGTCCACAAAAGAAACAGTGACACCAACAAAAAATCTCACTTTCCACAGACACGGTAAACATGCAAAATTCACCAAGGTATGTTGCAACAAAATCACAGCTATTTTCTGTTTCCGAATCTATCTCTGAGACTAATCAACAATCGTTGCCACTTGCCAGAACCATTGTACAGAAAGGTAACTGACATCTAATCTCGTCAGACAGTCGGACTGGGAAAAAAATGGATGTCCTTGTAAACTAACTCAAAGCATGCAAAAGCAGGACCGAAGTTGTTCTTGGGTCATTACGTCTTGAAAGAAAGTTTTGATCCCTGCTCGGATAACTCACGCCAAACAAAAAAATCAACATCACGCTCCCCATCCAATAAAATACCAGTCCTTGTTCTTCACGCCAAGCATGAAGCACGCAATTTAAAATACGAAAGCTACTGATTTCAGTCTATTTTTTCCCCCAACTTTTGGTCCCCTGGATCGAGATATTTGCTGTTCATTTGGAGTTCCAAAAACTGAAATCAATATGGGACTCTGTTGTAGGATGATGCGACCAGTGGTCACGTGCTCTACAGTAAATGGACCGCGGCATGCTTGATGGGCGGCCCAAGCACGACGTACTTGATCCTGCCGGGCCGGGCCCGCTCATCTAGCTTCGTGCTGTGCTTGGGCAGGGTCAACACTCGACAGTAGCCTGCCTCATGCCGGCCCATTTGGCCAGCTCCAAGTGGAACCATGCCCAGGAACGAGAATTAACATGAGACAAAGGAGCCACCTTTCCGAGCGTATATGCCAGCGCAGATCCAGCCACCCCGGCGCCGACGATGATGACGTCCGTCCCGCCGTCGCCGGCGGCACCTGTGCCGCAGCCTGACTCCGGCGCGGGTTTCCCTTCCACCAGAGCCGAGGGGCCGGGGCCCGCGGCGGCGCCACAGCACGGCCGCGACAAGGGCCGCCGCGAGGAGCGTGGCCGCGGCGGCGCCAATGAGCTGGAGCCCCGCGCCGGCGCCGGCGGCCGCAGTAGCCATGCCGCAATGGGTCCGCGTCGTGCCGCTCTCTGGGGTCTTCAGGTGCGCGGCGCGTTTGCTGCCTTGCGTGAGAGGCTTCTTTGGGTGGCGACAAAGGCGAGCGTTTGTGGTGGAGCGCGGCGGGGGTAGGCGAAGGCGAGTCGGGGAGAGAGAGAAAGGCGATGGGACGAGGCGACTCTTTGAGAGACTGGATCTGAAGGCCTCGGCAATCGGCATCACGGGCCGCGAATCCTGCGCATGCAAACCAAGTCCGGCTGCCTGGTTTCAGATGGCACCACCACCACCTACAGGCGCGAGAGTCCTGCCTCCTGCCTGCACTCCTTGTCCTCACTGGTGACTAGCGCGCGCCCTTCCGCGCAAGCTGGCAAGCTGGCACCACATGGCCCTGATCAGTCGGCAGTATTTGGACTTAAACTGTTTGAAAAACACGGTTCTGAATGGTCGATAGGAAAACACTATTTTGACTGGAAAAAAAGCTAAACAAACTAAATATAGAGTAAGCCGAACGAGACCGCCAGTGACAATGACATACTCCTTCCGTCCCTGAGCCCTAAGATTTCAAGATTACAAGTTTAACATATATTAATAATATAGATCCTAAAATAGATGACAAAAAGATTCAAAGCAGAGCAGCTACATTAATACTCCAAGTGATTTGGCCTGGTAAAAGACGAATTACATACCAGATGTTACATACACCATCCGATCATAAAGTTGAACAAAATTAATCAATCTTAAATCTGGATTAAGCAATCTCCACATTTTTAAAGCATAGGTGCCGTTCGCTGGTCTGGAAGTTCCAGACCAGCCGGCTGCTTCCCCTCATATTTTATTGTTCATCAAACCAGCTAAATAGTGTTTCTCTCTCACACAACCAGCCAGTTTTAGCTAAGTTTCAGACCAGCGAACGGGGCCATAGTCTCTTTCAGGCATCGCGCACACATATACCTCAAAGCACTTGCTACCTCTGGCAATTAAGGCTCCATTTGGAACGAAGGAAAAACGGAGGAAAAGTGAAGGATTGAGTTCCGGAGGAAAGGATTGCCTGCGCGCGTTTGGAACGAAGGAAGCGGCACGAACCTTTCCAGAGGAACGGCAACGAAGCTTGTACTTTTGGAGGAAAGAAAAAATGAGGTCAGATCCCAGGGAAAATTTCCTACGGTGCTTGCGCTCACGCTGTGTTATGGATTCCTGCGTTTTTCCTGTGTTATGGATTCCTGCGTTCCAAACACCTCTTCTAGTTATTTTCCGCGTTTTTCCTTTCCTCTGTTTTACCACTGCACACTTATCCCATTCCCATTCCCATGTTTTTGATTTTTTCTATACCCTAAGTGTTTGATCCTAGGCTGGCCTTGAACTTCCAAACATGACACCCTAAGTAGCTGAATGAAAAGATCCTGATTGATAAGGCTGGCCTTGTTTGAACTTATAAGTTTTTTCACACATGACATCCTTTATCTGTAGAACAGCAAAAAGCAGAATGAAATCAGATAGCTGATTGATAATTTTTTGCAACTAAACGAGTAAGTCCAAACAAGGTTGGAGAATACATGCAACAACGAAGAATCAAAGCTCCTGAACCGTCCTTGCTATATTATTAAAGGAGGATGGAATATTTGCTCATATACATTCATCCATTGGCCTAATAGAAAATTTAATAATTCAAGACATTCTTGATTATCGTCTTGTTCGCTTGGCTGATAAGCCATGACTGAAAGTACTGTTGACTGATTTGTTGTGAGAGAAAAATATTGTTCGGTGGCTGAAAAAGTACGCCTTATAAATCAAGCGAACATGACGTATATATGCAGATCGACCTACATCCTTGAATCTAAGAGCTTTTGCTTTGCTCTAGGACTCTAGGAACTTCTACTTTATGACATTCCCTTTGGGTTACTGGTGTGCAAGGAAAATCCATGTCTTCATTATGGTCAAACACGATACCCAGGCACTGAAGATTTAACATGGTCAAGCAAGAACTATACAAACCAAATGGCAATTTATAGCCTCAGAAACATGCATGATTTGTCAATTTTTGGGTCGCTGCTTTGGTGGTTTCGTTGGTGTTTTTTTTTGTGTGGTGGTCATGTTGTCAGCTTCGTGAGCGTTTGAGGTTTTTTTTTCTTTTGATTGTATTTGGTTCCTTCTCTATCAATATATTCCCGGCATACTCATGTGCTTTTCAAAAAAAAAAAACTCTTCATCTCCAAGTGGAACAACCACAGTCTGAAAGCACAAGGAATAAAATCATTCAATGTGATATGTACAGTACATATAGAACCATAAATGCAGTTTCCAAAAAAGAGAGGAGTATGCCAGAGCTATAGATCTTAAATTCTCAGTGATATTTAAGAAAATAGGAGACAGCAGGGAGTGATTTTAGATATAGATAAATGGATTTCCGGGTCATTTCTCATTTGGGCCATCCGAAGCAGATTCATTTGGATGGGCTGGGATTGCGGCCATAATCAGCCCACCTGTGGTATCCGACCCAATCCGCTTCTTTCCACACGCCGTCTTCCCGTCGGACGTGTCCCTCTCTCGCTCGTACAGTCGTACACTCGTACTCACTCAGCTCAGCTGCCGTCTCTAAAATTCAATCCATGCCATAGTCGCTGCTTCGGATCGAGGTCGAGGCGGTGGTGGGCAAGCTCGGGAAGACGGCTGATACGCGACGCGGTTTGATCGGGAATCCGGCTACACGGTCGGCGCAGGACGTGGGCCGGTTGCCTCCGTGGCGAACGCTGAACGTCCGGCGTCGCTGCGTGGGGACTGGGGAGCGCGGCCCGGGATGCGACGAGGTGAATCCTGCTCTGCTCTGTTACCCTTCGTTCAGGTTTCCCTCTTTTTTCCACTAACTTTTCCCGATTGTAGGTTGACCGGCTGCATTCCCGGTCTCATGTGTTTGCTCCGTCCGTCGTTTTTCTTCCGCCTCCTGGTGAAGCCGTTGACTTTCGACACCACCTAGGGAAAAGCTAGCTGCTGGTAATGTACAATGCTAAGCTACTTTTCTCTCTGTAACAAGCGAGCGTAGGCTTCAATTTGCTAATGCAAATGGGTCCTTTTGCCAGAAGAAACAGTTACACAAGGACATCAAGCTGCAAAATGTAACTATGGAGCCAGAAAGGCTAACACTTCAATTATTACAAGAAATTACAGACGGTTTCTCTGAGGAGCGAAAACTTGGCGAGGGAGGATACGGAGTAGTTTTCAAGGTAAAGATTAGAGCGACTGCTTATAATTTTTTGCTTGTAAAATCTATCAAGTATAAGCATCGGTTGAGTGGTAAACATGTCCTTTTAACAGGGAGTGAGGGAAAATGGAGAAGAAATTGCTGTCAAGATGCTTCGTCGTGACTATTCAGGATTTGATGATAAGCAGTTTCAGAAAGAGTTTTACAACCTGAAGATGCTCCAGCATCAAAATATTGTTCGGTTTGTTGGCTACTGCTATGAAACGCAGCACATACCTTTTGATTATAACGGAAAACAGATTTTTGCTGATCAGACATTTGGAGCTCTCTGCTTTGAGTATTTGCACAATGGAAGTCTTGGAAAACATCTTTCTAGTACGCTAATGTGCCCTACATTTTATTATGTTTTTATCGTGGGAAGCAAATACTCCCTCTGTCCCAAATTATAAGATGTTTTGACATTTTTAGATTCATAGCTTTTACTATGAATAGACATAATATATATCTAGATGCGCAGCAAAAGTTAGGAATCTTGAAAAGCCAAAACATCTTATAATTTGGAACGAATGGAGTAGTTTATATTGCATTTGATTTATCACTGCAGATGAGTGTCATGGACTTGACTGGTATACACGGTACAAAATTATTAAGGGGGCTTGTGAGGGTTTAAAATACATTCATCAGGAACATATGTACCATTTGGACCTGAAGCCTGACAATATATTGCTAGACAAGGAAATGGTGCCGAAGCTAGCAGATTTTGGTCTGTCCAGGATAGTTCGTGAAGAAGTAACCAACACAATCACACAAAGTCCCCTCGGAACACTGTAAATTCGGTGCCTTATTGAACACATCCTTTTTACTAATCTGCCAAAGTGTTCACATTACAAATTTATTCTTTGTGCTACAATGCAGGGGGTATATGCCACCAGAATTCATTGATAGGAAAATAATCTCAAAAGAGTTTGACATATTCAGCTTGGGTGTTGTAATTATACAGATAGTGGCAGGACGTGAAGGTCGCAATAAATGTGAATATGTGCCTTCTGAAGAATTTGCTGATCTAGTGAGAACTATTCGTCTTTATCAAAATTATCATACATCTTTTGATTAATTATATGTCACTTGTATATCCAGATAGTATCAGCTGAGCTTTATAAACTCCACTTTTCAGGTGCAAGAAAACTGGAGGAACATGTTGCAGGCAACATGCAGTGGTTCCTTACTAGAAGCATATTGCCAACAAGTTAAGAAATGCACTCTGATAGCATTGAACTGCATGGAGAAAGATAGACACAAAAGGCCTAAGATAAAGAACATTATTGATGAGCTAAATAGGATCGAAACTGAGGTTAGCAAGGTAATGAATTTTGTTAATTAATTTCATGTGCAAAGCTACTTTGCAAAGGTGTAAGCCTTTTGTCAGTAAACCACTTCACTACATCTTTACATTTGCAATTTTGTTCTCTCTTCATTTTATAATATTTGTTAAGTTTCTTTCAATAATATTTGTTGAGTTCATTAGGAATATTGTGTTAACAATATTGATCCCTAACAGCATAATAGTTAATTCCATATTTTATTATCTAAACCTGGTATTAATGATGCGAGATATACTGTTCAATACTGAGGAATGATATCAAGTTCTTTTTTCTTTGACCTGTAACAGAAAATCATAATTGCTATATACCTCTATTGTTTGTTGCTGACATATGTCTCCATAATTCTCATTAGGTGTTATAATTGAAACTTTTGTATTTTGAGTATCAGATACTTTCAGTTCATTAGTCATTAGTCGATTCTTTGTGGCAACAAGATAGGTTCGTTAATGTGAAACTTGCTATTCACCCTTATTTGCAGAGCATGATCCTCAAGTGGCTCAACATCCAGCCACTCCATCTTCAGTTCCCCTCAGAGCCAAATAAGTCAATGATCTCGTGCTCACTGCACCTAACAAACGATACCGATGACTGTGTTGCCTTCCAGATGAAGAATCTGAAGGAATCCTTCTTGGGGCCACTCTGTGGAGTCGTACCTCCAAGGTCCTGCTATACTCTTGCTGTGACAATGCGAGAAAAGCTTGAGCTGCTACCAGAGTTTTTCGAACTTGAGAGCGCTATAGCAGGCTCCAATGAGTTATTAGATTTCTCATCATATACGGCTGTGGGAGAACATGACCATTTCTTTACAAAAGCCATGCAGGAGGGCCGTGAGGTGCATAAGATGAAATTATCAGCTTCTTATGCACAAATTAAGGTGAGTTCTGTAAGATAATCTGCTGCTCTCTTTTGATCTTTTGCTGCAGCAGAGAGTTGGTATGTTGGTCAGCTCTTGCTGTCCATCTAGAGTACTGTAGGAGTATGGCAATAGGCCAACTATGTAGTGGCATACATCAGCCATGTAGTAGTAGTTTGGGGGCTGATATCAGCCATGTACTAGTGTACCATATAGTTGGTACTAGACTTGCATGTATACTAGACAATGCAATAGAGAAACTAGTTCAGTTGCTGCACATTCAGAGCAGTGCTAGAGCAAATGCGAGGGGGGTGCGCTTGCCTTGTGGGTGCATGTGATTTTACCGTATGGGTGCAAATACGGTGAAAATCTGATCATAATCACTGTTTTTTTATATTTTTGTGGGTGCGCCCGCACCCAGTACAATATATATAGATCCGCCCATGTCTGTGCGTGTGCTCTGTTCTCATAGTTCATCTTCTACCGCCGTGAGTTGTGAGAGTGAGTGAGTGAGCTAATTGCTCACCTCTGCAGGTGGTTGGCTTGCCAACAAGTTCCCTTGATGAAAACAGACTCCTTTTCAACACCACATAGTGTGGAAGTAAGAAAAGTTAGTTACCTCTGTTAAATCTGGTTTAGTTAATTGGTTCAAAATTTTCAAGACTTAGGATTTTATAATTATAAGTACAGAAATGTACCAGCTCAGCGGTAATACACAGCTGAACACCAATTCTAGCAGTATAAGTGTATAACTGATGCCCCATGTTTGATTGATCTAGGGTTCAAGTTTCACTCTTGTCATCCAATTTTCTCTAGGACTAACAAGTGCATTTCATGAACTAGATCAGTATAGGGATTCTGTTTACATTTATAATATTAGAAGTTTAAAATTTATTTTATTTTTTGAAAATTTTGTTCAGGCAATGCGTTGTTTTAGAGTAAAACTAATGCTCTGTTTCATAACTCATTACTATCTCTTGGTGACATTGATTATGGTGGATGGTATATGTGCATGTGCCGATGATCTCCAGCCTGCATCCACGGTAGGCCACATATCCTTAGATATATCATTTATGCATTGCTTCTCATTTTATCTTGATTTCACTGATACCTATTGCTGTTTTGTTGGATCAGATCATGGCCCGCTGTTATCCTGGTCGGATTCCTGTTGATGTGCATCCAACAGAGCTATGGTAGGGGGGGCTAAATCGTAGGTGTTTTTGTATCCTTCTGAAAATGCTTTCCCCGTTTCAAAGTGTAGGACACAATTTGACCCATTGCTGTCCCCAAGATTATTAGGACATTGACATAACCTACAAGATAAAACTTTGACCAGTTTTTATGAATGTATTAACATCTATCCTTCTTTGTCAATTTTACCTAATTCTTTTTATATTGATGGTCAAAGTTTAGAATTTTAAGTAGACAAGAATCCTAAAATGGCTTATATTTACAGTTGGACGTAGTATGACATTGTTCATGATGATAAAATCAATATCATATGGATGTGTATTCAAAGATGAATCCATGGTACTATATTTAATTATTTGTATGCTATAATCTATAAATTCTTAGGTTAGTTTTGTTCAAAGATCAAGAAGTCTGATTCTTAAAATGCATGATCTAAAACATTCTTTGGTATTGCATTTATTTGTGGTTCTGTTTGATCACGTGCATTGATCGGCATATATAATACATGAGTAATAGTCTAGTCTATTTGGATTGGGACTGTACGTGAGTCCCTTCTATTCAGTTTGGAGAAATTTCCTTACATTTAAGTATCCTTAACAATGCGTATGATTGCTTCTTCAGCTCTCCCCACATGAGTGTGTGCATTCCTGCACAAGCCATGCGCTTCATTGTTTTGCCTTTTAACAATGTCCTTTTTGTGTTCGGGGGCAGGAATTTGACATTGGGGGGGGATTGTCAACAAAAAAAGTGAACTGCATGCACATATAAGGTTTGCTTTAATTAGGGGGGTATTAAGTGAAAACTGCAACCTCAGGGGGTGTTTGCCCCCCACTGTGTTTAAGGATCCTTTCTTAGTATTTCCCTAGAACAAGTTAATAAAAAATGAGAACCACATAAACTAAGGGGGTTCATAATTTCTGCATTCCTTTCTGTAAAAGCTGCTATAGAACTACTGTTTTAACCATATAACACGTTCCTTTTTTGTGCATGCAGGTTTCTTATTAACATTAGTCGATTTGTTCACATATGGAACTATGAAAAACAGGCAAGTAACAATCTACAATAATATATACATATACTAATAAGAAAAAGATCCCTACAATTCATCAGTATAAGGAACTATCAAACACATGCATGTTCTGTGTCTAAGACAGATCTAGCAACAAATGAAACAACTACCACAAAAGGTCTGATAAAGTATAGGAAAATATGGTAGTGGTTCAAACATGTCCTAAACTGCAGATGCATACATGAGTAGTGCTTTAAAATAAGGTCATTACTAGGGATGAAAATGGGATGGATAATTTTCGTCCATCCATTCCAAAGGGTTCAGAAACAACTAGATAGTTTGTATCTGAATTCAAGGGGTTCATATACTAAACGGATAGTCTGAATCTGAATTCAGATATTCAATACCCAATACCAGATCCGAATTGAATCTGGATACTCAAAAAGTTGGATATTTGATACGGATATGTAGCTCGATGCAAGTATCCGCCTATCCTTAACCAAAACTATCTGATCCTATCTATATCTGGCACATTTGACACTATTTGTGTTCAAACACAAAGGGCGGGCCTGGTGCAAGCGGTAGAGTCTTACCGCCTGTGACCGGAAGGTCCCGGGTTCGAGTCGCGGTCTCCTCGCATTACACAGGCGAGGGTAAGGCTTGCCACTGACACCCTTCCCCGGACCCCGCACAGAGCGGGAGCTCTCTGCACTGGGTACGCCATTTTTTTTTGTGTTTGAACACGAATGCGAGGAAAAATATTTATCTCTATTCGTATCCAATTGGTTTCCATGCCTACACATTACACTGTTCCCCGATTCCCTTTAAGTATTAAACTCAATTTTCCGTGACATTGCCTCACGGGCTTGATACTTCATTTATAATACTTAGATATATATAAAATTGTTAGGAATTAGGATTACAAGAGATAGCATATGTGCTAGATAAGCTACAACATCGTCCAGAAATGGAACATATTTACTCAATACAAAAAAAAACAGAATTATATTTCCATACCTGACTTGTTATGTTGCACAAAGGATATTCATGACACCATTCTAACTTGTCTCTGGCTACATTTGATTTGAAGATGGTACAAGTTTTGTACTTGCTTATCAGTTATCGTCAAAATGAAACATGCTTATGTATTTCTGCCATACATATTTGTCACAGGATACGGTGGACTACTACTACACAGAGAAATCAGCAGGCACTATACGTTTCTGACTCATGATTTTTTCCTTGCTCATAACAATGCTAATAAATTAATTACTCAAACTTGCAGTTCAGGATGCAAAATTTATTGCACGAGAACAGTGGTTTGTGACTGGGGATCATCATGGTTCCGTGCAAGTGTTCAGTTACAAGACAAAGTCGGAAATCAAGAGTTTCAAGGCTCATGACTTTGCTGTCGTTTGTTTGGACATCCATCCTACTAAGCCTTATGTGCTGTCAGCAGGCCGTGATGATCTGATTAAGCTGTGGGACTGGGGGAAGGGTTGGAAATGTGTTAGAACATTTGAAATGCAGCGCCTTATAAGTCAACTCAGGTTTAACCCAAAGGACGCAAATGTTTTTGCTAGTGCTTCTGCAAATGGATTACAGGTACATTAAAGTTTTTTGCTTTCACCTCTGCATTTGAAAACTATTGGAACCATAGAATATCCACATTAACATAATTTATTGACTCATATATGCTTGAAAAAGTACAGATCTGGAATATTAGTTCCTACAGCTGTGAATTCACATTGTATGAGAACGAATCTGTGGAGTGCTTTGATTACATCACTCATGGTGATCAGTTATACATGATTACTGTTTCTGGGGACAACAATGCAAGGGTAAGACTTCTTTACTAAGAACGCACCAGTTCTTTGTGATTACCTAAACAAAATTTATTTGGCAAGAACTCTACGCAAAATTTTGTTGTAATGGATTTACTTTCGGAGAGCTAGATTTGGGATTTAGGAAGCAGGACATGTGTTCATTTACTCGAAGGACATAAAGATTGTGTTTGCACTGTCTGCTCCCATCCGGACCATCCTATACTGATTACGGGTTCAAATGATGGAACAGTTCGTCTATGGAATTCCATTACCTTTAGGCAAGCTCCTATCATCTCACTAGACATGCATTCATATGTATTTTCTACCAGTATTTTAGCATTGTTATTTTAGATGTAATTGTACACCATATTCTTTTAGTTCTATATTTCTTTAATTTTCTTTTGAGACATTTCATTAATATTATTATCTACATCTACTGGGTAATTATAAAAACAAATTCTGTATACATATATTAGGGCCTTGAGATGTTAGTACAACAAAAACATCGAATCTTAAAATGTCATGGCCTGCAACAAACATCACAGAATCTCATTGATCATCATGGGCTGATGTAGATACTTAGATGAATGAAGAACTAGGCTACATAACGTGTGGAAAAGAAAAAAGATCAACTACCTCATGCACATGGAAGAAAACAATAAAAAAAAATTCAATTTACTTTTCTATATTACTGATGAACAGTTCGTTATAGGCTGTGGTTGGAACCTATATCTTAGTAGTTAAGTTTTAGTGAGAATATTTGTTTTATTTTGTACAAATGAAGGGGGAAGGGGGTGGGGTGGAAAGTTTGTGCGAATGCAGACGCAAAAATATCACTACCCACCCCTAACAGACACAAACTTATCCTCTATCATATCAATAGAGGTACACATGTGATGTGGCCATACCATCACATGTATGTTTTCAAAGAACTTTTCTTGCATGTGTTTCATGTGTGTGAACATGTGGACATTGTTGAACCTAGTGCAAAGAATGAATTGTTTTTTTTTTCGAAAACCGCCAAGAATGAATTGTGAGAGTTGGAAAGTCTAAGTGATCTTTTCTTTTGTTTCTGAAGTTGAGTTTGAGGTGTTATGGTATCATATGTATAGAGCGACAAGATTACATAGATGGGATATGCTGTCATTTATGCTTGATATTCCCCAATTTTTTCATGCCAACAGTTTCAGGGTTGTTTTTACTTTTTTTTAGACTGGAGGGAATACTAAACTTTGGGCTTGGAATGGTTACTACCATAGCATGTTTGAAGGGTACAAGAAGGTATGTAATCAAAGGCTCCTGCTTTTCAGCCTGGTAATATTGATTCCCTGCAACTGCTGCACGTGAGAATCAAAAGACACTGGAAATACCAATTCCGATAATGTTGAAATGAAGCTTTTGTTTCTTAAGCTGTAACATTATATCTAAGTAAATCGCGTCTTGTGTTTCAGTAGTATAGAGATCTTTATTGTGATGAAACTCCAATTTTCCACAATTAACGTGTTTGTTTTGTAACTACTTGGAAGCAGTACACAGCCAATGAATCAAGTTATGCGTTTACATTGTGAATGATGCTTCTTTTGTTTCGCCATTATTTTTTCCAAATCATTTTTAACGTTATGTTAAAATGATGTAGGATTGTCATAGGACATGATAATGGAATAGTTTTGACAGAAATTAACACGTACGACCTGACGCCAACACGTGAAAAGACCATATCAGCAACGGAAAATGAAGTTCAAACTGCTGGGCAGCCTGGAGTGGAGACAATGGTGCACACTACTAGATAAAGTTTATGGATTTTTTTCAGGCTTGGTGCTTGTCTCTGGTGCCTCTCCCTTCTAGAGGCTAGTTCATATTTGAAGTAATGAACTATTGTTACCATCAACACCTGTAATAAAACTAATTGATCAACATGGAGAGGAGATATAAAATTTGAGGACAGTCTTTTTCTTTCCATCAAAGGAAAAAAAAAACAAAGAGCCCTTAGCCACTTAATACTTCAGTGCTACTGCAAATGTCTACAATCATTTTCTCTTTTAATGCTACTGAGCTTAAGGGCCTGTTCGCTGGTTGGTGCTGGTACTGGTTTAGGCTGGCTGGTGCTGGTTTTATGTGAGAGAAAAACACTG